>CM060609.1:16112795-16712795 GCA_030578255.1 Tiaroga cobitis
TAAATATATATATATATATTGTAAGGACGTGGCCAAGAACAGGCAGGACAGATCGTGAACAAATAAGAAGATTTATATCTTCTAAAGAATAATTACATACAGGGGCAGATCCAATGAAAGTAATATCCAAAATAAAGTCCATATAAAAATCAAAGACTTAAGATGGAAGTTAACTGAAACAAACTAAAATTAAACCTGCCTAAAAAATAAATAAATCTCCCCTGCTAAACAAAATAACAAACAAAACCACTAAGGTCAGCAGACCATGATGTTACTATGGCTGGGCAAAAATCTGACTACCATTCACACATTCACTCTGATAAATATACCCCTTAGCCTCTACCAAACAAAAAGAAAAGGTAAATATCAAAATAAAACTTTCCCCAATTAACAACAAATATTTCGCTAAAAATATACACTATCATACCAAACATAATTTTATCAACTACTTGAAGCACAATACAAAACTACTTCAAACAAACAAAATAGAATTAAACTGGATGAAATAATAAAAAGGAATCCCCCTCCTCATCGGATCAGAATGGTACAGTCCAATTTCCTCTGGAACAGCCCAAAAGTGGAGGCTGAAGCCCCGCCTCTTCCTTTGTTGGCCGTCACATGGCATGCGGCCGTTCACTCCATGGACCAGAGGAATCCAGGACTCAGGTAAAATCAAACAGTAAAGAGAGAATATAAGCAGTATGCACCCTTCCATACATTCAAACTTTAATAAACTGTTTAACTTGTTACCTTGTCCTGTGTTTATTTATAATGCTAAGGGATTTTAAATAAAGTAACAAACCATGCTAAATTAAACTTCAAAATAAACAATTTAAATCATGATAGAATTAACGTGAGGTGAGTAACGCACCCGTCACACTCTCCCCCACCTCCGGTTCCTCGCCCACATGGCGGGAAAGAAAGTCAGCAGTCATGTTCTCTCTTCCTGGCCGGTGGAGAATGGTAAATTGATAGGGTTGCAGAGACAAGTACCAACGGGTAATCCTGGCATTAGTGTCCTTTATGTTGTTCAACCATTTAAGTGCTCTGTGGTCAGTCTCTAAAGTGAAATGCCTGCCCAAGAGATAATATTTTAAAGCGTCCAAGGCCCATTTCACTGCCAAGCATTCCTTCTCAATAGTGGAGTAACGCATTTCCCTAGGAAACAGTTTTCGGCTAATATAGGCCACAGGGTGATAGTTTCCCACTTCTCCTTGAAGTAGCACTGCTCCTAGTCCAACTCCCGATGCATCCGTCTGTAAAACAAAGGGTTGATCAAACCTAGGACTGTGCAACACTGGACTTTCCTGTAGAGCTCCTTGAATATCCTGGAACGCTCTCTGGGCCTGCTCAGACCACTGAATCTGGTTTGGGCCATTCTTCTTAATCAGATCTGTTAGGGCAGCAGCTCTAGAAGAAAAATTGGGCACAAATCGACGATACCACCCAACTAATCCGAGAAACGACCTCACCTGTTTCTTGGTCTTAGGTAGTGTACATGACTTAATAGCTTGCACCTTCCCCACTTGTGGCCGGATGACCCCATTTCCCAGGACATACCCAAGGTATTCAGTCTCTTTCTTTGCCAGGGCACATTTACCAGGATTGATGGTCAGTCCCGCTTCTTGGAAGCGTCTTAAAACCATCTGTAAGTGCTTCAGATGTTCTTCCCACGTTTCACTGAAAATCACTATGGCATCAAGGTAGGCTGAAGTAAAATCAGAAAAGCCATGCAATACCTGGTCCATCAGTCTTTGGAAAGTGGGAGGAGCCCCATGCAGGCCAAAAGGCATAGTCTTAAAATGATGTAGGCCCCAAGGAGTTTGGAAAGCAGTCAATTCCTTGGATCTGGAACTTAAAGGCACTTGCCAGTAACCTTTACATAGATCAACAGTGCTCAGATATTTTGCATTTCCCAGGCGTTCAATCAATTCCACAATACGAGGCATTGGGTACGAGTCAAATTTCGAAACTGAATTCAAATATCGAAAGTCAATGTAAAATCTTGTAGTTCCATCTTTTTTTGGTACTAAGACCACAGGACTGCACCATTCACTTCTGGAAGGTTCAATCACCCCCAAAGAAATCATCAAGTCCAATTCCTTTTTAAGAGCTGGAAGTAATCTTTCAGGTATACGATAACTCAGTCTCTTTGGAACTGCATCTTTCAAAACGATGTCATGCTCTGCCAGCTCTGTTTGACCCGGGTTCGCCTGGAACAATTCAGGATTACACAGAGACTGAAGTTGCTGTTGCTGGAACTTAGGGAGATGTTCCACCTTGAGCCCTGCAGAATTCAGACCAGGAAAATACTGCTCTTCCACCTCTTCCTCATCTTCCACAGATCGAATCAGCAGACATTCCTTCCGCGGGGACCTTTCTTTCAACAGGTTTATATGCAGAATTCTCTTGGAACGGGCTTGTCCTGGGATTGATATCTCATAAGTTGTAGGTCCCAGTTTCTGAAGAATTTTAAAAGGCCCTTGCCACTTGGCTAACAACTTACTGGACACCGTGGGCAACATCACCAGCACTTGCTGACCTGGAACAAATGAACGAGTTCTTGCAGACTTATCATACCAGGATTTTTGTTTCTGCTGAGCCTCCACCATATGCTCTTGAGCCAAATTTGTCATTCTTTGCAATTTTTCATGCATTGCCACCACAAAGGATGCAACATCTAGTTCTTCCCCCTCTTCCTTCTCACCGGCCCAGTTCTCTTTCAACAGTGATAGTGGTCCTCTCACATTATGGCCATATAACAATTCAAAGGGTGAAAAACCTGTTGAGGCCTGGGGTACTTCACGATATGCAAAGAGCAAATAGGGCATCCATTGATTCCAATCGGAACCAGTCTCATTGATGAATTTACGGAGCATAGTTTTGAGGGTTTGGTTAAATCTCTCTACTAACCCATCAGTTTGGGGATGGAACGGCGTAGTTTTCAAACCTTTTATGCTCAATAACTGGTAGACTTACTTTAAGAGGTTTGAGGTGAAATTGGTCCCACAATCAGTCAGTATCTCTCTAGGAAATCCTACCTGAGAAAACAACTGAATCAAGCAGGTAGCTACTTGCTTACCTAGGGAAAAACCTCTGGATACTTAGTAGCATAATCACTCACCACTAGCATAAACCTATGCCCTGCTCTACTTTTTTCCACTGGACCAACTATGTCCATTGCAAGCCGTTCAAATGGGACTCCCATAACTGGAAGAGGATGAAGGGGAGCTTTAGAGGGGAGTCTATTTGAGGTCAACTGACACTCTGGACAGGTTTTACAGAATTTTACAACATCAGCTCTTAGGCCAGGCCAATAAAAATGTCTCTTAATTCGAGCCAGTGTTTTCTGCCTACCCAGGTGACCTGCCCAGGGGATGGAGTGACCCAAAGACAGGACTATATTCTGAACTGCCGTAGGTACCACCATCTGTACGCCATCGCCCTGTTGTCAATACAGCACCTTCTCTTGAAGAACGAACCTCTCTACTACTCTATCCTCCACAGAATTCCCACCTTCTTGCTGACTTGTCAAAATAGCTTGTTGATACAGTGGAGACAAAACAGGATCAGTTTGTTGCAATTCCGCCATATTACTGGGAATCTTATACCCAATCAATTCATCCAGCTTACCACCCTGTTCCTAACCGTCAGCATCTCTATATCTATACTTCTCTTGCCTTCTCTGCCGTCTAGATTTCCTTACTTTAACTGGTCCAGCTTCCAGCTCAGCATCAAAGAATGGAAAATTTTTCAAGGTCTCAGACTCATCCATAGACTGCATGACCTGAGCTCGGGTCATCACCATACTACAAGCAGAGTTAAAAGGCAAGAGGTTAAACAGCAGAGGAAAATCTTGTCCTAAAATCACAGGATATGGCAATTTTTCTACTACCCCTACTTTCAACAAATAGGGTTGCTCTTGTACCACTACCTGCACTTCCACTGTCGGGTAGATCTGTTCCTCACCATGTACACATCTAATGACAACATTACCATTATTCTCTTTGGCCTGCTTTGGAACCAACTGACTTTCCACTAACGTCTGCATACTACCAGTGTCTATCAATGCGTTCACCTTTTTCCCCATTCACTTCAACGGGAACAGTCAGGGTTTGAGGTAAAGCCAACCTTTCTGTTGGTACAGAACATATTTGGGAACTCTTCACCATTAACTTAGGACACATAGGCTTTTTATGCCCTTCCTGTCCACAATAATAACAAATGGGCACCTGACTGGACTGAGGTGGAGGCCTAGATAACTGACCATCTATACCTTTAGACTTCTTACTACCGGAATTAAATTTACCTTCGCCTCGACCAAATATTGGCAAACTCCTATTGTCCCTATTTCCCCTTTGAGCTGCACCCCAAACTTGGGAACGAGAGCGAGCAGCTACAAAAACATCAGACAAGGAAGCAGCCTCAACAGCTGAACTAGGGTTGTGCTCTCTTACCCATACCTGCAATTCTGGCGAAAGCATTCTCAAATACTGCTCTAAAATAATCACCTCCGCTACAGCCTCTACAGTCTTCCCTTTGGGTTGCACCCATTTATCATAAAGTTCTCGAAGTCGTACATAAAGTTCTTTTGGCGTTTCATCAGGCTCAATCTCTAATGAGCGGAATCTTTGACGGTACATTTCAGGATTAATGGCATACTTGCTTAATATGGCAGATTTGACTTGGTCATAGTCTAAAGTCTCCTCAATGTCCATGTGGACATAGGCACTCCTAGCCTTACCCGTCAATAAGGGAACTAATCGCAGGGCCCACCCACTTCTTCCCCACTTACAGGCCAGAGCAATTCGTTCAAAAGTGGTGAGAAAATGTTCAATGTCATCTGCATCATTTAATTTCTGCAACTTTGGTTCAATCATACCACGCACAGGATCTGGAGCATGGGCCACTGAAGCATTTGACACATTCCCCGGCATCTCGGACGGAAGATCAGGGCCTGACAAGCCTCCCGGATCAGGGTTAGGGTTAGTGCGAACATCCACTTCCTCCCTGAGAAGGTTAAACTGATGCTGCAACATTTTCCAGCGTTGTTCCTGCCGAGCTGCCTCCCGCTCCATTTGAGTCTCCTGTCGTTGTTGAAATTCCATATTTTTACGAAACATTGCTGCCAGGTCCTGGAGAGTCAGCTGTCCCGATACATCAGCCATCTGAGGAACTCCTCCAGCTCCCTCTGGCTCCTCCAACTCCTCCACCGGAACTGCTTAATCTCTTTGTTTGAACTGTGCCAATTTCTTTGGAGCCATATTGCCACTACTTGCACTGTCCTTTACTGGCCAATCCCACCGCTGCCACCATTTGTAAGGACGTGGCCAAGAACAGGCAGGACTGATCGTGAACAAATAAGAAGATTTATTTCTTCTAAAGAATAATTACATACAGGGGCAGATCCAATGAAAGTAATTTCCAAAATAAAGTCCATATAAAATCAAAGACTTAAGATGGAAGTTAACTGAAACAAACAAAAATTAAACCGGCCTAAAAAATAAATAAATAAATCTCCCCTGGTAAACAAAATAACAAACAAAACCACTAAGGTCAGCAGACCATGATGTTACTATGGCTGGGCAAAAATCTGACTACCATTTACACATTCACTCTGATAAATATACCCCTTAGCCTCTACCAAACAAAAAGAAAAGGTAAATATCAAAATAAAACTTTCCCCAATTAACAACAAATATTTCGCTAAAAATATATACTATCATACCAAACATAATTTTATCAACTACTTGAAGCACAATACAAAACTACTTCAAACAAAAAAAATAGAATTAAACTGGATGAAATAATAAAAAGGAATCCCCCTCCTCATCGGATCAGAATGGTACAGTCCAATTTCCTCTGGAACAGCCCAAAAGTGGAGGCTGAAGCCCCGCCTCTTCCTTTGTTGGCCGTCACATGGCATGCGGCCGTTCACTCCATGGACCAGAGGAATCCAGGACTCAGGTAAAATCAAACAGTAAAGAGAGAATATAAGTAGTATGCACCCTTCCATACATTCAAACTTTAATAAACTGTTTAACTTGTTACCTTGTCCTGTGTTTATTTATAATGCTAAGGGATTTTAAATAAAGTAACAAACCATGCTAAATTAAACTCAAATTCAAAATAAACAATTTAAATCATGATAGAATTAACGTGAGGTGAGTAACGCACCCGTCACATATATATATATATATATATATATATATTAGGGCTGTCAGTTAAACGCGTTATTAACGGCGTTAACGCAAACCCATTTTAACGGCGTCAGTTTTTTTTATCGCGCGATTAACGGTCTTTTTGGCCTAGCAAACTTTGTCGTTTTTTTTCACATGCTGTTACTACAGGACGCGGCGCTGCGCTATGAAACCCATTCATTTCAATTTGCGCCGCGCGAGGATGTTTTGTTGCTTCGTCGACCAAAGCGCAAGCGGATCTAGCTATAGACCGGAAACAAAACAACAGGCGCGCCGCGCAGCACACACTTGTTTGGGCTTGCGAGCCGGCCAAATAGTTGGTTAACGTTACGCTTTGAGTGGATGACGAGCGCGAGACGCCGAAATGGATGCCAATAAGATTCTGAATGGAAAGTTTACTTTTAAAAAGTTGCCAAATGGTTCCATTGACAAGACCAAAGTGATCTGTGTGTTTTGAAGTTGTGAACTGAGCTATCATCATCGCAGCACGTCCAGTCTGAAATACCGCTTGATGATGGACAAGCACACACACACACACACACACACACAGTTGATGCGAATTCTCCGCCCCCTCGTCAATATCAGGACCTCGTCAGTATTTCTTTCACCCTTTTATTAATGGACAGTGCATTGAGAGATTATTTGCTCCAAGTGAGAATGTTAGTGTGAAATTTAACACAGTATGTCAATGTTGTTTTCAATAAAAAACATTTGCACAAAGCAAGCCGATCCACTTTTCCATGTTGATAAGAGCATTAAAATGAGAAAAAATAATGGGACAAAAAGAAAATCAAGAGACATTTTGAATAGATAAAAATAATTGCGATTAATCGCGAGTTAACTATGACATTAATGCGATTAATCGCGATTAAATATTTTAATCGTTTGACAGCCCTAATATATATATATATATATATATATATATATATACATATAAATATGTATATATATATATATATATATATAATAACAAAACTATAGCTAACACTTTATTTTATAGTGTCCTTGTTACATGTTATGTAACTACAAATTATGCATAATTACATGGAACTAACCCTAAACCAAACCCTAATCCTAACCGTATAGTAATGTAATTAGTTAATATTACTTAATACTTAAATGTATATATACACTGTAACAAGGACACCTTAAAATAAAGTGTGACCAAAAACTGTACTTACAGATATTATAATATTAATTAAAGAAAAGGCAACTTAAGTGTACTTAAAAGAGTACACTTAAGTACATCTTTAAAAAGTGCACTTTGTAATAATGTCAAATTAAAAGTTGTACTTTAATATACATCTTAAATATGGTTTAAATAATCTTTTGTCTTGCTTATTTTGATGTGTTCACTAAAGTACTTGATTTTAATTTTAACTGCAGTGTGTTATTCGATGTTACATTCAAAGTAATATTTTCATTTTTATGTACTAAAATGTCACTTCATTACAAATGTGTAATTACAAATATGAACATATACAACATACAAGTGTCAATAGAAATTACATGAAAGTAAATAAAAATGCTTGTCGTCAGTATTCAGCAGTTGTATGTATACACTTTAACTATATTTCAATAAAACAAGACAATAAAAGTAATTATTAAATTGCATATAAAGTGGCACTTAAGTCCTACTTTAGTGGGTCAGAAAAAGTAATCGTGTTTAATCTAAATTTAAACTATAATACTTTTTCATTTAATTGCAGTTAAGTGACCAAAAACATCACATGCAGTGCACACTTAAGTATATTCTTTTCAAAATGATTATTTCTCTAATAAGTTAAGTATGAGAGTATAAGTATAAGAGGTATGCTAAAATGTACTTTTTTTCACAAGAGATAGTTAACCTAAAACAAATTCAGTCATCATCTTAAGGTATGTTTTATGCTCCTGAAAAAAAACATCAAACAAATACTGTAGGCTACTATGTTCAGAAAATGAAAGGGACAAAAAGAGAGGGGCTGTTCTAGAACTTTCTGACAAAGAAAAGGAGAGAGCACCTCTTCATTATTTACGAAGGGAACACTGCATTCCGATACCTGAGCCGATAGAAAGATAACTCCAGGGGTATCACTGTTTCTGTACCTCCCTCGGCCTCCTCTTGTCTTCTCACAAATAATTGCTACCATAGTGAGGTCAAGTTCCACGCTCATTTGAAATATGCACTGCAGTAGAGTCCCAGCGGAGAAAGAATGTACTGTACACGTTACAAACTGACGTCACAGTATAACATCACAAATAAACATCACATGGCGACAACCCTGGGGGTTTAAAAGTAAACGCACATACAGTCATATGCGCACCAACTGAAATGGGCCTTTGACGCTTTTATGAAAACATCTTACGTTTAAACTCCAGAACTTGACATCACAGTGCCTGAGGTGCTGAGGATGAATTAGCAGAAGAAAACAGTATGGATTCACTTTGTCACAGTGTTATTGTACTGTCATGTGCTTACAATCTTGTTATGTTCCATCTGAACACTAAATGGAGACTT
Organism: Tiaroga cobitis; assembly: GCA_030578255.1. Lineage (NCBI taxonomy): Eukaryota > Metazoa > Chordata > Actinopteri > Cypriniformes > Leuciscidae > Tiaroga > Tiaroga cobitis. Next base: position 16,121,496 of record CM060609.1, read on the forward strand.
CAATGAATTTAAAAACTCACTTTGAGATGTGCAGGACACTCAGAGGAAATCTTTAGGACAGATCGGATATTCCCCTGACAATGCGAGTCGTACGACATTGAACAAGTAATGGTGGTGAATGACGTCAACACATGGACTCCAACCGTGATCACATGACTCTTTTTAATGGCGCAATGGAGGATGAAGTCCTACCCCAATGTTCCCTTTCGTTGTCACTCCGAGTTCCGTCGGATGACGACGAATGGGGGTTTCGCTTAGAAAGCCTATCCGCTTCGAGTAATACAAAACGAGCCAATGGCAAAGAAATGCCATGGGTCTGCAGAATTTGCATGGAGCAGCTCCGCCCCACCTCGTGGGTATAAAGGGCGGAAATTCCAGCAAAGCAGTATGTTTTCGCTTCGGAGCCAAGAGTATCTCTTCACTCCACAGCCATTTCTGACTTCACTCTACGAGACGAGCCACTCTCTCCGGTGTTGGTGTGACGGCGATCTGCAGCGAGTTCACATTGCCTGCTGATCTGTGCAGTGATCTGCCAATGAGTGTGTTTCTCCCTGCTCGCTTCAACATCGCGGAGTTTCTTCCTCCTCTCACAAAAGAGCTCGCACGCGGCACGTCTTTTTAAAGACGGCTCGCCCGTGCATTTCTGGTTGCGGTCGACTCATTTCCGATTTTGATGGGCACATTCTCTGCTCTGCGTGCTTGGGCTTCATCACGCTAGAGCAGCGTTTGTGGATGACTCACGTTCTCCCCGCGGGAACGTGATCATCGCGTCATTACGGTCGAGACTCAATGATCTCGTTAGAGAGAGAGTCCCCTCATCCACACCCCGATCTAACACTCTCCACGTGAGGTGCTACTTCGGCTGGTGGCCAGGGTGACCTGAGGGTGTGTGTGTGTGGAACAAATCCGGCGACTGTTTGTCCGTGGACCACGCCCCCCTTTTCAGTGACGCAACCCGCGAGTGTTCAGGGGATTCCCCGGGTCTATTTTCGGATGCCCCGCGGGTTTCCCTTGACGCTCCAGAATCGGATCTGTTGTACATCGCAGCATCACAGGGTGGGCTAGAATTTTCAGGAAGTGAAGATTTGACAGTGCTGCCACTTTCGGGTGTGCATATGGCATTTGTCGAGTCAGATCCTGAGATGACGGCCATGCTTTCCCGGGCGATTGGTTTTTGGGTGTGGCCGCTGACTCCTGTCAGCGTCCACTCCAATACCTTTTTTCCCGGATGTGCATCAGGAGATCTCGAAATCCTCAAAGACCCCCATGTCTTCCAGCGATCCCTCGTTGATCTCCTTCGCCCTTCCTTCCCTCGACGGGGCCGCTGCCCATGGGTGCACTGGGGTCCCCCGGTTGAACGCTCTTTTGCGATGCTACTGTGTCCTCAGAGTGCTTCCTCTCGGCGCGATCCTAAGCACCCGTCCTAGGCCTGTAGTTTTTCGTCTACACTTGTGGCGAATTCCTATAGCGCGACAGGACAGGCAGCCGCCTCACTACATGCCATGGCCATTCTGCTGGTCTACCAGACCCAGATGCTCACGGACATGCACGAGGGCGGGACTGACCCAGGGCTCTTCAATGAGCTGCGCGCCGCCACTGACCTTGCTCTCCGAGCGACGAAAGTGGCCGTACGTTCCCTGGGTCAGGTGATGTACACCATTCTGTGGCTGAACCTGTCCGATGTGCAGGATGTCGGGCGGACCCATCTGCTTGACACCCCCATATCCCAGGTCGGCCTCTTCGGCGGTGCGGTTGAGGGCTTTGCCCAACAGTTCTCAACCGCCCACGAGCAGACTGAGGCTTATTCTGCCCCGACGGCCCCGCCGTCCGAGCTGATCCCTCAGTCTGCCCACCGCCGAAGGCGCCCTCCTGCGGCTCCCACCCCGCCCGTTCACCCGGGCTGGCTCTGGAAGCCGCAGGGGGACGCCACAGCCCTCTCCAGCCCCGCCCCCCGCTATACCCGGGTTAAGCGGCACTCTTGAGATGGGCTCCTCAGAGATGGGACTCAGTTCTTTCCAGGAGCTGGTAGCAGGGCCACTCCTTTCCCTGGTGGAGGGCCGGGGAAGAATCCTTATTCAGAAAGAACTGACTCTCCCGTTTCCGAGGAGAGTCGGGGAAGAATCCTTATTCAGAAAGAACTGACTCTCCCGTTTCCGACACGGTGCACCGCCCCCGGGCCGTGCACCCCTCGTCCTCCTCTGTCCCAGAGCTGGATGACAGTGCGCGCCGTCCCCGGACCGTGCCGCTCTCATCCTCCTCTGTCGCCAGACCCCTGGCAGAGCAGACCCCCGTGGAACGTTCGTCCTTCCCTGGTCTCCTCTGTCAGGACGCGGTCTATGACTGTGCCCCCACACCGGGCCGCTATGCCGTCCACGTCCGGGCCAGTCATAACGCCTCGCTGCCCCACCGACGGGAAGTCTGTGGTTCACGTGACCCCGCTGGTACAGTTCTTGGGAGTCTGGCTAGAGCTTCCCAACCTGTCCAGCTGGGTCGCACGAACGATCAGGCTAGGCTACGCGATTCAGTTCGCGCGGTCTCCTCCCCGCGCAGGGGAGTCCACTCCACTATGGTCGGTGGCAATGCCCCTATCATGAGAGCGGAGGTTGCTACCCTGCTGGCGAAGGGTGTGATCGAGACTGTCCCTCCAGCCGAAATGAGGTCTGGCTTCTACAGCCCGTACTTAATTGTCCCGAAGAAAACCGGTGGGTTACAGCCAATCCTGGACCTGCGCGTGCTGAACCGCTCCCTTCACAGGATGCCGTTCAAGATGCTCACTGCCAAACGCATTTTCGAATGTGTGCGGCCCCAGGATTGGTTTGCAGCGATCGACCTGAAGGACGCCTACTTTCATGTCTCCATTCCCCTTCGACACAGACCGTTCCTACGGTTTGCTTTCGAGGGGCAGGCATATCAGTACGCGGTTCTCCCATTCGGGCTAGCCCTGTCTCCTCGCGTCTTCACGAAGGTCGTCGAGGCAGCCCTTGTTCCCCTTCGGGAACACGGGGTTCGCATCCTGAACTATCTCGACGACTGGCTGATCCTAGCTCACTCTCGAGACCAGGTTTGCGAACACAGGGACTTAGTGCTCCGGCACTTAGCCCGTCTGGGCCTTCGGGTCAACTGGGAGAAGAGTAACTTTGCCCCGTGCAGAGGATATCTTTTCTCGGTATGAACATCGACTCGGTCGCCATGTCCGCGCAGCTTACGAGCGAGCGCGCAGTCACTGCTGACTTGCCTGAGACAGTTCGAGGGCAAGAGTGCAGTTCCACTGAAAATTTTTCAGAGGCTCCTGGGGCATATGGCTTCTGCAGCCGCGACTACGCCGCTCGGATTGCTTCATATGAGACCGCTTCAGCTGTGGCTTCGCGACCGAGTCCCGAGGTGGGCATGGCATCACGGCACCCTCCGAGTACCAGTTACTCCGACCTGTCGTCAGACCTTCACCCCGTGGTCGAACCTCAGTTTTCCACAGGCCGGAGTGCCTCTGGAACGAGCTTCGCGGCATGTTGTTGTAACGACAGATGCCTCTGCCACGGGCTGGGGCGCCATGTGCAACGGACGTGCTGCCGCGGGCTCCTGGACAGGACCCCACCGCTTATGGCACGTCAATTGCCTCGAGTTGCTGGCTGTACAGCTCGCCCTGCGCCACTTCCGAGCCGTGCTCAGGGGCCAGCATGTACTAGTCCGCTCAGACAATACCGCGACTGTAGCGTACATCAACCGTCAGGGTGGTCTGCGCTCCCGCCGTATGTCGCAACTCGCCCGCCACCTCCTCTTATGGAGTCAGAAGCATCTGAGGTCGCTTCATGCCATTTATATTCCTGGAGCCCTGAACTGTGCAGACGAGCTCTCACGGTTTCAGCCCCTCCCTGGAGAATGGCGACTCCATCCCCAGTCGGTTCAGCTGATTTGGGACCAGTTCGGGGACGCACAGATAGATCTGTTTGCCTCTCACGACTCGACCCATTGCGCCCAGTTTTATTCCCTGACCGAGGGCACGCTCGGCACGGATGCACTGGCGCTGCGGCTTATTCTGGCCGCGGGGCCGCAAATATGCGTTTCCCCCAGTGAGCCTTCTTGCGCAGACCCTGAGCAAGGTCAGGGAGGACGAGGACACTCCTCGCGACAGCACCTCCTTGGCCGATTCCTCTGAGGAAGGACCTCCTTTCTCAGGGACGGGGCACCCTATGGCACCCTCATCCCGATCTTTGGAACCTCCACGTGGCAGGTTTGAGTACCCTACCACCAGCGGTGGTGGCTACCATCACTTCCGCTAGAGCTTCGTCCACGAGACACCTCTACGCGTTGAAGTGGAACCTCTTCGTCAGCTGGTGTTCTTCTCACCGAGAAGACCCCCGGAGATGTTCAATCGCTGTTGTGCTTTCCTTTCTTCAAGATGGGTTGGAGCGAAGGCTGTCTCCCTCCACCCTCAAGGTCTATGTCGCCGCTATTGCCGCACAGCACGACCTTATAGAAGGTAAGTCCGTAGGGAAGCACGACCTGATCGTCAGGTTCCTGAGAGGAGCGAGGAGACTGAATCCTCCTCGCCCTCCTCTCGTACCCTCTTGGGACCTCGCAGTGGTGCTAAATGCCCTGCGGAGTGCTCCCTTCGAGGCTTTGCAGTCGGTCGAGCTTAACTTCCTGTCAATGAAGACAGCGCTTCTGACTGCATTGGCCTCCATTAAGAGGGTAGGGGACCTGCACGCATTCTCCGTTGACGAAGCGTGCCTTGGAATTCGGGCCGGCTTACTCTCACGTGATCCTGAGACCCCGGCCTGGATATGTGCCCAAGGTTCCTACCACTCCCTTCCGGGACCAGGTGGTGAACCTGCAAGCGCTGCCCCCGGAGGAGGCAGACCCAGCCTTGGCACTGCTCTGTCCAGTACGTGCTCTTCATATCTATGTAGACAGAACGCAGTGTTTCAGGACCTCAGACCAGCTCTTTGTCTGTTATGGTGGGAGACTGAAGGGAAAGGCTCTCTCCAAGCAAAGGTTGTCTCACTGGATAGTGGACGCCATTGCTTTGGCTTACCAACAGCAAGGTCAACCGTGCCCCCTTGGTGTGACTGCCCACTCCACCCGGAGTGTGGCGTCCTCTTGGGCTCTAGCGCATGGCGCCTCGCTAACAGACATCTGCAGAGCTGCAGGCTGGGCGACACCCAACACATTCGCCAGATTCTACAATCTCCGAGTGGAGCCAGTGTCCTCTCATGTACTCGCTTCAACCAGCTAGTACCGGACCCGCTCAGGTGTCTTCGCTTGCTCGCCATTCCACTCCATGGACTGGATACGTGCGATATTCCCCTCAGGTGAGCTTTCCCGAAAGCCCTGAGTTCCTCCAGCACTCCTGATGCTGGCGCCAGTGTCTTTTGCCTGCGCGTCGGCTAGGTGCCTCCCGTGTGCATGGTACCTCCTCTGAGCTACCCCCACATGTGTATTTCCACTGTAAGCCTCTTTTGAGCATGTGTCTTTCCCTTGGCAAGCCACCTTGCCACCCCTGGGGTTGAAATATTCCACCTGCGGCTGGACACCCCAGTGATTCCCCATATGCACCCCTCGGGTCATATGTGTATTCTCTAAGTCCCCCCCCTCTGGGTTGGCAGTAATTGCATATTCCCTTAAAAACCTTGGGATATACTCCCCAGTGTACCTTGGTATTCCTGTGCTAATAGGAGTCCTTCGTCCGTGCTGTCCACGACAGGGATCTCAGATTACGCAGGGCACTGGAAGACAGCCGAGAAGGTGGCGTGATTAGACTGGTATCCCCATTCGTCGTCATCCGACGGAACTCGGAGTGACAACGAAAGGGAACGTCTCGGTTACGGATGTAACCCTCGTTCCCTGAGTAGGGAACGGAGACGTTCCGTCTTCCTGCCACTTTCCGCTGTACCGCGGGGATCGCCTGAGCTCAGTCTTGGCTCCTCAGCGAGGAAACATACTGCTTTGCTGGAATTTCCGCCCTTTATACCCACGAGGTGCTCCATGCAAATTCTGCAGACCCATTGCATTTCTTTGCCATTGGCTCGTTTTGTATTACTCGAAGCGGATAGGCTTTCTAAGCGAAACCCCCATTCGTCGTCATCCGACGGAACGTCTCCGTTCCCTACTCAGGGAACGAGGGTTACATCCGTAACCGAGACGATTTGCTGCATGACCTTTAAAGATGGTCAATTGCAAACCACGCCATTTTTACTTCCTTTTCTGCGTATGCTTTTGCGGGTCAGTATCTCGACCTTGGGTTGTTTCGCCAAGTGTTTAGTCTAAGTTCAGATATCGGATATGGGTCACTTTCAAAAAATGTAAGCTGGTCGTCAAAAAAGTATTATATATACATATATTCAACAAATCAGAATTGGGTATCAAGACTTGCAGTGTAAATTCGGCCATAGAGATCTGTGTCCAAAGTTATTCATAGTGCATACTATGTGATAGAAAGATGTCAAATGAAAACAGATTAGTAAAAATCGTATTAATATCACAATCATAAAGCACATTAACATACTGTGTACTGTATGACCATCACCAACATTTTAAATACCAAAGGTAGAGTGGCAAAACAGCCTATTTCACTATAGATGCGTGCAGGCCTGGCAAAATATTAGTCACATTCCTCACTCCCCCACACAATCTTGGCTGGCACATAAAAAATTATAACAATGTTATTGAATAGTGTGATGAATATGAAGACCTATCCAGCTGTGAGTACATCACTGTAGCATGCTGGGAAATTATGTTGTAATGTTGCATGAGCAAGAAAATCATTCAACACACAGCACTGAAAAAACCCCAACTATATTTTTTGAAGAAAATGTCAGTGACGTTTGCCTATGCAAAACTTGCCACTAGAAAGTTGGAGTTGTTCTGATAACTTATGTTGCTATTCTATTCACAGATGGTCGCTAGGCAATTGTAAAGCCTTTCCTGAGGTGTTTGGGTTGTTTATAGGATTTTTCTATCTGGTTTCTAAAGTATTCTGAGTAATCTCTAGGGCATATGCGTCAAACTCCGCTCCTGGAGGGCCAATACTGCAGAGCTCCAGCTAACTCCAAAACACCTGTCTGGAAGTTTCCTTAGTAATCCTAAAGACATTGATTGGTTGGTTCAGGTCTGTTCAATTAGGGCATTTTTTTGACAGCCCTGCCCTAGGGCATTGATAGGTAGTAGCAAGGGTGCTCTGGATGGTTGCTAGGCAGTTGCTAAGGTGTTATTTCTTGTTCCCAGGGCACTGCTACGAGGTTGTTAATGTTTTTGAGATGGTTGCTAAGTCCTTCTTGGTTGCTATGCCGTTTCTATGCAGTTTCAAGATGTTCTGAGTGACCATTAGGGTGTTGATAGATGGTTGCATTGCCAGGCAGTTGCTAAGATATTCTTTATTGTTGCCAGTGCACTGCTTTGTGGTTGTTAAGGTGTTAGATATGGTAGCTAGGGCTTTCTCAGTAGCTAAGCCATTTCCATGCAGTTTCGAAGGTGTTCGTAATATAGAGCTGCGCGATTCTGGATAAATTGAAAATCACAATTTTTTTGTTTCAAAAAGAGATCCAGATTCTCCCACGATTCTGAATAGACAAATAAACAAAATAACAACATGTAATTTACTAGAGGTTCTGACAAAATGTTAATTTCTGCTGTCTATTTAAAAATATTTAATTCATCTGAATTATTTCTTTTGAAAATCAGAAAGTCTTCACCTGTTTTTGTATGAATGATTCAATGACGAATACTTTTTTTACAGTCACTTGTCACCACGTGGTGGTGTAGTGAAGTAATTGACGCCTGGGTTGTGGAGTGCCGGCTGCCGTCCGAGAGCGAGCGGAGGAGTTGCCGCTGGTCTCCTGAGGCCGAGCCTGCTGCCGTCTGCCGTGATGGGGAGAGGTGCAGAGAACGAGCGACTTGCTGGCGGCTGCCCGAAGCCGGAGGAGCTGTCCCCATCCACCAGGGGGCTCAGGATATAGAGTACTTTCCACCGAGGTGTATTCAGCACACCGCCAGGCAACATGGAGGAGTTTACTCAACTGGTGGAGGACCGGATGGCAGTGGTTTTTTGGGAACCGGACTATTCATTTTTTTTCCCTCTTTTTTCCCTCTTTTTTCCCTCTTTTTTCCCTCTTTTTTCCCCTCTTTTTTTCCTCTTTTTTTCCTCTTTTCCCCTCTTTCCCCTCTCATCCTTTTCTCTCGCCTCATGTGTCCTTAGCCCCAGTTGCTGCGGCCGCTGTGACTGGCCCCGGAGGGCATGAGGGGGGCGGAGTAGAGTGCAGTCTCGAGGGTACCCCCAGCCTGCGAGGGGGGATGGGGGTGTGTGGCAAGCAGTGCGGGGCCGAGAGCTGTGGGAACGGAGCGAGGCTGTTGGCATGAGCGTCACCTGTGCACCACAACAGTCTCAAATCTCACAGAAGAGCTCCGGAATGATAAAAGGAGGAGTAACAACAGTGCAAGACGAGAGAGGACCAGGCCTGGACTTTATGTTGTTACGTTTTATTATGCAGTCGTCCGTGAGGGGGTGCCTCTTTACTTTAATTTTATTTTGATTTTAAAGTTGATGTTGAACGTTTGCCGGTTCCTGCCTCCTTCTTCCCTAAACCTTAAACTTTGCTACACTTCCATAGACATCAGTGTTTATATCCGAACTATAAACTTTTATCCAGTACTTCTGTGATAATAGAACAGAAATAACGATTCTGTGTGTTTCATACCTGATAACTGCTCTCTGGTTCAATGGAAGCGCCACGCCAACGCAGATCTGAATGTTCGCTGTGTTGTCAAAGGTTTAATAAACACAGGTGAATCAATGTCATTTAGAAATATGATCGTGTGTGTGTTTGAATCGAGATAGCGATCGCGATCTTTTAACGATTAATCGTGCAGCTCTATCGGAGACTTTTAGAGTGTTGATAAATTGTTGCCGGGGTGTTGATATGTGGGGTGGATAAGGTGTTCATGATGGTTCATTGGTTCTTTTGAGGTGTTTGCTAGGGAATCGCAGTTGCTAAGGTGTCATGAATGGTTGCTAGGTAGGTTCAAGGTATTTTGGGCTGGTGGCTATAGGGTGCTCTGATTGGTTGCTAGGCAGTTGCTAAGCTTTTTTGTTGTTTTGTTGTGGTTGACATGTTTGAAATGGTTCCAAGGGCCTTCTTGGTTTATATGCCATATTGCCATTCCTATGTAGTTAACCATTAGGGTGTTGTTAGATGGTTGCTAAGGCATTGCCATGCAGTTGCTAAGGTGTTCTTGGTTTTTGTCAAGGCACTGCTATGTGGTTGCTAATGTGTTCGAGGGGGTGCTAGCTAGGACCTCGCTGGTTACTATGCCATTTCTATGTGGTTGCTAAGGTGTTCTGAGTGACCATTAGGTTGCTGATAGACGGTGGCTATGGTTTTGCTAAGGTAATCAGGATGGATTCTAACTGGCTGCTAAGGACTTGATACCACACAAATAAACTGCTATTATTATTTCATGGAAAACCATGTTGTCCTTCAGAATGGATGCAGGGACAAAGTGTCACTCAGACTTTTTTCCATTTCATCTAATTTCATTTCATATTTTTGTCTCTTCACCTGGTAACCTTTCACAGCTCATTATAACTTTCCCACATCTGTCCCGCTGTATGACTACGGCTTACTGTTTCACTCTCAGACCCATCATTTCATTCGGTTACCACTGACAGTAGCACAGCTCTAAATGCAAGCTTATGTAAATTCCTAGGCCTGATTATCCCTTCCAATAAGACTGAGTTTTTATTTGAACAGATTGTCCAGCCTGCTGCTTTTGCTGAAAGCAAAGCACATTCTCCTAACTGTATTTCATTACATTTTGGCATGATGTCATCATATGTGAGGGATTACAGCCTTGCAGACTAGAGTATGAATATGAAATGTCATTCAGCAATCATCAAAAATCTGTCTTTGCACTTTACACAAAGGTGTGAGTGCCCTAATTATGGAGCTGTCAGTGGACAATTACATTTAAATGAGATTTCTTTGGGTGACCTAGTCAAGGCAAAGTTTTATGAGGCACTGGCGCTATAGAAATTGGGTCTCTCTGACCCTCGAGAGACCCTCAATTTCCCTATTTATTGCTACACAGTTGTCTATGGCTGTTTATTGTATAATCCAGTTTCAAATCTGTTTTAATTTGTCGCCTAAATCTTTTGATTTCAGTTACCTTGTAATTTGCTGCAAAAATGTCCTATCTCTCAATTCCATTGACGTCAGATTTTGCTCTTACATAAACATACGGCTTGGGACGGCAAGACATTTTATCCACTGCATGCTTTTACGGTGCATTTGCCTCAAAATCAGCCCTTGGGGTCTCACCAGCACAGCTCAGTGACGTTGTTGTTCTCTAGTTTTTCTCATTCTCGCTCTCTCTGTCCTTCTGTCTCTGGACATATCCAGTCTAACTCTGGGGTTTCAGGTTAAGTTGAGTTAAATTAAGTGGTTGCATAAACTGAATGTGAGAGAAATTTCTGTCAGTTTGCCCTGGGCTTTTTTTGGTTGTATGATGGAGACATTGGAACATCAGGTACAGCTGAGCTGTTGTGAAATGTAATCAACATCAGTAAAACATCTTGATGCATTGCATTGTATAGTATAAAATACCTTTGATATTAAAATCAAATATTATTTGTGTAAAAGCATGTGATTTTTAAGATAATTTTTTGTTGTTGTTGATGTATTTAAAAAGTGTTAAAATAAGTATGACTGTATACAATTAAATAGTTGTAACTGGCATGGTGGAGTTTTGCTCTGAGATGAGAGTTTTGCTCTAAAAATGCTGTTGTTATTATTATTATTATAATGAATTCATTTATAATAATTTCACTTTTACAATTGAATCCTGGCCAAAGAGGGTGAAGATTCAGTCCACCCAAATTCATCAAGTCAGAGGATTTAATACATTTTTGTAATATAATCTGAGATGATTATTATATTAAAGATTAGCAGACAGGTGTGGGGAATTTCACACTTTGACACACATTGATTTTTTCACTCATATTTCCTAACTGGTGCATGCAGTGTCTTTTTGTTTTATGCAAATGCTTCATTTTGCTAGTCAAATCCTGTTTCCATTTAAGATTGAATTGTATGTGTCCTGTATTTCTTTTTACAAGTAGAGAAATTCAGGAGAGAATTTGACCTATTTTGTACATTAACTGAACAAATCACTTTGAGTATTCAAGTGAGATGATAGAAGTACTTGTGATGTATAAGATTCTTGACATAACACAAAAAGTTCTAATGTGGGAGCTCATGGGGTCACTTCATAGTTTGGTGGATGTTATCTAACTAACATGACACTATTTTCTGCTTGAACAATGTTGCATTATATGCCTTTAGGGAGAAAAGAGAAAAGGGTTGGATAAATGCAACAGTCCATTTTAAAACATTTTTTTAGCAATGAAAGTTCTCTGACGGATCATATCAATAAGCCCAGAATATAAATAACTCTTTGACCAGAATGATTTTAACCTCATGCCTAAAGCTGTCTTTATTTATCAGAATGGAATGCTTACCGACTGTTCAGCTATTCTGAACAGGGTTGTTGACGTGAACCTTTGGTGATTTTCGTCATGGCAAATTGGAAAATGTGTATTGAATTGATTTCCGTTAGGCTCCCCACTGGACATGATGTCCACATACAGCAGCAATCAATGGGGAATTGTGTGCAAATGTGCCGCCCAACCACACACACATGCACACACCCTCATTCACCATGAATAGAGCTTTTATTTATTGGCCTCCAGATTGGGGTGATGCCGTGGCTACGGAGATGGCATCACAGTGCTCCAGCAGCCCCGTCACACGGGACAATTCTCATAGGGCTGATGTGGCTATGAAGCATCTGATCTCATAGCCTTGGAGAATAAGCACATGACCTTGAGTCATGGAAAATCACAGCTGAATCACCCAGAATCTCACTTAAAATAAAAGAGAGGATTGAGATAACAAAGCTTAAACCGAATAACAGAGAGAACCCAGATGGTAAAAAGTACAGCTGGGTTTATGAGGGTGCTAGGGGTGAATGTTAGAAATGTTGCCACTGCAGACAATGTTCCAGGAGCACCACCCGCCTTTTGTTTTATTACAGTGAAAAGTGATTATTCAATAACAACAACAATATTAGCTGGATATATGTTTTCATTTTGTTTCCTTTACCTCTTAAAAACATTGTGTGGCATTGTGTCCAAAGAATTTCCATTTTATTTCAAATGTTTTCATACACTTCCATTTAAAGACCCCCTGTAGTCAATAATTGTATCCCTTTGATCACCAAACTCATCTATCCCTTTGAACTCATCTTTGATCACCAAAATGACATTTAAAATCTTTTTGTTATTTTTATTTTTTTATTCATGCTTTAAAATAGCTTGCAGGCCCGGATTGGCTAATCGGGAGCACCGGGAGAATTCCCGGTGGGCCGGTCTGTTTTATTGGCCAGGAGGGCCGGTGTTGTCATGGCACTGGGTTGAATGCTTTACATAGGCTCCAGTCACAGCTTTCTGAGTGTATATTTTTCAGAGTGTATAATGAACGTTGTGAAATAATTGCCTAATATTAACTCTAATTTGGTGCTGCAATGATTTGCATATCGCGAGGATAACCGACCTCATAATCTGAGCTGCTTCAGTATTAAAACACCGCTTGTCGGCAATGGGAAAATGTTTCAGATGACCGATCAAAGCAAGCGGGATTTATGTTCACACACAGAAGCGCGAGCCGCGGCCGCGCGCGAATCCCAACCCGACGTTTCACGAGATAAGATGCAAGTGGCTAAACTACGTAAACAGCTGTTTTAATTACGAAATAAGTTTTAAACGACCGAACGAAATAATCAGTTTGTAAAGACTGTATCAATCAAAACTCAGCTTCGGGAAGGGGAGATTTACAGGTAACCTAAAGATAAAGAGAAAAGAAGAATGAGAGAAGATGGAGATGAGAAATGGGAGCAGAGGAATAGCCTATTGCATACTGTGCCCAGATTGAGAATAACTTTATTAGGCTACAATAGATTCCTATTTAACATAGACATACAAATGTTCTTTGCCAATGATGATCATCAGTGTAAAAATAAGCTCAATTTAACAACGCAAGCACCTATATAATATATTGGCATTGTTATTGTATACAGTGGCGTAGGTTTGATTTTTAAATTGGTGGGGACGGGGACATCAATATAAATATATTTTGAGTTTTGATCGAAATTATTGCTAGGGATATATCAGTGTCACTGGATATTGGTAGGGACACGTCCCTAGCGTCCCTACTAAATTCTACGCCCCTGATTGTATACATATGTGTATACCTCGAATTTGTTTATATTTCCCCAGTATCAGCACTGGGACTTTTCACTGTTTGTATTACTTCACTTGTCTGGGTGGGCATATGCCCACGAACCCCCAAGATCACTTTTCGGACCTCTGTATTTATAAAACCCTGTATACGCGGCTATTGCACTGAATAGAAATTTATATATTTTTAAAATACAATGAATAACAAGGCTGTACAGAACACTGCACTATTGCAGACTTACATGCTGAGGTTTCAATTACGTTATTTTAATATAGTCAGACGGGAACTAAAGTAGGCCGGTCTAAGGCATGAAACTCCAGGGCTGAAAATGAGTCCCACTCCGGCCCTGATAGCTTGAATGTAATTTCATTTAATATACACAGATCCATGAATATGAAAATGAGCCCCGCCTCCACTCACACCAGCTCAGAAATCCACTTGGTCAACTTTACTGTAGTAAACGCTGCTGGCTAGTGGAAATACTGGTTTAATTCAGCTATGTTTGAACCAGAAACTGATTCACAAGAAGAAGTGGAAGAGTGAATTATACAGGCTCGTATACAAGTATCAGAATGGTAATGTGTTTTGTGTATCGCTCTCTACCACGTCGGACACATAACGGTAATTAATATGATTAGCCTTTTGCTTGATGTTATCAAACAGCTAATAATGTGTTGCTAATTTTACACAAACCATGTTCCCGTTCATCATCTCAGAGTCAGATAACTGCCTTCTAAAAATCAACATCCAAACGCTTTGAACAACTCAGAACGCCAGTGGAGAAAGGCATATAGTTCATCGTAATATACAGTACATGATTCACCCGTTATATTGCTAAATGTACCCGATTTTTGATATCAACAGAAAAAAACACCAGGATAACCTGGCTTCTTTTGAGACCCCCTGCTTCAGAGCAGTTATTGATATGCTAAAGCCGTCCCGCACATTGACGTAACAAGGTAGTTTGTGACGTAGAGAACACCTGCGATTTCAAACCGCATTTTAGAGACTGTCTTTGGTTCACTGGACACCAAAATCATTATAAAGCAAAACTTTTATAGAACATGCCTATACAATTTGAGGTATAATTAATGTATTACGGGTTTGTGTAGATCCCTATGCACAAGTAAATGTTTTAGTGATGTTTGGCCTAACAAGCACCAGTAATGATTTTGTAGTTATAGCATTGGTATTAGAAAAGAGATCTCGCAAGTTTTCACAGCAACGCACCAACTTCACACACCAACCCTGAAAAGAGGCCACAGTAAATCTCTTCAATAGGGAGCTTAAATGAGTGGTTTCTCCTCTGGGCTCAATCTTTGAGCTTACATGTTATATCACCAACGGCTCGTGTTCAGCAAATTGAAGGATTTTTATTTCGCTGTGCCATTTATCCTAGAAAAATTTCCTCTAAAGAGGAAAGAGTCAGATTAGTGTAATACATTTTTCTACCTTTTAATTGATGTTCTTGCCCTCACAATAGAAGTGTGATGCATACGTGGTTTTGGAATTCAATTTGCAACTAAGATGATCTCATCATTTAGCTGTCAATGTTCAGATTAGGTTTTTTTTTATAGAATGACGACAACAGTATTTTCATCATTTTATAAGATAATTAAACATTATAATTATTTTTCATTAATATTATTTTATTTCTTTAAATCATAATTTGTGTTAGGGATCTGAAAACTTAACTATTAAACTTCTATGCAGTTCCATTGTCATAATATAGTCAGACTGAGAGGCAGAGATGAGAGAATCTAAACAGACATTTATTAAACGTTTAGCAGAAAGACAAAGAAGGTAAATAACGGCACAGTCAGAATGTTCAATGGTGACGATAATGATAATTTTCTGGTTACCAGGTATAATAGCTGAGTCCGGTTGCAGATGGAGAGGAGTGTGGGGAAGAGCACACACCACTGAAGGAGAACAGTTGGTAACAGGCAAGGGGGTAATCCATCAGCCGGAAGTTGAAGCCTCGCGGGAGCCGCCATTGTAGCAGAACTTCACCTGCTGTTAGCATCCCATTGACTCCCATTCATTTTGGCGTCACTTTGACAGCGAATAACTTTAACATCTGAGGCGTCCAAAGGCTTAATTTGTCGATTATTTATTTCTATAGAAACACGACAATGTATAACATGCTCCATTACTTTGAATCTTACGTTACGACCCCGTAGAAGCCGTTTTTGTAAAAATAGGCTAAAGATTGCGTCATAACCACGGGACTTTCTGTCGCACAATAGAGACATTACCGTATAGACAGGAGGAGAAGCTCGCGACAATCTTTTACTGTCTATGAGGCAATCGGGGGGACATGAAGGCACAAAGTCAAGGTAGAAGCCCATAAATAGAGTCCATAAAAGCAACGGGACAAAATATTTCAACAACGTTTTTGAGGAATTAGGTGATTCAGATTTGTCTTGGCACAGCTACTAGAAGATTTTCAACAGTCAGACTGTCAGACACTAGACATCAGACAGGAAGTGCAAAAATCGTGCTTCAAGTCTTCTCCGTTGAAATTAATGGGGTCCAATGAAATTAATGTCCATTTCTTTTACTGTCTATGGTAACAGGTGAGTATTTAATCCAAACAGAGATTGTTGGAGTATACTGGAGATATGGCTAGGAAATTTGGAGATAGCTTGAGTTCAACGAGGGAGATCACTGCAGAATTACAGGCCAAACCACCAAGGAGTCTGTATCCTTTAGTGAAAAGAGTATCCAAACAAGGAGTGACTGAAAGGTGTGTGCTCTTATACAGGTCTTATTGAGGTACTGATGAGAGACAGGTGCAGGTAAATAGTATTTGAGTGAGGGGAGCACTGCGTGTTGGTGACTGAGGAGCCTGGTGTATATGTGACAGACATAGGATTTAGTAAACTGGTCAGGTATTTTGACTTGGGCAAGAAAGTAATCATTAAGTAACCATCAGAACTCCCTAGCAGCCTAACATCAACCTTACACACCTTCTCCACTAGTAAGCAATGCCCTGGCAACCACTTAGAACACCCTGGGCATTGTACAGCAAGTTTATAGTACATTTAAAAAAAATGGTAAGTGATTTACATTAGCTTATTAAAGAGAACAAAAAGCATGTAAAATACCATGTAAATTTCTAAAATAATTTAACAACATAAAAATTAATAAGCAAATAAGGCATACAAATATTTGTATGTGTGTGTGTCTGTCTGTCTGTTGTAGACAATCAAGCACCGTTCACATTGTTGATAAAAAAAAATGCTTGCAAGTATTTTCCATGTATTTCATGATTTTATGGAAGCTATCTCACTGTACTCACTTTTGTTTGTGTGTGTGAGAGAGTATTTGTGTCTGTTTTATGTATTTTAAACAGTCTGTCTCATAAGTCCTTTATTAGAGCTTAGCTGTGCATGGCGAGGGAAGCTAGAACAGTCTGTCCCAACTCTGTCCGGTTCACTTTCATGCCAGATTATCCCTACACACTATTAGCATGTACAGTTTCACGTTACAGTGATGTACAAATCTGTCAAATACTCTGGCATCACTCTCACGCTACAAATTATTGAGTGAGTGCAGATGCACTTTACAGACATCCTAACCTGCAAAAAGTCATTTCAGAGAGGTATCTCGAAGCTAATTACAATTATTTGTTATATATTGTAATGTTGCTAATTGCAAACACTTCTTAAAAGGATAGTGTCTTCCAAAATGAAAGTTATTAGTCTTCTTTTATCACTTACCCTCTTGTCGTTCAAAACCTATTTAATATTTTCCTTTTTCTGTGGGACACAAAAAGAGAATTTATTAATTATATTAATTTGTTCTTTTCCATACTGCTATACAGTAATCAAGGGCTGTCAAGCTTCAAAATGGACAAAAAGCACCAGAAAAGTATCCCTACAAATGGCACACCATATTCTTGTCTTTGTTTGATAAGTCTTTATTCATTGAAAATATTGCTGTAATTCTTATATCCCTTGTGAAAAAGAATTGTGCTAGATTGAATGTGCACTTACACTTAATTGAATGTGTTGACTAAAGCACATGTAGGCTACTTGATTATAATTTTAGCTCTGTAAGTGTGTTATTCAATATCTTTTTTTGTTTAATGTTTATTATTTTAAATTGAAATGATAAACTTACATAAAAATAGATCAAAAAGCACAGTAAATGAAATTTCATGTAAATGAAATTAACATGCAATTAAGTGACTGCAAACATTAAATTGAGTTTGCACTTGGAAATATTATTTTAATGTAAATTATTATCGTAATAAGTACTCAATTTAAAAGTATGTTAAAGTGTACTTCTTTTTCACAAGTGCATTTGTGCTTGCACTGCACATTTTAAAACTTGGCTCATGAAGACCTTTTAGTGTGTCATATATTGTACTGTGTACTAAATAAAACGATATTTTAAGTCTCTAAAAACCCTTCCTTTATAATGCAGTTAATGTTGGACATTTATAGCTTCCAAATTCCCTGAACTGGATTTGTAAGGGTGTCGAGATGCTAATCAGGGTTTCACTATATGGCAGTCCGAGAAACATCAAACGATGACGTATCTTCACATTTTTACAGCGTATTTACATCATTCACTTTCATTGTATAGAAAACAGCAGGCTCAACATTCTGCTAAACTTGTCCTTTTGTTTTCACTAGAAGAAATTGAGTGCAAGATAATAGCATTTTCATTTTTTTTTGTTAATGCATAATTTGTAGATCATTTTTTTTAGTAAAGTGCTTAGAGGAAATATGATCAGGGCAACTACACAGTTCCTGGGTGAGCCTTACCTGAGACTAAACCTGCAACTACTGTAACCCATTTGTTTACGTATCAGACCCTGAGTCAAGACCAGAATGAGGTGGATTTGAAGTTTACGCAATCCCAATAACTACAGAAAGACCGGCATTATAACTCTCCATACCCACACACCCCTCTTTTTAGAAGCACAAACAAGTTTTCAGACGAGCAGTTAACTCTGTCTCCAGCCAGTGGGAACATACCAGGCATGTGTGAAATGTCTCCTCTGTGTAAGCAAGCAGGGTGGATTTGCAGACTTCTTTTCTGACCCCTTTGCTTGGACATGATCGTTTCCCCGTCAGGCTCGCCCTGCATGTGCAGGTGTGTTTATGCTCCCCTTGAGACTGTGAAATTAATGTGTTGTGCCAAAGTTCTGTTGGCATTATGTGCTATGTGTCGTTGCTATTCTAAACGCTATATGGTTGCTGAGCATTACATCACCCTCAGTTTTGTGAGTATCTGTTGAAACTGTCCTGAATGGTTACTAGATCAAAAGAAATGTTTGTATAAGTTGGTGAATAACGCATAATAATACAAATAAAAATCTGTACTTTGCAAAGCTAATATCACAAATTTGCGGGGGATAAAAAAGTATTTTGGCATTTTTGAAGTTTAGAATATAAACGAGTAGACTAGACAGGAGGCAGGGGGAATGGTATAGCTCAGTTTTTTAATAAGGCTGGTTGTGGTGTTTTGAAGAGGCAGACACTACTGTTCCACCTCCACAACACAGACCCAATCCTCCTCTCTATCTCTCCCTCCACCTCATCATCTGTTCATCACAGCTCTCTCTGAATCATGTCACATCACTCCTCCACACCCTATGGCCTCAACTCTCTTTCAGAGCTGCTAGAACATTCACTGGTGTGTGATGGACGATTCTCTTTAACATTGATCAACACTGTACAAAATGTTTGTCAAGAAACTTAAAAATGTGATTTATTTCATATCATGTATGTCAACTGATTTTATTTCAAACGTTTTAAGGGTCAAAATAGCTTGAAAATCTTAAAGGAATAGATCAAACAAAAAAGTACATTGGGGAGTGAAGGGAGAGAGGAGCCATGAGCAGGAGAAGCGAGATGGATACCCAAAGTCCAGCTAGAACGAGGCTCCAGGGCAGAGTCGAGGGAGGGAGGAGCCATGGTGGAGAGTTGGCTGACAACACCCTTGGGACGACTGATGGAGGTGGAGCCACTGGAGATGCAGCCCAGGTGAAGCTGAGGAGACAAATAGCCCACGCGAATTCGCTAGCACTGAGGAGACCGAGGTGAAGCTGCGGTGATCAGCATCCGAGAGGTGGAGCTGGTAGGACAAAGAGGAAGCTGAAGCCAGCCAGAGCTGAAGGCATAGACAGGATGACGTCTGACCAAGGTGAAGCCGGAGGAACACGGGAGCCCAGTGGAGCCGTCAGCACAATGGTTTCTGGTGGAGCTGAGGAAGGGAGGAGCCAATGCGGAGATGAGTGATGGGCCGCAGTGGAGTGATGGGTTCGTAGGCTGGAAGTAGAGCCAGGGGAACCTTCTTACAGGGCGGAGCTGGAGAACTGAAGCTCCGAGGCAGTTCCTCACAAAAAGGTGTTGGAGATACAGAGGGGCTGAAGGGAACTGGCTGATTTGGGAATGGGAGGTCGAAGAGGGAGGCTGGGAGGGGTCACAGGGTGGACAGGCGACATGGGGCTGGGAAGAACCAGCAGAGATACAGGAGACTCAGGGCTAGGTGGAACCAGTGGGGAAACAGGAGATTCAGAGTTGGGCGGGACCAGCAGGGGTGGGAGAAACAGGGAAATATCTTCCTCAAACACCTCCAGTTCTCTTCCAGAGTCCATACTGTACATATCTACAGCAGCACAGAATTCATTATTGTTAATGTCTTAAAATGCAAGAATAATTTATAAACAAATGATAAATAATGCAGTTTAAAATTGCTAGCTCAGTGTTGAATAACTATATGGACAAAAGTATTGGGACACCTGACCATTAAACCAACAGGGACTATTGACATTGCATTCTAAATACAGACATTCTGTCAGGATTCCACCAGCTTCAATCACTCCTCCCACTCATTCGCTCACTCCTCCCAAAGATATTTGATGAAGTTGAGGTCAGGGCTCTGTGTAGGCCAGTAAAGTGCTTCTACACTAAACTCATCCAACCATGTCTTTATGGACCTTGTTTTGTGCACTTGGGCACAGTCATGCTGTAATAGAAAGAGGCCTTCCCCAAACTGTTGGAAGCATAGCATTGTCCAAAATGTCTTAGAATGCTGAAACATTAAGATTTCGCTTCACTGGAAGTAAGGGGCATAACCCAACCACTGAAAAACAGCCCTATACCATTATCCCTCCTCCACCAAACTTTACAGTTGGCACAATGCAGTCAGGCAGGTAACATTCCCCTGGCATCTGCCAAACTCAGACCTGTCCATCAGACTGCGAAACTGAGAAGTGTGATTCATTACTCCTCCAAACCTTTCCAGTGCTTTACACTACTCCATCTGATGCTTAGCATTGTACTTGATGTGAGGCTTGCATGCAGCTGCTCGACCATAGAAACCATTCCATAAAGATCCCACCACACAGTTTTTGTGTTGGTATTAATTCCAGTGGAAGTTTGAAACTCTACAGCTTTGGAATCAACAAAGCGTTGGCAACTTTTATGTGCCATGCGCCTCAACACTCTGTGATGCTGCTCTGTGACTTTACGTGGTCTTCCACATCGTGGCTGAGTTGCTGCTGTTCCACTTTCCAATCAAAACACTTCCAGTTGACCGTGGAATATCTAGGAGGGATGAATTTTTTACGGACTGACTTTATGCAAAATTAGCATTCTATCACAGCACCACACTTGAATTGACTGAGCTCTTCAGAACGACCCTTTTTTTTTATTTGTAAATGCAGAAGGAATGGCTAAGTACACCTGTAGCAATGAGTCTGATTGAATCACCTGAATTAAGTAATAAAGAGGTGTGTCCCGATGCTTTTGACCATATATGCTGCATCCAAAATTGTGTACTGTCAGGTACTGCATTTGAATTTGAATTTACTGTTCTATATAGTATGGCTATGGGTAGTAAGAATACACATTCGGTGAAATACACATTCGCCATGTTGTTACTGCCACGTGACCTAACAGTATTAGTTGCGTCGCGTCACTTCCATTCATAAATCCTCTTGCTCGGCCACACGGGGTAGTAAAGTGTCCACCGATTCCGCACTTCAGAATCTTGGCGAAAGTAGTAGGTCATCCAGGGATTTTTAGTCTACTGATTTTCGAATACTGTATATTTGGACATACTAGTCTTTTGGCGTACTGTTTTTTGCATACTATGTAGTACTTTGTACATTCAAATATGGCAGATCAATGCCTTATTTGGTTGTTTTAAGGTTTAAGGTTTAAGATTTTAATTTTGGTTGTTTTAAGGATTTTTTTGCTAAAATGTCCAGTAGAGGTTGTTATTTACAGTTTACAAGGAGTTACAGCAGTCTGCAAACATTTCACTCTGCCCAGCGATTCTAATAACGGCATAGAGACAAGTTCACTTCAGGTTCACCAGAATATCCATTGGTTTGTGTCACATAACACTGGAGGTCCATGTCGGTAATCACATTATCCTATGAAGCCTAATAACAGATGTATCTTCCTGTTTACTTGTCATAGAGCGGCCCATGGGCAGATCAAAATATGCTATCATGACTATGCTGCAAAAATAGTAATGACACATCTGAGGCTTGAGGTTGAAAATTTTGTGATTTTTGACCCTATTTTATTATGTACTGTTTAAAACAAGTTAAGCTTGCGATAATGTTAATTACCATAGAAACGTATTGAACCTAGACCATTCACTTTATTTTCCTGATATGGTCATACTTCATACCTTCAACCCCTAGCATATTTGTTTAGAGTATTTGACTTATACTTATAGAACATATATATTTTTCCTTGTTAAAAAGAAGTGCGCTTAATTGTATTAAATGTGCACTTGTAATGCACAATACTTGAAATCTTAAAAGTATAGTTTTCGAAAGCTGTACTTGCTGATCGTATTAATATACACTTAAGGGTACAGATTTAAAAAGTGCACTTTAAAAAAAAAATTTTTTGACAAGATTATTAATTTGTTTAAAATTGGTAAAAGTGATAACAGCAGGTTAAATTCAGATTTTGACGCAGGTGTTGTTGACATCTCTTTGTCTTTTTTTTTTTTGCTCTGTGATTTCTTGCACGGCCATCGTTTTTCTTTTTTTGTCTGTTTTCTATCTAACCTCATTTATCTTCCCTGCCCTCACATTCTGGAATGTCCATGTTCATTTGCAGAGCTGATTTTTTCCCCCGGACACCTACTCTTTTGCCACCGCCCAAGAATTCCTCAGATAAAGGGACAATACAGAGTTTGTACAGCATGTTCTGACCCTGGCTGTTCATGTGAGGACAGGATTAGCAGACATAGTTTTTCTTATCTGTTTTCATTGATTAGGAGTTGCTGAATTGGGCCACGCTCATACACTAACTGTGAATTTTTCAATTTACACATTGATAGAGATGTAGGTCATGTAAAGAAAACATAAAATCAGATGGACCCTTTTGACTGTCTTAAATGTGTTCCTGGTCTTATTATGCACAGTTCATTGGAGCATGTTATTTCATCTTCATAATTTTTTCATCAAAATGTAATGACTTCCCTTGTGAAAAAGAAGTACACCTTAGCATACTTTTAAAAAGAAAACCTAGTACAGAAATTATATATTTTAGAGAACATGCTTAAAGGGTTTGTTCACCCAAAAATGAAAATTCTGTCATTAATTACTCACCCTCATGTCGTTCAAAACTCACAAGACTTTCGTTCATCTTTGGAACATAAATGAAGATCTTTTTTATGAAATCTGAGAGATGTCTGTACTCTCCGTTGTCAGCTACTCAACTGACACTTTAAAAAGTTCATAAAGAGATCGTAAAACTAATTCATATGAATTGAGCAGTTTAGTCCAAATTTTCTGAAGAGACTTTATTTAAATAGTCATCAAAAATATGGTAACACTTTAGTATGGGGAACACATATTTACTATTAACTATGACTTTTGCCTCAATAAACTCCTAATTTACTGCTTGCTTAAAAGTTAGTAAGGTTGTTTTTGCAGCGTTTCAGTTTACGTATTGGATTAAGGGATGTAGAATATGGTCATAAATTAAAGTGTTATCAAAAATATCTTCATATGTGTAAATAATAAATGACAGAATTCTCATTTTTGGGTGAATTAACCTTTTAAGTGCAGACTGCATGTTTTCCAATGACCAATTGCCTGTTACTTGCAATTAAGTAAAAGACAATTACATGTTAAGTGCAATAAAATGAAAATGTATTATAATTCAATTTATATCAAATGCAACTGACTGAATTTTAGAGTGCTGTTTTAAAGTACATTTAAGTACATCTTTAATGTAATTACTTCTCATAATTACTTCTATTGTCTTTGAAATATAGTAATGTGTACTGCTGAATGTACTGACCAACATTTATGGTAAACTAAAATATAGTTTAATGTCATTTATATTGAAACTTGTTTGTCTTCCATGTAAATATACATTTGTAATATTAACTTAAATGTAATGTAATCTAAAATAACACACCACAGTTAGAATTATATTATCAACTATTTACTATTAAGTACTTTGCATGTGCTTTAGATTGTGAATCAACAATAGGGCTGTCACTTTTCCATGTCTAAAGATGTTTCCATTTTCATCACCAAATATAGGCAAATCCACGGACACCTAACAGGCATTAGGACGAGCGTAAAGAGGGCGCTTGAGACCAAGGGGGTAATCCATCGACCGGAAGTTGAAGTCGGCCGGGTGCCGCCATCTTGTAGCAGAACTTCACTTGCGTTAGCATTTCCATTGACTCCCATTCATTTTGGCGTCACTTTGACAGCGAATAACTTTACATCTGAGGCGTTTAAAGACTCCATTTGTCCATTATTTATTTCTAAAGAAACACGACAATGTATAAAGGGCTCCATTACCTTCTATGTTACATTATGGCCCCGTAGAAACAGTTTTGGTAAAAATAGGCTAACGATTGCGTCATAACCACTCGACTCTCTGTCGCGCTGTACAGAAATTACCGTACAGACAGGAGGAGAAGCTCGCAGGCAATCGGGGGGACGTCCCGTCAAGGGAGAAGCCCATAGATAATGAGTCCATAAAAGCAACGGGACAAAATATTTCAACAACGTTTTTGGGGAATTGGAAATAATTCGGTATGTGGCAAGTGAATACATATGAAGTGACATTTATCCACGAACTTTAATAATGTATCTACTTCATTAAATAATGAAGTATGGGTAACGGCCGGTATATTGACGGGGGATGGAGAAATTATCAGGAAATTATACAGGCAATGTAAGAAAAGAAAACAATCTCAATGCCAATCGTGGTTAACGTTCCTTTATTTATTTACAGATCTAAGCTTGAAGATGAATGTGATCCCTTTCATCCTGGTCGGAAGCCATCTACAAAATGTCATAGCCTATAACGTGAAATAAAGAAAAAAGTTTTTTGTTCAAGTGTTTTTGACCATGATCAACTGCATGATTTAACACATAGCTCACAACTCTTTATATATTTGAATATTAGCCTATGGGCAAATGTTTTACGTGAAGAGATGAAATCACGTAGAACAATAAGCAATTTTAAAAGACTATATATAAATAGCCTATATTGAATGGATACGAAAATGACTCGGGGATATTGTATACTGACATGGTTCCTGGGCTTATATATGTCTTGAAGAAGATCGAAGGAATTAAACGAAGAAGGACGGTTTTTTAATAATGCATGTATGTGTGCATGTGCTATTTGAATCACTTTTAATAATTTTGGATGATTGTACATGTTCTTTATTATCTGTTATTTTTTTATTTTATACACACACACACACACACACACATATATATATATATATATATATATGTGTGCGTGTGTGTGTGTGTGTGTGTGTTAAAAATAAGCTAACTAAACTAACTACAATTACTAGGCGTACTGCAGAAAGGCAAACGATTACAATCCAAAAGTAGGCTATAATTTAAGAGTCGATAATAATAATAAAAGTCGATTTCAGCCACTTCTTTTGTCAGGCCTATATCGTTTTAATGTAAGATTGTGTAATTATATATAGCGTAAGATGTTATATATATATATATATATATATATATATATATATATATATATATATATATATATATGTGTGTGTGTGTGTGTGTGTGTGTGTGTGTTATTACTATACTTTGGAAATCAAATCGTATAGTATAGACTATACTATACGATTTGATTTCCAAAACACACACACACACACACACACACACACAGACATATGAGTTTACTCTGATGCGTCATTGAGCGTTCGAGTTCAGATTGCTTAACGTAGGCTATACCTGGCTAGTCGCCCTTATTTCTGGAGAGCCGTGATACTTCGACCTTGGAAACTTCTGATCATCATTCAAGACATCTAAGTATTGTGTAATAGGTGGTATTTTGTTGATTCGGTGTGTTAACAGTTTGTTGCCTTTTTTTTCGTGATTTCATCTTCCCATTTACTTCAATTTACTTGTTGCTAGCATAGTGTCCCTCTTGCGAAAATGTCTTGCTGTGTTGCATACATGTGTTCTAAGAGGCAAGTCTCTTCTTCAGAGTTAAGCTTTTTCAGGTAAGTACACTGTCTCCATCTGTATAATGCAAGATTATGAATTTTTTAATCATCATTATATAGGCCTAAGCAGAGGTGTAAAGAGTAACGTTACCTGAAAACCATACTTAAGTAAAAGTACAGTTAGATTATCTGATTTCAATAATGTTAATTTTCTATAAAATGCTATAAGTAAACCATCATCCTTCAAAAAGGCCTTGTCAATATAGAAGATATATAAAATAGTGTAAATTAAAATTAACTAGTCAAAGTCTGCTTGCACTGGATGTGCTGGTTTCGGCCTCATCAGCAGCCAGCTGCAGTCATGACCTCATGAACTCATCTCCAAAATCAAACACCTGCAATTCAGAAACCAAGCACAAAAACTAATTGAACTCCAAGTGATATGCCACAACAACAGGTTTATTTTAAATGAATGGCTGCAAATATTAAATATTTGTTAATATAGGGAGAGTATGTGCATAATGTGTGTGTTTTTGCATGCACATGTCTGTACGTGCACATTCATATGTAACTGCATTGAATTGTCTCTGTACTTGTACTCTACACATTGACAATAAAGATAAATCTAATGTAATCTAAATGTGTCTTTACATCTCCCTTATCAATATTCACTGTGTAGGCAACTGACTGAATATGTATCATTACGAAGTTCTAAACCATAAGTAATAAAACCACATGACATTTCTGTCATAGTATGTCTGCTTGAAGTGTCTACTGTGTGTTTTGATAATAAATATTCAATCATTTCGTAATAAATATTTATTTATTGAAACACAAAAACAATTTTAAAAAAGTAATATTTTTTTTTTAAATCCTGATCCCCTCTCTAACTACATTCGTCGTGGGGAAGAAAAGAGAGGCCATGGGGTGGATAGCTAGGGTGATACATGAATGGCACGGAGGGGAGAAATGGTGGGGGGAGAAAGATGGGTGGGGGGAGAAAGAGCAGTGACTATTGAACAGTATTATGTCTACCAATGTGATCATGTATTAAACTAAAGACAAAAGGCACATACACAACCCCAAAACAATTTAACAATCTTCAACTGTTTCAAGTTAAAAACATGCTGAGAGGTTTAATCCAGCATCACCCCTACTGGATAAAGACTCTCAAGCCTTCAGCTAAATTATTTAAAAAAATATCATTACCCCTAGGTGATAAATGAACTTCGTCCCTTAGAAACAGTTGAGGCTTGTTAAATACAATTTGAGGGTGATACACGATACCCCCCTGCATTCCCAAGACAAAGGTAGCCATGACACTGTTCACCCATTTACGGGACTTGTCAATTTTCCCCGGAAGGCCCGATCTCCACCGACGTCTCTGGGTGATGTCAGACAGCACGATGGCCATCTGAGGGTAACGCCGATGGAGATGTTGCAGATCCTGCTTCATCGCTGCGACGAGATCGATGCTCTTCCTGCATCCCAAGTCGTTCCCGCCGCAGTGAATCAGCAGGACATCCGGGGCTGCTCTTCCTCTGAGGGACCGGTAGAAGAAAGGAAGGAGTCCGTGCCATCGAAGTCCACCCCAGACAAACCAGTGAACCTTGGCCGCCAGGCCAAGATTGGCCCCGATGGTATCTCTGGCCCTTTCTTCCCCACGACGAATGTAGCTACTCCCGATGATCCAAATCACTGGACCTGTTAATAGCATACAGCAATTACAATCAAAACACTGTTTTGTCAGTATCAGTAAACAGATTTTAACACACACAAGTAACTTGTCTCTGGCCATTGATTTATTTCTATCTGAACAAAACAGAAAAAAAGTATATGCAAATATACAATAAAACAAATTAATTGCTCTTATCTGTTCACTGAAATAATAATATGACAATATAGGTATTACACAAGGTTAATTTATTATTTTATTATTATTCTGTTGCTTTCCATATTTTATACTATACTTATAAATTATGCTATATTAATATGGCTTACTTTTGTTGGTAGCGTAGTTAGCCATGATGTTAGGTTTTCTTCTTTAGTGTTAGCAGAAGAAAAGTTTGTATTTTAACCTACGAGGAAAGAAACATGAAAAGGGCAATTAGTTATAGATGTTATTGGTGACATTCGTTATTGTCCATTTATTATCTATATGTTATTTAACAGGCCAAAGCAGACCCTTTTGTCCATTTACTGAATAACTTTTTTATATGACTGATTCGTCCATTTCTCTTATGATGTAGATGTGTAGATAACAGGTAACGCCATTTTGTGGTTAACATTATATTCGGCGACTATTAACGTTATACAACATCATGTGCATCAAGTTACAATCATGTTAATAATAAATTATGTGACCAGCAAGCATATTTACCAATGCCCAATTTCCCAGAGCTTAAATTATATTTAAAATATTCGATCACTGGGCGGTTAAATAACTATTGGATATGAATTCATATCACAAGTTCTTGGACATCATTTTACATCACTTCTTAATAGCATGCATTAACTTAATATGGCGTACTGGCGTTACATTTTAAAATAAATACTATACAAATTAATAATTAATCAGAATACTTACTCCTGCTCACTCACGCCAAAGAACTCTTTGCTCAAGCTCACCGTCTCTGCAAGATTAACGTTGGCAGTTTTCACGCACAGCTACTAGAAGATTTACATCTGTCAGACAGGTTGCTCACGTCATCAAGCTTAGTTTGAGTCGGTCTGAGTCTGCGCGTCAGGAACGGAAGTGCTCAAAAATCGCTAAAAGTGGGCTTCAACTGTCTCAACTGAGTTCCAATGAGATCGCTCTGTCCATTTCTTTTACTGTCTATGCTTGAGATGCACAAGTCAGCAGTGAAGTTTCGTGCACAATGACAAACAGGAGCGCAACATTCAGGGATTGAAATTAACACCCTCCGACCCGCCAAATGCGGGTAAAAATGAACTTTGGCGGGTAACGCTGTCAAATCACGAGCCGATCTGGCGTGTTTCTATGTTTAGGCTTCTCACTTTCTTTGCTGTGGAAGTTCGTGTAAGCCAAATCTGCGCGAATTTAGCGCAAATACGCAACTCGTGAGTCCTCATGATATATTAAATACAGCGTATTGTGCAGAATCTGCGCATTTCTGGCTTACTTGAACACACACATCACTAAGCAACAAATAACGGCCCGCTTGTTCACTTGCATTGAAGTAATAGCGAACATTAAAAAGCATTTGGTGAACAGAAAAGACATTGTTATTTTCCAACATCCTACAAACCTACATGTTCTGTGTACTGTATTGATCTGTCCACCTAAAACACATTTTTGGTTAAAAAAAAGGGCCGTTAAAATCGATTCCCTATTTTCGTTTTCGATACTTGTGTTGGTTGGTCCGATCAATTGTGCAATCGATTTTTAAACGTAAAGTGACAGCCCTAATCAACAATGCAAAAAGTGTACTTCTTTTTAGCACAAGGAAAGATTATTAAAATATAATGACTTCAAATGTATAAAATGTAACCAGCTAGAAGGGATGGGCAACTTCGGTCCTGGAGGGCCACTGTCCTACAGAGTTTAGCTTCAACCCTAACTGTACGTTCACACCGCCGCCGACTTGAGCTTCCAAAGCGGCCGGAAGTCATTCATTTTCAATGGAAGCTGGCTTCTCTCAGCTGCAAGGAGCGTCAAATCCCTCGGCGTCGCGTTTTGGGCGTTTTGAGCGTCAATCAGAAAGTTGAAAGAAGCTCAACTTTATGGTAATGAGCTATGACGCGGTTCAGCGGCAAGCAGCGGCAAAACGCCAGCAACCAATCAGAACAAAGACGTCCTTCACTCTGGCTGATTCCGGAGAAACATACGATGTGAACTTTCGTTCCTACCAAAACATTAGTTCCGAGAAAGCTGATAATCGCTGTTGCTGGGTTTCCTATCATATATGATATGACGTTGTTTGCTTACAGGGACCAGTTACAAAAGAACGAGGCATGGGATAAACGATTTGACCAATTGCACTAATGTGAAAATTAGCCTGATGCAAATAATAATGTTAATAATAATAGCTAATTATAATTTTTTTCCCCGACCAATTGTGACCAAAACGGTTATAAAAATGCTGTCATTATAAAAGGTTTCTTCAATGTATTGCTTGTTTTTTCTGTTTATTACATTTCATGTTGTGACACTTCTCTTCTCCCTGCTACGTCAGAGCGTCCAAAGCGTCAACGAGCTTCCCCGTGCTTTTTGATAAGCGTCCTTGACAGAGCGGCCAGAGCTTCTTTGACGCTCAAGTCGGCGGCGGTGTGAACGTACAGTAATCAAACACACCTGAAGCTAATCAAGGTCTTCAGGATTACTAGAAAGTTGCAGGCAGGTGATTTTTTTCAGGGTTGGAGCTAAACTCTGTAGGACAGTGGCCCTCCAGGACCGAAGTATCCCTGAGCTAGACGATAACCAATTAAGATTTAAAAGTGGCCACTCAACAGAGACTGCCTTGCTGAAGCTCTGCGGACTGTGAAAGCTGATTCCAAATCATCAGTTCTCATCAGGTAAAGAGGTATCCAAAGCACATCAACTGGTCACTGGGATTCCTCAGGGATCAGTTCTTGGACCTCTCCTCTTCTCCATATACATCGTCTGTCCTTACATTTCCATTCTGATGCCACACAACTCTACTTTTCATTTCAACCAGATGATCTAAATGTAACAGATCTCAGACTGCCCGGCAGATATCTCAGCATGGATGAAAGAACATCACCTACAGCTCAATCTAACAATATCAGAGCTTCTCGTCTTTCCTGCCTGTCTGTACAGCACAATTTCACCATCCAGCCAGGTTCATCAACAATAATCCCATCAAGTTCGGTCTAAATCTTGGGGTAATCTTTGATGACCAGCTGACCTTCAAAGACCACATATTTGCAAGGACAGCACGATTACGCAGGTTTGCACAACATCAGGAAGAACAGGCCCTTCCTAACTGAGCATGCTGTAAAAAATGATTCCACATTTTATTTTTTTCAATGTAATTTTGTAAGTTGATACAACTTGCGGTTTTTGAATTGATTAAGTCAACCATTGCAGTGTTTTCCCAAAAAACTAGTGAAATGCTTAATTCTGTCCTAATACTGTCTTAATAGTAATGTCAATAAACATATATCCAGAAATTGTGTGATAAACTATTAATCTAGTCCTGATCTTGATTGTGAAGTCTGTTTATTAAATGTTGGTTGACTTAATTTTTTCTTTTCTTCATAGAATTACTTCAGGCAGCAAGCAGTGTGGGGCATTTGCCCTTGACCAATAAAGTGGAGCTGCAAGCTCTGCTTTTTCAAGACAACCAATCAACGCATTGTCATAAGGCACTACAAGCTAAAGCACTGCCATCACCCAAGTAACTGTCCGCTTCCCTGCATCTATAAAGACTGTGTGTGTTCATTTAGAACTGAGTTTGCTCTAAGAAAACATTTGGCCAGGGACCATAAACAATCTGTCCGGCTCTGTGCAGCAGCTTTTACGTTGAACTGTGATCTTTGTGCTTTCTCAGAGGCCTGTGGCATTACAGGCAGACAGGAGATAGTTAAAAAAAAAAAAGGAGCCTGAAATTAAATGAAAAAGAAGGGGCCGGCTCTTTTTTTTTTGAGAGAGAGAGACAGGTAAAGTCCCACACTGCTGAAAATGGTGTTTAGATGAAAATGTAGATATACTTTGCAGTGTTGTTTAACATGTTGCTGTTATGTTTGTGTCATTTAATATAATTAGTTTAGATCAGTGCAGAATTCAACAGGCTAATGTCGCTGGACCTGAGCAAGTCCTTTTATGAGGGTCTTGGCATCTACCAAAACTGCTGTGTCTGTACCGTTCAACGCGCTGTGCTGACATTGCTGAAATGAGGACCATAATGGACAGCCTAGATAAAAATGTAAGTACATATATTTCTACTGTACTTTTTTCTTAAATATATACGTAAGGCATTTCCTTTCTTGCCATTTATGTTGTCCTGCATATTTTTTATTAGTGCTGCAAAATATTGAAGATCAATTTCTTCAGCCATTAAAATATTGTAGCTTGAATGTAACATGTTATACCCTTGCTTCATTTAGTGTACAGATCTATGAATGTGCAAAATGCCTCCATTTATTCACAGTTTATAGTATTTGACCGAATTCTCTGTTTAAAGTGGTAGTTCATCCAAAAAAGTTATGTCTTTAATTACTCACCCTCATGTCGTTCCAAACCTGTAAGACCTTTATTCTTCTTCTTCGGAACACTAAATAAGACTTGGTGTACTCATGTTGTGTTTAAGTCTGAGCTTCAGTGTTGTATGTGTGTAAGCACATTTTGAAGTTTGTCATTTTTTAATAGAGCACACAGATTCCGAAGAAGATATGATCAGGGGCATGACTCTTGGAATCATCACAGTGGTGGAAGATGTGACAGACCTCATTCCATGAGATGTGGCCTTTGTAATCAAGGAAGCAGTTGTTCTGCGAGGACTTGGTGACATACAAATGACATTGCTTGATGCTCTCAACATAAACTACCCAAAAAAAACCTCAGATACACTTTTGAGGTGATTCAGAGGCTGTTGATGAACATTGGAGCTGATACCTACAGTGCAAGAGTGCACTCCCTTAAAAATACATTGTTGTATTAAAGAAGTTGTTGAGGTAATGTGTTATGTATTTCTACCAAGAGCCTGTGTTTTAATGTGTATTTTCAAGTTTTTTTTCCCAAGTTTTTCCAAGTTCTCTGCATCGATGGCCTGACATCCATTTTCATTGTTTAACTTTGTTTAATTTTACTTAGCTAAAACATATATTAAGAGTTCTTTCACAGTATTATTAATGTGAAAAATCTTAAACCGATAGTTTACCCCAAATTAAAATCTTTTGTTAAATCTCAACCTCATGTTGCTCCAAACCTAAAAGACCTTTGTTTCTCTTTGAAACACAAATGAAGATCTCTTTAATGAAATCTGTGAGCTTTCTGTCCCTCCTTTGACAGCCTACTCAACTAGCACTTTCAAGGTCCAGAAAAGACATCCTTAAAGTAATCCAAGTGACTCCAGTGGTTCATATATTTGTTTACATGCAACAGTGTCTGCTTTCGCGTCGACACAAGAAGCATGTGCTGTTAAGCTCCTGTAAACATTTGATGGAGAAAACTATTTAATAAATAAAATGGTATGAAACGGTCACAATGCTTCATAAAACTTAGGTTAAACCACTGGAGTCACTTGGATTAAATTACAATTCTCGTCCAGGCCCTTATTATTTCTAGGCTAGACTTTTGCAATGCTCTTCTGGCTGGACTTCATGTGCAATCAAACCTCTATAAATGATCCAGAACGCAGCAGCACGACAAGTCTTCAATGAGCCCAAGAGAGCCCACGTCACACCACTGTTTATCTCTCTGCACTGGCTCCCAGTTCCGGCTTGCATCAGGTTTAAGACATCGATAGTCGAATATAGAACAGCCACGGGCTCTTCATGACAATTAAAAGCATGCTGTCAATGCTTCACAGTTCTCTCCTCACAGGTATTGTGTCTGTGCAGAAAAATGCCCCAGGCAGATAATGTTGTTTTAATGCTTTTTAAAGGCGGGGAAAACAATAGCATTTTCATGCACTGTATGAAGATAAAAATACTGCAAGGATGTTTAAAATACCACTTCTTTAATTGCTCACATTCCAGTCAGCAAATTACAATGACGATCATTCAAACTCACTTTAAAAATAGCCTGCTGACGTCCAACTGACGTAACAGACAACTTTCACTCTCTCTGCCCAGCTGTCATTAATACCAGGGCTTTAGGTGATAAAAGGGGACATTTGTAAAGGGAGTGTTTGTTTTCATGCTTCAGGCTACAGCATCTAAGGCTCTGTTTTACCTAAATACAATGTTGTTAGCACAGATACATTCTCTTAAGTGCATAAAGATCAAGACATTGTTTTGGAATAGTCTTGCTAAATGCAATGCCCCTTTTTCCCAGGCCTACAACAATAAGGTTGCCTGTGGTGCAAAGAACGATAAAACCCTCCTCGATGTTGTTGAAACTCAATCTACTCTCCAAGACAAGTCAAATCAGAAACAAGCTCAGACATTGCAACCACAGAGTGACCCCTCCTGTTTCTAACAGTCTCACATGTGACCCCTCCTGTTTCTGACAGTCTCACATGTGACCCCTCCTGTTTCTAACAGTCTCACATGGCAAAAGGAAAGAGAGGTTTGACCATGTCCACAAGCATGTTGAACAAAGTATTTGTGTAGCAGCATGCTGTTCAGACACAGCTGATATGGCCACCCAGGCCTCTGTCGGAAAATCTCAGGCCCTTTGAAGAATGCGTGCTACAGTCAGCACGAATCTCTCTCTCTTTCTCTCTCTCTCTCTCTCTCTCTGGCTTTGATGAGCCAATATATATTTAGACATTTATCATTCACAATTAGACTAGTAACATGACAAAGGTCAATAGGGACATTCTCGATTTCAATGTTTGTTTGTTTTTTGCCGTTCCAAACCTGTATGTATTTCTTTCTTCTTTGGAGAGAGCTGGAACAACACTGGAACAACCAAACAGTTTCAGTTCCAGTTGACTTTCATTGATTTTTTTGTTTATACAATGGAAGACAATGGGGCCCATAACTGTTACCAACATTCATCAAAATATCTTCTTTTTTATACTGAAGAAAGAAAGTCACAGATTTTGTAGTTTGGGTGAACTATCCCTTTTAATATCAGTTTACCCCATTCTGATATAACACTCATGCAGCTGTTTTAAACATCAAGACTGTCACACAATATGCAGCATCCCCATAATTCTCCAATACATTTATACTTTCTCTCAAATATATCTCTGTTTCACCACTGGAACAGTCACTAGAAAGTTGTCCAATGATGGATGGATGAAATCCTACCCTATTTACACGGGCCCCCCTTCCAGAATCATGCAAACACTATCACCTTTCACATGCACAATTTTAGAATCTGCACTGAAACACTCAACTCAATCAGGTGACACTTCAATTTACTGTCAAAAATGGAAAGGAAAATTACAAGCATCTACAAACCTCTATATTCATCTGTAATTTTTTAAAAAAGTGATTCTTTGTTTACACATTTAGGATAGGCCTATATTCAAACACCAACTTTATTTCATGTACAGATGCAACTTTTAGAAAATCCTGTTATGCGTTTTACGAACACTACCTTTCCTGCACTCACAGTCATGTGAGATTCTTCTTAGCGCATTCCTTGTGCTATTACAGACTGTGAAGTGTCACATGAGCTCTCTTATCCTAATACTCACAGGAAGGGCCTTACATAATCATGCAGAATAGTACAAAACTCGTGAGTGTACTTCAGATTGGAGTTTTTTGAGACCCTAGACACAGTCATGTGCCACAGGCATGTTTGAATCTGTATACAGTAAACCCTGGAAACTCTAACATTGTTTTTTCCTATAGCAGTAGTGATCTTAGCCAAACACATTTGGTAATGGGGGTCCCATATACTGCACATTGCACATGATGGGGATGGGGATGATGTATTCATCTGCTGAGGATATATTGCATGCTTCTTAAATGTATTTATTGGTTAATGTAGTGTAAAAAAGAAAGCAGAAAACCATGACAAAAATTGTGTACGTTTGAATGGCTGAAATGAAAAATCTGCATTAGTATTTAATTTAACCCCTCTATTAAAATGTACAATTGTATTGACCCTAATTGGATTAGTCAAAAATTCACACTGTAGAAAAAAAAAACAGGTAAAAAAACCTGTAAAACTTTGCCATTAATACTTCTCATTCATCACAACAAATTAAACATGAGAACTTTTATTATTTTTTAAATGTTATTTAACACTTAATTTGTTGTTCAAAAATGTGAATATTGTGTATAGACAGTAAATATTTATTTAATTTTAAATAAAGTTTAAATAAGTTAAAGTCTAAATGTTAATATATAATATTAATATAATATTAAATAAGGGAACACAAAATAAGGGTTAATATTAAGTTAAAGAATGTCTTTATTTTTTGCATTAAATATTAATGCTGACTATTTAGCATGATCCTTTATTCATTAATTAAATATTTATAAATAAATAATGCATTTGATATCCCCCTTTTCACTTGAGTTGCATGAACAAAACCTGATGATCATGTTGATGCATGCATAGAGAATGAAGCAACTTCTGCTTCAATGGAAGGAAGAGCATCAGACCATCTGTACAAAGGAGTTCACATGCTTTGATTACTTACCTAAAAACAGTGAAGCATACATTCTGCATCAAGACCAACCAATGAACTGTATGCGATGGATTACAGTTTTCAATCTCTAAATGGTTAGTTTTTTGGCCTGTTTTGGGAGTGTTCGTTGAACATGCAATAACGTTTACCAACATGTAGTGTACAGGTTTATATTACAGAGGGCTGCGCTTTGGCATTTGCTGTGTCAGTCAGTGGTGTCTGTGTGATATTTCAACCAGGCTACAGTGTGTGTGTATGAGATGGAGGGCTGGCAGTTGGCCGTGACTGCATTCCTCTACAGCAGCAGGAGATTTTCCACCGGACTTCGGAGCGCTCTCACACTCACACTCACATACACGCACACATTTTGCTCAGATGCTTCTGAATACATACACAGCATAGAAATACAGTCTGGTTTAAAGAATAATTAACACCAACAGTGGCTCCAAAATGTATTTTGGACCCTAAGCCACACTTCTTGCTAGCAATCAATAATAGAAGTTTAAAAAGTTCATATATCAGTCCGAATGCAATGATACGATGTCCTACCCGCTTGTCAACATATGTATTCCAATACCTCCGCGCACCCTGCTCGCGCCGACATCACACGACATCAGCGTGTTCGATATGGCTATCCACTGTTGTACACAGATAGTCACCGAGCGCCACATACAAACAGGCTGTCGAAGCGGTTGTCCAATCACAACACACTGATCAAGCAGCCCAATCAATGCATATTGCACTTTTCAAAAGGAGGGGCTTATAGAGCCAGGAACTAAACAGAGCATTACTGACAGACTGGCTACGACCGAAATCGCATACTCTCTTAAGTACTTATTTAGAATTAGTAACTACTCTGCGACCGTTAAAAAGTATGTTCTATATAGTATGAATGTGTGCAGTATGAATGTAATCTGGACCTACTACATTCGCCATGTTGTCATTGTCATGTGATCTACCAGCGCCATTCACAAATCCTCTCCCGTGGCCTCATGGGATAGTAAAGACCATCATATGCACACTTCAGAATCTCACCGGAAGTAATAGGTTACCCGGGTACTTTTTGCCTACTCTTTTATGAGTACCGTGAATTCAAACATACTTCTTTCTCGCATACTGTTTTTCGCCTACTTAGTATGCGATTTCAGATGCAGCCACTGAGAAGAGAGGTGCTCCAACAATGTGAAATACTATGAAAAATAATCTAGTAAACCTAGTAGACCCCAAAAACAAAATCGAGACTGTAAAAGGGCAGAATATGGCCTCTTTAAAAAAGTAATTGCATTATATCACACATAAAGAAGCTTGTTAGGATGTAAATAACATTTTTAAATTACATAAAATAATTAATTAAGAAGATCATTTTAAAAAGTGTAGCTTAAGTGTCCAAATGGCTTGTTGTAGATTCACATTTATTCACACAAATTTCCACTACACTCGTGTATAGGCTCTATATCCTTTTAGATCAGGACAGTCAAACAGATGGGTGCGGAATTACAGATTCTCCGTAAATGGGATTTACACAAGCTTATTGCCTCTTCATTGAGAACCCATCAGATTAGTCGTTGCCTAAAACCTTCATTCAGAAAAACAGAAATTACAATACAAAAAACCCAAAGCAAAACAAATCATTTACATCTACAGTACCTTATGCGGGCATTATGCGGGTGTTATGCGGGCATTATCACATTGTGAATGCACTTTCACACATGTCTTGAAGCTCCTTCAAAAGAATGAATGAAGTGACAGAAGGGTATGAATGAACGACAGACAGGAGATAGATGTTTTCCCTGAATGAACAGACTGCTTCAGGTAGGGAGATTCGAGGGATATACAAGAGATCGGCCACCTAACACACGCAACCGACATCTGGACGCCACAGGATGACGCGTAATTTAAGAAGTTTAAATCTCTGACACAATTCAGGAAACGCTATCAATATTAAACATAAATCAGTTTTTATCCTTATGGTGAAAACTTTGCATGAATGAAGGATCTGTTACTAATTGCACTTTACGTAATGTTAGGATGGATGTAAAATATGGTTGCCTAGCAACTAGAGGTTAATTTTGCAATATTCAAAACTTAAAGCCCTGCCACCCCATTTGAGCTACTTAAACTTCTCGACACTTAAATTTCTCATGAGAGTGCCTCTCTTCATAGAGAACAAATTGTAAGGCCTTGAGCACTTGTTCTGCATTTTTCTGACAATTTTGGTCAAACCATGAATTTGCCGTATACTGTAGTTTGCAAGTATTTTTCCAATTCATTTCATCCTTTTTTATGACAGTTTCCTAAATTTACTACAAAAGGCGAAAAACTAAAATATCAATTAGCAAAAAAATAATACTTCATTACTATTTTGACTCTGTGTTTATTTACTCTGCTAAAATAGATGTCTCACTGGGGGAGCAATTTGCGGACGTGCATTAGGAGAACCAGCCTTTTTATCCATTTTCATTCTCTTCCATATTTAATACTAATAATAGCTTTGTCACCCGTGGGGGGGTCTTTGGACAGCTGGTGTTGTGAATGCTCCTCGCTGCTTGTTTTTACTGGCATGTGTTATTTCCCAAGTTCATTCTTGACACAACAGGTCAGTCTTTTCCCTTGGTGGTTAAAAGCTGTTTCTGTGTGAACCTGTCAGTTGGAGATGCCTTGTTCAATCCTGTTGAAACCTGAAATCAGTGCTGTCGTGAGGTGGAAGAATGAGGTTCGCAGATGTTCACAGTCTGCTACATTCTCGATGAGCACTGCCATCTTAGGTTCATCCATTGATCATCTTAGGTTTATTCGGTGAGATCAGATAGTTTTACAGAGCCAGACTCTGTATAAAGACTAAAGTTTAATCCATTTTGTAGCTTAATCTAGCTAAGAACTGCCCATAGAGGAAGAAAGTGGAAGACTCTCTTAATCGTCGATCCAATGGGCCTCCCAAAGTCTGTTCACCATTCGTCAAATGCAAATTGCGCATGAAACAGGAAATCACTTTCGCAAACTGAAAATTGATGGCTAAAATCACACTGCATGACAGTAGTGATGGGTCTGTCATTCGTTCACTTTGAACGAATCTTTAATATGACTCAGGAATACCGAGTTGTCTCAGAGAGTGATTCGTTCATTTTGTGTTGACCGCACATGCGCAACATCCTATAAGTTCTGTATAGGAAACAGAAATGATTAGTTCACCTCTAGAGTCTTCGGGTTCGGGTCCGAGTCATTCGTTCATCCCGTGACATCCCCATAGAGGCTATGCTGTCTGTAGAGAGAAAGAGAGAGTCTTTCGTTCTGTTGTCACGTGACGTGACAGCGTATTGAACACAGAAATTAATTAATAATTTCCAAACTCAAAGTCAGTTTTTTTTTACTCTTACATGCTGCGTTTCTGGTCTCAAATTGTAGCTTTTTTATTTCTTTATTAATTAATATTTTATTTCTTTATTTAAATAATTAACTTAATTTATGTATTTTTACATTTCTGTCATGATGGTTCTTTTCCATAACATTGAATGTGGTAATAAAGAGTTAATAATGCTTTAAACTTTAACAGTATGATGGGGGAAATCACTTTCATAAAGCAAAGATACCTACATATAATAACAACATACAGTTAAGTTACAAAAGACCGAATGACTCGAGAGATGAACTAATCGATTCTGTATCCGGTACCGAGTGGATAGCTTCAGTCTATGGGGCTGTCACGTTATGAACGAACGACTCAGATCGGGAGATCAACTCAGAGACCAACATTTGATGTGTTCGGGGAATTTGGCTATCAACATGTAACATTTAGATGATCCAAACTTCCCATTACTACATGACAGTTATACAACTTTCAGTAGTTACAAAGGCTTTTATCCAACCCAGGTGCTTTGGAAAAGCATGCCTGCATGTGGTGAAATTTCTGCAAGATGATATTATGCTGCATCTTGCACATTTTTGTGACACTTTTAAAGTGAAACATCCAGTGAGTGGTGCTAAAAGTGTGTTCAGTTTTATTCGAAAACAGATGAATGCGAAACAGATAAATGTGAATCTGGCAATGTTTATTACATTGGTTTTTGTATGTTTCGCAGCAGTTCTGAAATGGAATGTCCGATGGGTGGTGCTTAGTAGTGCTCAATCGCATTTGAAAATAACGACACATACACTAAACTTAACTGATAGTGTTAGCAAAAGCAAACGTGAGATAAAAACACATTTGCCAAAGAGACCATGCCATTTTAGCTGGCTTCTTCACGGGACTCGTATTTGAGCGCTCCACATCACAATTGCAATATTGTAGGTGAGCTACAGAGCAAGTTTACTATAAGAAAAGCTATACATGGAGCTGGTTATGTGATTCAAATATCCAAATGTTTTATTTTTCCAAATATGCACAAGTAAAAGTGTTTTGAGGTCTTATAATATTGTGCAGGGAACCAAACAAAAATAAGTCTTATTAATTGATAAGCTGTCCCCTTTTACTGTAATTTCAGCTGTGAAGTGTGCATATACGTTTTGGCAGACTGATCTCATGATGTCATGTTGGTTTTGGGGAGTTTTTCCAAAATGTAGGTAGAGGCACATTTTCCCAGTAAGCCATGTTTTTTTTATCAGTCCTGAAAACAGAGTTGTGTTTGAAAGGTTATAAGTTGATATTATGAAAACTTGGAGGAATAATTATTCACTTAATGTGACATGCTGTTTACCAATTATTTGCCTTTGTGATGAATCTCTGC
Organism: Tiaroga cobitis; assembly: GCA_030578255.1. Lineage (NCBI taxonomy): Eukaryota > Metazoa > Chordata > Actinopteri > Cypriniformes > Leuciscidae > Tiaroga > Tiaroga cobitis. The sequence goes on from CM060609.1 coordinate 16,162,176, forward strand.
CTCCGAAATTCTGACAGTATCATAAATCGGGGTCGCAGTCCTGCAGCGTGACTAATAATATAATCCTATGACAGCTAACTAATTAAGAAACAACAAGAGCACAGAAATTGTTGGTGTGTGTGTGTGTATTGTTTGTGTAAGAGAGAGAGAGAGACTTTCAGTTGATACTATATATTAAATGCAATATAAATTCTTATAAAGCGTTCCTTTTTTCAAGTCACAAGTCACTACAGGCAAAGATTGCCAAAAATGTCTTTTCATCCCTGGCTGATGAAGTGATCTTCCAAACCATGAGTTCCTTTCAAGAAATATTTTCCGGTAAGTCCTGATTTATAAGTCCTGATTAAGTTCCATGGACAAGCTTTGCTTTGTTCAAAAATGTCCATCTGTACAGCAGGTTGGTTAGCAGTGGCGTGCACAGACCTCCTCAGGGGCAGGGGCGGAGGGACCAAAAAGGGCACTACATTTTTTTTTTTTTTTTAATTTAACAGTACCTGCATTTTTATTCTCTCTTTTCAGCCAACTTGTGAGAGGGATGCTTCCTTTGGCTGCATCAGAGAGTTCCTTGATTTTTTTTTTTTTTTTTGCTTTCCTTGGCATTCTAATAAAATATGTTAATAGAATTATTAGAATGCATAACACATCAAATGAAAATAGGGAAATGATGATAATATTACTAAATATTATTTACTTTACCAAAAAAAAAAACAATAGAGAATCAAGGAGGTAATTATGGAAAATAAATTTTTAGTTTTGTTGATGTTGTAAATTTAATATATGTATTATATATGTATGAAAGACAGTGTTAGCTACCATGAATCAGTAACACTTTACAAACAATGTTTCATTAGTTAAATTAGTTAACATTAGCTAATAATGAACTGCACTTCTACAGCATTTATTAATCTTAGTTAATATTAATTTCAGCATTTACTAAAACATTAAAATCAAAAGTTGTATTTGTTATCATTAGTTAATGCACTGACTGTGACATAACATGAATAAACAATGAACAGTTGTATTATTAACTAAGATATACAGTAACAAATGTGCATGGTTAGTTCATGTTAGTTCATACATGAGTGAACAAATGAACCTTATTGTAAAGCGTTACTATGAAATCAAAGATATAAGTTCCTTACAATTTAGAGTTGGACATGGACTTAAGATTTCATTTAACTAGATGTATTTCCCCTTGCACTTTTATTTCTTGGATAAAAACGAATGACATTGTCACTCAAAATGCGTCTGAAATCAAGTTATACTTTTATTATAGTTAAGAATAACTCGCATGCTGCCGCATATTTTAGAGTAGCATGGTGATGGTATGATAAATGTAATTTTCCGTATTAACTTTAACGTTCCCTGCTGCTCGTTTGAAGACTCGCGCGAACTGCTGTGTAGTGCGTAACAGAACCGTTAAATGCGTACGAGGCGCTGCAAAGGAAACTCCGCCTACCACTTCTCCGCCAATTTTTTTTTTTTATATAATATTTGTTTGTATTATTATTGTTAGTGGCAAGGGTGTGTAAGTGTATTGTTATTTATTATAATAATAATTATTATTATTTACAATTATCAGAAAAGGGCACAATACATTTTGAGACAAACCCCCCCATCCCCCCCCCCCCCCCCCCCCCCCCCCCCCCCTCCCCCCCTGTGCACACCACTGTTGGTTAGTCAACTATTATCCATCAGTTCCAGAGAACGACCCCTGCTGTACCTGCTGTAGATGTGTCTGTGTATGACAGCTTGGGCGACTGGAACTAGCAGGCAAATGGAAAGTCCCCTATTCTGGTTACCATGGTTACCGGTGGCTCACCTTCTGTCTTGTGTGGAAGGTTCCAGCAAATGGAATTAGCGGCTGTGACTCGATCCCCACTTAACCTGAATCTCCTTTGTGCTCTTGCACAGAAGGTTGAAAGTCAATTGTGTCTCTGGACTCATTCCTGACAACTTAGAAGCCATTCACACAGCATGTATTCTTTCATTCAAAAACAGTGAGTCTTGAGATGCATTTTTAAAAGTTAAGCTATTTTTAACATAATCTGACATCTTAAAAATTGTCCCTCATGCCGTGAGATGTAAAAAAACAGCAAAATGTGTCGAAATGGTCAAAGATATCCTCATGTTTCCAGAGAATAAAGGGTTTGTTTACCCCAAAATTTTTATTTTGTCATCATTTACTCACCCTTATGTCGGTCCAAACCTTATGACTTTATTTCTTCTGTGGAACATAAAAGATATTTTAAAGAAAGTTGGTAACCAAACAGTTTTAATTATTTACTTCCACTGTATAGACAAAAAGACATTTCTCTAAATATATGTTATACTCCATTGAAGAAAGTATGTTACCCAACAGCATTCTTTTTGAAAGCAAATAATCTTAAGAGGATAATTGATTAAAATAGCTTGACAGAATTTGGAAGGGCTGTGACTATTATGCAATATCAAACCAAAGAGTTGGAAGGATTGAGTTAGTGGAAACTGAATGCTTACAATACTTTGTTGGCACTGATCTTTGATTTATAAAGGATATAAAGATGACCAAATGTATTACAATGAAATGACTCTTTTCTTGATAATTGCTATTTACATGATGCTGGTGTAAGGAATAAATGGCACTGAACTTCCACCAGGGTGCAGAGAAAAGAATGCTAGAATATTCTTAAATAACGCAAACGCAGGTGTGATGTGGGCAAATTTAGAGACGAAGTATAGTATGATCCTAACACAGATGATATATAAAGAGACAACAAATAACTCGGAAGCTAGGAACATAAGGAACAAAACTAAGCACACCAAAAATACGTCCAAAAATGGACAAGACCTGACAAAGAATACAAAACATTCCCCCACACAGGGCTATAGACTAAAACAAAACAAAACAGGTGAAAACAACGAGGAGATAACAATTGGAGAACATGATCCAGGAAACATGAACAGAGTTCAAACTAAAAGTCCAAAACACGACACAAGCACGAAGACATCACAGCAGTGGGAGGAGCGCCAAGATAATGAAATCAAATTACAACCCCATTTCCAGAGAAGTTGGGACATTTTGTAAAATGCAATAGGGAATGTGGAGGTACGTCACGCCGTGTTGCATTATGGGACGTGGGCGCCATCTTTACAGGCACGATCTCTGTTTACCTTCGCTATAATAGTGGGTGTTTGGCTAAAACGAGGTAAAATTGAAGAAGAACGGAAGAAATGGAGATGTTTAAAGAAAAAGAGAAGGGACCCTACCGGGATAAACTAAATGCCACTGCCAAAAAACGTTATTTGGACAAACTATCCGCGATAAACAACGTTGATACATCTGATTTAGTTTTGGTGTTCTAAGCCTATGCTAAGTTGATTACTATTGTGCATAAAGTTCAAGCTATTTTACCTGAAAAGCAACTCTCATAGTTAATGTTAACTTGCTATTTTCAGCATATGTTAAGTTTTCATAGGTTGTGCAAGATAAAAAATTTTACATTACTTTATAATGCCACAAGATGTGGTAACTTGTTAAATAAAACTGTGCCTTATTGTCATCATTTAATGTTGACACGTGTAAAAATGATGAGGGTATTTGGTCGTTTATTTTAAAATAGTTTGATGTATCTTTGCCCATTTATGTGTACTTAAAGGGTCTTTGTGGATGCAATCAGTACAGAAACAGAGAAGTCACTTAATGCATTTATTAAGCAGTTATATAAAAACATGATTCACAAACATTTTAAAAAAGGCATGTAAAAAGATGTACAGAATATCAAAGCAAATTGTTAATTGAAAACAAAATAAATATAATTTGATTCATGCAATGTGTCCTGGCTTTATCATCTGCTAACATGAACCACACATTCAACATCATTCATCAACTATCCTCCTCATAGAGGAATATACAATACACAACCTCTTGCTTTGTACAACTTTTAACAAACGTAGTATGCAGTGGAGGACAGTAAGTAAAGTTTTTCCTCATGATTGCAGCACCCCACGCGATCCGGCGTCTTCTCGTCAGCTCCTCGACCTGCTTCCCTTGTTGTTTTTTTTCAAGAAAGAAAGGTGAACAAACGTATTCCATTGTTCAGTTTCCTCCCTGAACGATCGTGTGACCTGCTATGGCAGTTGAACTGAACAACCATATCGACGTTTATTAAAATCTCGACAGAAAATCCAAACACATCCTCCAACACATGCATTTAAATACAGCGGTATTGGGCGCGATCCTGTAAATATGGCGGCGGACCCATAATGCAACACGGGCTGACGTCATCTCCACATTCCCTATAAAATCAACAAAAAAAAAATTCTCTTTAACCTTTATATAATTTACAAAAGTACAAAGAAAATATCTCCAATGTTTTCACTCACCAACTTAATTTTATTTTGTAAATATATCCAAATTTTGATGGCTGCAACACATAGGGGCGGACTGGCCATCTGGAGCACCGGGACTTTTCCCGGTGGGCCGCTGGCCAATGTGGGCCGGCCCGGTACACATAACAAAAAAATATATATACAAAAAATTACGGAAATCATAATATTACATTTCTTTTCTACGCAAATGGATGAGGGAATCGATCGCGCGGGCGCGGCCGACAAGGAGTGTGTTTCGTGTGCATGCATGTGAGTGTTTTGCCCTCCCTCCCTGTTAAGTTTGGTCTACTCCATTGCGTGTCTTGAAACACGCCCTCTTTCACGTCCTGGAAACACACCAAGCCAACGCCGATGAACTAGCGCAGATGAAAGCCGACTGTGTTGTCGCCTCGCGTCGCGGGAAAAAAGCTGCACTTGAACACACCGAGAGAACTACAGCCGACTGTAAGCTAGAATGCGCATTCTGCGCCAGGGTGTAAATGAGACAACTGTCTATTTCTGCAGACAAATTCGTCTATATTCGTCATTCAAAAAGAGAAACCGACGCTGCCGGCTGTCGGCTGCAGATACACACCGTAAACAAAGCAGTGCATGCTTACCGTTCTGAATATCAATCCTGCTAAACACTTTTTTTATTCCACTCCTCTCATGTTAATATTTAAATATTCGCCAAGGAACACTCAGGTAATATGACGTAACATTAGAACAGCCTTCTATCTGTGCTGTTTTGACTTCTTTGCTCGCTGTTTTGCTATTATTCTCGTGCAGTGCACTGACTCGTTCACTAAGCTAAACAGCCAATCAGAGTTCCCTCTTTCACCGACATGTCGAATCGGCCGAAAAAAAGCTGACGAGGACCAATTTCAGCCGACGGTTAAAAAAAGCATTAGAGGTAGATGCTGTGAAATGCTTCAAATTAACACATTTGGCGCGAAGAGTAGCAGTTCAACAGGCTCTGATGCCTCTAACTCCCCCTGACTAGCTGATATGCTGTCTTGATAGTTTTATATTAATAATGTTGTCTTAATGTTCTTCTGTTTGTTTCCCTTTGGTTTTACAATATGACCTAATATGTCTAATATATGTACTTAAAATAAATGTTTAAATAGCATTTATTTTTGTATTGTTACATTTTTATGCTATAAGTGGTGTTAAAAAATATTCTGCACATTAATGGGCCAATGTGTTATGATTTGGGAAGTGGTGGGCTGCTGTGGGCCAGAAAGTCCAGGGCCACTTTTTGGTCCCAGTCCGCCCCTGGCAACAGACTCCAAAAAGGTGAGACAGAGGCATGTTTAATTACACTTTTTAATCATTTGGGAATTGATACTAATTGTTGCAGTTTTACAAGTGGAATTTTTGCCCAATCTCGCCTGATACAAGACAGCTGCTCAACAGTCTGTGGTCATCGTTGCCTGATTCTGATGACAGATCTGGACTGCAGGCTGGTCAGTCAAGCATGTTCACTTCACAGCGTAGAGTGTCTAACCACTCTGTTTTAGCATGTTCAGAATGAGGCCTGGCGATGTCTTGCCTCCCAAGAAAGATGTCATTCTGATGCCACTATATGTCTGTACAATCCCAATATAAACCTCCAGATCATTGGTACCTTCACACACATGCAAGTCACCCATGCTGTTTGCACTGATGCACCCTCATACCATGACTGATGTTTGCTTTTGCATCTGTCTCTGATTTCATATTTGGGACTGAGAACTCAATATCCATTTTTCCCAAAAACAAGCTAAAAATGTGGACTCATCTGACAACAGCATGCGTTTCCAATGACTTTTGGACTATCTGAGATGATCTCGGGCCCATAGAAGTGGGCAGTATCTGCACTGAACGAATGTATAGCTTGCTCCTTGCATAACAGAGATTCAATCAATCTTTTCACAATATATGTATGGTAGATGGTGAAAGACCTAAATTATTTGCAATCTTGCATTGGGAAATGTTTTTGAATTGTTTGACAATTCTCTCATGAAATTTGGTACTAGGTGGTGAGCCATTACCCATCTTTGGTGGATGCTCCTTTTATACACAAGCACGATACCCTTATCATTTCACCTGCTAATTGTGGACTGTTACAAAACTGTTTAACTTGGATATTCTATAATCTTTTCACTTTTATTTTGCCTATGTTTCAACTTTTTTGAAGTGTGTTGTAGCCATCAAAAAAAAAATATATATATTTTTAGTTGGCCAAGGTTAAAGAGAATTAACAAATCACAGATTCTTGATTTTATTGCATTTTACAAAATGTCCCAACTTTTCTGGAAATGGGGTTGTAGATTAGTCTGTATGGTAACTCTGATCTCTAACATGCCCCCATGTTTAAATAGTCTTTGCTTGCCTATTATGACAAATATTCGGGTGAAACGGCTTCTTGAAAAAGAAAACCTGTAGAGCAGGATTAGATTTTGTCCAATTGAGAATTGATTAGAATTTTGGATCATTGTGGTTTGCTATTGCTTTGATCTCATGTGATTGACAGGTTGTCCCACCCTCACACCTGTAAACACGTCACCATCTCAAGATAAGAGATGACACTGCACATTTATTTCGATTTAAGATTACAGGGGCGCATACATTCTAAAAAAAGTTAATGATGTGCATGGATCCATTTATAATAAATAAGGCAATATTCCATTAAAATAAGAATAGTCATTTTGGAATTCATGGTGACTTTAAAATACTATGTATGCATCTGAATCAGAAAACAAGCAACAGGTCATGTGTAGCTACTCTTAAAAAGTCAAAGCTGAAATTTCTCCAGTCAGCTCTTTGAAATGAGGTTTGTGGGAAACTCATAGCAGGGTGCCTGCAAAACTTGCAGGAAAAAGTCCCTCTGCTGCAATCACAATTACGAAAAGCTCACGTGATGAACTCCTGGTGTTTGTCTGCGCACAGGCTCCCTGACAGAAAGCAATTGTAGCATGTAACTTATTCCACTGTGCATTAATTGTGATGCAGATGCGAGGAGACAGACTGGCTGGGGACTTCACAGAGGCCTGATACAGGTTGTACTGAACAGATATCGCCAGACAGCCAACAGAAGAGAAGTCTGCATGCTTAATATGACCATTCAACTGGAAATAAAAGCTGCATTATGGCAGGGCTCCAAATAGACAGAAAACACTGAAATAGCAGACTGATCTCATGAAATGGTGTATGACACGCCAATTCGTATTTCCATTTTTGGCGTGCCATCAACACGCATAATCGCTTTTCAGTGTGTTTATGAACGCCGTTGACCTAACGTTACATTACTGTATATATAAATATATGACCTACCCCAACCCCGTCCCTAAACCTACCCGTCACTGGGGTTAATACCATTTATGAGTCTTCCCCTACCATCCTAGGAAAAAAAACATTGCTCCCCAGATGTAGATCTACATTTTGCTTCGTTTCGCTCGGACATTTAACGGCGTAGACACACACGCATACACGCGGATAGCTCAAAATGCGTATAGATAACACTTGACTAGAAAGTGGCGTGCCATGTTGGAAATAGAATAAATTGTATGCGGAAAATTTATGTATAGTAAATTTTCTATGCATTTACTGAATGAGCACTGTGCCACTGTTCGTCCGACTGTTTTTACTGTACTTTATTTTGTTTTTTAATCTAAACTGTTTTAATTATTCTTATTTGTTTTGATTATTTTAATTTCTTTATTCTAAACTGTTTTAATTATGGTTATTTATTTTTATTTTTATTTTTATTTATTTATTTTTTTTTCTTCTATGTAAAGCACTTTGAATTACCATTGTGTATGAAATGTGCTATATAAATAAACTTGCCTTGCCTTGCCTTGCCTATAGTAGTATGTATGAAAAGTATTTACAAAAGTACCACCATAATAGTAAAGTCTTCTGGGTGGTTGTGGGTCTTACAACACCTTAACTGTCACAGGATCTGCCACATCACCAGCCCATCAACACGCACTGAGGCCACATTTACACATAGCCGGGTATTTAGAGAAACAAATATTTCCCCCCCTCCGTTTTCAATAATGAAAACGCCAACAGGTATAAAAGATATGAAAAGCCAACAGGTATAAAAGATACCTGTTGGCTGTTTGCTACTTACCTGTCTTGGGTCCATCTGTTTCGTGACGCTTACAACCACATAGCAAACACCTGGTTATACTGTAGAATCATGGCAGCAGTTTTCACAACCAAACACCACTCACACTTTCTTCATAAAATGAAAGATGATTGAAATAGTATTAATTTGCAAAATGCACACTGATAACTGAATGGAGATGACACAAAACACATCTTATTTAAGAGTAGGCCTGTTTTCTATCGAATCTCTCTTTTGATAAAGGGCTTTAAACGTTAAAGCGAACATATCACTTTAAAAGCACATCCTCCTATGTTCTTCTAGAAAGAGATTTTGGATTATACAATGAATCATAAGAAGCCTGAGGAGAATATGAAGAGCAAGAGTAATTCACTGCTGAGGACTCCTGTTCTGAGCTAATGTCCATCAATGATAACATGATGACAGCAAGTCATACTTCATTAGCAATAGTAACATTCTGTCCTGAGGAAAAATACTTCAGTTACAGAATGTTCGGCAGTCAGTTGGGATTGCAACAACCCTTTCCTTTAAAGCACCAATGGACAGAACATTCTGATTTGATCTGTAGTCTACACTGAAGAAACCCAGTCACTTCCATGTAAAAAAGAAGTGTGCTTAATTGTATTGAATGTGCACTTGTAGTGTACATCAACTCTTAAAAGTACAATATATACAATATACAATATAATGAATGAAATAAAAAGCCACTTAATTATACTTAAAGCTGCAGTACGTAGCTTTTTTGGGGTTAAAAATGATCCAAAATACATATTTGAGAAAATACATAACCAGCCAGTGTTTAAAACTATCTGCTTGCCCTAGCTCGATTCGAAGCGGTAAGCTTGTTATAATGTTTTTAATTCCAGTGGTACTGGTGGATTTCCGCGGGAGATTCAAGCATGTCTTTGCGTCATTACGTCACATCTGTACACATAAAGAAGGAGTCTCAGCTAGTAGGCTATATTGCGTGTGAGGATGTTGGAGGTGGAGATTTATAGCCTTTTCTCACAGCACTTGATATAATTAAACTTATCAATTTGATGGCGGATCCAGAAAGGTTCAAACGACAATCACCAGTGACAACAGATTCACCCGCTGTAAAATGCAAAAGACTTCGTTCGGACTTCGAAGTGGCTACAGAAAAAAAGAGACTGCAACCGGACCCATGCGAAAACAAGGATACATATCGGAAGGACATTACATGTAGTCACGCAGTGCTGACGTTGTTAACATTAACAATTTGAGAACAAAGTATAATTTGCACGGTTTTGCTTGATATGATAAGCGATTGTTAGATTTAATCAGCGCGATTTGCATTGTCAGAACCAGAACAAAAGTGGATGTTTCTTACTAGTTCAGATGACATTTTCGGGTGAAAATTCTTATGTTGGTCATACTTCCAAAAAGAATAATCTGTGATTCTGAATGCCAGTATCCACATCGGCACGGTGACTGACAGCCGCACATTCTCCTCAAACATTGTGTTCATCTGATAATTCCGCTAATAACTGCAATTGCAGATTTCGAACAGAGTTGGCGACAAAGAGAAACAACTGCGGACTGCAGCTTTAAAGAAAGTACACTCATGACTATTGTGTTTCTTAACACACACTTCAAAAAGTGCACTTTGTAATAATGTCAAATTAAAAGTTTACATTAAACTGCGTTTTTAAATCATTGTTTTTATAATCTTTTTTCAAAGTTATTTTGATATGTCGACTAACATACTAAAGCACTTGATTACTGTAACTGCAGTGTGTTATTTGATATTATATTTAAAGTTGATATACAATATAATGTACTAAAACATTACTTTCAGTTTGTACTTAAGTATACATATCTTTTAAAGTATACACTGTACAAAATATATGATTAATAAGTTATGACAGCATGTTTTTACATTGTTTTAGCTCATCAAAATAAGTTTAGCAATTTTCAACTTTTTTATGTTGTACAAGATTCAATTAATTTTTAATGTCGGTTTAATGTAATTTAAGTTGAATTGACTTAAACATCCATGTTTATTGTACTTAAAAATCTGTGTCGGCTATGTATTTCCATAAATGTATACTTCTTTTTCACAAGGTCTTTTATGATGACACAGTCATGCGTAAAATTAAACTTCCTCACCCGTAGGAACCATGAGTACAATCTTTACAATGTGTTATTTTGCTGTTAAAACCTTTTAGAATTCAAGTTAAATGCAGGGCAAGAGACAAATATGTCTAATTGAGCCAAGGTTGATTCCTTTCAACAACTGTTAATCTGACCAACCTTATGCAGAGACATTGACTCAACCATTGAGTTTGGGGTGGCCCAATCTGTTTTCACAGACCAATGAAAGATGGTGAAATGTTTAGAAAATTACATACTTTAAAATGTATTTAAATAAGCTCTGTTGATAAAAATCTGCCTCATAACATGCAGAAATAATACTGTATACTGTAATACTGTACTAAGGCTATAATGTTCAAATAATACGGTACTAAGGCTATAATGTTCTTGAATGATCAAAGAATGACCTAGCACTCACTTAACCTCTATGTCATGTCTGAGAACCCCAGACGGTCAGCTCACAAGCAGCGCACACATGCTGTGTCATGGTACACTGTGTCATGTGATAATTCCATTATACGGGGATCGGGGCACCACAAATAACCTGGATTTATCCAGTCAGCTGACCAACATACAGGGAGGTGGCTGGAGGGAAGACAATGAGCCTGAGAATTGAGCGATGACGCTAAGGAGTGGAATATTCTGGCTTGAAAAAGATGGATGGAAGGAAGGAAGGATTAGGCCACTGATACGTCACACTTCAGCAGAAAATCCAGCAGCCGTGGCGGTACATAAGACCTGAGTCATCAGGACACTAGCAGGAGGACTGGAGTGGACATTACTCCGTGATTAACAAGCCAAGGAGATGACACCGCAAATACAACTCCTCCATGACGCCATTTATTCCATCCAGCGATCACCTTTATTATAAAATATTAACACAGGCAAACCAAACACTGTTCATGCATTAACTGCAGGGCAAATCCGTTCAGGAGACTCAATTAAGTTCTCAGATATATTTCATTGAAGTACAACTTTCCGAAGTACAAATTCCTTAGATGAAATAAAAAAAAACACAGTCATTGACCTATAGAGTAAGAAAGTAGAGCCTCAAAAAGAGCTCAGATACCATGGACTTAGAGGAATTCAATGAGAAATGTAGAGTGATTTGCAGACTTTTCTATCTTGGTAAATCTGAGTATAGTCTGAGACATTATTGAGATCTGTAGAGGATATGTGGAGTTACTTGTCTCTTTTTTTTCCAGGGGTAAAATCTGTGAAGCTTAAGAGCTTAATTGAAGGTGTGAGAGTAGAAGAATGGATTTTGGCTTGTACGGCCCCTCAGAGAAGTGCAAATAATTGCATTCAATGTGCATTTGTAGTGTACTTAAAACCTTAAAAAGTAGATAAAAACTAGTGTACTTTTTATTTAATTACGGTTAACATGCAGTCAAGTGTCCGTCACATAACATGCAGCTCACACTAAAGAATATTATTTTTTAGTATATTATTTCTGTACTTTTTAAAAGCATGCTAAAGTCAACCTTTTTTGTTTCCCCTCTAAAAGTGTAGTTCACCCAAAAAGTGAAATTTTGTCATTTCATGTCATTCCACACATGTACGACTTTCCTCTGTGGAATATAACGTTTTTAGTCCACACAAGGAGAGTCTGTGATGTTTTTGTCCATTGTATTGACAACACCAGTATACCGGTAAACATGTTTTTAAATATCTTCTGTTGTGTTCTAAGTCATACAGAGGTTGAGTAAAAAATTATGCGAAAGACTGTGTCAAACCAACCACGCCATGCTATGAGGCTATGTTTTTGCATCATTTAATCTAATATACTGATAAGGTCAGCTGACTGGAATTTTGTGAACCCTGATTATACATTAATAAGACCTTAAACCGTTTCAAAATCTTCCCAATGTTCTCCTGTTACACTGGCAGCTGTGTACACGACTATCACTTGATCATCCCTCCCTGTGCTGCAGTCTGCGGTCTCTCAGGGAATTCAGTGGAAAATGTACATTGAGGTCAATGTGTCCCAGGTGTTATATTGAGCACGGCAAGAACTAGCTTATTCAAACAAAGTTGTGTACTAGTTGGGCCACAAATGTTCAACTACCCTAGATGTATCAATATTTAACAGTATTTCCCTGAATGTTCTGTACTGTTTCTGTCTTGTTCCATTTCACTGTGATACAGTGCATTGTGTACAAATATTTTGTACACAATACACTGTAATTCAGTGAAAGTTCTTCAATGAATCGCCTTCACCTAAATCAGTGTGTATATGTTCCCTCTTGCCCTTCATGCTGCTTAACACTGTTCAGCACTCTTCAGCTGATGAGAGGTTGCAACACTCACACAAAGGCATCATTCCCTGCTCTGCTTACGTAACTCCACACGAAAGCAACTGCATTTATTCTCAGAGGTAAACACAACATTCTCTGAGGTTATGAATCTTAGTGTAAACAGTCTCAGTCTGAACCAGAGTACCAGTTGTGCATCATATAACCTGCAGAAGTAAACCATTTGGTTCAAAGAAACTGACGTCTGACCTCAGGGCAAGTGCTGCTGTCAGCATACCTTTGTGCGTCATTGTGCTGCATCACGGCATTGTAAAACAGTGCACTTTACCCAGAATTCTTTAGAGATTACTCTTAATGGCTGGCAGAGGGAGACATCTGTCATCTGGCCAGACAGGTCTTATCCAAGAACTATTTGAGTCCTTCATCTTTTGTTCTTTTTTTTCTTCTTTTTTTGGTCTACAATTGGCTCAGTACAGAAATTTGCGCATTAGGGTCTAAGCTTGCCAGAGAGTCGGAGTGCTGCAGGTATTTAGAAAACTAAGCAATTCTTGCTGCTCACCATTTTCAATTAAAGGATTTGGATGTTGACTGGTGCTCTTTCATGACATTAAGATGGAGATCTGAAACAATTCTGCACACAATTTCAAGATCATTTGTGATTTATAAATTTCACATCTGGAAGAGAGGTGTGCGCACGTTTTTTTTTGTTGTTTTTTTTGTGTGCATACGTTCATTGAATCACACGTATACGCACATTTGAGAAATGATCATAAGATCATAAGAAGGTCCTAGGTCTGTTTTAATAAGGTCAAGTGAGGTCAAGGATAGCAGGGGGACAAACAAGGCTAAATGCAAGTAAAAAAGGGAAATGACCATGTCACTTTTTTTATTATTATTATTATAGTATTTCAAATCTAGAGTGCTGGCTGACTTTACTGACCTGTGTATTTTTTTTTTTTTTTTTTGCGTAATAATCATTTTAAAAATACTTCACAATAAACATTAATGTCTTTCGAAGTGTCCTTTATTTATAGTAAGTAAACTAAATATTAGTTTACGAAACATTGACTAACAAAATGATTTTAGTTTTATCTTAAGTGAAAATGTTACTTAGCCTATTAGTTTGTTTATGGTGAAAGTAAGTTGTAAAAAGCCAAATAAATTATTATATGGACAGACATCAAATAACATGATGGCTTGTTGTTTAGACATGTTGTACATAATCTTTTTACTTTATATTAATGTTGACCTTGTCTATTTTTGATTAATAAAATGTATGGTCTGAACTATAAATATAATTTGAGAAAAAAAATACATGCATGGATGTATATAGCCTACTATCTATTTATTGAGAAAAATCAAGAGTAGTGTCCAATCAACGCTAGCTAAACAAAGCAGATGCCAACATGATTTTCATTCAACTGCATGTTATGGTTTTATGTACAGTTTGCATTTCGTTGGTCCTATGCAAAAATATATCAGTTTTGACATTAAAGACATGTTTGTTTGGGTTGCCAATTGATGCCTAATGTAAAATCTAGATCCTGAAGCAAAACCAGTTGAAAACTAATGTATTAAACACATTTTTATAGAGAAGGACAAATGTCATATATCATAGACCATCACAACAACTTTGGACCACAATGTTGTGACAAAAACAACTAACACAGACCAAATTTGCCCACACATTAATTCAGAATGAGATTTTGCTTTTATTTTCTTAAATAATGCCAAGCAGACCTGGCATTTGCTAAAAGAAAAGCGATTAAATAAGGACTGAAAAGTGAAAGTCTGTAAGCAACACAGAGGGGTTATTGGTCCATCTGCACAAGAGCCTCATTTCATGACACAACACTGATGTCTGTTTCTTGGCTCAGTGAGTCATCCCATTTTAGCTGTGTTGGCACAGTGCTGTTCTCTCGCTGTGTGGCTCTCTGTGTTAAGGCCACATGTGTCAAACTGAAACTCTTCCTCATGTTTCAGATTTAAAATCACTGGACCATTGTGCAGCTGTCATTAACACAAGCAAATGAAGCGTACATTTGCATGCATTTGTAGAATGACTGGACAAACAGCGACAGTCAGTGTGTGCACATACAGAAGGCACAGATTTCTCCTGGCCACCTGCTCTAGTATTGGCAAAGCAGGAATATTGACCCAAAAGCTTTGGTTTCATGTCTTTATTATTTACATTAACACCTAAGTTTTTTTTTAATCTAGTTCTCCAGTCAAATCAGCATAATTTAGAACTAAACACACTTGCGATTACTCAACTGTACAGCATATGAAAATTAAAGCATAATGAACTAAATCAAACTTACGAAGTAATTTTAACAATGGTCCAGGACAATGAAAAGTGAAATTATCTCAGAGTAACAGGTTTATATAGCAGAATTTAAATACATTACTAATATTTTATCCTTCAGTGCTCTTCAGTGCTCCAGTTGATGGCAGTAATGCACCAAAAACCTGGGCCGCCATTCAGTTGTCTCCAAAAATAATGCCACGGTGCATAAAATCTTAAAATCAACATGAAACGGAAGTTGTTATGACTTATATCCGGCTTCTCGAACAAGAATAAATGAAGAGCTGGACTTGATTTTGTCCATCAGGAATTGATTGGATCATTGTGGTTTGGTATTGCTGTGATCTCATATGAGTGACAGGTTGTCCCGCCCTGAGCGCCCTCGCGCCAGTAAACACATCATCAGAGAAGAGATTTCATTGCAAGAGGGAGAGGGGAAGTTATTTTGATTAAACATAACTTGAATTGAAACAATAAGTAATAGTAATAATAATGATAATAATGTGCATGGATAAATCATTTATGATAAATAAGGCAATATTCCGTAAAAACCTTAAGCCTATAGTCTTTATTTTCTTTATGAAAAAAATAAAAATAAAAATAATATATACGTATATCCCTTTTTTTATAGAGAGATTTGGGGTGACGTGTGACTTGGACATCTTAGCCAACTTCGTGAGACTGTAGGTATTGATATCTCCTCTTGCCTTTGGGCTCTTGAGCATGACACTAAACGCCAAGTATCTCCCACAGGGTCTATAGCATTTTTATTCCAGTTAGCGTATAATAATAAGCTTTTGTATAAAAAAAAGGTAAGTGCTAAATTACAAATAACTACCACGCAGTTTATGAAATTCTGGTCTTATTTAACAAGTACAGGTGGTTTACTGTGTTATGATATGTCAGCATGATTAACAGTATTATGCTGACCTCTAGTGTAAGAGCTGGAAACGGCAGGATTTTCCATCATACTATTTTCCTTTTTTTATGTTTGTAATGTTGTCTCCAGGTACAGTTCTTGCTAAGGATCAAAACATTTAATTGTTTTAAATCGATATCGCTGGACACTGCATCAAATGAGAGAATTTTTTGAACATATAGCCTACAGTCTATTGAAGAAATATTAGCCTAAACTTCTCTGCATTTCTTCAAAAGAAATTATGTAGGCTATAATACTATAAGATATTAATGCTACTCAACTGTAACCTTGTGGAATCATCCAAAAGCTGACCAAATAAACTAAAGCTGACCATATGATTAATTGAATTGTCATTGCAGAGCTGAACAGAGGGTAGCTGATCATATTTAATATGATCTGATATTATATGGACTGCATGGGGCCAGATCATCATTTTATAAAAAATCCCTACGAGTAAGCAAAAACCGGTAATTTAATATAATTGTTAGGTTTGTTCATTATTAGTAACTTAAAGTCAAATTAATATGAGCCAGTTTAATAAATTATTTATGAAACCTTTTAAAATCTCGCAAAATCAGTGCAAAAAGTTGTTTTAACAATGGTCGAGCTAACAGGTTTATATAACAGAATTTAAATACATTACTAATATTTTATCCTTTCTTCTGTGCTCCAGTTGGTGGCAGTAACGCACCAAAAACCTGCCAATGAGCCGCAATTAAACCTCAGAAGAAGTAGAGGCGACCAACTGACGTGATTTCCGAATCTTCTTTCTTTAGCTCGAGGACCATCGTGCGAGCAGTAGCTTCTTTGTCGTCTCTTTTAAGGTGAGGTTTGGATATCAGAACAACACACACACACTGTTCATCTCAATATATATATATTTAATCTGTGAAATAAAATGCAGTAGTCGTACGTTATTGTAAAGACTGATTTTATGCATGTAATAATTAAGTTAACTTCTTGTCTGCTAGGAACCTAACATTATAGATTGTAGTAGAATTTTTTTTTTCTTAACATAACGTTAACTGGGTGATTTTAAATTTTGGATCGTTTTGACAGTTAAAACACGTGTTCACAAGGGTCCACGTGTGGATACGAGTTCAGATTTGTTCATTAGTTGAATCTATTTCAACATTTGTGTAAAATTCTCTGCATTTAGGTATACATTTTTTAAACAGTTTTTAGCAATTTAGGTTGGTAATTAATGTGAAGCATAAAGCGCTAAGATGTGGTGCGTTGTAGTGCAGGCTGATCAGCGAGGTTGAGTCTGAAGTGACTCTTTCCTTTCCTGTATGTCTGCTAGATGGACATGGGGTGGTTTGAGGCCGTGTTGTTTACCCCCTATAGCATGGTTATAGAAACCCCAGACAAGCTGTTACAACATGTGCTCGAGGGTCTCAATATCTGCATGTGAAGTTTTCTTGTGAAATGTACTGCAATGGTCTTTCTCTTGCAGCAATGCCATTTCCCTGAAGTCTTCATAGAACGTTCATTTTGCCACCTTAAATGATATGTATTGGCCATGTGTTTGGTGCCATCTAAGAGATGTTTCTATCACAGCTGCTGCAAGAAGGAAGTAAGTCTGGTCAACACACAATTTAGACATAGTTCAATGCAACTGTTTAGTTCAACTCAGTATGTTCTCTGTAAAAGAGAAGAGTCATTGCAGGCTCTCCAGCGAGGTTGAGTCATTGTGACTCTTGCCTTTCCTGTGATGTCTGCTAGAGAAATTTGAGGTGGTTTGAGGCCTGCTGTGTTGCCCTTCCCAGCATGGTTATATAGTCTTCAAACATTTAAATTAGTTGTCTATAATCTTATGGTGAGAAATAATCTTCAATCATGTAAATATTCTTATTTCTTTTACAGGGAGAAGCCGCTACTTTGCTGAGGTGTTGATCACGAAATGTTCATTTTGAGTAAGGCAAGATCTAATGACAGTAGTGAATATTGCATACTGGATTGCCATTTAGCATTTTTCATTTGTTGGTTCAAATATTGAGGAATGTTATTTGGATTTGATATATGAAAACTGTTTTGGATTAAATATTCAGCTAAATAAAGAGGATTTTCTTTTAAAGAAAGCAACCATTGTTTCTGTGTTTTTGTGTTTGGTAAAATGAAAAGAATAGTCAGATCTTGTTTAGCATGTATAACTGTTTGACTGTATATTCCATCTTATTACATGGCTATTTGCCACATGTTAATAGTTGGAAATGAAATTTTAATTGGTGTTGTGATTAACTTGCTTGTAATTGACTCAAAGCTTCTGCAAATTAAAGCAGTTCTTAGCAAATTTATTGATGTGTTTGGGGAATTTGGCTATTAACATGTAAAGCTGTTGATGTGAAGCAATAACTGGTGTTATTGAATATATAATAAAAATAACAGTACGACATAAGGGTACCAGTTTAGTAGATGAAGTGACCATTTCTTTGACTGCTTGTAAAAAAATGCTTTTTTCTTTTCAGCATCGCGTCATTTTATGTCACGAAAGGGAGCCTCAGCTCAGTGCAGAGTAGGTTGGTATTCAGTAAGAGCGGGCGTGTGTCAGTGTTTTTGTATTTTAATTTATCTTCATGGTAAATTGTGTTTGTGGAGGTTGCAAAAACTCCGGCCTGTCAGGACATCGAGACCACCTGTTTCCTAACAAGAAAAAGGACAGTGCTATCTTTCGTGCCTGGTGCGGTTTGTGCAGGTGAAGAGACGGGATTTCTCTTCCGCGTCGGCTTCGAAAAACGCGGTCGTGTGTAGCGTTCACTTCAGATCGGAGGATTATCATCCCGGCAATATGGAGTTAAACATGGCATGCTGAAGCAAGAACTTGGGGGGTGACGTTTTCCACTAAGGCCCAGTTTGCATCCACCTTCCTGCAGTACTGACTTGCCTCAGCTGAGAACATTGCCTCGCAAAAACAAAAACGTGTATCAGGAATTCAAATATCTCTGTCTCTCGATGAGAAACTAACTTATATCACGTAACGTTAGTCTGGATGGATATTGAGCATGAAATACGCCTAATCAAAGCTTATTAGTTTCTGTTATTGGTAAGTTCCAATACTCCTAGATGACCAATAATAGCTTTGCTATTAACTGATATATGGTAATAATCTGTACAATATTGTGAGCACAGTGTATATCGTTAGCGAACGTGTATACATTAATAAGCTAACACTGGTCTCTCACCAAGACACCTGCCCTGTTATCCACTGGTTCTCCTCACACCACAACTCAATTTGTCTCCTTTGACCGTTGTTCTGTCTAACATTAATCCTGGCCTGTCCCTGTTCTCTTGGCAGCATAGCAGGCTCATAATTGTATGGCTTTGGTCCGTCATACGTATGAATAATTTCCTCAGCGTCCGAAATGTCATTGTGATCCATTGTTTTCCTGTTGTTTGAATCGACCGCTTTCCCGCCCGTTACGTCACGCCCATATTCAGATGCGGAAGTAACATTTTCTCACAAAAATGACCCCAGAAGCCTCTGTAGCGTATTCATAAGTATATTTTAAAGAAAATCTAGTTTCTCCATTATTTTTCTATACATTGACTCGTTGGGTCCTCTAACCTGCAATATAACCTTTAAAGCCAGGAAAAGCGTTCTCTCTCCAGCTCAGAAGACCCCGTATTTAGGGGTTGTATAGGACTCGGTCACCATGGGGGCACAGCTGTGTCCCATCTTAAACAACCTGAGCAATTTCAGGCTTCAGGCAAAAAAGCAGGAACGACATGTTGTGCTGCACTGGGGCCGTGTCCAGACGTCTCTTCAGGCAAAGTGATACCTGAAGGCGCACCTGTTTCACGTCTATTTACAGCCTCTCACAGGCACGCATTCCAATGGCGTCAACGTCAGAGGTTATTTAAAGCCAAGTTCCTTGGTGTGTTTGCCACACATACTTCACAACCGGTCAAACAAAGATGTTGTCCCATAGCGCTATGAGCACAGAATCTTGTTGCTACTTTTTCAGGGAACGGGGTTAGTCAAGTAACCCGAGACAGTTTCCATCCAGTGGTTTTTTTTTTTATGTGATATCCCAAAATTCGCATAGAAATAGGTGGATGGCAACATTGCTAGTGACTGAATCCAAATGTGACCGGATACAGTACACACACAGCAATTGTTTTTGTGCCCTAAATTTAATTTTTTTGTCACTTTAAATCGTTCACTTTATTTTAAACTGATTATGCATACTTCAATTGAGTTCTTGCACAAAATGTGTTAAATGTGAACAAAATATGTTTTAATAACAAGGTTCGGGAGGAGCAGGTGCAGATAATTAACCCAATCAGCACAAGTGGAGATCAATCAGTAATCAACTCAGGACAAGATAAAAAACAGCAGAACACACCTTTGTTCCTTGACAGTTTATCAGCATCCCACCTCCACCCCATCTCCTTCCTTTTAGTTCCATCTCCTCCCTTTTAGTTCCATCTCTAGTTCTAGCTACTCTTACCAACGGGGGGAGTACTCTGGGTTCGGGCAGAAATTACGAGCTCTGAGCCCTCCACCCGGACAGCACGCATAACCTTTACCATAATAATTATATGTAGATGTGAACTCCTGAATTAGATAGTATGGATCTTATTTCAGCAAATTACCACTGATTGTTACACACCCCAGTAGTGGGGTAGGTTGTAACAACAATGTAATTCTTTCTATTTGACATTAACTCTTATCTGTGATTGTGAAGTACACGTCCAATTGAGTTTTATTTGAAGTAAACAATAGTGGCTGAGTTAATAATGTCTTGAATAAACAACCACTAAATTACTGATGCTCAAACAAAAAGTTTCACTTTTATCCCCAGTCTCCCCCTATTACTGTCTTTGAGGTATTAGTCCACAACTTCACACCAGGACCCAGTTGTTCTGAATCAGAATTTTCTATATCTGGAAATCCCATGTTTTGATATCCAGGATAAGGTAATCCATCTTACTTTTGTGCTTGTGCCTTTAGAGTTTCCATAGCCCCTCAAGTGACCCAAAACAAAAACAAACAAATATAAATGCAATAAGGGATGCAATTGTTAGAAACTACTTTTGTCTTGTTCATCTCTGACGACTGTGCCAAGGTAGTTTATATGCAGTGATTAAAAAAAATAAAAAAAAATTAGATATTATTTTTGTTTGATAATGACAGCTGTTCGGGGGATTATTTGAATGGCACCAAAATCTCTCCCTCTCACAATTTTTTTCTTCTCAAATATTATAAATAGCAACATAAATAGCAACTTAAACAACACACACACTCTTTTTGCTACTTTAGAGAGACTGACAAACCCCCCAATTCACATTCCCAGAGAAATGCTCTCAGACAGCAAATGCAGTGAGTTTGCTTCCTTCTTCTCTGAGAAAATCAATAATATCAGAAAGGTGATCAGAACATCCTTGAGTTGCGTTGGGGTCAGACAGATCAGACCACAACCCGAGAAAGTAGTTACTGTCTGATTTCAAAGAAATTGATGGCAAAATTTTGGAAGAAACCGTACAGCACCATAAAACATCAACCTGCACCCTTGACGCACTTTCCACATCTTTTTTCAAAAGTGTGTTAAACTGTTTAGAAGCAGATCTCCTAGAAGTGGTAAATGGCTCACTTCTCTCTGGGAGTTTTACAAACTCGCTGAAAACTGCAGTTGTTAAGCCTCTCCTGAAAAAGAGCAATCTGGATAAGACCATATTAAGCAACTATAGACTGACCTCAAATCTTCCTTTCATAGGCAAGATCATTAAAAAGTTGTCTTCAATCAGCTGAACAAAATCATAAGCTCGAATGGATACTTTGACATTTTTCAATCTGGTTTCCGACTGCATCACAGCGCAGAGACAGCGCTCATAAAGATAATAAATGATATTCGCTTAAATACTGATACAGGCAAATTATCAGTACTGGTACTACTTGACCTTAGTGCTGCATTTGACACTGTCGATCACAACATACTTCTTGACAGGGTGGAAAACTGGGTGGGGCTTTCACGGATAGTCCTAAAATGGTTCAGGTCATACTTAGAAGGGAGAGGTTTTTATGTGAGTATAGGAGACCATTAGCCTGGATGCCAGCCCGAAAGTTCGGTCTGGACTCGATCCATTGAGGAGTAATTATGATCGGTTCAGAAATCGTCGGGCCAATCAAATTGCCAGGGCGGGCTTTATACAATGATGGACAGATGCTCTGCAGTTACGTAATAATCACATTATCAAAGAGCGCTTGGGTTAAACTGGCTCCCCTTAAAGTTGACTGCAGCTGGAGAATTGAGATGTATAGATTCCGCTATCGTGTTGTAAAAGAAATCTGCAATCAAGGCATTTGTCGATTGGAAAGATGTTTCCCGTCCTTCCTACGGGATTCGGCAAAAGTTGAATTTATCAGCTGGCTCCGATGGTCGCTAAGAAGATGGGACGCAATGAAAACTCTGTGGTCGTTGTGGTTTCTCCATTGGTCACACTCATGGAGGACCAAGTAAAAGAAGCAACACTCATTATTTTACTACTTCTTCCAGCGTGCGTGCAGTTGAGTTCTGTTGACAACTATGCGTAGCTCAACATACGTCACTTACTGCGTTGCTCTGATTGGTTGTAGGTCTATCCAATTGAGTGCAGAGGTTTTTTTTTCCCCTGGTTCGGTTAAGACACGCCTCATAATCAAAGCCCTGTGGAGCAGTATCAGACTCACATTCTAACTAGAATATGAGTATGACGAAGTCAGGCTAGGAGACCATAAGTCTGACTGGACATCCATGACATGCGGAGTAGAGTGCGGATCGGGCCGAATTTTTTTGTCCGAGCCCGGCCCACGTCCGACAGAGCAGTAACCGAACCCGACCCGAGCCCGACAGGCATAAAGATATTTATGTCTGAGCCCGACCCGAGGCCGACAGTTAAAATCATATTTTTTTCTCATACTAATGACACGTGTGCGTTTGTGTGGAAAGCCTGCTTTTATTAAGCAACTGTTGGAAGACATTCGGAAATGTCAGCAGGATGAGTGCATCAGCGCGCACGGAGAAACAAGCGCACTTAACGCAGGCGCTCATGCACGTGTTTCGTTGTCACGGCTACATAAACAAATTTCCGCACATAGGAAGACAGATGTTATGGTAATATTTTACATGTATTTTAATCACAAAAACAAACGTTTGGATCACGTGAAAGCATCAGGCACATATAATAAGCTGTTTTAAATTTTAAATGTTCAATGCCATATCGCGCTGATGTGACCGAGCCCGACCCGAACCCGAACATAATTTCTAAATATCTGTCCGAACCCGGCCCGGCCCGTCGGGCTCGGGTCGGGTATCCATCCTCTAATGCGGAGTCCCTCAAGGCTCAATTCTTGCGCCACTCCTATTCAACCTGTACATGCTCTCACTGAGCCAAATAATGAAAAAGAACCAAATTGCTTACTACAGCTGTGCAGATGATACACAGATCTACTTAGCCCTATCACCTAACGACTACAGCCCCATTGACTCCCTGTGCCAATGCATTGATTAAGTAAACAGTTGGATGTGCCAAAACTTTCTTCAGTTAAACAAAGACAAGTCATTGCGTTTGGAAACAAAGCCTTCATTCTTCATTCTTGGAAAGAAAGCCTTCATACCTTCATTCTAGGGGTCAAACAACTAAAAATCAAGTCAGGAATCTCGGTGTGATTCTGGAGTCAGACCTCAGTTTCAGTAGTCATGTCAAAGCAATAACTAAATCAGCATATAACATCTGAAAAATATTGCAAGAATTAGATGCTTTGTTTCCAGTCAAGACTAAGGCCCCATTTACACTGCATGGTTCAAGTGACCCAAATCCGATTTATTCCTCTCATGTGGCACAGATCGTATATGACCGGTGAACGTGTAAGCAGGAAAAAAACGAATGGATTCCGATTTTCTCAGATCGGATTCAGGCCTCACTCATATGTGGTAATAAGTCGGATATGAATCGGATACGTGCATTTGTGTGTGCCATGTAAGCAGACAAATCGGATATTTCCCAGTAAATGCGAGTCGGGCGTCATTAAAAAAGTGACGTCAACTCAGGTAGACACCACCAACTGAGATCACATGACTTATTATATTGAGAGTGAGAAGTCACGTGCCGATTTGGGTTGATTTGGGCAGGGTCTGAGCCGGTCGACCATGATGGTAGGAGACGCTATAGGTTGCCAGGGGCAACGCCTTCAGAACTTCACAGAGGCGCGACTAAACATTCCAGAAATAGCGAAAGAGAGACCGCGCAGCTTAGTATTTGTTTACATTTTAGCGATACGCCGCAGTTTCTTTGGAAGATATGGAGAAGGAAGAAAAATGAAAGGGGTTCTATCGGGAGAGACTAAATAACAATGCTAGCCAGCTTTAAACTGACAGCAGCAACAGCGAGCAAAACATGATTTCAAAAGCAACACATTTCAGCACAGTTTGCCTTTTATTTAACACAAACGAACAAAATTAATACTGTTAGAGTTGTTTAATTTGTTATAGATTATCTGTACCGCGAAATGTTTTAAAAAGACACTTTTTTTAATGACGTACGACTCACATTGATGGGAATGTCCGATCTGTCCGCTTAACGTTGCACGACAGGTGCAAATGCAGGTATCTGATTCATATCAGATTTATTTCCACATATGAATGAGGCCTGAAAAATCAAGTATGACTGAACTCTCGCAGTTTAACGTTACAGGTTTGGGGGTTTCTAAGTCTTGCACCCAGCCCCAGCAGAATTGTTCATAAGCTTCTAATGACTTAAAGCTTCTGAACTCTTGCATTGTGTAGGCAGTAACGTTAGGCACTGAAACCATAAACCAGGTAATTGACTATGTCAGGGTATGTGAAAGGTTGTAGTGCTTTGGGTCTTTCGTCCATTCTGTAGCAGGTTGTACGGGTCCATGTTGTTGATGTCAAGTAGTTTCTCTAAATAACGCTGCTTGGTGTTGTTATTTAGTCTCTCCCGATAGAGCCCCTTTCCTTTTGCTTCCCCCTTCTTCATTTATTCCCAAGAAACTGTGCCTTATCGCAAAAATGCAAACAAATATCAAGCTGCTCTCTCTCTCTCTGTCGCTATTTCTCTCGGTCTCACTGTCGAAGTAACCATGACAACGGATAGCGTATCCTTCCAAGATGGCGACGCCATCCCACAGTGAAACATGTGACGTCACATTCTCAATTGAGAGTGAGGAGTCACGTGCCAATTTCGGTTGATTTGGGCGGGGTCTGAGCCGGTCGACCATGATGGTAGGAGACGCTATCGGTTGCTAGGGGCAACGCCTTCAGAACTTCACAGAGGCGCAACTAAACATTCCAGAAATAGCGAAAGAGAGACCGCGCAGTTTAGTATTTGTTTACATTTTAGCGAAACGCCGCAGTTTCTTGATATGGAGAAGATATGGAGAAGGAAGAGAAATGAAAGAGGTTCTATCGGGAGAGACTAAATAACAATGCTAGCCAGCTTTATTTAGAGAAACTGCTTGTCAATAAACTGACAGCAGCAACAGCGAGCAAAGTATGATTTCAAAAGCAACACATTTCAGCACAGTTCGCCTTTTATTTAACACAAACGGATGAAATTAATACTATGTTTTTCAACTTAAGTTGTTTAATTTGTTATAGATATATCTGTACCGCGAAATGTTTTAAAAATACTTTTTTTAATGACGTACGACTCGCATTGACAGGGTAATGTCCGATCTGTCCGCTTGACGTTGCACGACAGGTCCAAATGCACGTATCTGATTCATATCAGATTTATTTCCACATATGAATGAGGCCTGAAACATCAAGTATGACTGAACACTCGCAGTTTAACGTTACAGGTTCGGGGGTTTCTAAGTCTTGCACCCAGCCCCAGCAGAATTGTTCATATAAGCTTCTAATGACTTAAAGCTTCTGAACTCTTGCATTGTATAGGCAAAGTTAGGCACGGATACCATAAACCAGGTAATTGACTATGTCAGGGAATGTGAAAGGTGGTAGTGCTTTGGGTCTTTCGTCCATTCTGTCGTACGGGTCCATGTTTTTGATGTCAAGTAGTTTCTCTAAATAACGCTGCTTGGTGTTGTTTTTTAGTCTCTCCCGATAGAGCCCCTTTCTTTTTGCATCCCCCTTCTTCATTTTTTCCCAAGAAACTGTGCCTTATCACAAAAATATATAAAACAAACAAATATCAAGCTGCTCTCTCTCGCTCTGTCGCTATTTCTCTTGGTCTCACGATCAAAATAACCATGACAACGGATAGCGTATCCTTCCAAGATGGCGACGCCTTCCCACAATGCAAACGCGTGACGTCACATTCTCATTCTCAATTGAGCATCACAGTCCTGCCCACAGCCCGAGAGAGCTTTGGTGCCAGAAGTAAATTTACCATTCATTTCTCCCATTGACGTTTTGGAAAATCCGTATCTAAAGAGTTTTAGAGCATGTCTGAGGATAACCAGCTACGGCTGAACTCATAAGCATACAACATATCATTTCGAGTGAAAAAACGAAGAGAAAATCCAAAAAAAGTCAAAGGTACAAGACTGTGTACATATTTTCATTAGTTACTTCCAAGCGAAGGAACACCTTATAAACCATAAACCATCCCATAAACCACCGCGCCTCACTGAAGTCGACTGAAGCCACAACCGCGAAAGAGCCTTTTGAGCAACTTCCAAATCTGACGACGGCCATGTGAACTTTTTCCTCCAGTGAATTTTATATAGTGAATGTGCAGGGAAACTCCTTTTCCTCGTTTTACTGAAGCTTATATGTAAAATGCATTTGCAGCTGCACAGCTAACACATTGAGCATCTGGCTCGCTCATAGGCTGTGCTGCGGCAACTGCACATCCAATGGCACGGGTGCCTCTGACGTGCGACCAATGAACTAGCCCCACGTCATTACACGATCTTCAGTCTTCTTCTTCTTCTGTGACATTTATTGGCAGTTTGCGATCTATGTGTATTACCGCCATCTACTGGAATAAGGTGTTCTTCAGTCTTCACGGACCTTTGTGGGGTTTAAAGGTGAACTAAGTAACTTTTTTACCTTAACCGAACAGCTTTGGAGTCATTGTAATGTTTATATTACTGATTTTGTGTTGAATGGTGGTCGTCTCGCACCCCCCTGGTGCCTGTGAGCCGCAAAACCACCCTTGCAACTTTGGGCCGGCGGGCCGGCGGGGTATCGCGTGATATCAGGTCTCGCGAGGTAACGAATTGCTTTACGGCAAAAAAGATCTGATAAAATAAGCATCAAACAGAAATAACCCGGCGTACATACAATACAGACTGCCGACAGTTAAACAGGGCGGGCGCAGCTCTTAAAGGGGCCACACCTTATTTCAACTCGTTACAGCTTCCATCCTACAGAACAGGTACCGGTGTACAGGGGGAGGGGATCAGGCCTCTCTGCGTGAGTGCTATTTACGACAGTACAAGTACTCCACAGCAACTCTAGGGGTCGCTGTTTGACAAAAACGGAATTCCTGCATAGTGCACCTTTAACTAGACAGTTACACGACTTCCACCAATCAGATGCATCACTGTGGGATTGTTCAGGATTGTGGGTAATGAAGTACTTCTCCAAGACATCGCAAATAAAAGGCATTTATCTTAAAACAAGGTTAGTGCCCCATGAACTTTTGGCGTTTATATGAGCATATACAATCGCTTAGTACAGCCGTAGCTGGTTTTAAGTCTACCATGTATGGTTACGTTTTTATGGCTTATACCCCAACTGTCAATGGAGAAATTGTATTGAATTCTTACTACCGGCACCGGCTGTGGGCGGGACTGTGATGCTCTATAGGCGCGATGGAGGACGACGGATACACACAGTGGAGCAATGCGGAGGTTTCATGTCTTTTGAGTGTTTGGGGCGAAGAGACCGTGTAGGCAAAAATTCAGGGTTGTTACAGAAATAAATCCGTGTTTGAAGACATTTCACGAGATATGGGGACTGGGGAGGCACTGGGGAGGTTTTAAGCGCTCGTGGCTACAGTGCCAACAAGGGCTCTCCTCTTTTTTCTCCGCTGTACGAGACCAATATTTTGCTGACTTTTTTTATGACTTTTAAAAATATTGTGTAAAGCAAAACACTGGATAATTTTATTCGCATCTGCATCCATTGCATTTCGTGCGGTTTTACTTCCTTTTCCGGGTCAGAACGTCTACATTTGGTAGTTTCAGCAGTGTATAGTGTAAATGCAAAAATCGGATACGGGTCACTTTTAAAAGATGATGTAAGCGGGTCGTCAAAAAAATATATAATCAGAAAATCAGATTTGGGCATCAAGAGCTGCAGTGTAAATGCAGCCTTAGAGAAACTTGTGCATGCTTTCACTACCAGCAGGGTGGACTATTGTAATGGACTCACTGGCCTTCCCAAAAAGACCATAAGACAGTTGCAGCTCATACAGAACGCAGCTGCCAGGATTCTAAGCAGAACCAGAAAATATGAACATATCACACAAGTCCTCAGGTCTTTACACTGGCTCCCAGTTACATTTAGGATGTTTTAAAGTATTATTACTAGTATATAAATCATTCAATGGCTTAGGACCTCAATACATTGCAGACATGTTTACTGAATATAAACGCAACAGATCACTCAGATCATTTGGATCACATCAGCTAGGAATACCAAGGATTCACTATAAACATGGTATGTCAGGTTTTAGCTAATATGCCTGCCGCAGTTGGAACCAGCTTCCAGAGGAGATCAGATGTGCTCCTACAGTAGTCACATTCAAATCCAGACTCAAAACACATCTGTTTAGATGTGCATTTAATAAATAAGCACTGTGGCACTGTTCGTCCAACTGTTTTTTCTTTTCTTTTTTATTATAAACTGTTTTAATTATTATTTTAATTTCTTATGTAAACCACTTTAAATGAACTTTGTATATGAAATGTGCTATATAAATAAACTTGCCTTGCCTATTTTAAATTATAAAAATGTGGTTTTTTTAACCAGTTTTAAAGTTTAATTACATTTTTTATACAGCTGGAATCAGGATAATCCTGATTCTTTGGATCAAAGGTATCTCAATCTTACTAAAAAGCACACAACACAACACAAAACTGACAATTTGATCCAGATGAAAAACAAGATAGGATTTAGTGATCTAATCCTATTTCAAAAGACCATTTTTGTTCTTTAAAAAAAAAACATTTTCAAGATTTGATCCAATCTAATATCTGAAATACAATCATTAGCTACTTTTGAAACAACTGGGCCCAGTGTACTAAGGTGGCTTCTTTTATACAGCACCCTCTAGTGGTGGTTAGCTAAAACCAATCTAAAACAAATATAACAGTGACCTCTGTTATTCATTAAAAACATTAAACTCTACATTTATGAGATCAATGAGTGAGCTGGGTCTTTACATCTAGTTTTTTTATTTTTTTATTATGTACTTCAGGGCTGACATCAAGACCAGGAAGGTATTTAACAGATACAGTAAGAGTGTCAAAAAGGAGAAAATGTGAATGCACATAGCCTAAATTTAATCTACATTTTTAGAGAGAGAACTTACAGGCCTATGATATGTTTGTGATGTACACTTGTGATGTTGCTCATTGGTAAGAAGCTTTTTTTCTGGTTGTTTATGCAGGTAGATTGTATTTGAGTAATTTATAAATAGTGTAGTTTATAGTTGTTGTTTTTTTAAATGATTTTCCCTTTTTTATTTTATGGGCCTATATCCTTGAATTGTAAAGCAGAATAAAATGTTCAACCTTTTTCTTTGTCATTCAATTCAAGGCACGATTGATAAATTTTTATAGATTGGGCCTATAAATAATTATTAGAGATCATTGAGTTAATCTTATAAAAATCTTTCTTTTTTTGCGCGCGCGCGAGCACGCCCCATTCTTTCCGTGGAGACGAGCACTGAGCAGTTTCACTTTCACTTCAGAACGAGGACGGCCGAGTCTTTCTTTGCTATTTCACAGGCGAACGTACTATTGCCTATAATCAGCCACAGGTACGGGTTTGTAAATTTCGAAGTTTAAAATAGCCTACATCACCAACCGCTGTACATTTATTGTTAAATTACATTGTATTTCCTGTTTCTAGTGTCATGTTGGAACGTCAGTTGTAAAATACGTTTTCTACGTTTGGTGCTACACTAAGAAAGCAACAAAGGTATCCAACAACTTTCTGTTTCAGTTATCTTGGGAGTTGTATTTTGTGAATTACGCATAATCTGAGAAGCAACCAGCGCTTGATAGATTCAGTGAGTTGCCAGTAGTAACAAAATTCTGCAATGCAAACAAACTCGATCTCTTTTAGCAAGCCGTCTAACGTTACACTAAAGTGAGTGAAGAGAACGAATGCCATTATGGGGTGAATGTTTTACATTTTTCACGCAATTTAGTCCTGTTTTATTATTGTTATTATTATTATTATTAGGCTACCATTATTATTTTTATTATTAATTTACTTCTAAATTACTGTACAAATGTATTCATTATTTTTTTTACCCTATTTGATAATGAGGAGTTGTGGCTTTCAAGTTCAGGCATAGCATTCAAGCCCTTTATTTAACATTTTAAGCAGATTTAGTCTTCCAGGTGTAGACAGTGTGTGATTCAGCCAAACATTTTATCTTGTGAGATATCAATGTAAGCTGCAGTAACAAGTTTGTTCCAAAAACAATCTACATTTTACACATATTGGCACTAGAAAGATACATATTGCTGCTTTTTTGTGTTGTAATAACTTTTGTAATAAAATTTGTAATGTTCTCCCGCAATTATATATTTTTTTTAAATAGCCATGAATGAAATGGTTATTGAAGTGAATGGGCTCCCGGACAACTACCCTGAAAATATGATGATTGATAAATTAACCATGCACTTTCTGAGGCGCAGTAACAAAGGAGGAGATGTTTTAACAGTGATTTATCCCACCTCCAACAAAGGCCAGGCTTATGTAGTCTTTGAATCAGCTGAAGGTATTGCCTTGATTGATTTTGTTCTCTAAGTTTATCTAAGTTTAACATCATATTCCATGGCTAACATTTCTTTCTTTTTTTTCATTAAATGTCTTAGTACCAGGTGTCTTGCAACACACTCATGTTTTGATTGTGGAGAGTCAATTTTACCCACTGGACATTAAAAAGGTGCATCATCCTCAGGTAAGGTCATTGGTGAACCTCACTGAATTATACAGAATTATTAATATAACTTACAATTTTATTTAGTATACAGCATTTCTCCAATAATCCAGTCACCGCAAATTCCATATCATTGCCATTCTCCCAACATCTTGTTTCATTTGAATATTTATGCACAAACGAAATAAATAACAACACAATAGTGCGATGTGGCAAAGATATCTCCTTAACATGCTTTTGTTCATATTTTCTCAGCTGGATATGCCAGCCGAAGCATTCCTCGATATGAACATGTTCTCCAGTCACAGCAAAATCCAAGAACTTCTTCATAGCCATGGATTTCAGATGTCAAGGACAAGCCAAGGACAGCTGCATTTGCAGGGTTCCTTTCTCAAGCTAAAACTTATTTATCCCAAACTCGTGCAGTTTCTGGCTCTAGAAACTCTCCCTCAAAGAGGAACACCTTCACATTACACTAATGGCTCCTCCTCTGACTCTGTTTCCAGAGCTGAAAAAAGTGACTCCAGTGACTCCAGGCGCAGTCACAGTTATGGCAACTCATTGTATTCTGAGGGCAGAAGCACATCTTCAGGAATAACCTCAAGATCCCTAGAGTACCAATACAGGCAGAATGCCTCTCTAATGGATAGAAGCTCCAGCACAGAAAGTCCCTTTAGCAGTCCATCCAGGATCTATGAGGATTCCTGCACAAGCGTTCAGCAGCGGAATCCTTCGTCTCCCAGGCAGACTGAGGTTTCTATCCCTGTGGAACTAGATGTGTGGAAATACATAATGCTCTTTAAGGAAGATTTTATAAATAAAATTAAATCAGATCACCAAACTCATATTAATCATAAAGAAGAATCAGGGGTTGGTATGGTTAAACTCTCGGGAGGAAACTTTAGAGAAACAGCTAAAAAATTGTCTGAATTCATGGAGGAAATCACTGTCTCTCTACGCACACAAGAAATAGACCTGAATGTATGTGACGAAAGTCAGAAGAGAGACATTATTCAGAATGCTTACACATTCCAAAAGATTTATGACGTTTTAATTAGACAGGAAGATAACGTTATAAAAGTAGTGGGGTCATCAAAAGACAGTTATGACGCAAAGCAAAAGCTTCTTGGACTGGATGTTGACATTGCACCGCCTAAAGGCATGGAGAGGAACAAATTGCGACGCAGCAGCTCTTTGCCAAGACAAAAAACGAGAATGGAGAACCTAGGCGTAGGTCAGAGTCCTGCTGTGTGCTCTACTGCTGTCAGTAGCTCATCTGCCTCACATTCCCTAAAGGACTTTCAATTGCAGCAAGAAGTTCAACAGGAAAGAGGTCGCCAGCCCTCTAAATCCACTGCACAACGCAGGTCACAGAGCAGCTCTCGATTACAACACAAAAATCAAAACCAAGAACCTTCAACTTATGTTCAGCAGGATTTGACACCCTCTAGTGGAGTTCAGACATCTAAACAAGGGCCAACTCCAACATTTAAAGCTCCTCTAATGCCTGATAAAAGAAAAACCTTTTTCAAAATCAAAAGTTTCAAATTTTAAAACTACTGAATCCATTAAATCAGTAATTGTGCATATAAAGCCCTCATTGAAAAACACACTTTAAAGCTACACTGTGTAAGTTTTTTAGTTTATTCTTAGCTAAAAACACTTAGTTCTTTCAAAAATATATGTGCTCATTAATGTATATTTACTTCGTTCAAGTAATAAAGTATTCTCGTGAGTGTATAATATGCCATTGAAAATACATACGGGTAAGGGGTTCTAATGTCGGTCGCCATGTTGCCCCTCCATCTTGAAAGTACTTTAGCCAAAGAGGGACATCAAGCTTCGCATTTCGCGTTTTAACACTCGATGGCACCGTGTCGAGGAGGTCGTACTGGAAGCCATGTTAATCTTGGACTTCACTGGCCACCGTAGGAGTTAAAACGAAATCGAAATTGAGAGGAACAGAAACTAATATTCACTGGATGGTCATATACCTTTCACCGCTAGATGGGGGTAAAAATCACACCCTGTAGCTTTAAGAACACACTTTTTAGAATTAAATTGGTCAGACACTTTTAAGAAAGTGATGGGGCTGCTCTGTACTGCTCTGTACTATTTCTAATCACATGTATTCACATAAATATTCTGGGTTCAGTACAAAATCGACAGCAATTACCATGAAAATGAATTTCAACTTCTTTTCTTTAAAAAAAAAAAAATCTTACAATGGAAGTGAATGGGGCTCACTATTTCAGTATAACCACAAAACATATACAAAACATTGCTTACCAATGTTTTATGGGTATATAGATAATAATAATTAATAATAGAATAAATAAATTCAATGCATTTATGCATGTTTTTTTTCAGTGCATTAAAATAAAAAAAAATATATCTTTACATACTATCTGCTTTTAAACCTTCCAAAAATGGGGCCCATTCACCTTCATTGTAAGAGCCCCACAGTAATATATATATATATATATATAATTAAGACAACATTTGATGTGATGAATCTGTTTTTTTTTTGTGTGTGGCAGACAACATTCTGCCACCAATATTGTTGTTTGATCTTAACTTTTAACCGCAGAACCTGATTTTACCAAGTGCAACATGTTCCTGGATCAACATCTTTGTTCCTGGAACAACATTCCAATCAACCAATCAGATTTAAGGGACAAGTTCACAATTAATGTCAAGTTTATGCTTACAACTATGGTTAGGTGCTTCTACATCAGTGTTATCCACCTATCATTTCTCTCTGATTTTAGGGATAAGTTATGGGTAGGGTTAGGCTTAGGGATAGATACAATTTTAGGACAGGAATGTTGTTCCAGGATGAACAAAATATGTTGACCCATGAATGCGTCTAACTCTGCAAAATCAGGACGTGCGTATTGAACCCCTGAAATTGATATTACTCTAAATTGTACTCTCTCAAAATCATTATCAATCAATTATTGTCTCACATGAGATAAGGAGAATGTCATGAGCATATACATGTAACTTTCAGTATTTCCTGTCCTACATTATATTACTGTATATGTATCTATTTATACATGTCTAATATATTTGCGGTATTTCCATTCTAAGTGTCATTACCATGGAGACTCAATGAGGAAGTGTCTTTTTCTGCATTGTACAGGAAGTGAGGCAGGCCTTGTGGTTAACTTATGGGCTGAGCACCTCCCTGTCAGGAAGAACTTTTTTTTTTTTACTCAGGCTCTTGAGTCAAAAATGTAAGAAATACACTAATGTGCAGAGTTCCTTTGTTTTTCCTTATGATTTATAAAGCACTGGTTTTGATTTGGCTAGTTTTATATAGTATGAATTGAGAATATGTTTTTTGGAGTATTTCTCTCAGATGGAGTTTTCTGTAATACAAAAATCCCCCTTGTGTTTTTTTCTTTACCTGTGGTCTGCTATTTAAGAAATTCCACAGCAGTCATTATGATTCATTGGTTGTCAATATTCATTTTAGGCCTTTAAATGATTATTTTAGGCATTACTGTAATGTGGACAAATATGGATAAATTCTTTGTAATATTTATACATTAAATATTGTGACTACTGACTCATCTCAGCTCCTTATCTGATTACCACTGTTCTCAAACTTTTGTAATTTCATAAACATACCTTACAATAAACTGAACTGCTCAGCATCACATAAAATAATTTTTTTTTTTAAAAGGTCTATAATTGTTTAATGTATAAAAGTGGGATAAACAGACATACATTTTGGCTTCAGAGCAATAAACAAAGTTTTGTCATGGGTCTTAACTTTCAGCTCTCAAATGTCCTACCTTTAAAATGAAATACATTTACTGTAGATTCTTCAGTGGTCTATGGTCACCAATTATACACTTCCATATTAAATGAACAGAATTTTTAGTATTACATGGCTTTAATAGCATGACATTTGTAATACTGTAAACATGTTCATTTGGATTGTTCCAGCTGATTGGTATCACAACCTCTCCCGGCACCCCTTTATTTCACCATAAATGGCATGCTGTGTATCCTTTCCTGTCTGTCTGTATCTTGTTTGGTCCTGGTGTTTATAGTTGTGAGTGGGTTTTGCAAGAATAGAACAGATCCTAGATTAGCATGTGTGAGCCGCATAAACTCAGACTATGTGAAAGATTTAGTTCTTGACAGTAGTCTATGATCCACACTCCCCCAGAGGAAGAGGGTGGGCTTTCGGAAATACCATTCATCCTCTTATAAGATAGTGATCTATAATGTCTTACAGCTTATTTGATAGAATACACAATATTAAACTAAACAACATTGTAAAGTTTAAAAGGCCAAACAGTGTGTTTTGTCTTTATACATCATTTGCACTCTGCAATGACTCTAAAACACATGGTGAAGGTAATTAAAAAGGAGTTAAGCTCAGTTAAGGTTTTACTGTGGCTACTGTCAGGGCCTGTGGTAGCTCATGAAGATGTGAAAAAGACTTATGTTTAAAGATAATTCATTCCCCCACGTGAACATAAATAAACATGTCTTGAACAGGATGACATGCTTACGCCTGCAGACCACAGTTGTCACTGACTTTACTTACCACAGCCTCAGATCATGCAAAGACCAAAACGTAGGCCACACCCACTGCACATTTGTCTCCTCTACCGGCTTCGAGAGGTCGACAGTCAATGCTCGGTTTCTGTGCCTTTCTCATCACCTTCCACTTTCCTCTCCATCCATTTGTCCTTTAGATAGACTCCTGCAGGGATGGCGGAGCTGGAGGGCTTGGAGTTCGGAAAGTCAGACTTTGTGCTTCTAGACGAGGTCACTATGGAGCAGTTTATGGAGAATTTGAAGTTAAGGTAAGAGTGAACAGTTTTTACACTAAGTTGTGGTGTGTAAAGAGACTCAATGGACATTACAG
This sequence comes from Tiaroga cobitis, assembly GCA_030578255.1. Classification (NCBI taxonomy): domain Eukaryota; kingdom Metazoa; phylum Chordata; class Actinopteri; order Cypriniformes; family Leuciscidae; genus Tiaroga; species Tiaroga cobitis. The sequence continues at coordinate 16,198,218 of CM060609.1, forward strand.
CCTATATTACAAAGAAACTGATAAGACAACAGTAAACAAGACCTTCAAAAATTGGTGTTGACATTGAGTGTTTTAAGCGTTAACTCATTTTGGGAGCTCTAAAGCTGTGATAAGTCATTTTTGTTTGTAAAATTTTCCCATTACAGTAAGTATGTTTCACTGTGAGTACTTCACAAGTGAGTAATTTAAGTCTTTTTGTACGGTTTTAGTGTCTTTGGTTTTGACCACTCCCTTCTTGGTAGTTTTAGAAGAAAAAAGTGGAGAGGAAAGATTGTGTCATATTACTTTTGACGTTCCCGCTCATAGCTGAGATATCAAGTCGCTAACATTAACAGCTTAAGAGACATAACAAGAAAAAAATACATCTTATCATGTCTTACAACAGCTGATCATGACCAGCCAGTTGAATCTTAGCAGTTCTGATGATGAAATCAAAAGTTTCTAGTTCTCCTTTCCTTTAACATGCAGCATTTGCTCCATCTGTGATCTGTGATGTCATTGGTTAAGCTGGGTAGAATCAGATGACCTTTTCACAAGACTCTTTATGAGTGTGATGTTGCACACTTGTTTTGTCTGTCACAGATTCTTATGCCTCTGAAACACTAGGAAAAAAAAAACTTGTCCATTCTTTGTCTTTTTGTGTGTTTCATCAGCTTTATGGCCATGGCTCATGTGACTGTAATAAAAAACTCACACAACAAAATACTAATACGTTCATAATGTGCGGAGGAAAGGCATCCTACCAATTGAGTCATTAGATATTACACTACTTTGTCTGAACTATTTGATTTTTGTGTTGAATATGCTTGTTTTGTATATAGAATTTATAAGCTATAATGACCATTTTAACTACGGACAGATATCCAAGTATTTTAGCTGTACGCCATGAAAGACAAGTGTTTTAGTTGATATGTTTACTTGACCAAGATTACACTGTATTTTTTGTTTGAAATTCAGAAAGTGAGTCATCTTGAGCCCCATTGTACTTCCTGTTCTCACTTCCCAGCCCTGTATCACTTCCTGCTGAATATGGGCGTGCATTACATTGAGAAACATACATCAACTTATGACACTTGTTTCCCCTTGTATAAAATTTAAATTCATCACCAGGAGAATTGTATTATGGTATTTGATATCAAGGTTAAGAAGGTTATAAAATGGAATGTGGTTTATGATGTTTTAATGTGTTAATCCTGACACAGAAACTGTCACAGTTATTGATTAATTGTCTATTGGAACTTATTCGATGTAATCATGGTTATGACACGGTTAAGAAATGCCATCAAATGTCATAATCTGGGAGGAAGTAAAGAATATTAAATTATATTATATTATATTATTAATTTTCACAGCATTAAAGTTTATCATATGGGCATATTTTATTTTTATATTATATGTTATTCCAAGTTTAAAAAAAAAAATAGACTTACACTGTAAGGGACATGAACAAAACAGACATTCATCAATGTATGTTTTTCTTAAACCTCTTGATATTATTTATGATTAATTGAATCCCACCTCACTGTACAGTAATACTCAATGCATTCGTCGTTTGTTCTTTAATTTGTCTGTTCGGACACCAGGAACTAGACCAAACCAGCACATATGATGCTAACAATGAGTCTTGTTAAATCTATTTCTGACTGTTCTATTTGACACCTGCATATTTTTCACAGTATTGTTTGTTGTTTTCAGGTTTGAGAAGGGCCGCATCTACACTTTCATTGGAGAAGTAGTGGTGTCAGTCAATCCGTACAAACAGTTAGATATCTATGGGAAGGAGGTCATTGAGGACTACAGGGGCAGAGAACTGTATGAGAACCCACCTCACCTGTTTGCTGTCGCAGATGCCGCTTATAAAGCCATGAAGAGACGAGCCAAAGACACATGTATCGTCATTTCAGGTACAGCAGCTACTAAACACACTCACTGCTGAATAAAACAAAAGACACTGGTGTTATGAACATTCCTCAAAGACACAGGCCAGAGGTCATTCATCCTTTTCAAAATGTTACCATGATCAAAATAGATAAACAGGAGAAAATAGACCCAAGCCCAACTAAATGCACAGTGAAAATATCTAATATTTAACCCTGTAAAATATAAAATATAACATATAAAATAACCCTGCTGAAAAATCATAAGGTATGTTTTGCATGCTGGGACCAGTATGGGATGCTGGTTGCTGGTTTGCTGGTCACCAACATGGGAAGCAAAAGTGCTGGTGGACCAGCTACACCAGTTCATGATGGTTCACCAGCTAGACCAACACTATACCAGCTCTAACCAGCATAGCAGTCTTGTCAATGTCATCGTAATAATATACTGGCAATACTGTGTTTAAAATGAACATTACTTAATAATACCTTTCGTTTCTTGAACTGTTGTATAAAATCAATGTCACATTTGCAATCATGTGGATATTCGTATTATGTGATCAACATTAAACACAGGAACTCACACAGTATGTTTTTTGTATCGAAGAGAGTTTGGATCTTAAATCGATCTCTATGCACAGTCTGTGTCTATATTTGTTCTTCATGCTAGTAAGTGCTAAATCCCACTTTTACAAAGGTACATTATCGAGACCGAAAGTTAGTCAGATTTGACTGCAAAAGATTAGGTAATTTGACCGGATGTCATGTATTTATGGCATTTTACCTGCTAGAAATACATGCTCGGTTTTAATGTTATTTTAAGGTGGGGTACAATTAAATGAATGGCAAAACTCAGCATTTTGAACCCAGTTTTAGAACCACTGCTCTGGTATATTCTTTTTAATTAGTAGACCACTTAGTAGCTACACTACCATTTAAGTCAGACACCTAGATGGGCCTATATAAAATCTTATTTTTAGACTAATGTACTATTGTATTGTTGCTTTCATTTCGTTTATACTACTTCCATGTTGCTTCAGCACACCTATAGCACTGTTATGACCAGAATTTATACTGTGATCCATGCATGTATGTATGTATGCATGTATGTATTGTACAGTCAGAAAGTTTGTCTCGAGTGCCTCTGATGGGGAAGAATAAATCTGATAAACAAAGACTTTAATGTATGGATTAGACCGTTCCATTCAAATCTCCTTGTGTTTCAGGTGAGAGTGGAGCAGGCAAGACTGAGGCAAGCAAGTACATTATGCAGTACATTGCAGCTATCACCAACCCTAACCAGAGGGCAGAGGTCGAGAGGTCAGTTTCCTGCAGACATTGACAGAGCTGGATTTTCAGGGCTAATGCTCTGGGGTGCGTTTCCCGTGCCAACAGTGATTGCATGTTATGTCGTTACCAACACAACTCATTGGAACTCGTGACCATAGTTGGCAAACAATGCTTTTGGGAAACACACCCCAGAATAGGTTTTGCATTTAAATTACATATAAAATAATTGTATTGCTTTAATTACCTATTCAGATTTGTATGACAGATTATATGTTTACAGGCTATTTTTTGAAGAAAAAAAAATCCAACATTTCTTATTATTGTACTCTTATGTGCACTGACAAACAATCAGACGTTTTTATACATAAATGATTTTTGCATTTTACTGTATTTGCATCCCACCACAGTGTGAAGAATGTGCTCCTGAAATCAAACTGTGTGTTAGAGGCCTTTGGAAATGCAAAGACCAACCGCAATGACAACTCCAGCCGCTTTGGGAAATACATGGACATCAACTTCAACTTTAACGGAGACCCCACAGGAGGACACATCAACAACTACCTGCTGGAGAAGGTAAGAACACATCAGTATTGTATCAGCACAAAATAAAGCTCATCATGAAAATGACATCTGAATATGGAACTTGACATTGACACTTAAAATAATAAAAGATAAATTGTTAGTTTTGAATGTGGTGATTTTATAAAAAATAAAATCAGCTAGGCCTTGCAAATATTAGTGATTTTACTAAATGTGCAGGGCTGTGTTATAATGTGCAGATTCATTATTGTTTACCTTTGCCTAGTTTATTCATCCTGTTAAAGTGCATCCCATGTGCCAACAATATTTATTTAAAGGTATAAAACAGAAGTTTCGATAGCCTTTTCTTCCCCATTGTGATGCATATCTGAGTGAAACTTAGGGTTGTACCGACCGATATTCAAACCGAACCGAAAAACCATACACGTATCGCGATACTCTCATGGCGAGCCCCGCCCCCTACTAGTACCCAGCCTACTTAGCCCACTGCCCTGTCCGTTGATCTCAGTAACGTTATATGCTTATGACTCAAAAATAATCTTTCTTCATTGACAGATTAAATAGTGATTAGGGGTGTAACGTTACACGTATTTGTCCCGCGAATGTTCGTGACTGTTCAAGACGAATACAGCCACCGATAATCGCATAAACTCCGTTTTGCTACTTTCGATAAGAAACAAAGTGTAATTTTTCAAATTATGTCCATTTTTGTCACGAAATTCAAACAATGAATGCCGTTTTGACGCTCTTTAATGTGGCGTGACAGATCACTAATCTGTATAGGCCTAACAATCAGTAAGCAGCAGCGTCGCGCGTGCGGAGCGCGAGTGAACTCGATCATATCTTCCCAATAAACATGAATCAACATTATGAAGGTACGTCGAAAGGTATTGTACAACTTACTGAAACGTATATCTCGTGTAATCACTCAATCAATGTTTCAACGGCGGAGTAAAACAGCTTGTAAACAATATCAGGTACTAGCATAACATTTACCTCAGGCAAGTCATTCAATCAATGTCCACAACTTGTTGATCAGGAAGAGACTATTTATTTGATATTGCTGTGATCTCATGTGAGTGACAGGTTGTCTCGCCCTCGTTCCAGTAAACACGTCATCAGAGAAGAAGTGTCACTGCAAGAGGGAGAAGTTATTTTGATAAAAGATTATGACAGCACATGCATTTTTTACAAGTAGGCCTAATGATGTGCACAAATACTAAATAATTTATAATAAGGCAATGGCTATTTGCACTTAGTTTAAATGGCAGCGAAAAGTATTTTCTTTGCACTAGGACCTAGGTAAATGGCATTACATTATTTTGCTATTTATATTATTTATAGATAGTACTATTTGAGATACTATTTGCATCTCCATGTATTGTAGTATATTATAAAACAGTAACTTATGCAACATATTCAGAGTAACATTCAACATAATGTGTCAAAATAAAACTGCTTAGTTTTTGTGCTATTTATATTAAAAGTAGTGTACTCTTTTTGGTCTTTGGACGGTTGTAACACAAATGCAATGCTGCATTTACAAAAAAAAAGATGATTTCAAAATGAAAATGCTATAAGTGTTTGCTATCATATTATGTGTTCAACTGATGTCACTCTGGAAGAAAGCTTTGTATGTTTAGAGATTATGTGGGTCATCAGTACTGTGTAATGTAGAAAAGGCAATTAACACAAATACTGTTCTCTATTTACAGTCAAGAGTTGTTCAACAGCAGGAGGGAGAAAGAAACTTCCACTCATTTTATCAGGTGAGGTCTTCTGCCAGGATATGGTAAATGAGATTATAATTTTACTGTTTTTAAATCTTCATCAGACTTGTAGATCAACGTAATGTCTTTGTCATAAATGTTTATGGAGTATTAAGATATGTGTTAACGTGACGTGTGGCACCTGTGCAAACCAAATTTCCAAAGGGATGAATAAAACTGAACTGAGCAATTTGATGTGTTCATGCAGGTGTTACGGGGAGGGTCTGATGATTTGCTGAAGTCCTTGTATCTGCAGAGAGATCCCGCAGGATATATCTACACCAGTCAAGGATCCTCTGTCACACTTGTACGTACTTATCCCACGAGTATACTTAAATTAGAGTACTTATATTATATACTTATAGTACTTATATTAGAGTATATTATAAATGAGAGTACTTATTTATAAACGCGTAACCATTCTGCTCTTTTATAGAGTTTTTATTAGTTTTTCTGTTTACCCATGAATTACTATTGTGAAATATGCCAAACACTTTTTTTTTTACTTTTGTATTTGTATTATTCACTTTGTTTTAATGTATCTAAGTCTCTCTTTTTCTGTCTCTTTGTGTTTCCAAATCATCTTCACAGGCGTCCAATAATGACTCCTTATGTCACAAAGCTGTGATGGCAGCTCTAAAAGTGATTGGCTTCACTGCCGAAGAGATCAGTTCCGTCTACAAGATCCTCAGTACCATCCTACACCTGGTCAGTCCCACACTGCATGCTGTGGAAGATTGTTTTCTGCTGTTTTTATGATAGTAGTTTACAATTTGCAGTAGTAAGTCAATGTTTAAAGTTGTGGTTCTCGACTCAAAAATATTGTCAAAAACGATATTTGAAGGCATAATATAGTAAAATAATAAAATAAAATAATTATAAATAGTTCATTTTCATAATTCCAATAACTGCATGCTGAGTGTTCTTCATGATTTCTACTTTTTATAGCCAATGAATTTACATGACTTTTCTAGTTTGTTTTCTTAACATTTCACTGTAAAAAAATAAATAAATAAAAAACCTTGCTGCCTTACATTTTTAAGTACAATCAACTTGGCTGTGTAAGTCATTTAAACTTAAATTACTGAATTTAAAAAATGAGTTTAATCTCGTGTAACTTAAATAATCAAGTTTAAAATGGCTTAACCTATTTTGATGAGTTAAAATAATGTAAAAACGTATGTTGTCGACTTATTGATCATGTCTTTTTCTTAGTGTTTTTACTAAAAAAAATGCCATTTGTACTACGTCTACATCTGATAGATAGATAGATAGATAGATAGAAAGATAGATAGAAAGATAGATAGATAGATAGATAGATAGATAGATAGATAGATAGATAGATAGATAGATAGATAGATAGATAGATAGATAGATAGATAGATTGATTGATTGATTGATTGATTGATTGATTGATTGATTTTAAGTCTTGGAAGTGGCCCTGGGCCCCTAGTTGAGAACCACTGGTTTAAAGGCCTTGCAACGTTATTGTTTCAGGGTAACCTTCAGTTTACTAGTGATGGTGAACATGTCGTACTTGTCGGAGAAGAAACAGTGAAGCACATTTCTGAGTTGACATCCACAGAGCCTGAGAATGCCATAAAAGCATTTCTGTACCGCACAGTGGCTACTGGGGGTGGTGAGGTCATCGAAAAGGGGCACAACGAGCAGGAAGCTAACTATGGAAGAGATGCTTTTGCCAAGGTATTGTCCCCTTTCCTGCAAAAAGGTTTCCTTGTTTGTGGCTCATCCATCATCTAATTATTTTTTATAAAAATTCAAATTTTCCTTTGAAATATACCAGTTTAATGTGGTATGTATTGAAGCAGAAACAGCTCGTTATAAAACTTCATCTGACATCAAAGGGATACATATATTTACACATGAACTCCCACATTACATCAACAATATCTGTTTAATGTCAGGGTGGAAAATGTAACACTTTCAACTGTTTCCACTTTTGAAGTGGTCCTTGGGGGAAAATAAAATGATAAATGTTGGTATGATGACCTCTTTAATATGTCTGCTGTATTATATGTACATATGTTGTCATTCTGGCATGGTTTTCATTTTTAGGCTTTATATGAGAGATTATTTGCGTGGATAGTGGGTCGGATCAATGCTGTTATTGAGGTGAAGGACTACAATCCTGCCCTGCATGGCAAAAACACTGTTATAGGTGTGCTGGACATCTATGGCTTTGAGATCTTTGACAACAACAGGTCAGTATCATGTATGCATTGTGTAGTTATTAACCCTATAAAGCCTACTGTATCATATTTGATAAACAAATTTCTAAGGCCTCTAATTTGTCAGCATCCGCAACATTTTCCTGAAAAATCTGATGTCTGATTGATTGCTTATACTTTTTAAGCAAGCAAAAGGCATTTTAGTATAATCTAATAACCTTCAGATTGTGGTACCGTACACGTGTCTTTTAGCTGTAAAATCTTAACCGATTTTTTTTTTTAATCAAACATAATAATAAGTTTTATTTTGTTCGTAATATATTTCGAGATGAACACTTACTGGAATAAAGCAAATTAGGTTTACTTGATTATCCATACATAATTTTCTTGACAAATAATGTTAAAATGTGGGAATCAAATATGATACATCAGGCTTTTGAGGAATGTTTATTTGTACATCTCTCAATTATCATTATATTGCATTGCATTATATATTTTGCCCCTCAATCAAAGTTACAGAGCTTTGATCATAAAACTAAGCATTTAAATATCATCTTACTAAAACATTATTGAGAGATAATATCAATTATATTTATATGCGTTATAAGTAAGTAATCTGCCATGCTGTTATAAAGGTCTCATTGATTTACATTACAAGCCATCAGAATTTCCTCTTTCATTTTGGCCATATAAATATCAACAACTTCACCAAATTGCATATTTTTGCTCAGTTTAGGCCTTTAAATATTTATGTTTTTTTCCTCCTCGAGAATGAGCTCCATATTCTCACTATATACTATATGAGCCATAACAGCCTAAACAAAAATCACATATGCAAAAAAAATAAATAAATTGTCTAATGGTTGACCTAATATGTCTAAAAAAATGACTTGTGTATATATATATATATATATATATATATATATACACACACACACACACACACACAGTAGTCAACATTTGAAGTGGATCAAAACCTTTCATCAAAGTTATGCATGAATTTTGAACAATACAATACCCGTATCTTTTTTGATCCACTGCAAATGTTAACTACTGTATATATATATATATATATATATAGATAGATAGATAAAATATGTCAGGCTTTGCAGGGTTAATATTGCTTTGCAATAATCTATACAAATGTTACTTTTTTTTGAGTGGTTTTAGTGGTTACATTTTTTTCTTATCCATTTCATGGTCGCAGCTTTGAGCAGTTTTGCATTAACTACTGCAACGAGAAGCTACAGCAGCTCTTCATTGAGCTTATTCTACGACAGGAGCAGGACGAGTATCAGAGAGAGGGTATCACTTGGCAACACGTGAGCATAATGCACAACAATAAAACATATTGAACCTAAAATAGAATCCATGCACATTTTCTCTAAATTTGACTTTTCCTTCTCTCAGATTGAATACTTTAACAATCAGATCATAGTGGATTTAGTAGAGCAGCCTCATAAGGGAATCATCTCGGTCCTGGATGAAGCCTGTCTCACTGCAGGGAAAGTCACAGATACCGTTTGCCTGGAAAGCATGAACAAAAAGCTGGGGCAGCATCCTCACTACACGTCCCGGAAAGTAAGCACTCATCCATTCCTTCTTGCCTCAGCAATCCTCAATCACATCACATAAGCATAGAGTTTTAGGCCTGTCATGAATTATGGAACAAAACTGCAACCAGACTTGTAGTTGTCTGTTTTGAAGTGCACTGCTGCAGTTTGGCAGCAGGGTCAGAAGGGGGCAGTACTGTTTCACAATACATACATAGAAACAAAAACACATGGAAGTTTGATACCTGTGGATGCCATGAAACTCAGACAAGTCTTTTCTCTCAGCTCTGTCCTGCAGACAAGACCATGGAGTTCAATCGAGATTTCCGTATCCGACACTACGCGGGAGACGTTACGTGAGTGTTTTAACGTCCTTCATATGACAAGTGCAGTTGATGTGAACATGGTGATGGGGAGCTTGAAATACTACTAGTACCTCACTTCAACAGCTGTGACAACAGCTTTCTCAAGCAACTGTGCAGTGAAGAAAATGTCAGCATTCATTCTGAAACTTGTGTATTGTGAAGAACACATAACAGCTACTGTAAGTAAGTTGACACATAAGAAGAGATAAAACCTTATTGTACCACAATGATCTGCCATTCAGTCCTTAAAGACAAAATGAGAATTCACAACACATTTTAATTTCATAATGTGACAACAAACAATAGAATTTTTTTTTTTTTTTTTTAAAGGACAGGGCTTCATTTTATCCATCTGGATTTGATTAGATCATGAAAAGTGGGATATGATTTTATTGGGTAATCTCAACTGTCCACAAGGCAAACATCAATAAAAAATAAAGATAATTGACATAATAACTCATAAATAAGTTGAAATTTCAAGCTATTAAATAATTTCTACTAGCTCCTGCTATGTAACCAGTGAAATCTGAAACTTATAATTGAAAATTTCTTGGTCCTCATTTATAAAACGGCATACAATCAGATTTGATTCTAAATTACATTTATACTCCATTAAGTGAGGGACAAATTTGGATTAATAAAGGCAGAAACTAAAGTGGAAATGTACACCATTTGAAGATATGTACAAACTTTTTAGTCCTAATTAGATTAATCCAATGTTGTTTATACAAATGTAAAGATAAATAGGCAATCACAGTATGCATTAATATAATTAAATGCACAAATGAGCAACATTTTAACTGCTTTGTACTACAGTATTACTATCTGTATTACAGTACTGAAACTAATTCATTTTCTAAAAATAATAATATATGCCTACACACACACAGACACGTTGTACAGAAACTGGGCCATGCCTACCGCACATTTTTCCAAGAGCACGCTTGGATTTCCTTGCCCAATGATGAGTGTCATACTCTGAACAATAAAAGTATTTTTGTGAGCTTTCTGTTGGTGGAGTTGATGTTCCTATATTTTGTATGTTCACATTTAGGATAATTACATGTATTTATAAATGAGCCCCCAGTTTCCTATCTGGTCCGCCAACAGAGATACCTAAACAATAGCAATTTTTTTTTGTAAATTCCCCCTAAGAAGTGGAACTTTGAGCAATCTTGATCAAACATTTGGACTTAAATGTCTATATGTTCATATTCCTTAGAAATGTGCTATATATCAGCTATAACAGCTGTAGATCAGTTTTTGATCCAAAGAACTAGGACCATCCTGATCTGAGATAAATTATGGTTTCTGTAAACATTTTTATAACCTAGATTTGTTGTTAGTCATGACAGCTCCGCCTTCTGTGATAAAATTAAATTTAGAATAGAAACTGGGTGTTTTTGCGATACCAATGCATAGCATTATGCATAGCATTGGTAATCATTAAAACAAAAACTAAAAATTATTTTGGTATAATGAACGTTTCTTTGTGAACAAGTCCAGGATGTGACCAGTTCAGTACAAAAGTCATCTTGTGATTGTTATTTCAACATGACATGGCCTGGGGCATAAGACCTTCAACATAACAGAATAGAGAACTAGGAATTTTTTTTTTTTTTAAGTGAACAGGGTAAGTTTTGATTTATGTTGACTTAAGGTGTGTGTCTTAAGGTGAAGTTTCTTTAAAGGTTGGAGGATTTTTTTTTTTATAAATATACTATTTGCTGCTTGTGCAGATGTCTGCAGTTTGCTGTACCTCAGCAAAGGCTGTGTCCTCATTTAGAAAATAGCAAGACCTTTTCTCATTGAGGAAAGGGGAGCAGATAAAAAGTTAGGAGCTACTGGAGGGCTTAGCTCTGAAAATAGATGGCACATTTTTAACTTTGGTTTCTTTTTCGTTCCTTAATGAGCATGTGCTCAAGTGTAACTGTGGAAGTAACTGATTAAAGCTGAATTGTCTTGAAGTGAATTCTCATAGTGCATCGCTGCAATTTACTTTTATGTTTAAACTGTTCTCAGATCTGTTTCTCGTGAGTCGTGAAAGCCAGTAGGAGAAGCCAAGGAGCGAATTGTAAATTCAGCGTTTCCTTGGCGACTAGTCTAAGACATGGGATGAACTGTGTCGGCAGCCACGTGTCACATGCTTGATAATTGGGTCAAGAGTGCACAGGACTCAGTCCTTAGTACTGAATGGCACTATTATGACATCCCTGCAGTTAAACCTCCGCGCAAGCTCACATTTCTGTGACAATCGCTTTGGATCTCTGTCTGAGAATGCATTGGCAACACGGATCTCCTAGATGGATGCCTGTCTCTCTCTCTCATGCAGACACGCACACTAGGAAGTTCCCTTAGGATGAAGGCTGTCAGAACTGGGATGTCAACCCCTCAGTCACACTTACAAAATAAAATCTGTGAGATCCCTTAGGCTCAGCTGTGTCAGTAATGGAGGGAGGTCTCGCTAAATATACACCCTGACCAACCCCTTATCAGACCCCCTCAAACCATGACCTATTTCCCTCAGCTTCTGTCTCTCTCTTCCCCTTGCTGTCTTTTTCCCCCTTTTTTTCTACTTCCGCTATATCTCTCCTTTTATGTAGTGTCTCCTTTTTGGCTATGTCCGGAATGTTTCTGCTGGACAGTGCCTCCCAAAAATATTTTAACTTTTGGAAACTTAAAGGAATTTTTCACCCCAAAATAAAGATTTTGTCATTATTTACTCACCCTGTATGTAGTTCCAAACCTGTAACACAAAAGAAAATATTTTGAAGAATATTTCAGCTGTTTACAGTGAATGTCATTGCAGTCCAAAACAATATTGGACCACATTGACATGAAAATATACTGTACAGAGACTTTTTCAAAATAACAAAATATCAAACTAAGTGGCATCATGTTTATCTCTATTATTGCTTATTTAAGAATTTCTTAAGCATAATTGAATTAAAAATGCTAACATAATAACTGGCTGCCACTCACAATGTGATGATGTCATGTGATAACAATGTAGCATATAGTATTACTTTTTGAGACTTATTGACTCATTGTTGTTGCATAAGGCAATACTATTTTATATATTATTTGAAAGTAGCAATGAAACGAAAGTAGTAACAGATATTTTGTATTGTGACACAGATTATTAAAAAATAACTAAATGAATAACTAAAAACTCAATTGTTTTTAAACGACTAAAAGTCCTGCATATGTCATCAGATCAGAGAGAACAGTTTCACCAGAAGGTCCAGGTATGACTTTAATTAAACATTACAAGGTAAAAAAAATAAGCAAATGCGTACATGGATGAATCGTTCATAAGAAGATCTATTACATGCGTTTAAATACTTTTTTCCTTTTCATTTCATACCAAAATTACTCTTAAATTAGTGTTGTATTATTTTTCAGCACGTTGTGAGCTAGTATTCCATGTGCTTACTTCCTCTTTCTCTCCTATCATTCGTTCCACGAACTCATCTCACATTTATCATATGACTATTTCAGACTTTATAATAAGCAGCATCAGACCTCACCACACAGGCGCTAAAAAGAAGCAGATGCATTTTAAGCCAGTGTTATTAGCGGCTATTTAAAATAACTTCCTCTATAACACCGTGACTTTGAGAATGCTCAGTCTTTGACTTGCTTTGTATGTTATAAGCACAGATTGCTCCCTCAGAAACCCTCAGGCTTGCTGTTTTACCCTCACTCTCGCCCTGTTTTCTGGAATTTGCCCAGGCTACTGCAGAAGGGAAGCATCTGTCCTCCCAGAGCTGCTTTTACCCCAGTGATATTGCTATTCCACAGCCATGTGGCCATGCACATGTTTGACTGTGTGTGTGAATACATGTGCGTGTGTTTGCAAAGGTGTAAGAAAATAATAGTGCTTGCATATGTAGTATGCGGTGTTGTTTCTTAAAGGGTTAGTTCACCCAAAAATGAAAATTAAGTCATTAATTACTCACCCCCATGCTGTACCAACCCCGTAAGGCCTTCGTTCGTCTTCGGAACACAAATGAAGATATTTATGATTAAATCTGAGAGGTTCATGACTGCTACATAGGCCCCCTAAGGGATTGAATCCTGACGGCCCAGAGAGTCATTAAAGAAAATGTTTAAATATTCCATGTCGCAACAGTGGCTCAACTATAAGTTTATCAAGCGACGAGAATACTTTTTGTGCGAAAAAACAAACAAAAATAACGACTTTATTCGACTATTCCTTTTCTTCCTTGTAGGCCTGAAACGAGACTTTGAGAGATTTCCACGACGCATGCGCGAGAATTGCGATCTCCTTCAACTACTTCAGTTAAAGGGTTAGTTCACCCAAAAATGAAAATTAAGTCATTAATTACTCACCCCCATGCTGTACCAACCCCGTAAGGCCTTCGTTCGTCTTCGGAACACAAATGAAGATATTTATGATTAAATCTGAGAGGTTTATGACTGCTACATAGGCTCCCTAAGGGACTGACACCGGACGGCCCAGAAAGTCATTAAAGAAAATGTTTAAATATTCCATGTCGCAACAGTGGCTCAACTATAAGTTTATCAAGCGACGAGAATACTTTTTGTGCGAAAAAACAAACAAAAATAACGACTTTATTCGACTATTCCTTTTCTTCCTTGTAGGCCTGAAACGAGACTTCAAGAGATTTCCATGACGCGCACGCGCGAGAACTTAACTGAAGTAGTTGAAGGAGATCGCAATTCTCGTGCATGCGTCGTGGAAATCTCTTGAAGTCTCGTTTCAGGCCTACAAGGAAGAAAAGGAATAGTCGAATAAAGTCGTTATTTTTGTTTGTTTTTTCGCACAAAAAGTATTCTCGTCGCTTGATAAACTTATAGTTGAGCCACTGTTGCGACATGGAATATTTAAACATTTTCTTTAATGACTTTCTGGGCCGTCAGGATTCAATCCCTTAGGGAGCCTATGTAGCAGTCATGAACCTCTCAGATTTAATCATAAATATCTTCATTTGTGTTCCGAAGACGAACGAAGGCCTTACAGGGTTGGTACAGCATGGGGGTGAGTAATTAATGACTTAATTTTCATTTTTGGGTGAACTAACCCTTTAACTGAATTAGCACGTGTCTGTGTACGTGGGTCTGACTGTTGGTGTTGCACATCTGCGCTTGCTAATCCGGTCCACAGAGCTGTGTGGACTGCTTTTTTTACCTGGCCAGCACATGCAGTGCTTTCTCTCAAGCATTTCACACCTTACGTCACCAACAAATCACTAAATAGCTCATTCTTTTGTTTGTTGTTTCTGTTTTCTTTGCACATTCACACATATTTAGGATTTTTGGTATGGTATTCTTGGTATTCATGGTCCAAGTTTCTTGGATCACTGTGTATACTTTAATTCAGCGAGGATGCATTAAATTGATAAAAAGTTACAGTAAAGACATTTATAATTTTACACATGATTTTACTTCAAATAATTGGTGTTTGGAACAATCTATTCATCAAAGAAAAGAAAATTACGTTTTCCACAAAAATATTAAGCTGTTTTCAACATGGATAATTATAAGACATTTTTCTTCAGCAGCAAATCAGCATATTAGAATGATTTCTGAAGGATCATGTGACACTGAAAACTGGAGTAATGCCTGCTGACAAATAAGCTTTGCCATCACAGGAATAAATGTAAATATTAAGTAATATTATATTAACAGTAATATTATTTCACAATATTACTGTTTTACTTTATTTTTGATCAAATAAATGCATCATTAATGATCATCAGAGACTTCTTTCAAAAACATTAGAACATCTTACAGACCCCAAACTTTTGAAGGGTGGCGTAGCAAGGAATGCAAATAAGGTTATCATTCAGCATCACACTGTATACCTAAGTACCATTGTATCAGCATCTAATGCCATCATTGGACCATGGTACTTCCACAGTACTATTTTGAAAGGGTAATTGGTCGTCATATACAGTAGCTGGTTAGCACTAATGCCAGGCGGTTAGCATGTGCCCAGTGGTTAGCGCATTGCCATTCGTCCTTTATAATACACAATTGCCCCATATATAAACTGAATTGCTTTCTGTGTTAAATCCAGGTTGCAGCTTGACATGCATTTTAGTTGAGATTGAGAACGCTTCAGTATTTTTTCATTTGGCATGAAAGTGTTATCACGCCATGTCCTGCTCAGCCTTTCCCTCTACATCATTTCCTGTCCTGTGTCTACTCTCCTGTCTATAATGGCAAAAAGCCAAACCAGAATGTATCTTTTAATTATCTTTTAAGCCTTCTGAAACATTTTGTTCATGTCATGCTGTCAAAATAATGGTCCAAGTGTAGGTTTATCTGCGTGCTGTGTGAGTCATCTGTACCTGTCTGAATTTAGTCATGTATGAAGGGCTGTTCATTGAGTGCTTCAACCACTGAGTCAGTCAATTAATGTAATTTCCCTTTCTAGGTCAAGCCTTGTACTGATTTCTCTTCCACGTTCCTCTCAGGTACTCAGTTGAGGGTTTTCTTGAGAAGAACAAGGACCCGCTTTTCCAAGATTTCAAGCGACTGATGTACAACAGGTTTGTGGACTTTGAACTTTCTTTCAATTAAATAATCAATGTACCCAAAAAAAAGAACATTCTATCCTTATTTACTCACCTTTCATGTAATTTAAAATCCATTTGACTTACTTTTTTATGTTGTGTGTGGAACAAATCACCAGAACAATTGTTCATATTATATAGTGTGCAGTACACAAGTCTTCTGAAGCCATATGATGTTTTTGTGACAGACCAAATTTTTAAGTTTAAGAGTGAAAATCGCTTGTAACCAATCAGTATTTTTGAATTGAGAGTAAATGAGTCCTTAATGATGATAAAATGTTCATTTTATGGTGAACTATTTCTTTAAAATAATGCATAAAGACTGTGTGTGTTCAAGGATTTGTTAAAGTATGGCACTTGTTTTAATATTCTTCTTTATATTCCTGTTCTGTTCTGTTTTGTTCTAATTTCTTTTTTACTAGCATGTTCTTGCTTCTTTTCTCCACTTTATCACAGTATTTATCACCCTCTTTTCTAAACCTTTTCTTGTAGTTCTGACCCCGTCCTCAAAGAAATGTGGCCTGATGGGAAAATGAGTATTACAGAGGTGACCAAACGGCCTCTAACTGCAGCTACACTCTTCAAAAACTCTATTATTGCTCTAGTGGACAAACTGGCCTGTAAGGTAAGAAATGACTGTACTGTAAATGTCATACAGTGACCCCAAAGAAAAAAAAACATTTGAACACTTAAGCCACACTTAAAGTCCCCATGAATTCAAAATTGACCATACTAACTTTGTTTGCCTAAATTGATAGTTTTGTGGTGAACAATTCATCCATGCAAGTCAATCCACACAAAGAAATGTTTTGGCTTTGTAATCTTTAATCAAAATCTGACATTTCCCCTCCCCTCTGCATTGGAGGACCTTCCCTGATGACGTAGGTTTGACGGTTTGGGTGTCTGCTTAACATCCGTAACCACGCCCCTCCAACTGACAGTAGACAGGGGGAATGAAAACACCTACTTTTCTAGATCCAATCAGGTGCTAGTTGGAAAAAAAGCCACGCCCACTATTTTGCCTCATTTAGTATTCCGTTTCTCTCGGAAATACGTCACAACACTGGAGAAAAGTCGTTTGCAACTTCCGGTTCACGCCACGGGGACTTTAAATATGTATAAATGTCATTGCATTAAATCAAATGTCAAACCAGGTGGCATCTGAACACAAATGGAGAAAACTGGAGCTTTTCTCCAAACTAATTTCACTTTCTGAGCCATTATTACACTGACTTTTAAGCAACTAATATCAGAGAATTTTAATAGATGTATGAAGTTCAGAAAGGTGTGTCTTGGTTTGATAATTATTATATAATGCAAAAGCATTCATGTTTTTTTTAATAATTAAAAAAATCTTTTTGGGGTCACTGTATTTAGATTCCACTTAACCCTTTTCATTCAACTTTTTTTATCATACTCCATGGCAATTATTTTTTCATGCACATTCTTATATTAGGATTTCAGCTGATACTATTGTCGTTGTAGTTTTAAAATCTAATCACAAATCGGTGTAGATAGGGGCCCATTGTGGTACATTATGTCTGCAAGAGCATATGTTTATGTAGAAATAAGCATGAATTTAATCTAGGCTTAACTACACAACTACCATTTAATACTCTTTGCTGTGAAAAGATAAAATAGGGGTCTCTCAGAATAGCTCAGGTAATCTCTTATGTAGAAGTGTTGAAAAATGCAATCTCTCTAATGGAGACTGTCTGTATTTGATAAAAACAGTTAACAGCAGAGGAACACCTGCTAAATCCTGCTTTAGTTTGGATGGCTCTCCTCTCCTCGGCTCTCCTCTAATCTCATCTCTTCTCTGCCACGCTGCACGTGTGTGTGTATACACGTGTGCTTGCGTGGTAAAGTGGGACTGCACTCGGGGCAGCTTCTGGTTTTTTAGGTCACATTAAAGGACTGGCTGCCCTCCCTGTGGCCCAGTGGGGACACCTGTACCTCATCTGACCCTTTCACCCCATCCATCCGGTCTTAACATGCTCTCTACACTGTAAAAAAAAGAAAAAAGAAAAAGATTGTGCATTTGTTACCTTAAAGAGCTGTTTCTGCCTGATGTGAACCTTACGATTACTTCTGTGGTCAATGCAGTCATGATGTAGTCATCGTGAAAGACATTTCAGGTTACCTACTCTGGATGGATGGATGGATGGATCTAGGCTGTTATGTGAAAGCTCATTGGGTAGAGAAAGGGAACAATTTTGCTCTCAACTCACATGGAAAACTCACAGTTCTAAGAATTGACGTAATCACTGTAACACTGTGCAGTCTTGATGAAGTGAGCTTTATGCTTCCAGGAAAGGTCAGCGAGAAAAGGTCCCTTTGATTCATTCTTCTCTCTTCACACAGCAAATTGGGGTGCTTTACATAATGATACTTTCTATTATTGCTGCAGTTGGCTTTCTGTCATAAATAGAACAACTATCGACTTCAAACCATTATCATAAGCTTTCAGATTGCCTTCATTAAATCTTTTTTGGCCACTTAGCTAACTTATTAGTCAGCGGCAGTTCGATAGCGCACCTTTGAGACTTTTGGTAAATGCTTTAATTTAGCAATTTCTGCAATAGATATTAAATGAAATTGGTCTTACAGGAGCCCTACTATGTGCGCTGTGTAAAGCCAAATGAGGTGAAGTCCCCCTTGTTGTTTGATGACGGACGCTGCCAGCACCAAGTGGCGTACCTGGGACTGCTGGAGAATGTCCGTGTGCGTCGAGCTGGATTTGCCTACAGACAGCCTTATGCACGCTTTCTGCAGAGGTGAGAAGTCACATGTACTACTTTTCTATGAACTAAAATTCACTAGTGCTGAAAAAACAAGGTCCCCTATTGTCCAAGACAATATTCAAAGGCTCCCATTTAGGATAACACATTTCAAGAACAGAATTTTAAGTTTGTGTGGGATTTTTTAAAGTATTTTTTTTTTATACCAGGGTAATTATAGTTTAATTTTTTATTTTTTTTGCTTGAAATAAAATACTTATGGTACCCCCCACATAACATGCAGACAAAAATACATATATCTCGTAGCCATGAATTAAGAATTCCTCACTATGAATTAAGAATCAGGGTTTTTTTTTTCCGTTTTAGAAAATCGTGGCCACAAATTGAAAAAAAAAATTCTCCCTCATTTTGATTTAAAAGGGAATTAATTTGTATAACCTGGCCTTGATTTAGTAAGCAGAGTGAACAAATTATTATATCATGTGCGCGATTTACTTTTAACGAGGTAACGAATTAGTAAAGCATGCTGATGTATTTAGTCATGTGAACGAATTGTTAATCCGTGGCCACGATATACATGTGCAGGGCTCTAAATACTAAACATTAAATGAAATAAAATAAAAAACATAAACTATTTTTTACTTCTCTCTTTAATTTGGTTAAACTTGATGCACTAAAATAAAAATAAAAAACCTGAAAAAAAAAAAAAAAAACCTGAATTTAAAAAAAATTTGATTTCCCCGCATGTCATGTGTGGGGCTCCGTACATACTAAACGTTTACTGGGGGGGAAAAGTAAACTATTTTTTTATTTCAGCTAGTTTCAAATCAAAATTTCTCATTTTAATTTAGTTTAGCTTGATGTACTAAAATAATAAAGCTAAAACTGAAATAAAAATGTAGAAAAATTTTAAAAAGTGACGAAACATTATTGTGATGTGTGAGACTAGAATATCACTCATTTCTAACTGCTAAAATAGTTTAGAGCTTGGCGTAACTTAGAAAAATGTATATTCATCTTAGGAATTCCATAAATCCTTATTGTTTTATTAACTTCCATTGCTTTTCGAGGTCTGAGGACCCTAGTGGGTCCTGGGAACCTGATTGAGAACCACTGGTTTCGATGCATTTTAGATGTATTTTTAAATGCTAATTTAGTGCTGGTCTAGTTGGTGAACTAAATTAAATGAGAAGTTCTATAAAGATTCACTAAACAGTGGTGCCACATAGCATGTGTAATTTCAGCAGAAATTTCAGCATCTTATTCACTAGGCACCTGCAGTCCAAAATGCTTAAAGTGCAAATAAATGAAATCAGCCATTCTTTCTTAGTAAATTATGACTGCCATCTTCATGCTCAGGTACAAGATGACCTGTGAATACACGTGGCCCAATCACCTGATGAGCACTGATCAGGAGGCTGTGGAGGCCATCGTGAACCAACACGGCTTTGAGGATGATGTAGCGTATGGCCACACCAAGCTATTCGTGAGAACGCCTCGCACGCTCTTCACGCTGGAGCAAGAGAGAGCCGCGCTCATCCCCATTTTAGTGCTGTTCTTACAGAAGGTGACAGACACTCTCTTTTCACTTTTCTCTCTCTATCTGTCAATTTCCTAGGGCACTTTAGGTCTCTGTCTATCAGCGTTGTTTATTGTTACTCCTGAGACTTTACCTCTTCTGCTTCCTGTCTTTCTCTAACTTCTCCTCTTTCATTTCTTTGTTTTCTTGTCTCACTTAATCATTTTTGACTTGCTCGCTTTTTCATGTGCGTGTTCAGAGGTGACAAGAAAGCACAGTGGGATCATAACACCTAGATGGTAGATCCCTCTGCAACTCCACTTCAGTCAGTCTTTGTAACCTGTTTTGAACTTGCAGAACGTAAATCTATATTTGCATTCTCGTCTACATGTTTTATTATTTATCCATTCTCATTTTCAAAGCAGATGTAAATAAAACATATATCTGTATATATGTAAAGCAATGTTTATGTAAACATTTTTTAGACAGTATTTATATGTGTGTGTGATGTTTCTATTGTTTTAAATCTGCTTTGAATGATTAGACTGGGCTCATACATGGATGTAAATATAGGTCTGCTCATTATTGTCTGAAAACAGTAATTGTGATAATGTTTGTGATTGGTGGATTATTCTAGTTGCATTCAATTATTTATCTGCAGTGCGAGTTGCCCTGATTTAACTTTTGTCCCACTTAATGCTGCCTGACTTAAACTAGAGTGAAAACTCAGCAGGGAAACCCAGTACTGCACAGCAGATGAGACGACCCAGCAGCTGTCATGTTTCTGTCCACCTGACCCTCTGTCACTCACTCGCTCGCTCACTAAATCATTCCATCATTCACTCGTTGTACTCACTCTTTCATTCAAGTGCCTATGCAGTGTGAGGAAATTACCTGAATGAAGGAATGAATTAATCTTTTTTTCTCTCTCACTCTTCTAGTAAACTTCACTATCTATTATAGTTGTTCATTTCTTATATTTGTCCCACCCAATGTGCATTCTTTTTCCTGCTTAATTTTTTTTCCCTGAATGCTACAACAAATAGTCTATCCAAAATGTGCATATTTTATATTTATATATACACAAGTATGTAAATTATATTATAAGCAATTCTCCCAACACCATCTGCCACCTTGCATGAACATTTTCTCTGAGCTGTATTCTGGGATTGCCTTATTCATGTCTGCAAATCCCCCCCCCAAAAAAAATATTTAACAAATTATTACTTTCATTCTAAAAGAATGCATTAAAGAGGACCTATTATGCCCCTTTTTACAAGATGTAATATAAGTCTCAGGTGTCCTTAGAATGTGTCAGAAGTTTCAGCTCAAAATACCCCACAGATTTATTATACCATGTTGTAAATGCCCATTTTTGAGTGGAAGGAAAAACATGCTGTTTTCGTGCATGTTTCTTTAAATGCAGATGAGCTGCTGCTCCCCACCACGCTTTCCCAGAAGAGGGCGAAGCCTTTATAGATCGTGCCTCGGATACTCTGCCAAAAACTAAAACATCTGTTTGGTTTTGATTGTCCTCTTTTTCGTGGTCACGCTCACGCGAAATTGCAGTTCTTCGTCATCATGACATTTTTTTTATCTACATGCGTTTTAAAGCCATATCAGTCTAAACTTCTGATATATGGTTTTCTGCGCGCACACATTCGAAGTATGCGCACAGTAAGCCGGCTGTCAGACGGCGCCTCCCGGGAGTATTAAACTAAGTTTTCTTTCATGTCTTAATGTGCTTAAACTGTCAAACACACACAAGGCTATATCAAAAACATGCAAATTTCTCTTAAACACAGTCGGTTATGTCTGTGAACATAAACGGCAAGTAAAGAAATCGCATGTGAATATTAGATCTGTATTAAAGTGAAAGCAGTGTAATATACAATACCCACTGCTATATACGCTGTCAATCAACAAAAGAAAAACAGAAAATTACTCGCTGCTCTTGATTGAATTAACTTTATTAGCTTTAATAAGAATACTTTTCTTACTTACCTGTTAAATGCTCTGGCGAGAAGATACTCATGGCGGGGTCTATGCTAATAGGGCAGAGTCCGTCAGCAGTCGTGGGTGGGGTCTAAACATTTGTGATGTCACAAAAGCTACATCTGCAAACGACTTGTTCTGAGACACAAGATGAGTGGGTGGATTTTTACCATTATAGGGTTGTGTACAACCTGCCAACACATTTATGTTCAAACACCATGTAAAAGTGAATATTGCATAATAGGTGCCCTTTGTATTGATCAAAAAAGTACACAAAAGTATTTATTTATAATATTAAATCGTTTATATCATTACTTTAAAGATCGTGCCCTAGATGCCTTTAGGTTTTGGTTTTAGAACAGAGCATGTTTCACCTGTGTTATAATCACATCCCAGTTTACAGTGTTTGGTGTCTTCAAAGGGTTTCCCTCACATTCAACCTGTATTTGTGTCTTTCTGCAGGTATGGAGAGGTGCATTAGCACGTATGCGCTGTAGGAAAATTAGGGCGATCTATACCATAATGGCATATTATAAATGCTATAAGGTGAAGGCTCACTTCTGGGAAGTGGAAAGACGTTTCACCAATGTTCGAAACATGGCCGACTATGGGAAGAGTGTAGAGTGGCCGGCACCACCTGCGGCCCTGGTGCAGTTCCACAGAATCACACAACACCTCTACCACCGGTATTACCTTGGCTTCCATCTTCATGTCTTTTTCTTTATTGTTTGGCCTTCCTCTCATGCTTTCACTGCCTCTCTCTTAGATGGTGGGCAAGGCAGCTGATCAAAAACATTCCCCCATCTGACATGGCGGAGGTGAGGGCTAAAGTAGCTGCTCTGTCAGCCCTGAGCGGGGAGAGAGTGGACTGGGGATACAGCCGTGCCTGGGAGAGAGACTACTTGGCCAATGTGAGTTTTTCATTAGGTTACTCATTTAGAACCTTCACTTTTACATTAGATTTTTACATTGATTAAGCTTATTAAAGTTTTCAGTTTAATTAAGCCTTAAGCCCAGTGGTAAACCACTTGACTCCAGGAATCTTTGACAATCTTAAAGGAATACTTCACCAACAAATGAAAATGTATAGCTTTCTGTGAGAAACAGACTGATGTTGTTATTTGCAAAAATCTAATTCGTGTTCATGGATATTAAAATATGAAGAAAATCTGTTTGCTCCCGTTGACCGAAACTTGTAAATTCATGTAATTTGTCAATTTATTTTTGCTGAAATAGTTACTTTTTACATTTACAAACTTTTTTCTGTGAGAAAGCAAAAATTTTTTAGCTATTTTTAATGTTCATTATTGTTGTATTTTACAGAGGCTCACACATGGCATGCAAAAAATGTTAAATCATGGCCAAGATTTGGCAACAAATTACGATGTGACCACAGTTTACCTAAAACAAGAGAACTAATTTATAAATCCAGGGAATACATTCTTCTTTTGTGGCCTTTTTTTAATCCTGGGATTCTTATTTAAAGCCTGCATGAGCATCATGACATTAAGGCTGTAGGGGACATAAAACATTAAAGGGTTAGTTCACCCAAAAATGAAAATTAAGTCGTTAATTACTCACCCCCATGCTGTACCAACCCCGTAAGACCTTCGTTCGTCTTCGGAACACAAATGAAGATATTTCTGATTAAATCTGAGAGGTTGATCACTCCTCCATAGGCTCCCTAAGGGAATGACACCGGACGGCCCAGAAAGTCATTAAAGAAAATGTTTAAATATTCCATGTCACAACAGTGGCTCAACTATAAGTTTATCAAGCGACGAGAATACTTTTTGTGCGAAAAAACAAACAAAAATAACGACTTTATTCGACTATTCCTTTTCTTCCTTTTCTTCTCTTGAAGTCTATGAACTAACAATGAACAACTCTTCTACGGCAGTTATTAATCCTAGTTAATGTTAATCTAAAAAATGTTTAAGATAATATTAACTTCAGGTAATTCACTGAATTAAAATGAACATGATAATTTTTATTAACTAACATTAAAAAAGGTTAATGAGAATTGGACCCTAAATCCAATTCTCATAAATTTAATTTCAAACTAATCTCATTAATCTAATTTTAATGTTAGAATTTTTATTAACTAACATAAAAAAAGGTTAATGAATGCTTTAAAAATATAGGTAACACTATTTTAGGGTCAAATTCTCACTATTAAAGTCGCTTATTAACATATTACTTGGATATTGGCTGTTTATTAGTAATTTTAAAGCACATATTAATGCCTTATTCTGCATAACCATATTCTACATCCCAATCCTACCCAATTCCTAAATTTAACAACTACCTTACTAACTGTTGATAAGCAGTAATTAGGAGTTTATTGAGGGAAAGTTCATATAGTGAGAATTGGATCCTAATCTAAAGTGTGACCAAATATATTGTTAATTGTTAGTTCTTGTTAATTAATTATTTAACTAATGTTAACAAATGAAACCTTATTGTATAGTGTTACCATTATTTTTTTTTTGACCAAATCCATTTATTTATTTTCTGTGCTCAAGGAACTGTGCACAACCAAATACAGTTCTCTTGAAATAAAGTCAAGATCCCTGGGGGTTCAACTAATTCTCAGTCCTTGAGCTTGTGTTAAATAAAAAATTTTAAGGAGTGTATTCTTTTCTTTTTTTTTTGAATTCTGTAAAAAAATGTCCTCAGCAGCAAGAGATTCATTGTGATTTCTGTATTTCATAACACATTTTAAAGCTCAAAAGATGCATGCTAAATGCTCGCTCCTGTCGTCACAGTGTATATCGCTATGACAGATGAGCTTTCAAAGACCTTTGAAGTTTTCAGATCATCTAAATGAGTCAAAAGCTTATTCATGAAGCTCAGTTGAGAATCTGTTGTTGCAGATAAGGTGTCATATCTGTTTGACGCATTAGTCGTCGAGTGGGCTGGTGACGATAATGACTGTTTTTAAATTCATCATGGATTGATTTGAATTGTCATCAAGGACACCATGGAAGCATAAGTATGCATGTTGTTTGTGTTGCTTGTGTGACTAAGCTTCTCAGAATTTTGTCATAAATCCAACGTGTCTCTCCATTGCAGGCAAAGGACTCTCCTTTGACAAGCACCAACTTTGTGCGCATCACTAAAGAGCTGAAGAACAAAGACCAATTCGCCCAGGTCCTCTTTTCATGCTCTGTCAGGATGGTAGGCTTTTTAAAATTCTATTTCACTGTTATCAAATGACAAAAACTGTGCATTTGTATTGCTAAAGCATTGGCTGAGAATAGTGCGTAAAAGTAATAATGAGTGTTTAAATAACAACAGTGCAAAAAAAAGTAAAAGAGCTAACTAATATTAATTAATAACTAATATACACTCAACTAAAGGATTATTAGGAACACCTGTTCAATTTCTCATTAATGCAATTATCTAATCAACCAATCACATGGCAGTTGCTTCAATGCATTTAGGGGTGTGGTCCTGGTCAAGACAATCTCCTGAACTCCAAACTGAATGTCAGAATGGGAAAGAAAGGGGATTTAAGCTATTTTGAGCGTGGCATGGTTGTTGGTGCCAGACGGGCCAGTCTGAGTATTTCACAATCTGCTCAGTTACTGGGATTTTCACGCACAACCATTTCTAGGGTTTACAAAGAATGGTGTAAAAAGGGAAAAACATCCAGTATGCGGCAGTCCTGTGGGCAAAAATGCCTTGTTGATGCTAGAGGTCAGAGGAGAATGGGCCGACTGATTCAAGCTGATAGAAGAGCAACTTTGGCTGAAATATCCACTCGTTACAACCGAGGTATGCAGCAAAGCATTTGTGAAGCCACAACACGCACAACCTTGAGGCGGATGGGCTACAACTGCAGAAGACCCCACCGGGTACAACTCATCTCCACTACAAATAAGAAAAAGAGGCTACAATTTGCAAGAGCTCACCAAAATTGGACAGTTGAAGACTGTAAAAATGTTGCCTGGTCTGATGAGTCTCGATTTCTGTTGAGACATTCAGATGGTAGAGTCAGAATTTGGCGTAAACAGAATGAGAACATGGATCCATCATGCCTTGTTACAACTGTGCAGGCTGGTGGTGGTGGTGTAATGGTGTGGGCGATGTTTTCTTGGCACACTTTAGGCCCCTTAGTGCCAATTGGGCATCGTTTAAATGCCACGGCCTACCTGAACATTGTTTCTGTCCATCCCTTTATGGCCACCATGTACCCATCCTCTGATGGCTACTTCCAGCAGGATAATGCACCATGTCACAAAGCTCGAATCATTTCAAATTGGTTTCTTGAACATGACAGTGAGTTCACTGTACTAAAATGGCCCCCACAGTCACCAGATCTTATTCTCAACCCAATAGAGCATCTTTGGGATGTGGTGGAACAGGAGCTTCGTGCCCTGGATGTGCATCCCACAAATCTCCATCAACTGCAAGATGCTATCCTATCAATATGGCCCAACATTTCTAAAGAATGCTTTCAGCACCTTGTTGAATCAATGCCACGTAGAATTAAGGCAGTTCTGAAGGCGAAAGGGGGTCAAACACAATATTAGTATGGTGTTCCTAATAATCCTTTAGAGTGTATATATTTTATTAACTAATAAAAAAATAACAATACTGTTAACAGAGTGAACAAACAATATTAACAAATACAGAGAATACAGCTAAATTGAGAAATAATGTAAAATAACAATAGTGCTAAAGGAGTAAACAAGCCAAATTAAAGGGACACTATGCAGCTTTTTTAGCTTAACTGAACAGCTTCAGAGTTATTGAAATGGTTATATAACTTCTTTCGGGTTGAATGGTGGGCGTCTCGACCCCCCCTGGTGCCTGTGAGCGCAAAAATCTCACTTGCAACTTCGGTGCGGCGGGCCGCCGTGCTCAGTGTCAGGAAGTATCGCGTGATATCAGCTCTCGCGATGTAACATATTCCTTTACGGCAACTGCACACATACACACAGGAACAAGGTATAGAGGGATGGAGTTTGTCACGCTATCGTCATGGCTGAGCCGGCATATAAGATGCAGAAAGCTAGGAAAGCATTGTCGGAGGAACAGAGAAAGAGGAAACGGCAGACTGACCGAGCGAGGAGTCGGACACGAGCATAGGCATAATTTGCGGGTGTGTTATGTCCCCATTGAAACCTCTCGCGGCACGGATGTACCATTACAAACAAATAAAACATCTCCAGGTAACTCTAGTAGAGCATTCATTTCGTTTGTTTGTTAAATAAGAGGCGATCTGAAATGTGTTATTTTTTAAATCAAGTGACCAAAGTGCTCGTTGCCTCTGCGATCAGTGGTGCAGATAAGTTACAGTGTTCTGTTGTGACGCGTGCTCTGTCTTCACCATAGACTGCACACGGAGGCGATGGTGAAATCACAAAACCTAATGTACAAAAAACATGTCCCTGCTTGAAATTCAACCACTAATAAACAATCTGTTTTGATGAGGAAAATAAACTATACTACTAGTACCGATTAGAACCCAGAACCTCTGACACTTGGCAAAAGTTCTGCCTCTGGACCATTAAAGTTCATGGGATAATTGTCGGATCTATGTATTTAATCACGTGAAAATTCTCACCACTAACAACATATATTATATCTCATTAAACGACAAATTAAATACAATGTTCTATTGTATACTATGTAATAGGCCATGTCACGCTCTGAGTGATTGGTATTTACGACAGTAACGTTAAATTCAAGTACTCCACAGCAACTCTAGGGGTCGCTGTTTGTCAAAAACGGGATTCCTGCATAATGCCCCTTTAAATAATAAAAATAACAATAGTGTGAATGGAGTAAACAAGCAATATTAGCAAATAAAATAAAAATAGTGTGAATAGAGTAAACAAACACTATTAAAATAATTATAATATTGTAATAATATAGTAGGCCTACATATAATAATGTCATAATAATTATAATAATCAATAAAGTAAAATGACAACAGGCCAGTATTATCAAATTAAAATAAAATAACAATAGTGCAAATGGGGTAAACAAGATATATTAGCAAATCAATTAAAATAACAGCAGTGTCAATGGAATACAAGCAATTTTTGCAAATAAAATAACAATGGTTACAAAGAAATAAAAAACAATATTAAAAAAGTAAAATGTAAGTGTGAATGGAGTATATCAACACGAAAAACAATCACAATTAAACAAGTTTACTGTATTTTATAGGGTAAACACGCCACAAATATTTTCTCCATCTCTCTTCTCCAAGTCTCATTCACTTCTCATTTTCTCACACCTGAGCTGCTTTGACCATAGAACAACGTGGCACAGCAGAGTTCTCAATGTTTTAATGCCTTAAGCTAAGACTGTAAAATACACACTCTATCATAGCGCTGCATCTATGGATGTTGCTCCCATTGGTCCAGTTTATCTTTCCTTCCCAGCGAGATTCAACCACACCACCAACCCAATTTCACAGGCTATTTTTAAAGGCAGGAACATGCAGTACAATAGTAGAGCAGTACATAAACCTATCAACAGTGCTAATGCAAAGGTTGAATTTCATGAATTTCATTAAGCCCTGAATATTGTTGTAAGCTATTATTTTAGTCAAGCTCAGACAGAGGCAGCTAGTTTACCCCATTTCTGCTTTTTCTCTCTCCTGATCTCTCTTTTCTTCAGCTCAACTGGTTCAACAACACAAAGGACAGAGCTCTACTCATCACTGACAAGCATATTTACAGACTGGAGCCCAAAAAACACTTTAAAGTGCAAAAACGAATATCTCTTGATTCAGTAAGTATTTCACACACATGGTCACCTACACTTCTACATGCATGCAGAAATGCGTAAAGTATAACAGCAAAGACTTAAACGAAGCCCTCAAAAGAAAGCAGACACATCTTGGTATCTGTAATTGTCTGGGTTTTTTTTTTTTTTTTTATGCAGCCGTGCAATGTGGATCAATGAATCTTTCTGCTGCAGTCACGTTTTCTCTTTGGATTTTTGTTTACAACTACCAACTGGTCTCTTTTATTAAATGACAGCCCTAATACTTCATATGACCGGATATGATGTCAGATGGCTTAACAGGGTCATTCGCAAACTTCTGGCTGCGTCTGAGTGAATTCCGGGACCAGAAGAGTCTGTGTGTGAGGTGTCTGACCTACATTCTGTATACGTTCTCAGATGCAATACAGTGAGAGAGGGATTTGGTCACACACTGCAGCACTGCAGTCTAAGCTCCCCTTAGCATAGACTCACAGACAGACACACACACACACACACATTAAACCTGTATTTTATCCATATCTGTATGTTTTACACGTCTCTAGTGGAAGCAGGGCCAGACGTCTCAGAGAGATAGAGAGAAGCGATTGGGCAGTTCAGCAAGAGCTGCAGAACAAACTGCAGTATGATACTGAATCATGCCAATTATGCACACATATGCTGCATCCCAGTTCGCATACTATCCGTTCTAAATAGTATTCCAAAATAGAATTAGTACATCCCAAATCGTAGTATGTTGAAATGAGTGTTCCAAAGATACCCGGATGGTCTACTATTTCCGGGTCAGAATCCGAAGTGCAGATCGATGCGCACTCTGACGGCCAATATTGCCCAAATCCCATCACGCGTTGGACAAGGATTCGGTTAGAACTACAAACACGAGTGAACAGTGTTATGTAGAGAGGTTTAGATAAAGGGGTTTGAGTGATTAATTATCAGTATCTAACCTGACGAAAATGTATTGATTCAATGTTGGCTACATAATATTGCATCTGCTACAGCATTGTGAACTTTTGTAAAGATCATTTAGCCATTAACTTTTAAATGCATCATTATATTCAAATTGCAAACACATGAGGAGAGTCTCCGCATGAAAGACCCACGACTGGCAGATGAACGTGCAACAACATTTCTCTCCGAAACAGTATGGAATGAAATTAGATTGAATGGAGGATTTTAACTGTGACCAGATGATTGACAGGGCAGTTTACGGTGACCGGATGCACGCGACCGATCTGTCCGTTAAAGATTAAGAAGTAGTATGTCCCAAAGCTTGCCTACTCTTTTGCTACTCACTCAAAAGTATGCACTTTTTCTTCACAAAAAGAGTACATACTTTTAGGGCGTAGTATAAGTAGGCGAATTGGGACGCAGCCATACTCTTTTAACACACCATTTTCATGTCACAGCTGTTATTGTGATATTTAAAGATTTTAATATCCAAAAGATACCAGAATAACAGCATAAAAAAATATATTGAATCAAAAAAGCCATTTGTGGACACAAAAACATGAATCACATTTCACACCAAATTCTAAAAATCTATGAAATTATATATTGCATTAATTATATTGCATATAATTACATTATTATATATAGCATTAAGATTGTTACGGGAGTAGACGGGAAATACACTGGTGTATTTTTATTTATAAAGTCTTTTAGGTCGATATTACCCAAATATCTGCCAGAGTTGCTGCAACCACATGTTAGTTGTTCAACCCGATTATCTAATCATATTCGTTTGATTATCCCTAGAAAAAACTGTCTATGGTCGCTCTGCTTTTGGTTTCGCTGCTCTAAATGATTGGAATGTGCTACAAAATAGAGGTCTGCGCGGGACTGTTTTTTAAGTCCCGCTCCTGCCAGCTCCCGCCAGCTCCCGCTGGGGTTATATCCGCACCCACCCGTTCCCGATATATAGGCTATACACTCTTTGTTCACCCGCTGTCTGCTTAGAATAATTTTCTTCCCGACCCGACCATGCCGCTAAATTTAGATCTCGTTTCCAGAATTTCACATTTACATTTCCACGGAGAAAATAAAAATGTAGTCTGCACAAAAATAGTATTTATTAGCCTATTTTATTCGTCTTGTCAAGATACAAAATTCGTAACATTTTGCTGTCAACACAGGAAAAGTGTCAGAGAAAGAAAAAAAATACGACATGTCATTCATTACAAGTAAAATATGTAGGCCCTCCATCGCGAAATGAAATCAATTTTTAACCGAACAATTTAACATCCCAGAGAAAAATATGCCGACGTTGATTTCAACATCTCTCCTACAAAAGTAAATATATTCAACAATAACTAAAAATAAATTAACATCTCAAAATTGTAGGCAATGTATGAAATGGACGAAAACCGTTTACTTGGCAAAATCAGCTTTTTCCAAACTATTTTAAATATCCATGCAAGAAAAGAATGTCACTGACTGATGACGGTTTCAATACCGAACGTCTTTCCTCCAAAATCCGACCGCAAAGGCTGAATGCTCTCTCGGAAGGTGCACTCGTGGCCGGCCTATACCGGGTACTCGATAAGATTAAGATCAAGTAAAGCGAAGATATGCTGTTCTGAAAGGACGTCGGGAACGTGATATTGAATGACCGACCGCTCCCGTTCAAATTACACCAGAGTACCGACCGCTACCGTTTTTTAGTCGGAAATTTAATCCTGCGGCGCAAAATATCTTGTCGGGTCCCGCGGTAGCCGCGGGACAGCCGCAGGAACCGTGGGACCTGACAAGACAAGACAGCCGCGGTTCCCGCGGGACAGCCGCAGGAATGCAGACCTCTACTACAAAAGTCATTGCAATTGGAGTCATTTATTTCAATCTCTGCATTAAAAAAACTATTATGGAGTGTTTTTATCACAGCTTGTGAATGTTTTAAATGAATGTATATGTATAATATATGTATGTGTATATTGTAATATGTTAGTATGTCAGGCTGTC
Source organism: Tiaroga cobitis (assembly GCA_030578255.1). Lineage (NCBI taxonomy): Eukaryota > Metazoa > Chordata > Actinopteri > Cypriniformes > Leuciscidae > Tiaroga > Tiaroga cobitis. Next base: position 16,230,327 of record CM060609.1, read on the forward strand.
GTTGAAAATAAGATCTTGTTCTTAAGTGACTTGCCTGGTTAAATTAAGGTTAATAATAATAATAATAATAATAATAATAAAATTGTTACATTATTTTCATGACTAATGAACACGTTTATCCCCCAAATTCTTTTTACTTAAATATGTGTCTGGACATTTCACTTTTTTGTGTCTATTTCTCATTATTCTCAATGGTGATTCTCAATAAACAATTTGATGTATTGATCAACCAACCACGTGCAATTTAGAATATTGACATAACTATATTAGTTTTTTTTTTAAGCCAAATAATTTAAATACAATTTTAATAATGAGACTATGGAAGAGAGTGTGCTTAATTTTCATGAAAATAATGTCACGATCCAAAAGAAATCTTTGCGGTCTAAAAATAGGCTTCAGTTTTGTTAAACCAAATATGTTTCTTTCTTTTGATTTTGGACTGCAATATAATGGACATGTCCTGACAGGCTTTAAGAGATTTACTCTATTATAATCTCACAGCCTTGCCAGCAGCCCTGCACTTAATGGGTCACCATCCAAGTGCATATTATGACCTTTTCCAACCCTCTCCGGTCAGGCCAGACCACACTGGATGGGTTCAGGCACTCCCAGACAAGGATATTGTTTTGTGACAGCCCAGTACATTGTGGTTTTAATCTCATTTCACCATAAACTGACGCACAAGGACTCGGCACGGCACAGGGGCTGATTGTGTCAGTTGATATTCAAGAGCAGCAGACACAGACAACCTTACGGCCTGTTCACACTTGCAGTAATAACTATAATGATAACTTTATAAGCCTCTACACCAATGAACAATAACGCTCTGTTTATTATAACCCTGTCATCTGTCACTTTAAATGCTTCAGTTGACTTAAATTCTGTTTGGCTGTCAATATTTTTAACGTTCATCAGCTGGAAAAAATCATTCTGAAGATGATTCCAGCGATATCGTTTCTCTGTCATTATCATTATAGGTGTGATATGGACTCCTCTACTCATAGAATAAGAATTAAACGATATAGTCAACGTTATCGTTAGAGTTGTTTGAGTGTGAGTGTGTGTGAGTGTCTGTTTGACTTGAACACAGTGCAGTGTTTTCTGGCCCACCCTCATTTCTCAAAATATCAGACAGCAAGGTGAGCTGCATATACCACAAGGCACAAAGTGATTTAACCAGTTTTGGTGTGTGTGTGTGTGTGTGTGCGCACATGTTTGTGTGTGGTAGTGTGTGTTCATCCGAGTGGCAGTAAAGAGGCTTAACGCTGCCTGATCACTCTCTTCCTTTCAGGCACAGCGGTGACGCACCTACTGCTGTTCATAACCGTTCACGTTCGTGCACACTTAGAAACACACACTAGCCTTTAATGCCAATGCACACACATACACGCAAAGACCCCTAAAAATATTTTTGCGTGGGAAATTAGGGTTTTTAAAAAGCCAGTAGGCTTCAGTTAATTTACAGCCTCACAAACAAAAAGGGATATGTTCATAAAAATATATTATTGTTGCTATTATTTCAGTATATAGTACATAATATACACATTTATGCACAATAAACACATTTTCTATATAGGCATGAAATCCCACATTGTATAGCCCACAATGCAGTACACTCAAATTGATGTTATTTCCAGTTTGACTTAATAAGAAATAATATGTGCTATTATATGTGCAGTCTTTATTGACTTTTTGATCAGACTGACAAATTTCAAGACATTTTTGCGTTCAATTGAATTAAAAATAGTGATTTGATTTCCAAGCAAATAACTACAACACCTGCTGAATTAAAGTAATTGTGGAATAATTATATATATATATATATATATATATATATATATATATATATATATATATATATATATATATATATATATGAAAACATTTCTTTAAAAAAAAGAAAACAGGAAATATAAAAATGAAAGCTTTTTCAAAATATTCATAAATACTATATTATTATATAAATAATACTAAAATGACATAAACATTAAATAAACATATTAGCTGCTGGTGGTATATTGTGAAGGACATCCTCTTTTGTAGGGAGCATTTGATTGGACAAAAATTCAGAAGACACTGCACATTCATTGTTTTTTTTTTAAAGCGTACATACACAAATACACACATATCAAAGAACATATATGCACATGGCCATTCATGATCTCGAACATGCAAACAGCATCCCCAGGACTGTTTCTATTCTCAGAGTCATGCGTACCAGCCAGGCACACACACAGTTTTCTGACGCACGACTTCAATTGGTCACACTTTTTGAGTAATTGAAACAATCAAGTCATTCATTCAGGATTATTTCTAGCACATTACTCATTCTCAAGGTTACTGAGTCAATCATGTGCTGAAGCACAGGAAGTGATTTTGTTTTGAATGAGCTTTTTACTGTGGGTTTGCAAAGGCAAAGGTTGACTGAATGCCAGTAGTTGGTGGACAAATGGATTTGTTGGACACAAATGCTTTGACTTCATTGTGCACCAACGCATGCTATGCAACGTGTTAACATGGTTTCATGTGTTTGTATTGCTGTTTTACACTCTCTTCAAACCCACAGGTGGTTGGTGTAAGCGTAACAAGTGGGAGTGACCAGATGGTGGCGCTACATACTGCCTCTCAGGATGACTTTCTAGTGCATTTGCAGAGAGGTCAACTGAACCCAAATCAAGACCGCGTAGGGGAATTGGTGGGCGCCCTTACAGACCACTTTAAAAGGTAAGAGTCCATGGCAGTAATCTCCACCTTGCACATTTTGCAAGTGATGCACCATTAATATAATGAAATTTTTTAAAAGAAACCTTATAAAGTAGTATAATTTATGTTATTCATAAAAAATAAAAATTATATATATATATATATATATATATATATATATATATATTATTTTTATTTTTTTTTACCTTAATTTGTATGTAATGTAATTTGTAATAATATACAAATTTATGGTAACACTTTACTTGAAGGGGTGTGCATAAGACTGACATGACACCTTCAGAACCATGACATGACATATGTCATGAATATGAAGTAGGGTTTATGCATATTTATGACAACTGTCATTAAGTGTCTTTCGCTCAATAATGACATTTTGAATGCAAATATGACATTGTTTAAGATGTCTTTATGACATCTTGACATAAACCATAACATCATAACCTGTCAGTGTCTTTGTCATGACAACTTGACATTAAATTAAGTTAAACTGTCATGTGGTTGGTTTTGACACTGGCTGTCATGAGGCCATTATAACTGTGTCATGAATATTTTTCGTGACCTCAACTACAGTGGTACAAATTGAATTTGTCATTAAAAAGTTATAATGGCTTCATGACAGCCAATGTCACAACCAACCACCTGACAGTTTAATGTAATGTTAACCCATAAAGCTAAGTGGTTTCTTAAGTTTGATAATTAATCTGCTAGGTCATGTTTATGACAGGTTGTGTTGTCTTAGTAATGTCAAGTTGTCATGACAAAGACACTAACAGGTTATGATGTATTAGTTTATGTTAAGGTGTCATAACAAAGACATTTCAAACAATGTCATATTTGCATTAAAAATGTCATAACTGAGCGAATGACACTTTATGACAGTAGTCATAAACATGCATACAACTTCCTTCATATTCATAACATGTGTCATGTCATGATTATGAAGGTGTCATGTTAGTCTTATGCACACCCCTTCAAGTAAAGTGTTACCAAATTTATTAAGGTATGCATACTCGTACACATATATTCAAGGTGTAAGGAATATATTTTATTTGATGGATAAACCACATGACATTTTTAGACATTTCCATTCAACATTTGCTGAAAATTGCGGTGGCCGAGAGAGCTCAATGCTCTGCAACTGAAGAAAACGCATGCAAATAGAAAAAACACCAGCAAATTAAGAAAACATCTTCATCAATTTGACAACACATGTGCGGCAAATACTCACAACACAACCAAATACAGAAACACGCTGCAAATTTCACGGAAATGTTTTAAGGGGACCCCAACAAGTGACAAACCTGGCTGGGACCGCTTATTGTTCAATGTCTACTTGTCGATGAGCTGAATTTGCAGTGCGTTTCTGTATTTGGTTGTGTTGTGACAATGGTGGACAATAAAATATTGGATTCATTAAATAGCATATAAAACAAAGCTTTCGTAAACTGATATAGTTCAAAAGTTTGTTGTCTGTGTGTGTTGCTTTATGGAAAATACACATGCTGATTAGTGTAACAATGGTGGTCTGAGCACGCACGACGATAGAGTCTTTATTTAGAATAATAAACACTCTGGAGATATCTAAGGAAACATAGTAGAAAATGCAATTGAAATCAAAACTGAAACTACACCGAACAATGAACATAGGAAGCTAAGGTCTTAAATACACAGGGGAGTAATCAACGGAAAACAGAACATGTGCGTAAATTAATTAACTTCCAGGGAAACTAACAAGCGAACTGAAAATTAAACAACACACAACATACATGTTACAATGTGGTATAATAAGAAATTGATCATTTATTAAGCAAGGACTCATTAAATGAATAAAAAAAAAATCTATTTCAAATAAATGCTGTTCTTTTCAACTTTCTTTGCATCCAAAAGTTCCTGACAATATTTTAATCATGACAACTCCCAGAGAGAGTGAATTATTTAACCGGAATTTATTGGCGGACGAGATCTGCTACATTGCTGGTGCTGAACAAACGTAAACATGGTTTATGAAGACACTTCCTGTGTCCTCATGAACCAAATGGCTTTTTTTTTTAAAACATACTAAATGGTGTTTATTAAAATTAAAAAAATGCTGAGATTTTTTTGTGATGTGTTAAGGAGTAGGCTAGGGTTAGTGTAGGGGAATAGAATGTACAGTATACAGACCATTACGCCTATGGAGAGTCCCCATGAATCACATATTCAAGTGTGTGTGTGTGTGTGTATGTGTATGTGTATGTGTGTGGCAGGTGTGTAAGTCACTGGGTGTCTGCAATCACTGCTCCTGCACGTCTGCTTTAAACCCATTGTGCTGCCATCTGCGAGTCAATGCATGGGGTCTTAACCCCTTTACGACATCATCAAAAGGAGACGTCAGAGGGGCCTGTGGAAGTGTGGAGGAGGGCAAATAGTGTGTGAGCATGTGTGTGTGGGGGTGGGCGGGAGAACAGATGACCATGCACACACTTGCGTTTCACTCTATCCCCACTCGCCAAGACCGCAGCAGAGATGCAGCACCCTGTACAACTTTCATTGCTTTGAAAAATATGTTGGATTTTTCCATTTTCATAAACGTCATAAGGATAAGGAGAATGTTAAGCACAAAAAAGAAGCCAAAATGGACTTATCTTTATTTAAAGCATATGTGAGGTTTCAGTTGAACAGATGTAAAAATAACCTTCGCCAGCCCTAAACAAAGTAACCAAAATTTGGCCAAGTAGGAAACAACATTCCTCTAAACTAGCATAGTAATCCAATATATAACCAGATAAAAAGTAGGAATATTATATGAATAATTAGAGGTGAAGTGCATATGTTTAAAAAGACCCAAGATCATTGACATTGTGTCTTCACAGTAAAAATATCCTGTTATTTTTATGGTATATAGAAGCGCTAAAATAATGCAATAAACATTCACTAAACAACAGAAAATGTAACACAAAACGCCCTAATGTACATTACAGATAATTACTGTTTTTAAAATACAGGTGAAACTCGAAAAATTAGAATATCGTGCAAAAGTTCATTTATTTCAGTAATTCAAAAAGGTGAAACTAATATATTGTATAGACTCATTACATGCAAAGTGAGATATTTCAAGCCTTTATTTGTTATAATTTTGATGATTATGGTGATTTGAATTTCTTATATCATACCGTAATACAATTTAAAGAAGACAAATAAATAAAATGCAATGAAATTAATTTACAGTGCTTTACACATACATTTTTTGGTAAATAACAAAAGGGGTCACATCTTTACAGCCTGACAAATATGTAACTAGTAATCACTACTTTGAATACACATTAAAATCAATTGCAAATTCACATGAATCATTTTAATTATGGTAATAATTGCCATGGTAATAACATTATAATAATAATGACCTAGTTATTTCTTTAAATATTATAGAGTAGTGGTTCCTAACCCTGGCCCTGAAGGAACCCCAGCTCTGCACAGTTTAGATGTCTTCCTAATAAAACATACTCGATTCAATTCATCTGCTTGTTACTAAAGACTTCAAGACCTCAAATATGTGTGTTAGGGACTGTTCGTTATTTATTTAAGGGGCCACCGGAGGAGATTTGAGATCTGTATTCAAAAAAGACTTGACCATCCCTTCGCCAGCAATAATTTTTTCTATGACCCTCCAAAATGATTGTGAAAAAAGGCATGACCCTCCCCGATAATTTATTGATTACTTCTGTACGGGTTTTCCGCTTGGCAAAGATGTTCAGATAGCCATTCCATGATAAACGACTAAACTCATGCTTTCTCATCTTGCTAGGGCTGTAACGATAGACCAAACCTACAATTCGGTTCGTATCACGATTTTTTATTTGAAAATAAATAAATCATGTTTTCGGTACTGATGCAGTGGTGACGCGTTCATGTAAAATGTAAGGGTGGCGCTGCAAATAAAGTATCTTAAAGCTGCCACAAAGAACCGCCAAAAGTAATGATTATGAATAATATAGCAAGGGGACATTTTAATTGTTTATTAATAAACAAGTCTTTGTCAGTGTCGGCTGCAAATATAAAGGTGACGATGCTGACTCGCGATCTTCGCAGTAGTGAACGCGCCAGAGGCTTTGTGATTTCTGTTTGAGGTCTCTGAAAGTTTTAAAGTCACTTTCAGAGCGGTCATGTCCGTAACGGAGAACTGTCACGTCAGTAAAAAAAAATTCCGTCATAAATGCGAACACGGAAAAAATTAAAATAATGTTATGTGTATTAACAAACCAGGACAATTCAATGGTTGTTGTGGTTATGTCCTAATTTCGGCATATGTGTGCATCATGCAACAATCAAGATGTGCATTTGTAAATCCAGCTATATTTGCTTCTTATTAATTAAATCCAGGCAATTGGTTGATGAAAAATGTATTAGAATTAAGATACAATTTATACAAAACGAAATTCACTTTAAAGAAAGGCTTTCTACAAAACAACACTTAATGAAGTGGTCAAAATCATGTCTGGCCATGTCTCCCGATATATTGCGTAGGCTATACTTTTCATAATCAACATAGATGGAAAAAAAACATTATAATAAATATGAAACTAAATGCGCTTATTATGGCTACAACACATATACAGACTCTATTTGTACAAATTGCTGCAAATTCCTTTAATTCTGAATTTTGCACACAAGTTAAAGGCATTTGTTTGTGCATGGTAAAATATATCTGCAACATTTATCAAGTTCACTGATAATTGTGCATGTATTTATTAATCATTATGATACTAAATAATGATTCTGTGGATTTCTTCAGCTCCTGATTGGTCAAATTCAGATATATCGACAAATCGGCTCATTCAACCGCACAGCGCGCACACCTCATGAATTCAAGCCTACAGCTCCCGAACTTTTTAGACATGTTTAAAAATTATCGTTAGGTCGAGAGGTTCGGCTCGGCTCGGCTCGTATCTTCCTAGCACACGACACGAGCCGCAACATGCGAGCACAACCGATTTCCACGTGATTTCTCCCGAGTGAAAAAAATCTGCGAGCTCGCAAAACAGCAAAAAATCGCACCGTGTAAAGCCCGCCTTAAGGGAGTATGAATATATAAACAGACGTTTCAGTATTAAATGCTTTTTCTGAGAACTTATATTTCAAGTTTTGACTGCAAATGTCACGTCCATAACGCTGGAATTGCCCACTTTTAAAGAATTTATCCTAGTTTTTTTGGTGTAGGTCTACGTATTTTATTATGTTAACTTCAAATAATACTAATAGTAATTTAAAAATGTGGTAGCCCCACGTCTAACACATCACACCCCACAGTTATGGTGGCAATTTCAGTAGATTTGCTCACTATCATTGTTGTGGAAACACAATAAGAATTGAAACTAAAATATGGTAGTATGGTGCTACAGCGCACATTATATCAGCTGCAGTTCTGGCGCCTCAGTCCCAATACTGTACAACTCGACGTACATTCACATCACATGTTAATGCAGCGGTAGAGTTACACTCACAGCAGGACACTGCACTTATTCGCAATCACTAAAGTTCATTATTTGCTCATGCTTTAAAGCTTTGCCGGATAAACATTTCATTGGCGTTCTGTTCTAATGCACTTTTTCTGAGCGCGTACTGAAGTGCGCGCGCACTGTCAAACAGCGCCAAACTGGATTTTTGTTGGGTCAGACCCATCTGATAGCGATGGGGGGCCGAGGCCGAGACTGAGAGAGCTACATGGAAATTTTACATTGAAATTTAGCTGTTTTGATGAATACAAAAGTTGGGTGACCCTCCCCTCTAGACTAAAAAAAGTTGGATGACCCTCCCCTCAACAAAGAATAAAAAGATATGACACTCCCCTATTTTCCTCCGGTGGCCCTTTCCATAAATACTGAACGGTCCCTTAGAGACATCAAAAATGTGCACCATTGCACTGATATATAGTGTACAACTCAATTTTAGGAGAACAGACAATTTAGCTACGACCTGTAGGAGTAATATAGGCAAATCGGTACACAAAATATGTATGAACTTTAGAAAATTTTCCAAAATAATTTTTTTCAAAACTTTTAACTTGCTGGTCTCAGGGTGATTTTTAGTGGATGTATGAAGTCAAGTTCACACAAGTGTCTTAGAGTAACCACAGGTGTAGAGAATCACATTAACTATGAACATCGTCCACTAAAGTTTGACAGCCACAAAGTCTCAATGACTTTTATATAATTTCTTTCATGTGTCATTTATAAAAAAAATCTTTTTATGAAATGTTTTGCTCAAAAAGTGTGCTTGTTATGTTTTTCAGGCATAACAATTTTTTCAATCTGATGAAACCTCTCACATGAATTGGGATATAGCCTAGTTCGTAAAAATTTAATGAATTTACATTCCACATTCAGCTTTGCATGCATGTTGAGAGCTCATTGTCTGCATCTCAACTCAAACAGTGATTCATTTCTGTTATGATGCCTCTTTAAACTCTGTGACCTTTCCTCTGGGTCATGCACCCTCACCTGACTAAGCTTTAAGCAGTCAACATTATGACTGACCATGTGTGTTTGTTTGTGGAAAGGCAGCGCCAGTGTGGATGTGTGTGTGTGTTGGGTAGTTTACCCCTTTTTGGCCATCTGCTGAGACAGCTGTGTGTGTGTGTGTGTGTGTGTGTGTGTGTGTGTGTGTGTGTGTGTGTGTGTGTGTGTGTGTGTGTGTGTGTGTGTGTGTTGGTGACGGCTTGGCCAAAGGCAGTGAGTGTTTGGTTTAGATCTTAGGAGCTTTTTGTAGCTCTGGCGTGTGAGACTGTAGGAGCTTCTGGAGCCAAAGGGGTTAGCAGAGATTGTTTGTCTTCTTAACCACCCTCCAAAAATGACCAGTTGTGAATTTTTTTTCACCTAAATAGATCAACTTTAATAAGCAGTATAGTAGGGTTACAGAAATGGAGACCAGAAATTGAAGTATTAGTATGATCTGATGATGATGGCTGCTTTCATCAGCGATATAGTCTCGGGTATAGAGGAACGTTATTATAAACAGGGCTTGAGATTACCTTTTTTGCTCACCAACTACTGTGGCAAGTGGTTTTTCCAAAGTTACTAGCCACTCAGCATTTTCACTGGCCACAATTTTGACATAGATTCCATGGGGGGAAAACTGTCATATAGATATTTTTAATATGATCTCATAATGTGGCAGCCGGTATATTAGGCTGCTGTCCCTTTAAGACCTGACGCACAGACCCATTATACTGTTTTATAGTGACTGCGTTACACGCCAATGCTGAAATCCACCTGGTTTTGGCAGATTGGCGGGTGTTAATGTCAAGCCCTTGTTATAAATATCAAAATTTGTTAACTGATAGTTTTTCAATAGCGGTAATGTGCGATAGTCTTTTCTTCCCTATTGTGATGTACAGTACAGTATTTCCGAGTGAAACAGCTTCTCGAACAAGAAAAAATGTAAGACTTGATTTTGTCCATCAGGAATTGATTGTATCATTAGATCATTGTGTTTGTTATTGCTGTAATTGGCAGGTTGTTCTGACCTAGCGCCAGTAAACATCATCAAAGAAGGGAAAAGATGACGCTTCAAAGAGGGAGGGGAAGTTATTTTGATTAAAGATTACCAGGGCACATGATTAAAAAAAATAATGATGTGCTTGGATAAATCATTTATAATAAATACTGCAGTATTTAATAAAAAAATAAGAATTTGTCCATTTTAATTTCATAGTGACTTCATAGAAATCAGGGTGGCCAATTAGCTTTGAATTTCTTATATCATTATTCTTATATGATACCGTAATACAATTTAAAGAAGACAAATAAATAAAATGCAATGAAATTAATTTACAGTGCTTTACACACACTTTTTTTGGTAAATAACAAAAGGGGTCACATCTTTACAGCCTGACAAATATGTAACTAGTAATCACTACTTTGAATACACATTAAAATCAATTGAAGAGTTTGGTTCCAAAACGCAATAAATCCATTTAGATTAATTTGATTAAAAATGTGCTTTCTTTACCAAGAAAGTGGAAAGATGAAAACCACTATTTTCTGTTTCAAACTTTCATATAGCATTTGCAGGTCATAATAACAAAAAAAATAAAATCCAGGTTTTGATTTTCAAAGATTTATTATAAAAACGGATTATTTTTTTCCCCAAAATGCAATAAATCCATTAAAAAATAATTAAAAATGCAATTAATCCATTGAATCAATATAAACGTTTTTTTTTTTAATTGAAACTGTTGAAAATACACAACAGCGTAAGTTTATTAATATAATATTTTTAGTAAGTTTTCACAGACAAAAACACATACTTTCAAAGATTCACATATTATAGTATCAATTTTATATCACTTGTTTAGGCCTATAAGATTTTTTTTTAAGATTTTTATTCAACCCATAGCCCTGTTGAGCAAGGTCACCACAAACTATTGATAGGTAAAGGAATAGCTATCAATAGTTCACAGTGACCTTGCCCAACAGGGCTATGGGTTGAATAATGCCAGAGTTATGCTTCAAGTTTTAAACAATGAATAAAAATCACATTCATTTTATACACTGAATTTGTTGTCTTGTGCATACTATAAATCCATTGCATTAATATAAAATGTGTAAAACTGTTCAAAACAGAACTGTACAGAAGATTGAAAACATTTTTTCTCCTCCCGAGTGCCTCATCTTCTTCATCTCCTCCCGTAAATGATTTGATTTTGTTGCCTTACGTTTCTTACCCACCGCAGAAACAACCGCAGGTTCATCAATGCCGTCAAAATTATTCATTCATTATTCATTTTGTTTCGCTGCCGTTACTGTTTACGTTGCGTGGAATGGTGCGTTGTGATTGGTTGAGCGGATATATCGCATTCTGCAGAGAAGGGAGACTGGCGTTTGTCGCGGTTTGGAAAGAAAGGGAGAAAACATGACAGAATAACACGATGGATATCGCATTTTACTTAAAATTAAACATTGACTTTTCAATACCAACCAGATACAATACTGATTTTTGCAGTAACTAATTTTTTTTAAAAATGGCGTTTATCGCGTTTTGGAACCAAACTCTTCAATTGCAAATTCACATGAATCATTTTAATTATGGTAATAATTGCCATGGTAATAACATTATAATAATAATGACCTAGTTATTTCTTTAAATATTATAGAGTAGTGGTTCCTAACCCTGGCCCTGAAGGAACCCCAGCTCTGCACAGTTTAGATGTCTTCCTAATAAAACATACCCTTTAGTAATGTTCTTAAAGTCGAGTCAAATTCAGTTTGTGCATGATTGCATGATATAACATTTTTGTTAATACTGTATCCTAAATTGTGAATAATTAAGCTATATATCATATGCTGAAGTACATTTCTGGAGTGTTAAAGATTAAAAGAAAAAATAACAACAAGAACCGTACAGAACCGAAAACCGTGACCCTAAAAGCGTGATACAAACCGAACCGTTGGTTTTGTGAACCGTGCCACCCCTAGTTAACAGAGATGTGGGCAGTGCTAAAGGCTTAAAAGCTTATCCCAGGTTTAATCAATCCAGTCTAACTGCAAATTATGGGGAAAATTATGCTTTTCCATTGGTAGGTCATTGTGACATTTTCTTAATTTTTTCGTTATTTTATGCTGATTATTATCTACTGAATTGCAAGACTATGATTGATTGACGCAGTTAAACATCATATTTTCTCATTTCATCATGTGAACTTACTGTTGATTACAGTATGTTTGTTGAAGAAATAAGTGTTTGAAAACCTATTAAGACATTGCAGTTTTGGAAACAAATTACACACTTTACGTTAAATGACAATCTACCATTCAAAAGTTTTGAGTCTATAAGATTTTTTTTTAATGTTTTTTTAAATAAGTATCTTATGCTCACCAAGGCTGCATTTTAAAAAATACAGTCAATACCGTAATATTGTTAAATATTACTGTTTTCTATTTGAATATATTTTAAAATGTCAAAGCTGAATTTTCAGCATCATTACAGTCTTCAGTGTCACATGATCCTTCAGAAATCATTCAAATATGATTTGCTGCTCAAGAAACATTTCTTATTACCATTGCTGAAAACAGCTTAATATTTTGTTTGTCTTTTGTGTCTGTTATCTGTGATACAGTTTTAGGATTCTTTGATGAATAAGTTCAAAAGAACAGCATTTATTTATTTAAAACACACATCTGCACACACACAACACATGTCTTTATTATCGCTTTTGATCAATTTTAAATCCTTGCTGAATAGAAGTATTTATTAATAAAAAAAGCACTTACTGACCCCAAACTTTTGAATGGTGGTGTAGATGAACTGTCCTCAAAACACCGTTTGTTCTGTTGTGTGTGCTTGCTTGTGTGTTTGTGCCCCGGCCTCCACAGGGTTAACTGAGATTGTTTGTGTTTGTGTCATCTGCAGACATTATGACCAGAATAATCAGCTCTATTGTTGCCATGCATGACCTCATCCCTGTTGGGTGTGTGTGTGTCTGTGTGTTGCCCTCCCATAGGAAGGAAAAGCCTGTTGCGTAATCCTCCAATGGTGTGATACTGTGTATCAATAAGGAACTATCTTCTCAGAGTTGATGAGCAGCTTATCTCGTCCTTCATTCCCAAGATGTGCTTTTAGTGTCACAGAGGCTTAATCAGGCTAGAAGTAATCTATGTGATGAACTATGATTTTATAACCGTTACACAAGGTGTTGCTGCATTCATTAAGTCTTGATTTATTGAATAATTGCAGAATAAAGTCCATCCTCAAGTTGAACTAATAGATTTTAAAATGCATCAATGTAGTACTATAATTCCACATAATAACAAAGCATTGCACTTAATGCTGATGAGAGAGTCAGTAGAGCAGCAATAGTTGGAGTGGATTTAAAAAGATAATTCATCTAAAAAGGAAAATGGTCATTATTAACTCATCCTCATGTCGTTCTGAACCTGTATGTCTTCCATTTAAAATTGTAATGTTGCTTACAATGAATAATCCATACAATGAAGCATAAAGTGATTAGGAGTTGTCATATGATACATTTTATGTGAGGAACAGATTCAATTTAAGTAATTTATTATTCACTGAAAACTAGGGCTGCATGACTGGAAATTCTAATTATGATTTGATGATAAAAATGACTGTTGTCGTTTAAAAAAAATTATTAAAAAAAAATAAAAATTAGTTGTTTGTATAGGGGCTGCACAATTTAGCTAAAGTAAGTATTAATACGAAATAAATAAAACTATAAAAAATCCTAAATAAAACCAAAATAAGAAATATTACTATTGTAATAAACATCACTATTGTAAAAACTTGCAGTAAGCCCTTAAAGCTTGTCTTTTGTTGAAATATGCTTCTCATTACAAGTTTGGGAAGATTGTTGATGCATGTTGCATTTCCAAATGCATGTTGAAGCGACCCAAACCAGCATTTACTGTGAACCGAGACGATGTAAACACCAAAGGATAATGAGTTGTTCTTGTGTAAATGAACACAGTGCAGCGCTTCACTCTGAAACATGCAGCGCATATATTTGAGTTAATTGCAGCTTTTGCATTTTAATAAGCCATATTGCGATTTCTGTTTTATTTTGATTAATCATGCAGCCCAACTGAAAACTTTTCGCTTTTTCATTCTTGTTTATGCATATTCACACTCTCAAAATATTTTCCACCAGGTTTGTGACACCAAGTGAATGTCTGAATGAAAGTATGAATACTGCATGTAAAAGTGCATATGAAATTTGTGAGCAACAAGGGTAGGGTGCAAATTTACGTGAATAATGATTTCAATCAGTTCCTCGCATAAAGTCAAATAATGGCAGAATTTTTATTTTTTTGAGTGAATTTTACCTTTATTTATTTATTTTTGATAATGATGTTGTCATTTGTCACATCACATCAGCATGCATTTTGGCCCCGCAGTTTAGCCTGTTTTTTCCATAGTCACAGTAAGAAAAACAGCCTGTTCCTCCACACCTCTGTGGGACGCAGATGCTGCTGTTACCCCGACAATAGTTGCCAAGCAGTTGAGGAAGTGCTAATTAGGATTGAAGGAGAGATGATGGGGAGTAGTGGAGATGGAAGAGTGTGTACATGTGTAATTGTGTATTTGGCTGAGTGTGTTTTAAGTGGGCTTTAATCTGTGGACTTGTAATGGTCCCTCCTGGTGTCTTATGACTGCTGTGTTTTGTTAGAGGGCCCAGCAGGCTTTTAGTTTGTGCACACAAAGAGCTACATTACAGGAAGAAAAAAAACTACATTGCCATAATTACATACTAGTTGAACACCGTCATTAGAACTTTATAACCGCCAAAACCGTGTTATTAAAATATTTTTATAGAGAATGTTTAAATACTAATATCAGCTTACGAGGGAAACGGAGGCGGAGTTAGTGGTGGTGCTTCTGCTACTGCTGGAGATGATTCGGGAGAAATCTCTGCCCCTTTACCGATCAGAGCGCGCACTGACACGGAAGCCTTGATTATACACGACGCGTCCGTTTCTTTTACTGTCTATGGTCCG
This sequence comes from Tiaroga cobitis, assembly GCA_030578255.1. Classification (NCBI taxonomy): domain Eukaryota; kingdom Metazoa; phylum Chordata; class Actinopteri; order Cypriniformes; family Leuciscidae; genus Tiaroga; species Tiaroga cobitis. Next base: position 16,245,539 of record CM060609.1, read on the forward strand.
CACGAGTGCGAAGGTGCGCGCGGCAAAAATGACGCGTTGGGTGCGCAAGATCCCATTTCGCATTGCTGTGTGCACAGCTTTTTTTTGTAACAGCGTGGCGGTATCCGAGGATGAACGACTTCAAGCCGAATCTGCCCAAGCATGTATCACCGCACCGGCAGGTCTAAATTGCAGGTCATTGCAAAGTTTTTTTTTTTTTGTTAAGGTTTTGTTTACTGTGTGTGATTTATTTAAAACAAAGCACGTTCATTGTAAAGTTGTTTTGTTTGTTAAGGATTTGTTTACTGTGTGTGATTAATTTAATGGAAAGCACATTCACTCTTCTAGTTGTCTTGCTGTTCATTTAAAATAAACGTAGAGCAAGTCAAGTCAAGTCACCTTTATTTATATCGCGCTTTTTACAATACAGATTGTATCAAAGCGCTTCACAGTGATAACATGAAAACAATATAACAAAGTTTGTTTCTAAAAGATATTGCGTCAACGTCCACCTTAAGGCAGATCAATAATATTATTGAATATTAAATGTCCCCAACTAAGCAAGCCAAAAGCCAAGTCAACAGTGGCAAGGAACCAAAACTCCATCAGGGACAGAATGGAGAAAAAAACCTTGGGAGAAACCAGGCTCAGTCGGGGGGCCAGTTCTCCTCTGGCCAACGAAGGAACAGTGCATGATTCGGGCAGCATTACAAGTCAGATTGGATCGGAACATTTAGAGTATTTTTTGGAAGTCCAAGTATGCACGCCGGTCTTAAGACGAGTTGTTGAGGATCAGTGCCGTCCACCATAGAGAGTCCATATCGCCCGTGTTGAGTCGTCACTTCATAGGCTTTGTGATTGGGGCATCTGAGGTCTCCGTGAGAGGCTGGATACAAACTGGAGCTGACGAATGCCATTTTCTCGGGACTCGCGTCCCGAGATAACAGCAGAAAAGCAAAGGGAAAATAATTAGCGTAGCTGCTGTTCATAATGATGATTTCCATAACACAGGCGTAAATGACAAAACATGAGGACAGTGACTCTTGCGTCCCAAAATCACCCCCCTCCGTCCCCCACTCAACTCAGCCCAGCTTACTGACCTATACGTCCCTCCTGCTGCTGAGACCTAGCCACAATCTCACAATCTCTCCGCAACCCAACCATACGCGCCAACCCGTTGACTAAGGCTGTCGAGCCCCACTGGTGCGTGAATAGGCAGTTTCAGTGGACAACGGTTCCGTATGGCATACCACCTACCGCAACACAATATCTGCCCAACCACCCGTCATTCACGCAATATACACAGGAACGTAATGACTGCAAATACTATGCAACCTATACAGATAACCTACAGTCTCTTCAAGTTTTATAGTATTAAATGCATTTGATCTGATTCAGCAGTATTATAAAAGGTAAGCATTATGTAAATGCTTGGCTGAAGAGATGCGTCTTTAATCTAGTTTTGAACTGGGACAGCGAGTCAGAGCCTCGAACAATATCAGGAAGGCTATTCCAGAGTTTAGGAGCTAAATGTGAGAACGCCCTCCCTCCTTTAGTGGACTTAGATATCCTAGGAATGACTAGAAGCCTCGAATTTAGTGATCTTAAAGAACGCGATGGATTGTAGGGCGATAGAAGGTCCATTAAATACACAGGAGCTAAACCATTTAGAGCTTTATAGGTCAGTAGTAGTACTTTGTAATTGATACGGAACTTGATAGGTAACCAGTGTAGAGATGATAAAATTGGTGTTATATGATCATATTTTCTTGACCTAGTAAGAACTCTAGCGGCTGCATTTTGCACTAACTGTAGCTTGTTTATTGAGGATGCAGGACAACCAGCTAATAAAGCATTACAGTAATCTAGTCTCGAGGTCATGAATGCATGAACTAACTTTTCTGCATCAGAAACAGATAGCATGTTACGTAATTTAGCAATGTTTCTAAGATGGATAAAGGCTGTTCTTGTTACATATGAAATATGATTTTCGAAAGACAAGTTGTGGTCTAGTATAACTCCCAGGTCTTTTACCGTAGAGGATAAAGTAACAGGACATCCTTCTATATTAAAGTTGTATTGTAAGTGGTTTTGTGGATAGTTTTTTGGACCAACAAGTAATACCTCCGTTTTATCTGGATTTAGAAGCAGGAAATTATGCGTCATCCAGCATTTTATATCTTTAAGACACTCTGTCAATTTTGATGAGTTAGTGTTTTCATCTGGTCGTGATGAAATATATAATTGAGTGTCATCAGCATAACAGTGGAAATTAATTCCATGTTTTCTTATAATATTACCAAGTGGCAGCATATATATTGAGAATAGCAGAGGGCCTAACACCGATCCTTGCGGCACTCCATAGTCTACTGATGTTATCTTTGATTTTTCCCCATTTAAACAAACAAAATGCAAGTAGATCAGTGTCTGCTCCTTTATTCAAACTAAGTTTGAATAAACTTAGGGGGGTTGAATAACCCCCCCCCCCCCCCTCCAACGACGGTTATGTTACGAACCGTCACATTTGACTCACATCATAACCGTCATCACCAATTCTGAAACCGGCACACCCCTAATTGAACCACATAAATTGTCATCCATTTTATTGTTAAACCTCTGAGTATTAAACTTTAACACATATTTTTATTCTTATAATGTCGACTGACATTTTCACGAATGCATAGTCATGTAAATGTGCCGAAAAGTCATGGAAAATTATTGGTTAAAATGTGTATGAACCCTGTATTGTATATTGTATACACTATACTGTGGATTCCAGGTTGTAATTGGATAGTTTAGCAATAAGTGATTATTCTCTCATTACCTATTAGCATAGACTACCATTCAAACAATACAATTTCTTTTTACATAAATTAATGCTTTCATTCAACAAAGGTGAATTAAATTAATCAAAAATGACATTAAATACATTTACATTGTTGCTAAAATAATCTATTTCAAATAATTGTTCTTTTGAACTTTCTATTCATCAAAGAATCCTGATTTTTTTTATTATGTTTTCCATAAAAATATTAAGCAGCTCAACTGTTTTCTACATTGATAAAAATAAGAAATGTTTCTTGCGCACCAAATCAGCATATAAGAATGATTTATGAAGGATCATGTGACACTGAAGACTGGAGTAACGGCAGCTGAAAGTTCATCTTTGACATCACAGGAATAAATTATATTTTATAATATATTAAAATAGAAAACCATTATTTTACTGGATTCTACAGTATTACAGGTTTTACTGTATTTCTGATAAAATAAATGCAGCCTTGTGAGTATAATAGACTCCTTTCAAAAACATAAAAGAAATCTTACAGACCTCTATCTCTTTCTCTATCTCTATCAATCTCATATCTGCCCCTGTCTTTTTGTATCTATCTCTCTTCCACCTTTTGTCTCTCTGAGAGAGTTTGTCACTTCTGTCTCGTTGTTGACAGATGTGCATTCTCAACTCCTGCCCTGAGACCCTTTGCCTTTGGGACAGTTTGAGAGAGGGTGAAAGAAGTGATATTGTGTTATGGATAAATGCCTGAGGTGAGAATGATTTTAGCAACAAAGATGCAGGATGAAACTAACGGAATAAAAGTGACAGAGGGAAAGGTGGAAGAGAGTTTCCACTCACTTTATGGTTTATTAATAACGCTAAAGCATCTGAAGTCATAGTAGTAGAAAACTTAAAATACAATAAAAAAAAGTGCAATCTTATGGTGAGTCTTCACCAACAAGCATTTTTGTATATTTATTTTATTATATTTACACTACTGTTCAAAAGTTTGGCTTTGGTAAGATTTTTCAATGTTTTTTTACGAAGTCTCTATATGCTTACGAGGATGCATTTATTGGATCATAAATACAGTAAAAAAAAAAAAAAAAAAGTAAAACAGTAGAATAGTAAAATATTATTGTGATTTAAACAAATGTTTTTCTGTTTGAATATTTTAATTGTATTGTATTCCTGTGATGGCAAAGCTGGATTTTTGTGGAAACCTTGATATTTTTTTAGGGATTCTTTTGAAAAATAGAACGTTTTTGTTTTTTAAATAGAGATCTTTTGTAACATTTAAAATGATTTTACTGTCACTTTTGATAAATTTAATGTGTCCTTGCTGAATAAAAGTTGGTAACACTTTAGTTTAGGGTCCAATTCTCACTAATAACTAGTTACTTGTTAGCATGCATATTACTAGGATATTGGCTGTTTATTAGTACTTATAAAGCACATATTAATGCCTTATTCTGCAAGATCATATTCTACATCCCTTAATCCCAATTCCCAAACTTAAGAACTAACTTAACTATTAATAAGCAGTAATTAGCAGAATTTGGCAAAAGTCATAGTTAATAGTTAGTTAATAGTGAGAATTGGACCCTAATCTAAAATGTGACCATCATTTCATCATCACTCTTAAAAATAAAGGTTATTTTTTTGGCATCTATGGTTCCACGAAGAACATTTAACATCCATGGAGCCTTTCCATTGCACAAAAGGTTCTTAATAATGAAAAAAGGTTCTTTAAATGATTAAAATCTTCTTTACTCTATGACAATGGTTCTTTAAAGAACTGTTCACTGAAATGTTCTTTCGGAACCAACGAGGGTTCTATGGCATTGCTACAAAAAACTCCTTTTGGAACCTTTTATTTTTAAGAGTACAAAGACAAAAACATATTTCTAATAAAAATCATACAAAATTGAACATAGTATCTGAATGGGAACATTGCTACATTGCTTTTGCTGGTGATGTACTCAACAAGCCATTTGGAGGAGACTGCAAACAACGCACGCAGTCAGAGCCCACGGGGGCCCAAACTCATGGTGTGATGGTAAACAAAAATTATGCGCGGTGACAGCCAAGCCCCGGGGACGCAGACTGCAGTGGTTGCATGTGTATTCTTGAGTTGGTTTCCACTCTTAGGGATGGGCTTGCAGGAATAACGGATCTGGAAGGGACTAGAATGTGTAATGAAGTGTGTTTTTCAGGCATGGCCCAAAACAAGAGTTGTCAATGATTCACTATAATGACATGGAGATGTACAGTCACATGTGACAGAAACGCTGAATAAAAGAAGTTCTTCTGGAGGAAGCAAGGAAGGCGGGGCACACAAGAACCATACGGAGTTGCTGCTGCGTCCCAGTTCTGTAGTATGGTTTCCATGGCAATAAATAATGCAGCTCCAACTCCATCACCTTCTCATTGGTTTGGACGCCATGTCCCTGGAAAAAACAGAGCAACTCAAAAAGTTTTTTTAGAGGAATTGCGAAAAGTTCTGGTCTAAGCCAATAGTAACCGACTCGCTCAGGAGTAGTTCACCTAAACATTTAAATTTTGTCATCATTTACTACCACATTCCAATCCAATATGTTGTTTTTTGTTTATTGAACATTCCCATTTTAAGTCTTATGTGTTTGGAAAAAAGCTGAAAGGAAAAGCTGACAGAATTTAAATTTTTGGCTAAACTATACCTATAAGGGCCAGATTTACATTCACTTCAGAATCTCGTTGGAAGTGGCAGGTCATCCAGGTACTTTTTGCCTACTCTTTTATGAGCACTATGAACTCGGACATACTTCTTTTGACACGTACTGTTTTTCGCCTACTATATAGGAGGGAAGTATGCAGTTTCGGATGCAGAGGCTTTTTTTTTCTGTGTTAATGGCATAAAAAAGTAAATTGACTACCGCAAACCACATTGGTAAATCAAGCTGCTTGATTTATTTAAATACGCTTCTCCCATAAATGTTGTGTTTGAAAGGGAAACTCCTACAAATGCAAAAATAAATGCACTTAGCTCATTTTTCACTGCACATCTTTAATGAATCCTGACAGTAGTTTTTTAAGCACCAGAGGGTTTGCGTTGGCACAAGCCGTAGTAAATCTCTCTTTATACAGCTTTTCTATACAAACACAGCTTTTTTTCATTTTTGGGGTGGGGTGTAAACTGTTTGTTTAACTTAAATCTTAAATCATAAATCTTCACTGCGGTTAATGCCCTCCAGTGCCATGTTTCACTGACCTTCTTTCGGTGAGTTGGTGAATCAGCAGGTCAGTGGGTTGATGGGTGGGTGCGGAGCATGGCTTTGAGCCCTGATGGGAACAGCTGAGTGGAAAGGGAACAAGAGAAGTGAGAAGTTGCGTGACCCACAACCGGCTTTTTTCATGGCGGACTGCCGTCCACCTGTTGAAGGGGTTTAATGAGGAAAGTTTGAGTTGTTCATGGTTTGCAGTGGGTAGGAAGGAGAAAACCTGACTGAAGGAAAGAGACCATCTGATTCTGCTCCATGCAACCAGGAATATACTGTATGTTTAAAAAAGACCAAAAACTAAATATAATCCATTTTTAAAGGAAGCTAATCATGGAAGATATGATTTTTTAAAATCTTTTGAAATAAATTGTACGTTCATTTTGCCAAAATGTAAGCTGCAAAATGAGTAATTCAAAAAATCAGCATGGTTATGGTACATTAGTTGGGATCGGTTTAATTCTTTAAAAAGAAATTAATACTTTTATTCAGCAAGGGCACATTCATTTGTTCAAAAGTGACTTACATCAAAAATGAGAAATTACTATTTCAAAGAAATGCTGTCCTTTTGAACTTTTTATTCATCAAAGAATCCTGGGGGGAAAAAGCATCACGGTTTCTACAAAAATATTAAGCAGTGCAACTGTTTTCAACATTGGTAATAATAAGTAATGTTTCTTGAGCAGCAAATCAGCATATTAAAATTATTTCTGAAGGATCATGTGACACTCAAGACTGAAGTAATGGATGCTGTGCTGAAAATTCAGCTTTTGCACAATATTACAATTTTACTGTATGTTTGATCAAATGCAGCCTTGGTGAGCATTAGAGACTTCTTTTAAAACATTACAACATCTTACCAACCCCAAAATTCTGAATGGGAATGTATGACATCGCACCTTTCAGCTGTGACCAAATTCACAATATATCATTGCCTTTTCTACCTTATTGATTAGTAAAATAACTTTGCAGTAGTCATCAAATTGAACAACATTTCAAACTACACCATTACACAAGGATATCAGAGGTCATTTACTTCCAGAAGTCTTAAAGATACAATATCAAAAAGCCTGTTTAATTCTGAGATCAGAGAGAGAGAGTTCAACATGGGTGCAAAAAAAGTTATAAGTGGACTTGGAAAGTAAGTGGGAAAAATGAAATGCTACAAAAGTGTGTAATATGGCCCCTTGATAATTTTCTATATTACATTGATGTGCATTTATGAACCATTTCATTTGTGTTTTATAGACATCTGAATAAAAGAGTCTTTGTGTGCCATAGTTGTCTTTTCACTCTGAGAATTGGTGACCATTTTTAAATACTCTGAGGAAGTGAGACGACTGCATTTAGGGAACAGGGACAGAATCAGACAGCGGAGGTGTCCCTTCTCGTCTTTTCTGTCCTACATAGAACATTATTTTTGACTCCATCAAATGGAACTTTTTGAGCCCCACTTTACTGCCTCTGAACCACTTATATAATAGGCTGATAAATCCTGGAGGTGTTTAAAACAGTGTTTTAGGTGTAATTAGCTACAATTCATATACTTTAGCTTTTCTTTTATGTATTGCATAGATAATTATTTGTCATTTTTGTCATAGAGCATAAGAAGTTAGTTCTACATTTCATACATTGTACATTTTGTGAAGGATTATTTTTAGTACACTGCCATTCATTTTGTTTTGTTTTTTGGAAATAAATAAATACAAAGTTCTGTCATAAAACTCTAGATGGCGCAGGCTCAGATTAACTCAGTCTGTTTGCACTCACATAATTCTCTATAGGGCACAAGCTGATTGTTTCCTGCTGTATCATTAGCCAATAAGCTGGCTGCTCAACCGTTAAATACTTGGTCAGCATTTGCTGTAGCAGTGCAGTGCGCTTTCAGAAACCCTCCACCTTTATAGATCTGCTACAAAGATATAGCTCCACCTGTATAGATCTGCTTCGGGTAATTCATGTACACTGTATTGTACAGTAGCAGCATTTCTTGCATGCTCACTACAGAGTGTTGTGTATGTATTGGCAGTAGCATGTCCCATACAGCGTATCATATCTATTCCGCCAAGACCAAACATATCAACGTTGTCATATCCAAACATGCCAAACACGTCGAGAGCTGTCATGACAGAAATACTGTTATTCAGCATGAACACATTAAACTGATCAAAAGTGATAGTAAAGACAATTATAGTGTTACAAAAAAATTATATTTCAAATAAATGCTGTTATTTTAAACTGTAATAATATTTCACAATATTATTTTTATTGCATTTTTGACTAAATAAATGCAGCATTGGTGAACATAAGTCAAGAGACAAAAACATTTAAAAAAAATCTTACCCACCCTAAACATTTGAATGGTAGTGTACGTTTAAAATGTAATTCTCATATGTAATATCTATTATCAGAGACCATTTTATTAAGGCATCTGGAGTGATGGGTTGGTTTATTGTTTAATGTGGCAAGGCTCAGTCGCTGTCTCTCTGTACAGCTGTGTAACATACTGAACCCATAATAAAGCTCCTACATTGGATTCTCATCATGAACCACTAAAAACCAAGGAGAAACACAGCTGAGTGCAAAGCTTTGCCTGCTTTTGATAGGCCACGGGGAGCTGTGAGAGCTGTCACAAGCTCTTTTGGGGATGCATTCAGCTGCATTGTCTAGAATCAATGGTAATTATGTCATGTCATCTGTTTGTTCCAGAGTGAAGAACACTCCTGTGCCAGTGAAAGTGTGCTCCACAGCAATCCAGGTACATATGAGCGGCAAACCTAAGAGTATCACCGTAGAGGCCAAACCCGGCCAGACCATCGCAGACTTCAAGAAGAGTCGAACAGGATTCACCTTACTGCTGCCCCATCAGTAAAGCCAAGGCTTCACAGGACATGACATAAAACAGTGTTCAACCATTCAGTCAGAGACGGGGCCATAACTTCCCCATCATATCAAACAGGATTGGATTGTTTAGTAGGCATATATAAGTGGAAGAGAATTTCTTGTTAAGCAATGCACTTTGTTGTTTAAATGGAGTGCTGCAGTGACATAAATCACCCTGGTTCCCTCGAAAAAAAACCCGTACGATATATTATTTTTTTTTTTTCGCTTTTGGATTATTGCAGAAATAAGCTCTGTGACCAACAAAGGTTCATGATTCTTGCTCGTATTGTTCATCATGATAATCTTCACAAATGAACACAAGCTTTATGAATTTTGAAGACTAAATGTAATCTGCAGAGGTAAAAAGCTAAATGTAGGGTATAAACGAACTACACAGTGGTTGCATGAATTCAACGTCAACACCATTAAGCTTCGGTTAACTCTTTTTGTCTTCGAGTTAAGAAAGTCTGTAAGAACAAGATTATGAACACAACGTGAGTAAATGAGTTCATCTCTTCGGCTGATGATGTTTAATGTTCCTGACAATCTCGAGTCCCATTTAGACGCTTGTTAGACAAGTGTCTAAATGGGACTGCAGAGATAGACAAGTGAAAGCTTTAAAAAAAATCACAAGGGAGATTAGTGTGATCTATTTTATGACTTAGAATAAAGCATGAAAATATCTTGGGCTTGTGTTCACCAAGGTGTTCTTTTATTGGCCTAAAAGAAACGTCTAAACTACTTAGTGTTAGTGTGTAGATCATGTGGTTGAAAAGACAATACACATCATAAATGATTCTGCCGTCCCTCCTCTATTTTTATTTTTGCACATGAATTAGCCATAAAGTGTTGTCATGTTTTTTTAATTGTAGTTGGAACGTGTAATAATGCTATTTTATTATTTATGTACATTTCAGAGGGAACGTTCTATTGATATGGCCTTTGCACTTTTCATAACATATGTAGAGTATATTTTTACGTTATTATGAATTTATTTTATTTTCTCAGGGACAGGGTGTACTGGGACAGGGTGTACATTTTAACTGTGGAGATGTAACCAAGAGTATTTTCATGTGTGAAAATTCATGTATTTTCATTTGAGTTTCGTGGTACACAGACGTATTTAACCAAGGTTTACAACACCTCAGATCAAACCGTACAATTGTTACTGCGCTGTAGTAGTAAATGTATACACAGAGGAGTGTTTTAATGCTTATTCAACTATGTCATCTTTAAATTGCTTAAAAACAGCAAGTATGCTGTAATCAAATCATTTGAGAGCCTTATGATATTGTTATATTAAATGCTAGATGCAATGATTGTGTGTTTTTTTTATTATTTGCATTGTTTTTTTATGCAGTGTGTTTTATGCAGTTTTTAAACTTTATGGGTTGGGGACTCGTTACACATTGTGTGTGTGTGTGTGTGTGTGTGTGTGTGTGTGTGTGTGTTTTCTCGGCACTAAAGATTCTCAATAGTGACAGGTTGCCTTACTGTCACTCTGTTTTCTATTTCCTGCTTTCCAATTCCCTGCTGCGAGCATCTTTCATCCGTTCTGACATCCTTGTGTTTAAATTTTTTCTCTTTGTGTTTTTTTGTTGTTGTTTGTTTGTTTTTTGTATGCTACTTTGAATGCACCTGTCTGCTTTTGACACTGAACTCTGTTTCTTTCTCAATGTGTCATGAGAAGCATTAGTTATTGAATGTCTAAAAATGTATTTTTTCACACTCTCTACTCTGTCAGTTTACTTTTGGGGTATTTGACATGAAACGTCAAGCAACGGCATTCTGTTACATCTAAAATTATTTCAAATGACAGTTTTATATAATTATCATACATTTTAATTTAGAAATTGCCTGGGATGTTTGTACTTAAAAAGATTACATTAATTCAATATTTTTTTAAGTGAATTGCATGACAGTTTAATTAAAATTGTGAGGAAGAAAAAAAAAAGTGATGAAAACAATTACAGCACATAAATAAATAAGCTGCATTTAAACCTATGAACCATGGACATTTTATCTACAGTCAAAAGAAAATTCCTATTGGAAACAAAAGCCTGATGTAGAAGAACATTTTGGCAACATGGCAAAACATTTTAGGAAAACTAGTGCTTTTAAAGAATCCAATGATCAATACACTGATGAAAAGTTCTTGAAAGTATGTGGTTATCTCTCTCCAAAGATCCACCGAAGAACCCTTAAGAGTGTATAAAAGTACCCAAAACATGTGTCAATCAGAACTATCACAGTCTGAAAATAAAGTGAAGGGTCTTAGAAGCAATTTTTTTAGGTCAGTAAGCTCTGCACCAAAGCCATTCTGTGACCAAGTTTGTTTTCCTCAATCTCATTAGTCATGTTTCTAGAGCAGATCGAGTCACAGGCAAAAATAACTATTCCCCCGGCAACAACACCGGCCTTCAACCCCACCACATGGCAGCAAACTGAGTTTCTCTGATAGCTAATATGAATCAGGTTAATTTGTGACTGGGTCAACGGATTCATCTGGCACGTGGGGGCTTGTTTTTGAAGTTTGTCATCCTGACCTAGTGCATGCTTTTCATTCACAAATGTGAATGTAAACAACAGAATTCATGGAAAAACCACATCCTTTGTAGATAGAGCTTATTTCCTCCATATAAGCCTGTCCCTCTATAAATATATATATATATATATATATATATATATATATAGAAATGTGTATTTTTCATGTTAAAAAGGCCATATTATGCTCTACAATGACTTGATTTTGTTTTCGGGGGTCTACTAGAATCATGCTTAAATGTTCAAAAAACACTTTTTTTTATTTTTTTACTTAATTTACATTATTGCAGCACCTCTCTTCTCAGTCTGTCAGTAACATTCTTTTGATTTCCTTTCTCAATGAAGCCCCTCCTTCTGAAAAGTGCAATGTGCTCTGATTGGTCGGCTGGATCAGTGTGTTGTGATTGGTCAACCGCTTTGAGCTTGTTTCGGAAATGTCACGCCCTTTACCTTAACCCTAAGTTTCAACACTATTATTATGCAACTCAACCAGGCCATGTCCTTTTTCCAGCCCGTTCTCATCCTTTGGCGTCATATAGGTGACGCTATATGACAAAACGTCGAAATACTACGCACATGGCACCCTTTAGCGTGAATATAACACGCGAACCCAAGGCGTCATAAAGTTGACTGGCATCCTTTAGCGTGAATATGAGACGCAGACCCTACCCCAGACCTAAACCTACCCATCACTTCGCGTGTTATATTGACGCTAAAGGGTGCCATGTGCGTAGTATTTCGACGTTTTGTCAGGCGTCACCTATATGACGCCAAAGGATGAGAATGCGTTGCCTTTTTCATGCTCAAATAACATTACACACTAAAGAAAGTTGAAAAAGTACAAAAACACAATAGATCTTCTTTAATATACCTTTTCTGTCAATGTACAAAATTGTCAAGGACCTATTCTTCAAAAATTATGACATAATTTTCACTCTCAGGTTGGATTTAGTGTTCTGGTGGACTGACATGGAGATTTACACCCAGCCATGACAAGAAGTTTTGTTATACATGATCCTTGTCCTCTTTTTAAACATTTTCTATGAAGAATGTAAAAAACAAAAAAAAAACACTATTAACATAAATAAAAACATTATTTAAAAAAAGAAAAAATATAGTAAAACAAACAAGCTGGCACAAGCCACTCCTAATGTTTGGGTTAAATTTGACTGTGTTGTGCTGTTTGCTCTCATGGTCACATGTAGCAGATTACTGTGGTTGCATGCATGTTCACTTTCACTGAACAAGCCATTAGGACAAACGTCGGAGTTGCACAGCGCACAACACTTCACTGTACTTTCAAACCACGAAGAGAGCACTTATTTTCTTTTAACCTGACCTCAGCTAATATGTGTAATCTACTGGTTCCAACAGAGACAGAGAACGGAAAGTACTACTGTTCAAAAGTTTGCAGTCAGTAAAGGTTTTTTTTCCACAAAAATATTAAGCATGACAACTGTTTTCAACATTGATAATAATAAGAAATGAGCAGCACATCACATTTTAGAATTTATTTCTGAAGGATCATGTGACACTGAAGACTCGAGTAATGATTCTGAATAGTCACCTTTGCAATTACGGGAATAAATTACATTTTATAATATATTACAACAGAAAAGTTATTTTAAAACTGTAATAATGTATTTCAAAATATTATTGTTTTGCTGTATTTTAGATCAAATAAATGTGGCTTTGGAAAGCATAGCTGACTACTACACGCACAGCCCGATTCCGTTACAATCACCCCCCTAAATCTCACTCCCATCCGGGTCACGGCACCAAATGTAAACCTCACTCCGAGCGGGAATCGAACTGACGTCTCCTGCATGGAAGGCAGGCGTGCTCACAAGGACCTAAAAACTGCTGTTCCTAGAGTCAGTCGCTAGTGCGCCTCTTGAGGCCAGGGGAGTGAGCTCTCACTTGCTTGCTTTAGTTATATATAAATTTATTTTTAGATATGGTTGTGACTAAACATGAGGTAGACCAATACAATCTCATGGCAATACGTAACTAATTTACATTTTGGTTGAATGGATGGCTAATTCGTATGAATTTGTAGGATCATATGAAATCGCCACCTCATAAAATAGTTACATTTTCCAGTGAGATTGGGTTGGATAGACAGAGGAACTAAGTGTCCAGTTAAATGTTGTTTGTTCACTTATAGAACATCACTGCTCTCACCTGAAATCCCTTCGGATATGACTCGGTGCTGAATAAAATACATCTTGTCAGCACAGCAATTCACATTCCATGTGCACCGAGTGTGAGAAATGGAGAAAAGGCATCCTGAGTTTTCTGTGTGTGGAAGGACTTACATCTGCTGAGCAAACTGAAAACTTTATCACAACAGTTTAGTTTTGATTATGAGCTGCACACACACATCCATAATATGATGCATTTCTGAGTAAAACAGGATGTTTGGCTAGAAAACAACTGCTTACCTGAAAAGGGAAGTTGTTTTTAAAGGCAGAACAAGTTATTCCATTTTGATGGCAAAGTTTTGTTTTGCTTCTTTGAATTAATGGAAAAATCTGATAGGTGTACTGATAAATAATTCACTGATAAATAAGATCAGGAATGTCTTTTCAGAAAGCTAATAGGGTTTATTTTAGTTTCACATTGACTTCAAAATTATTATTTTTTAAGTCTTTGGGTTTTGAATTGAATTAAAAAAATATTTCTCTTGTCTCTTACCTTCAATTTTTTTGTGAAAATACAAAGATTCATCATTTTTCTTTCACAATGTCAAGCGCTAGAGCAAAACCGAAAACAAAGCAACAAAAACAAAAACACGTTAACAGATGTCTAGCAGGAGACTATCCGCGTCTGTTTAGAAGCCTCAAGGACTGTACAAATTTGTGAGATTTATCTGTGGGTGGATAAAAAGAAAGACCTTAGTGTCAGAACATCTATACACCATCACACAAAAGATGAGACTGACACAGGATGACAGGGAGATTTGTGTCGGTAGAAGCAAAAGAACAACCATCTGCACAAAATCCTCGTTCTCTGTTTCAATTCCACCTCAATCCTATTCACATCACTGCCCTCCTCCTCTCTGTGGAGTTCTTTAAGAGCCCAGTCAGAATTTCTGACCTCGGTCAAAGCCATAAGCTCGTCTCTTAATCTCTCACACTGCATGTGATGACCAGGGGAATTAGGGCAATTTAGAGACATATGATAAATGTGACTAAGCCTAAAAAATCCTAAGTAGAGTTCACACAAAGCATGTTCGAAATGCATTTTTGGTTGGATTCTGTTTTGTTCAAGTTCAATACCTCTTACATTCTCAGAAGTGATGAAATACTTTTTTTAAAATACAGATCAACAGGGGATGGACAATTGGAGTTTTCACGCCTACATATGCGTGGCCTGGTGGCCAATCTTCACTGATTTTACATTCCATCAGTAAGAGCAGATTGTGAAGGATGAATTAGCTGAGCAATAGCACAGCTATACATCAAATATTGCAATCCATATCAGAGTTCAAAAGAGGACAAATTGTTGGTGCGCGTCTCGCTGACTCATCTGTGACCAGGACAGCGAGGCTTTGTGGTGTATCGAGAGCTATATGGTGTCCAGAGTAATGTCAGCATACCACCATGAAGGACGAACCAGATCCATCAGGAGTGACTGTCGACGCAAGAGGAAGAAAGGGAGATAGGAAAGGGATGTAACCCGGATTGTATAAAAAAAACACATAAAACCACAGCTGCCCAACTCACGCACCTGGACGTTCCAGTTCCCATCAAAGCTGTTCGTCGGGAGCTCAATATTCATGGTCGTGCTGCTATAGTCAAACATTTGGTTACTTGTGCCAATGCCAAATGTTGGTTTAATTGTTGCCAACAGTGCAAATCTTGGGCAATGTGAAACATGTATTGTTCTTTGATGAGTCCACCTTCACTGTCTTTCCCACAGCCATTGGAGTTTTAAGAGGCTTAACACCTGGATTGTTGCTGTCCAGAGTGAAGCATGGGGTGGATCAATGATGGTTTGGGCAGCCATTTCATGGTATTCCCTACTGTGCTTGATGGACGCGTCACTGCCAAGGACTACCGAACCATTCTGGAGGACCATGTGCACCTAATGGTTCAAACATTGTACCCTGAAGGGGGTGCCGTGTATCAGCATGATAATGCACCAATACACACAGCAAGACTTGTGATGGAATGGTTTGATGAACATGAAAGTAAAGCTAAACATCTCCCATGGCCTGCACAGTTGCCCGATCTAAACATTCTTGAGCCACTTTGGGGTATTTTGGAGGAGCAAGTCAAGCATTACATAGTGACCTGAGGCCTTATTTATAAAACATGTGTATGCACAGATTTGATCAGAGTGTGCGTATGCTAAAATCCAGGCCAATGTTCATATGTATAAACACAGTCTTTGATCTGGAAAAGTGCTTAGCACCACGTCAGGCTCTAAGCAGACGTATGCATTTTTCCTTGTAGTAGAGAGTCGGAGTACTGCAGGTAATTTGGAAATGTAAGCAAATCTTGCCGCTCTACAATCTCAAGTAAAGTATTTGGATGTTGACTGGTCCTCTTTTATGCTAATGACATTAATTAGGTGGCGTTTACAAGATCTGAAACCATTCAGCTGCACACAATTTCAAGATCATTTGCGATTTATCAATTTTAAAAAAAATTGTGTGTACGTTCGGTCTTTGAATCACTCATATGCACATTTGAGAAACGATCATAAGGTCAAACGTAGGATGGTTTCTGGTCGCAAAATTGGTCACGAAAGGAGGCCCTACACCATGCTAATCAATTATTGTGGTCTAACCAAGTCTTTCAGTTTCATTGTCCAACCCCTGTACATACTGTAATGATTATAGTTTCATTACACTTATTGCTTTTGGTCTGTTTCTCTCTCGATAAGAAAATAAAGCAGTTGAATGCATCACCTTGCCTCTTTTGTAGGCACTATAGATGAAGTTCTGTTTTTAGCACTGTATAATCTCGACCTTGAGGTGTGAATGTAGGTGTAATGTAGGACAGTAACACATTTTTAATGCTCATATGAGAGAGAAAGTCAAGGTAAGGGCCAAGCAGGAAGCAGAGAGAATTTACACAATAATAAGCAACCCTTGGCTCAAAATATTTATATTTAAGATTATATATATAAAAATTTTTCTTTTTCACATTTTCTTAAGAAAACATAAGTGGTGTTTGGTGAAACTCCAACACTGTCAGGGTGTTGGTATGCGGTTGCAAAGGTTTTGTGAGTGCCCCATATCTTGCTATATGTATGTTTCCGTTGTGGTTGCTATGTCATTGCTAGTTGGTTGCTGGGTGGTTGTTAGGATGTTAGGATGTTCTAGGAGGTTGCTAGGACGTTGCTAGGTGGTTGCTAGGGTGTTATGGGTGTTTTTTGGGTGCACTAATGGTTAGTACTATAGTACTGTAGCGCTCTGGGTGGTTGCTAGGGCTGGGCACTGCTAATTAATTGCTGCTAATTAAATGCTAAAATGTCTAAATGTTTGCTAGGACTTCACTATGCAGTTGCCAAGATTTTTTGAATGCTCCTTGTTTTGCTACATGGTTACGGCATTGCTTGAGTGTTGATTTGCTAGAGTGTTCTTGGTGGTTGCTAAGGTTTTCTGGATAGTTGTTAGGATGTTGCTAGATGGTTGCTTGGACATTGCTAATTGGTTGCTGGGGTGTTGGTTTGACAGAGTGTTCTTGGTGGTTCCTAGGATGTTCTGAATATTTGATATGGTGTTCTGGATGATTGCTAGGACGTTGCATAAGTCGTAATTTGTGATATCCTTCAAATATCACAAAGAGTTTAATACTCAGGATCAGGGGTTTGTTCAAATCCATAACTCTGTATGAACAATAATCATTGTGATACTTGCCTTAGCAACCAACTTGCCCGACCAGTCCCATCTAAGTGCATTTTCAACCACATCAGAAGGTAGTGGGCTTCTGCAGCCGTCACAGAAGTGAATATGTGAACAAGTCGGTGATTGCTGAGGGACTTGCTTTGATTCAGAGCAGCTCCCTGCACATATAACCATCTGCGGCCCAGTGAATCGAGGGGGTTTGATTCTCAGACTAGATTTACGGCAGCACACGCTCACTTCACAGACTGCTGGGCTGGGCTGCGTATATCATATGGAGCAGGGACACAATAGTGCTGTGTATCTTGCACATGCCGTGAAGAGTCAAAGTTAAAGCTTTCAAAAAAGAACAATAAACAAACCCAACAGGTGCACAGAATTGTTACTGTGTAGAATATACAAGCCTGTCTGTGAATACCAGTGATAAATTTGCTTTTATGTTCCAACCAAAAAAAGAGAGAGAAATGTTCGTGCTCGGCCAAACAGTGTTATCATTAACAATGTCATCAGCAAGTATAGTTTTTAACCCATTTCACAACAACCTCAAAGTTAAAAGTAAATAAATAATAGGAAATTACATTTTGCATAAAGAAAGCAGGTGTTTTCTATTCTAACATTTTCATGAATATTTAACCTCTAGATTCTCATTAGAGAACATTGCAGCCATTTTCCTTGATTTTGATTTATTTTATTGTATTTCCATTACTTTAAATTATTCTTATTACATTTGCATAAATAAATTAGTGCTGTCTAATCACTAAGATATCTTAAAAGTGTGTGTGTATATATATATATATATATATATATATATATATATATACACATATACACAAACACACACGCACACATATTTAAAAGCTTTTATATTTTATATTAGATGTGATTAATCACGATGAATCGATTTCACAGCTCTACAGTAAATTTTATATTTATTGAGTGAATATTAATAAATATTATTCTTTCACACAAGAAGAAATTAGCTTTATTGTCTTGTAAATGTCTTGATGCAATAAACGTTGTAATAGTCATAAAAACAGACTTAATTTTCTTTATGCAAAATACATTTTCTTATTTCTTTTGATTATGGGGTGAAATATAATCTTGACTAGTTTCACGAGTTCACACTTACATACAATTAGAGGGGGTAAAGTTTAATGCATAAAATTTAATGCTTCGGCCCGAACTCCCCACTGTGTAAGTAGTCAGGACTAGAAGAGAAGGGGCGGTGGAGGGGTGCTGCTAAACTGTCAATGGATTGAGGTGAGACTGCTGAGTACCATTGATTGTTGAGTGCTCTCCACCCATGTTAATTATCTGAACGTGCTCCTCCCGAACTGTTAATAAAACATCATTTCATGAGTATGCAGTATCAAGGCAGGGACAAAATATCATTTGAATACTTTATTAAATCATTATAATCTAACTGAAAAATGAAATTCCACTATCAGAAGTCACATTTTTCACGACTTTTTTTCTTTTCAAGTTTTAGAAACAACAACAGCATCACTCTGTGAGCTACAATATATGCATGTGTACTACTTCCAGAGAATAGAAGCACAACCCTCTGGACTGCGCTGTGCCAACAAGAGCACAGGAGGTTTCAGAAGCTACACCAAGGCTGATGGTGGTTTAAGAAGGAGAGTTCAGGAGCTACATAACCACAGTCCAGAGAGGTTTTGTGCACAAATTAATGAGCTCAGTCCAAAATAATCCAGATTGGCTTGCTCTTTGAAAGGCCTTTGTGGCACAGCATATTGTTTGTATGTTTGAAGATGTCAAAGAAAGCTGATAGATAGTAAAAATAAATTGATGTCTACCAAGACCAGAATACCATTTGTACTGAAATAGAGGTGAAGACAGGGGTGGAGAGATGATTATTGAAACTGAGTTACAGTTTTTCTGTCCTCCCATGTCTTTCTGATGAACTGGTTAAAGCTGATGTGTGTATATGGTTTAATGTGCAAGTTAATTACCCTCCAAAGAGCGCAAACATTGTCGCTCGTTTAATGAGCTTATTGGCACAGTAACATTGACTTAACCAATGGTTAGAGGTGGGACTAAATGCTTGTCTGACCAATGGCAGATATTTTTACAATTCCATTGGTGGAGATTGTTTTCCACAATCTATTTCATGATCACCACAGAGGAAATGACAACAGCAAAATGTTTGTCGCTTCTTGTTTGGCGAAAGCATGCGACTCTCTTCACCCTGACCCTCACATTTCAACAGCCCAGGCTATAGCGTCTATGATGCCTTAGCACTTTCAAAGCTGGATTTATTTTATATAAATATCAGTATTCAGAGCAAAGGTACCCAGTATAATTGCCAAAGTGCACAGAACAAGCTGTCACTGAAACAACCACATCAAAAAAACGACAATTCAAACAGAAGTGTGAAATTAACATTCTAATACTGTTGACATATAATTTCCCAAACCTGGGATGAGCTGATAGGATCTTTTTCAGTAAAAAATAATAATTATCATTATAATAAAAACACAAACAAAACATTCTGGAATTTCCTTTTAACCTTAAACTGAAATACAAAAAAAAAACACACAAAAAAAAAACAAGGATAATTAAATTTAAAAAAGAGTCAAGTTTACATGTACACCACCACAGCAGCAATTCCTGAATGATATACATGCAGTTTTTTCAGTACTTTCACATTGATACAAGCAACATATTTACACCACACTGGTTATGCTTCTGTCTCTGCGGTGAGAGACTCTATATGGCATTCCTTTTGTATTCTACATACATTTAGCAGCATAGAAAACATTGATAAAGTAGCCATAACTCATAGAGTAATGGCGAAGCCTACTCAACATCCAGATCCTGAGTGTCCAAATAAAGAGCCACATGTTGTATAGTGTCTTAATTCAGTAGTCTTAAACTTGTCAATCACATGACAGTCATCCCACCCACAAGTTTCTCTCTGTCTAATGACAGAAGTTTTCTTCGTTGGAAAATCCATAGCGTTTCGAGGTCTCCGTGTGCTTGTCACATTAAAAATCTCCACGTACAGCAGTCGATGAAGCGTTTGAGGTGTAATGAGGACGTTTGTGCAAGCACGTCCTTCAAAGGTTGTTTGCACACGGTTTCAGGTCCATTTGATTGACTGGCAACAGAAGAAATGATTCTGCCAAACAGTAGCATTGATGGAGTGGAAAAAGGCTCATGAGATATGATTATTCTAGCCTGAGTAAATTAAAGTTTCTGTCCTTATAATCAATCCTTTTTTGAGTCATGGCTTTCCTTGGGGCTTGTGTTTATGCGCGTGTTTTTAACAAAGCAATATTCAATATCTTTAATCTTTAGGTAGACAGTTATATCCAGATCAAGGCACAAACATTTCACATTAAAAATATGTATCTACATGCATTACAAGTTCAGAGCAAGTATGGAAACTAGAATACTTGCTGCCTTCAAACCAGCTCACAGGAACGCCACTACAATGCCGTAATTATGAACCCATTGCTTTCCAAGTTGGGGTCGTATCAATGAAAGAATCATGACTATATCATAATAAAGTGTCATTTTGAATATACAATGCATTTTGCGTAATGATGATGGGGATTAGCAATAAAGCTAATGAGTTACACATTTTGTCCTTCCTTTATATTGTCAGGAAGTGAAAAAAAAGGAAATAAATATGCGTAAAACATCCATTTTATTCTAACCAAAATCACTTGAACGTACATCATGTCATAAAACTTCATAATTAGGAACTTCCCAGGAGAACTTGAAGGCAGCAAATATTCCAGAGAAATCCCAGAGCTTCAGTACACATGGGAGAAAATCAATGGAGAAAGAGTTCCAGCAGAGGAGCATGGAGACGAGCCAGACACGAGAGTGTGAGAGCAAACAGTCCTAGTTGGAAACACAGCAGACAACACATCGCACAAGCCCATTGCTGAGGCTGCGCACGCTAGCAATACAACAACGGCGCTCTGTCAACGCTCTCTGTACACAATAGGGGCAAACTAAATCACTTTAACCAGGACGAGGAAAACAAGTGATATGTTTGTGAAAGGAGAGAAGGACGGGGGAATCACAGCGGATCAGGAGGGATATTTACACCCTATAGTATGCCAATCTTTTGTCTATGGCCACAAGTTTCTGTAAATAACATCATCCCCTGAGGCTGAAATGGATATGGAGAACATACATCAACTCTCTGTAGGTTTGTAACTCTTGTTCTATGCAACTAGCAGGGAATAATTACTGTGACCACAAGCACCCCGTGGGGTCACAAATTAAGACTGCTACAAATTGAGGAAAACAACTCATGCTTAGAGTGTACGTGGTCATATTTCAAATTGTAAGAAAGTGTACACTTGTGGCCTTTTATACCATTAACATTAAATTATACTATCTGCAAGAACAATAATAACATACTATTTAAGTACACTACAATTGAAATTAAAATTAAGCACACTTCTTTTTCACAAGGGTAAACCATTTTAAAGTGAAACCTTGTATTTTCTTTCAATCCCTCGCAATTAAGCATGTATTTAAGTACGTGTTAAAAGATCACTATTCTGTTTTGCCATGTTTGCTGCATAACATCTGTGCAACGCACAGTCAAAAAACAAGATGTGTCTTTTTTGTTAGTTTCAGGAAGAGAAATCTCTTCTGATCAGAATGGTATTTTGTTATTGTGGCATTTTCAGCTCACTCTGCAAGGATCAAGAGCGGATTAACGCTTCGGCGTGTGGGAGAAGTTGCATGCAGATACACATGCGTATCAGTGCGTTTGCGATTACTAGCCTAAAAATGAATGCTTAGTGGTTACAGGTCGTTTGAGTGAGCATGTGCTCATATATGAGAGCATGTGTGGGCTGATGTATGCGTTTAGAGTTGACTTTTGCACGGGAGTTGGAGTATGGCACCCATGACCCTGCCTTAAAACTCTACAATAAGATTAGCGAGTGCTTGCCGTGCCACATGCTACTGTCCCTGCTCTTCTGTCTGAGCGCTGACACCTGAAACCCTGACCCAGAGACGATGGCATCTGTTGTATCTGCATGTTTATCTATTACTTTTATTATTTGTGCAAGTAGCTTCAGAGGCAGAGGTGGCATTGATGGACGATCCCAAAATTTTTTTGGTCTTAGGAATAATGTGCACTGATGAATCGTCCAAAAATAAGACCAGGGGTGTATGTTAGGAAAGTAAATAGGGTATTTTGATTTCATGTTGACCTTACAGCATAAATCTGATATTTCAAAGAAACTGAAAAACTCTAAAGAGAGAAGATGAAGACACAAGTAAACAACAGTGGTCTGACACTGAGACTAAATCTATCTTTAGAGAATCCAGGCTTCTTTGTTCATATATTTCTTGCTCTAGAGGGATAGGACTTACTCTTATAGACTCATTAAACCCGGATACAATTTTTCAATGACACTTTACTGCTATGTATGCCAAGTCATACAAGACAGAACTTATACTAGTGTGTATGGCCTACATGGATTACCCATTCAACCTATAGAGCTGGCGAGCAAAGAGAGGCATTGAGAACTGTGTGTGTGTGTGTGTGTGTGTGCGTGTGACACTAATCTGTTAATCTTGTTAATGCCTTTGCAGTTGGTGCCCTAACGTCCAGCACATGAAATAAAGGAAGGACAACACGATCACCAACAGCTGTCGATGCTCACTGTTTGCTGCCCATCACACACACACACATACACGTGCACTCCCACTAAAAGTTTCGCTGTTATATGATTTCTGTTGCAGTTTATTTCAGACTAGATGTTGAAAAGGTAGAGGAAGCGAAAGGTTTAGCAAAGGAATCGTAACTACTTCTGAAAAAGGCTGGTTTTGACAAAAGCATAACTAACAAACATAATTTGTAGATGGACAATTACTCCCTTCAATGTGATGTTCATCCCTAAATAATTAGTATGTGTATTTTTTAAAGATAGGGGAGTTGAATGAGAAAAATAAGTTGGGAACAGCCTTTGTCTAAGTCAATGTGCCAAAAGGGGGTTTTCGTAGTGATGCCATAGAAGAGGTATTTTTGGTTCCTCAAAGAACCTTTCAGGGAAGTTCTTAAAAGCACCATTGTGTGAAGTGTGAAGAGAACTTCTTAATAATCTAAAGAAGCTTTTGTGGAATGGAAAAGTATCATGGGTGTTAAAGGTTCTCCATCAATGCCAACAATGAACCTTCATTGTATGAGTGTATGTTATTTTCATGCTGTCTCCATATACTTTCTTCTCCTGCTGAAAAGACCATCACAGATAGTCATCAGCATGCTTCTTAACTAGCGTAACCACCAAAAGACTGTGCAGTTTACCAGCAACCCAACATAAACCAGCCTGGACATTACTACAGGTCTAAGCTAGTCTTTTCAGTAGGAATATGTTGCATCTTTCGTTTCTTGCAGAATTCTCAGTAAAAGGGAGACTCATAAAAGTCCCACTGTTTTGTGACAAGGCATATGGGGGGCCAGAATGAAGGTGAGGGATGCTGATGGTGTCACTTTCGCAGAGAAAATCTGTTATGTCCTCTTTTCACCAATCCAGAACTCTAGCGTAGTCCTGCAAAGCGCAACCTCCTTCGCTCTTCAGGTCGGCAAAGATCTGCGTGAAGAAATGCGGGTCTGCGTTGATGCGCAGCATCTTGGCACTGGTGACGTCGATAATGGCCAGACAACGGTCCCAGAATGCCTCTTTACCCGCCTCCACCAGGAAGGGTTTGAGCGGGTATGAGATCTCGTTCCCCATGTAGGAGTAGGACAGGTACAGACAGGTTAGTAGAATTGCTTGGAGCTCATGCTCTGAAGACACCACGTCGCCATCCACCACGTCACGGCACAGCATGTACACAAACACCACGTTGGCTGGGGTCACAAAGGCCTGGTCCTGCCAGCCCTGGAGCAAGAGTGAGCGGTCCACAGCCCGCAGCCACAGAACCGGATCTGCGGGGGAAAGGTGCTTGAGCCGATAGCAGCGGCCACACAGAAACTCGCCCAGGCAGCGAAGCAGCTCACTAGTCGAGGCCTGGACGATCACACGCTTGGGTGTGGAAGTGCATGTAGGCGAAGTCTTCTTAACAGAGGAAATCTGCTGCTGTTTTCCATAACCCAAGCCCAGGCCTAGACCTGCTGGACCCTCGTAGCTAGCGAGATTGGCGCAGGAGAGAGACTTTTTCACATTTTCGTGGTTTAGGTGCAAGACCGGATCCTTTTGGTAGATGTTATTGTTGTTGAGAGGAGCCCCAACGGCGCCATGACCTCCAGGATAGGCTTTTTTGGACTCACCCCGCTTCTTGGTGGAGGCCACCAGTCGTTTCCAGGTGAGAGCGGGGAGGAAAATGGAATGGCGTTTGAGGTTGCGGTCCTTTTGAGTGTTCAGCGAGCGGCTGCTCAGGCTTGGGTAATGGCTTAGAGAACCGGGCCGGTCGTCATAATAACCAGGTTTTCGAGTACCCGGCGAGAGGGATAGTACGGTACCCATGAGTCCACTGAGGTGGTGAAGCGACCAGCAGTGTGGGTTAATGTGGCTCAAAAATAAAGTGCTTGTGCCTTACTGTTTGAATGGTGGAAGGTCAAGACTTGGCTGGTGAAGGGCACGGATGAGTTCCTGAGGAGATTATATGCAGAGTATTATAATAAATAAAGGACACATTTAAATGGCAGGTACAAATTCATGTAAATAAAGAGAGAACACTATGACATGCAGTTTTGGGAAACACAAATGGACTAACAATGAAAAGTTTTTTTGCAACATTTATATTGGTAATAAATTGGTTCATATATAATTATTAGGGGTGTAACAATATATCATGTGTCACAATATATCGCAATACAAAAATGCATTAATATATATCGTGGATAGTGACAATATGTATCGTCTCTAATTTACCCAAAATGAAAATTACTCTGTGAAAAAATTCAAGTTTACAGAGTTTTAGTGTCAGTACTACATTATACTACTATATATAATGTTGAATATATTGTATAATAATAACATGGGGGAATATTTGTGGGTCCTGATAGAGCCAAATGTCTTGTTTTCAGTAAAAAGTGTCCTACATTATTCTAAATATATCTAGCCAGTGACAGAGTCCAAGCATATTCGTCTAAAATAATTATGTATTTTCAGCTTCAGAATCATGAATATTTTTATTCTGGTGTAACCATTTCATTTACAACCCCAATGTAATACCAAATTTAGCATTTTAATCAACAGTACATTTTTAGTAAACCTTTTATCAAATGTCTTGGAGTATCGCAATAATATCGTATTGCGAGTTCAGTATGGTGATATGTATCGAATCGTGACATGAGGGTATCCTTACACCCCCAATAATTATTCATCAGTTCTGATTCTCAAACTTGATTGGCTTCTTTTGGAACTGTTTACATTGACAGAGAAAAATACACAAACTTAAAGGCCAGTTTTTGTCAGAAATGCTTATAAATATAAAAGTTACTTTATATTAATTCAAATCTAGTCAAATAAAATGTATTTGTATAGCACACAATGCTTGTTTTAAAGCAGCTTTACAGAAAATCATGATGCAATGCTTATAATATCTTAACATCTTTATGCCTTATAGTTGTCTTTAGCAGATTTAGAGATGGGCGATAATATAGTTTATATATTGTAATGATACAAGCAATTAAGCTGTAGAGATATACTATAGATGTCAAAAAAGTTAGACATGCACCTACTTTACATAAAGAGCTGTATATAAAAAGCTGAACAATATCATATTTTTTTGCAATGAAAAAAAAAATCATGCTCCTGTTTACCTACATGGTGGTAAATAATGACAAATATTTAAGATTCTCCACTATTTCTTTCGGTCACTAATAAAGTCAGTTTGTTCTGACCTTGTTAATTTATTTATTTTACCCCAAATTAAAAATTATCTCATCATTTACTTATCCTCATGTTGTTTCAAACCTTTCTCTTTATCTGTGGAAGACTGAAAAAAGAATATGTAGCCTACTGATGCATTCAAGATTCAAAAAGAACAAAATATGCATCAAAACATTGTAAATGTTTCCAAAGAGTGATCCATGCGATGTTATATCTGACTCTTCTGAAGCAATGCAATAGTTTTGTGTGAGAAAAAGATTGAAATTTGAAACAATCTTGATATTTGTCTTGTGTAGCTCTCCTTGGTGTTCTCATAATAATTTGCAAGAGAAATATTATTTGAGTCGTGAATGAATCACAAATTAGTCTGTTCTTTTCGATGGATCAGTTGACCAGTTCACAAAACTGATCTGAATGATTCGTTCACAAATCAGACTCACTGACTACTGACCTAATCATCCAGTCGTAACAGCTACAGCTCACTCAGGCAGGGGATATTATCAGTAATATGACTTAAATTTCGGTCTATTCCTCACACAAAGCAACTGTTTTCAATTACATTCAGAAGAGAAGTTGTATATAAACCAGGTTTGTTAATTTTATTATTAGGCTAGATTATTTAATGGTGTTTTTGTGTCCGCTTTGAAGCTTGAAATCTCGGCAGTCTCCATTCAATTGCACGAGAATAAGAAAGAAAAAGTCATACGGTTTGGATCAACATGAACGAGAAACTTGTATTAAATTATAAAAATCGATCAAATAGCACTGTTCTCAGACTTTTTTGTAGATATAGTTCCTTTACTCAGAACACCAACTGTTGAGAGAACAGGAAACTAAACATGTAAAAGCAAACCCCTAAACAGCACAATGTTCTGTGTTAGGCTATTTGTTCTAGACACACCTTTATTTTTTACTTGATTTTACATAGATTATGTTCATATATATTCACATCAGAGTAGCCTAATTGACTTGTAGAGCTGTATTTGCATATGCTATTTTATTAATGTTGTGAAAATACCAACATTAAAGTACAGTAGCTACCTGAATACTTGAACCAAATTGTTGTAATTAATAAAGTTATTGTCACTGCAATAAAATTGGAAATTTGGTATAAGATGCCTCTGTCATCAAGAAAGTTTAAATGACCGAAGGATTCTCATGAGATCCAATTTTAATCTATTATGGTTTTACATTTACATTAGTAGCAATGGTCACTCCTACTATTTAGGTGATCACTATTAGGTTGCAGTGTTTTCCTCACCTGTTCGGAGGACATCAATGGATCGCATCGGCGTCTTGACTGCGTCCTGCACATCACACGCACGCGCTGAAACGCGTCGCATAAGCGCTTACTGCATTAATGTTTGCATTAAATCCTTCCGTCGCACAATTAAACCTGAATCTGACAACATACTAAACTTAAGCGCGTCCAACGCTCGAGTTAGAAACAAAGTCGTTCAGGTTCACTGACGTCGTTCCTCTTCAAATATGTCCATTATCCAGAAACGCTGCTTGTTAAGTGTCCTCATTTGAAGTTGGGCTAATTAATTTGAAGAAGAGGATTAACACCACATAAAACTTTCACGGCATTCCAGTTCCATCTCGTTTGCACTTTGAACAAACAGTTGATGAACCCGAGTAGCCTGTTTGGGCCAGTTACAGAAAATCCGCCAAAAATATATCCTATGCAAAGGCGCACGCATAGAGCCCAAGTCTTTATAATAGAGCCTCAGTCCTGGTATTGACAGCAGGAGTTTGTGCTCTGGTCCTCTTTGCTGCACATCAGGCTGTTTTCAGCGAAGACTCCTCCTCGCGACATGTGACCTCCTCCTCCTCGTTAATATCGTCCTATAGACTGACTGACTGACTGACTGGCAGGCACACAACAGCTCAGTAGATCTCATGGACACATGTAGAGCCCAATAGGTATACAGAAAAATCGGCCCCAAATATATATATATATATATATATATATATATATATATATATATATATATATATATATATATATATATATATATATATATATATATATATGTATATATATATATTGTTAACGTGTATCAACGTTAGACTTAGGCCTAATTATTTTTTCTTTTATTTGGAATGTTGCAGTTTTTATTAGAAATAGCATTATATTTCTAAAGTATTTCATATAAGATTTATCCGTGCACATCTTTTTTTTTAAAATTCGTTTACCCTCGTAATTTTTAATCAAAATAACTTCCCATCCCTCTTGCAGAGTCATCTTCTCTTCTCAGATGACGTGTTTACTGGCGCGAGGGCGGGGCAACCTGTCACTCACATGACATCACAAAAATAGTAAACTACAACCATCCAATCAATTTCATATGGACAAAATCAAATCCCAATCTACATTTTTTACTTGTTCGAGAAGCCTTTTCACTCATCATAATAGGGACGAAAAGACTATAGCAGCTTCCATTTCATGTCAACTTTATTTTTATTTTTTTGTTGTTGTTTTGTTTTTTTACTTTCTATGAATCAAAGAATTCTGAAAAAAATTATCAAAAACAAGCAATTCAATTTAATATAAAAAATTAAGCAGCACAACTATTTTCAACATTGACAATAATAAGAAATGTTTCTTGAGCAGCAAATCAGCATATTAGACTGATTTCTGAAGGACACTGAAGACTGGAGTAATGATGCTGAAAATTCAACTTTGCCATCACAGATATACAAATATATTAAAATAGATTTTTTAAAAATGTAATATTTCACGTTTTGATGAGGAAAAACTCGATGAGGCTACACACACACACACACACACAGGTTTAGGGGATAAAATATACAGTTTGTACAGTATAAAATGGAATGTCATCATAAAACATGCAACCCAACATGTGTGTGTGTAGAACTACGCCCACTAAAGCTGAAATGCAAGACCCATTTAGCCTATATAACCTACTTACTATAGGCTTCTGTATATGGTATCATAATTAATTGAAAGGCATGTTACAATTGTGAGCTTTTCATACATAAAAGTGAACAAATATCTCAATGTAGGATCTTTCTAAGGTTTTGCATCTTCCGGCATAGAGAGAACAATTGCCCCTTGTTGAGTAATAGCAGCATAACATGGAGCTGATAAGATCACAGTAGCACAAGAACTTTGTTATATCACTTGATTACAAAACGGCTCAGCAAATACAACAAAGTGTTCCTCAGAAAGAGTGAGTTGTAACAACAAGCTAACAGGTGCCCAGTATGAGTGTTTTTTTTTGTTGTTTTTTTCAGAGTAGACATTTTCACCATTCAGCAAACAAGTAATTCTGTGTGGTTGCTGTTGCACATGCTTCCCCTTCTGCCTAAGAAGGATTTATGACCAGGGTTCAGCACATGGCAGTTCATGTATTTGCTTCAGATCCGTGTGTTATACACTGAATGGGCATTAAATGTGCAGTTTGCAATTATAAAGGAGCTGTGAAGAAATCTCTCTTGTTTTCTTTTTTTACTCTTCATACTGTACCTGTTGTCATGCCATTTCACCTTCTGTTAGTGTTGGAGCGGTAGAATGCAAGAGAGAGATACCGTTGAAAAAAAAGAAAGAAAGAAAAAAGTATGCTTAATTGTATTGACTGTGTACTTTTAACGTAACATACTTTTAACGTAACGTACAAATGTAAACTTGATTACAATTTTAACATTAAACATTATTGAATGTTCCATTCAAAGTTAATATATTTTAAAAGTACTAAAATTCAACATCATGTGTAAAATTTATTTAAATATATGACAGACACGTTTCAGTAGAAATGACATTAGTTTACCATAAATGCTGGCAAGCATATACTTCAACCATATTTAAAAACAATCAAATTATGAAATTTCATATAAAGATGTAATTTATTAAGTCCAACTTAAATATGTCAAACAGCACTTTAAAGATTAGATAATTGCATTTAAAACAAATTTAATACATTTGAATTTAATTGCACTTAACATGCAATAAAGTTCTAAAACATTACATTCACTTTGCACTTATTTTTACTTCCTTTTCAAAAAGGTAGACTTGGTAATGGGGTAATAAGAGTAACTTTGGAAATGGAGCTACTGCGATTACAGTCCTTCAGCACTACAGCACATTTGAGTGAGACTGGCTGATAGTGGACATGAATAGTGACTTGTGACCACTGAATTTGCAATCTCAAACACAGTGAAATCAAGTGAGTAACAAACAGACTGCCAGAGATTTGTTTGTTTTCTACACTGTTGTATTTTACATTGAGGTAAATGCTGCCCTCTAGTGGTCAAAAGCAAGAAAGCCTAAACGTCTATAGGCTGTGACTTGGATTTGAACTCCACTGGTAGCAGAGCCTGCTTTCTCTGCTTTACAGAATGAGATATAAAGAAATTACATCTGACATCATATACCATGGCCAGACATGTGAATGATTGCCTTGGCAAATATGTAAAGGAAAATAGTTTCACCACAAATAGTAGCTAAAACTAAACAATTTTAAAGACTTATTGAAATAAATAATTTCAAATGTAAATTGCTAAAACATAAACTCCTAGTCTTGTTCCATTTCTTTTGCAATAACAGAATATTTGATTCAAGGCACATAATGCTAGGGTGAATTTAATGGGAATAAATATACACTCACCTAAAGGATTATTAGGAACACCATACTAATACTGTGCTTGACCCCCTTTCGCCTTCAGGACTGCCTTAATTCTACGTGGCATTGATTCAACAAGGTGCTGAAAGCATTCTTTAGAAATGTTGGCCCATATTGATAGGATAGCATCTTGCAGTTGATGGAGATTTGTGGGATGCACATCCAGGGCACGAAGCTCCTGTTCCACCACATCCCAAAGATGCTCTATTGGGTTGAGATCTGGTGACTGTGGGGGCCATTTTAGTACAGTGAACTCATTACCATGTTCAAGAAACCAATTTGAAATGATTCGAGCTTTGTGACATGGTGCGTTATCCTGCTGGAAGTAGCCATCAGAGGATGGGTACATGGTGGCCATAAAGGGATGGACATGGCCAGAAACAATGCTCAGGTAGGCCATGGCATTTAAATGATGCCCAATTGGCACTAAGGGGCCTAAAGTGTGCAAAGAAAACATCCCCCAAACCATTACACCACCACCACCAGCCTGCACAGTGGTAACAAGGCATGATGGATCCATGTTCTCATTCTGTTTACGCCAAATGCTGACTCTACCATCTGAATGTCTCAACAGAAATCGAGACTCATCAGACCAGGCAACATTTTTCCAGTCTTCAACTGTCCAATTTTGGTGAGCTCTTGCAAATTGTAGCCTCTTTTTCCTATTTGTAGTGGAGATGAGTGGTACCTGGTGGGGTCTTCTGCTGTTGTAGCCCATCCGCCTCAAGGTTGTGCGTGTTGTGGCTTCACAAATGGTTTGCTGCTTACCTCGGTTGTAACGAGTGGTTATTTCAGTCAAAGTTGCTCTTCTATCAGCTTGAATCAGTCGGCCCATTCTCCTCTGACCTCTAGCATCAACAAGGCATTTTCGCCCACAGGACTGCAGCATACTGGATGTTTTTCCATTTTCACACCATTCTTTGTAAACCCTAGAAATGGTTGTGCGTGAAAATCCCAGTAACTGAGCAGATTGTGAAATACTCAGACTGGCCCGTCTGGCACCAACAACCATGCCACGCTCAAAATTGCTTAAATCACCTTTCTTTCCCATTCTGACATTCAGTTTGGAGTTCAGGAGATTGTCTTGACCAGGACCACAACCCTAAATGCATTGAAGCAACTGCCATGTGATTGGTTGATTAGATAATTGCATTAATGAGAAATTGAACAGGTGTTCCTAATAATCCTTTAGGTGAGTGTATATATATATATACTATGTGACCCTTTTTTCATACTCTGGGATAGTTTATTTTAAAATCGGGGACACTCAACCAGAAAAGGCTGTATTACTGTAATTTGTGCAGTTAAAGCCTGTTTGACCATAAGTGAGAGAGCATGAATGACTATGAATAAGTGAAAGAGGAGAAAGAAGGACATTAAAATGACACTGACACACTGTAGTATGTTCTATGGTTTTGTGATGGCTGAATATTGCAATAATATGAAATACAGAAGTTATATAAAAATTCCTTTTTATGAATGCTAAGTATTGAATAAATGTATTTAGGGGAAAACCTAGATGTTATTCATTTGAAACATTTAAATGACTGTCTCAAAATGTCCAAAACATGCTCTCCCACTTTTGTTTAAATTTGTATTTTATTATAGCCTATGTACATCATAAACATACAGTAATATCTGAATCAGAAATAAGAAATATTTACGCTCCTTACATTAACCATATTGTTTTTTCTCCTGTCTCAGTGACATCAGACCCATGAAGTGATCTCAGTCAAACAGCAACCCAGTTATAATATAGAAATGTTTATATAGACTAAATAGAGCAAACATTTTCCTCATGACCCAATTTCCAAGATTAACCTCATTCAGCCTATGTGATCAAGTGTCTCTTTCATTGGTTGAAAATCTAATAGTATTGCTAGTACTTGCTAGTATTGCAAGAAACATTTGTACAGGGACACATACAGTTGATCTGAACATTGTTTTCTTTTAAGTCCTAAAATGGCCTTTTATTTTCATTTTTGCTGCATCCACTGCATGACAGAACAAGGCAAAAGCCAGGCAGCATCATTTATCAAAGGTTTCTTGAAGACAAAACATGTACTGTTTAATTTTATTATTATTTTAATAATTTAATAGTGAATTTTATTATAATAAATCATACTCATAATAAATAATAATAAACTCATCAACTCATAATAAATAATAATTTCATAATGTATTTTGTGAAGTCAGAGTATGTTGTACCATGTGTAAGCATGAGGTATACATTCCTTTTTAAACATAAGCAACATGTTTTGCTAACTTACAAGGAAGTTGTAAGTCCCAGAGTGGTGTATATAAGCTTAATCCTTACTGTATTGACTCAGAGGCATGACGGGGTGAGAGGGAGGAGAAACACAGAAAAACCATATACAGCTGGCATGATGGGGTGAGAGGATAGAGAAATGGGGAACAGAGAAATCTGTAATGAAGACCTCCTCTCGTAGCCTTATTCTTCTATGCCTGTTTCTCTTGTGTGTCTGATACATGTATAAAAATAATAAAAAAGAGATCTCTTGGCAAAGTAACTGGTGTAGCTTCCGTGATTCAACGGGGAAAAGCATGATTTTCAAATCTACACTTCTAAATATTCTATCAAAACAACTGGTTTGTATCTCTGTATGATATAAAATTATTATAATTTTTTTTTTAATTTCTAAATTATTCTCATAACATTTTTAACTGTGGAGTTCATTTCTATTTTTATACGAATATTTGAAATATCGCTCATGTCCACACCTTGACAAGTTTTAATCAATATAATATCAACGAGTGTGGGTCGAGAGGTCAGATGTTACATTTTGTGACAGCACCCATTTAGGAACCAGAACCCTGTCCCCTGGTTTCACAGACAAGACTTTAGTCTAGTCTCAGAATTAAATGCATGTTTGAGCTGTTTTACCTAAAAAAAAACTTGCACTGACAATCTTAAAATATACCAGCACCATTGTTTTGTCTCAAGAAGCACACCAGTAATGTTTTTTTCTAAACCACATTTATCAAAGATACTTAAATGTCCTAATTGAACTAAAGCCTAATCCTGGCTTAATCTAAGAACTGTCTGTGAAACCAGGCCTATTCCAACCGACACACATCAATATTAAATGAATACACTGGATAGCATGATTTAAAGTGCATAAATCATAACAATACAGATGTCTGACTTAGATTTATTTTATTCTGTTAATATGTTTGAAACTTAAAACGCTAGATCAGTGAATTTGTTTAGCTTATTGCTGGCGTGCCCTTGTCTTGCTTATACTCCCATGGCTTCCAATCTCACACCAAACCAATACCAAATGGATTATGTCTGGCATAAATCATTCAAATACACCTGTTATGCATTTGTGTAAAATGTCCTTATTCATTTTCTTCACTAAATTCTTGCAGCACACTGAATAACAAGTACATAGTAGATCACTGTCCATGGTGCTGAAATGAACAAAATAACCTCACAATCAGAGCCTCTTTGGATGAAAAACAGGCGGGGAAAACCATTAGAAAAGCACAATTACTGAACACATTATGGGGTTTTATAATGAAACACTACTGTGTGTATTTTTAAATGCATGTAAATGTAGTTTAACCACATATGGATATTTTTATTAGAATTTTTGTGCAAGACGCCAAATTCACAGTCAACCTATTTAGTCATATTTATTGCCTTTTTTAATTTACAACCTAATTATTTTGCTTTTAAAACTAGGATATTTATTCCATTAGCTTTGCATTTTAAGGTTTGCTGATCCAAATAGCACACAGATCTCATCCAAATAGCACACAGATAACACTCATATTTCAAGCGTAGATGATGGTGCACGATGCAAACTTGTGCAGTGTAGTGTATAATTCTGATTGACAACATGTCTACCCTTCAAAATTTCACAAGATAAAAAACTAATTTTAATCATGATCTCTTCCTACCTCTCTGAACACACACATGTACACAAACACACAGGTAGTCATGATGAGGGGATTGCAGCGCGAGGCTTATGTCCTCAGATTCATCTGCTTTTGGTATAGCATAAAGTCATCAGGTATGGAATCTGTGTAAAATATCAGGAGAAAAAAAACTGAGTAACTCTATAACTAAAACACTGTTTTGACCTGCACACGCTCTGAATGACGTGCCTTCAATTTGAAGCACACAGCACACTGAACCATTACAATTCCGTTTTTATACATATAACATTTTCAAATTGGCCCTCAGAT
The DNA here is from genome assembly GCA_030578255.1 of Tiaroga cobitis. NCBI lineage: Eukaryota > Metazoa > Chordata > Actinopteri > Cypriniformes > Leuciscidae > Tiaroga > Tiaroga cobitis. The sequence continues at coordinate 16,280,533 of CM060609.1, forward strand.
ACTGAGATTCATTTTAGAATGCATCTCACATCATGTTACTCACCATTGCATCTATAGCCGAGATTAGACCATATGACGTTCTCCTGGGAGAAGCAGAAGACGCCCAACCGCCCTCCTCTCATAGTGGTGTCTATCAAGACTCCTGAATCGGCCACCAAGGCTGTCCCTTCATACAGTCTTAATCTGTCCCATTGATATAACCCAGTCAGACTCTACAAAACTAAACTTTCAAGTTCTAATAGTAAGAGATATGCTTGTGTGAGTCCTCATTCATAGAAAAATGTTTTGTGTATCTCTTAAAGTTAAATCAGATCAGCCCTCACCTTATGTAGCCCACCTGTGGGCGGTGAGTGAGGTGCCAGCGATAGGACGTTCTGTCCTTCCAACCCACATTTCTTGGGTCCTTCCAAAGCAAAGTAACTTCCCCTGATGTGTCTCCTGTGTGCCACAGGGCATTACGCAGATACTCACCAGGGCCTGTACGAGACTTCACTGCCTGGAAGTCAAGAGTGAGGTAAAAAGAGACGGATACATTTCTGAGTAATGTTAACAAAAGTTATTTAAACATGAATATATGCACTACTGTTTAAAAGTTTCCCGTCAGCGAGATTTTTAAAAAGAAATGAATACTTTTAATTAGCAAGGACGCATTAAATTGATCACAAGTGACAGCAAATAATTTTACATTGTTAAGGAAAAATTCTATTTCAAATAAATGCTGTTCTTTTGAACTTTCTTTTCATCAAAGAATCCTGAAAAAAACAACAACATCGATAATAATAAATGTTTCTTGAGCAGCAAATCAGCATATTAGAATGATTTCTGAAGGAGCAAGCATGTGATACTGAAGACTGGAGTAATGATGCTGAAAATTCAGCTAAATTACATTTAATTTACATTTAATTACATTTAATTACAAAATAAATTACATTTTAAAATATATTGAGATGGAAAACATTTCACAATAATAATATTTTTTACTGTATTTTTGATTAAATAAATGCTGCCTTGGTGAGCATTAGAGATTTTTTTTTTATTAAAAATAATCTTACTGTTGCCAAACTTTTTAATAATTTTTGAATCAGGCCTACATTATGTCCCAAATCCATTTTCTCCTTTCTTCCTCCACATTCCTTTCTCACATTCGTAAAAATGCAACACTGGTGAATTTGTGTGTATTCAATGCTTTATTTATCTGCCACAATAATGTACTACATTTGCTTTTCTTTTCTCAGCAAATTCATTAACATTAATCTGCATATCAGGTTCCTTACAAAAAAATAACTATACTTCTTTAAGTACACTTAAGTAAAGTTCAAGTATATTTTGAAGTATAGGCTACTTTATGTATTATACTAATATCAATGTACTAGTAGTATCCTTGTAAGTGTACTATTTCAATACTACTTGGGACTAAATTGGCCCACTTTTTAGTGTAAATGTATACTTTTAAACATACTTTAAGTGTAACAGTAGTAAACTTTGAGTGTCAAACTAGTTTACAACTGCATTTTTTCATTTGTACTGAAACTATACTACAAGTGAACTTATAGGTGTACTGATAGTTTACTAGTCAAATACTTGTATCACATTTCTTAGTAGTTTTATACTCCAAGTATACTTGTATCTTTAAGTGAACTTAACATAATATATATAGTTTACTATTTATATATCATTTTTACACTTTAAGTATACCACTGAAGGGTTGGTCAAAATCCCTTGCCTCTTCAAATACATCTATAATCATAAATCCTTTTGAATGCTTATATACTTCCTTTATAAAAATCAATAATCAAATATATTCATTATCCCATACTCATTTTTATATTCTTTGTGCTTGAGAAATTATATTTTCTTAAATGCATGTGATGGAAGTAACCAGTTTCTTTTAGGTGCATTCCAATCTTACTTTGAGATTGCACGTAGTACACGCAGGACACGAAGGCCACGTAACCCACAAGGCCGTTTGTCTCTTTCTCTGGGATCAGAAGAAAGGTTAGAGGGTCCTAAAGGCAGCGTGGACACAGATGATCCTTCGCTGGACAGATGGTCAAGCTATATTGAGCGTACTATCGAACTTTAATTGTTGTATTAAAATGTATTCTTTCCAGTATATTTCCTTCCTTGGGAGTAAATGCCAGTTATCTGTTTTTCTCCCAAACGAGTGAATGTTTTAGCATTATGTTTTGGTATACTTAACTGATAATAAGGAGCTCAGACTCTCTTCAGCCTTGATGGGAGCTGTTATTTGCTAGTGTCTGTTATTTGTGTGTGTGCGTATGACATTCTATGTAGGTTCTGGACGTTCGGACCAGACAACCCGGCGCCCTCCTCTAACCTGCGAGGCCACCACAGACCTAAATCTATTGAGTGGACGACAACTATCTTTACTAATGGCGATAGGCACCCCTATCTCCTCACATGTGTTAAATTGTTTAGGCTCTTAATGTTTCTTAGCCAATGAGAATCATTCAATCTGTAAGCAATGACGTAGCTTAGACCTTGGAAATGGTATAACTGCTGTGATCTTTGTAACTGTAAGCGAGGCGGCCTACGAACTCCTGTGCGAGTCTTGAAGCTGACTTCTGCTGATGAAACTGCAAACTATCTTCAGTAAAACTTTTCTTTAATTTTTTATAATTCTGACTCCGGGTCTTCATTCTTCATATCTGGTTCTGGGTCTTTAACTGTATACCCCTTACACTACTATATTTCTATTTAGGTATTCATTTTTATACTTTAAATATACTTTTCACTGTATTTTAAGTCAATTCCTATGTGCACTACTAGTGGACAAAAAAATGTAATACTCAGAATTAGGAACATATCTGTTTTCTTTTTAAATCAATATTTTTTAAACAATGTAAAACTATGAGAAAATACTAATTAATAGGTTACTCAATCAAAACAGTAAACACAACTACAATCCAAGTATACTTAGAATACTTAATTATACTTTTAAGTTTATCTCAATCAAAAGATTGAGTACAAGTATAGGCCAAATATACTTAGACATTTATAATTCATGTATACTTAAGTGTAATTTTAAGTATATTTCTGAGAAGTACATAAAAAGTAGACTGAAAGTTTTATTTTTAGTTTAAAAGAAGTATACTAGTAGCACACTTAAACTTCTTTTTTGTAAGGGGTGCATAATTGAGTCATATCAATTGACAGCCCTAATTTTAATGCATATGTTAAATTGACTTTACCTTAAGCTGTAGTCCAGGCTGAGCTGAGGCTTTAAAGGGTAAATTCTGCCAGTACGTCTGTTCTATCTGTTTCCACATCACCACATAGAAGCTAGAAGAGTCCTGATAGCCAAAGATGAAGCCCACGTAATCATCATCAGTGGCCGTGTTCACATGGATCGTGCCCTCAAAATCAACACCATTAAATGCTGTGTAACCTAAATAAAAAATAAAGAGGTTAATAGTTGTTGAGACACAGAAATGTCAATTAATCGGTTGAAAGTGAAGTAAATGAACTGTAAAAGTCACAAAACACCAACTGTGATTTTATGGCTGTACGAAAATGTTTTATGTACACTGTAAAAACATTTAATTTATTGAAGTTGTAAGTATGTTTTACAAGAAAATACTATTTAAGTCTGTCTACATCAAAATTTCAAGTTTAATTCAATTTATTACTTACCATTTCTTTTTAATTATTTATGACTTTTACTAGTAATTTCTGAGTATAAATTGTTATAAAGTAGGTCTAAACCTTACACAAATTTTTCTTCAGTGTACATACCCACAGCCAAACCAGGGTCGCTATTCATGGTCTGCACAATCTCCATTCCCTAAAAAAACACCAAAGTTGTTTTTATAGTACTTCAAAGACTCTGTCTACAATAAGCAAAACAATATAGGAAAAGCTCAGAGACAAGCTGATCAAATAAAAGCCATTTTAATGAATGATCACCTTATTTAGTACCAGCCAATTGGGGTCGATCTGAGTATCTCCTTCAGGGTCAAGAATGACTGTCTGGAACGCCCTGAAATCTGTGATAGTGACCTCAGCACTTTCAGGGCACGCATCCAACAAGTCATTCACCTTATCGTTGTCAAAGTCTGTCTCACACATGTCACCAACTCCATTGGCTGAAAGGAGAGAAGGTACAAAACAAATATGTTCATTTCTAGACTGTCAATAAGACAATAAGTATATATGTGACAGGTATCTTTGGAAAAGAATACTAGCATACTGGTTAGTGCATCATATTTTTACAATCTGAAGTCTGTGAAACAGCACATGTGTGTTTTTTTAAATGTTATACTATACTATACTATACTATACTATATTGTTTTCGCATTATCTCATTACTTCAGAAGTTTAGTTCAGTGAGTGTTGGTCCAGATATCATCTCAGAAATAAAAAGTTTTTTTGCAGTTTTAATCAAATTTTGTGTAAAATGTCCCACTCCAATAAAACATAATGACCTCCGGTCAAGCAAATATGTTTAAAGCTGTGGTTGATATTACTTTGAGTTCCTTCGTCACACTGGAAATAGAAAGCCAAGTCGAATAGATAGCATTGTGGAACATAGTATTTAATGCAATGCCCTCTGTTACTGCACATTCTGGCAAAAATAGTAAGTCATCCAAAATTCACATACTGTGCACTGTATATATACTGCAGAAACAGTAAGTGTAGTATGCTTTTCCAAAATACAGAATTAAGAATCAGACCATCAGTATCTTTTTGACTGGGGTTGGGAACAAGTCTGCAGTTATCTGGACCAGGAGGGAGGATATCTGGAATTCCATCGTTATCATCATCATCATCACACTCGTCCCCAATCCCATCATTATCTGAGTCCAGCTGAGAACTGTTGGACACTTCAGGGCAGTTATCCCTCGTGTCCTGATAGCCATCACCATCCCTACACACAGAGAATCATTTTCAGTAGGTCTTTAAAAACTAAATAATCAGATTTTCCTGAGTAATGAATTACACCACAAAGGAAATTGAAACTGACTTATACTAAAAGAAAACACAGCTATTACACATTAAGAGAACTGTAAATACCCCCTGTTCTTGGGTAAAATAAACATTTATCAACACAAGTACTTACATGTCCTTGTTTGTATCACACACATCTCCCACCAAATCGTTATCCATATCTGACTGCAAAAAAAACAAAAAATGAAAAGCAGGGTGGCCATAGTTCCTGCTCCATTGCCTTCAGTGGATTAAGTGACACTATTTGTTCACAAAATCTAACCAATTTCATTTTATTTATTATTTATATGCCTCTTTAATAATTAAGGTTAGAAATCTATTTTTAAGAATATGACACAAGTTTGCTTAAGTAGTCATGTTGTGGAATTTGGCTATTGAAAATGCAACATTTTAATTTGACTGCAATGAGCAGTAAACAATTCATGCAAATTATTTTGTCAGGTTACCTAAAAAACCCTGGGGTGCCTCAAGGTTTCGTGCTTGGACCTCTACTCTTCTCGATACACACAACCTCACTGGGCACTAACATAAAAGTACACTACTTCTCCTATGATTCTACACAAATGATAGACAGTTTTACATCATTCTGGCCTAATATTCCCACTATCTCAGCAGCATCTCTGCCTCCATTTTTTAGATATATCAACCTGAGGTGAAGAACTCTCATGGTGCCCCCTCTTCGCTTGCCTTCACCATTATAATGATCCCTTTGTCAAACCTGCAAAGGATCGTTGACCTCAGGACAGCTGTCACACGCGTCACCCACACCATCTCCGTCTCGGTCTGTCTGCATGGGATTGGGTATCTTAGGACAGTTATCCAAAACGTTAGGGATGCCTGCGAAGAGAATACAGTGGCAGGAATAGATGATGTTGTACAATGTTGTAAAACCACAGAACAGTTAAAAGTGAGTAGGCCAGTACCATCTCCATCAATATCATTGTCACAGATATCTCCTTTGCCATTGCCATCCGTATCAAGCTGATCTCCATTGGGAACGTTAGGGCAGTTGTCGCAAGCATCGCCATACGAATCTGTGTCAGAGTTCTGCTGGTCCTTATTGGGCACTAGACGACAGTTGTCCTAGAAACATGCAATTAGAATAGCTACTGCTTAGGATCTGTCCTACAGACAATTGGTTTCAAAATAATGAAAAAAAAAAAAAAAAAAAAAAAAACATCAGGACATCAGCCAAAATGAACACGGTGTGGTAACCAATTATTGCTCAATATTTCAACAATTCTTAGCCACTTGATCAAAAACCTCAACATTTTTGATTCCATCTTCATCTGCATCCTCGTCACATTGATCACCAATCCCGTCTCCATCTGTATCTTCTTGCCCAGAGTTTGGAGTATTCGCACAGTTATCCTACACGGGGATATTAAAATTATACCAAAAAGCATGATTAAAAAAATCACAACAGAGATGAAAATATATAATATATAATCAGTTCAAATGGAAGTAAACAATGAATTGGACAGAATGTGGCAAATTCAATACAGTTTCGGCTAATTTAACCAAGTGATATTTGGACTGGTGTTGCGATGCAATAAGAATGTTAAATTAAGTAATACTCTAATGGCCAATATAATTTTTTTTAAACAAGATTTTGTACACTTTGTATCAATCAAGATGGTAGTAATTCATCAATTGATAAAGAAGAGTGCTATAACCAGTGTTTCTCAGTATTTTAGTCATTCTGATCTGCCCAGTGCAATACGACATGGATATTTAATTCAGCACAAGTGTTTGTCTTCTGATGATTAATTTCTTTAGTGAATTGGGTGATTAAACAAGGCAGATGAGCAATTTAAAGAACTATCAGTGGGTGCAATTTATTCTTAGTGAATGAGTATGTACCGCTCTGCAGTGTTTGTCATTGTCAATGCATGGAAGTGGTTCATCAGGGTAACCATCTATGTCTGAGTCTGGACCACAAATGTTCCCATTACCTGCCCAGCCAACGTTACACTGCGGGACACAAAATGGAGAGAAGGATCAGCCATTTGGACAATTCTGTGAGTTGAAAGAAGCAAAGAAGTAATCCAAAACATTAAAGAATTTATCATCTCACTTAAGAGCAGCAGGTGCTTTAATTACAAATGAAGATTTTAGATTCAGAATTTCCAGGTAGGAAAATTAATTTCGAGATTCTCACCAAGCAGGAAATGTCATTATTGCGGCCCATCGCACAGTGTGCATTTACATCACAGAGGTTATAGCCCAGGGTTTCACACGTCCTCCTTGCAAAACAGCCTGCAGTCTGATTACCCACAAATCCTGCTTTACACTGGCCACACTTGAACGATCCCTATGAAAAGAGAGAAGTCAGTTTGATAGTGGTACGTTTATGTTTCACCAATTATGGCTGCTCTGTTTGACTTGCCAATTCTGGTGTTAACTTATTTAAAGTGCAAATTTTGAGAGTTTAATCACCACTGTATTTATACAGACTGAGTTGGGCACACAGGCACTTGAGGGCTCAGCACACTCATCAATATCAACACATTCCTGAAAAAAATAACGGTAAAAGCCTGTTCACACCAAGAACATTAAAAAGTAAAGCTAATCGCAGACATAATGTCTGTTCAATGAAATAAAAAATACTGAGGTCTGAATAGGCCATATCTTTACATTTTGTTATCCTCACTATGTTTGGTTGTAATTGGATTTTTGACACATTTTTACCTGCTTGTGGCTCTTGGCAAACTCCAACCCAACCCCCCTGAGTGTTGTACCAGTGAATCCTATGGGACAGAACTCACAGGTGAAGCCTTTAGCTGTGTTCACACACAACTCTGCAGAGAAACAGGGCTGAGCAGTACACTATAACAAAGGGAGAGATTGAGAGAAAAAAGAAAAGTATGGCGGGGAAAAAAATATGTTAAAACTGTAACTTCCATTTTCTGCTTCAGCACAAATTAAATATCTCAATAGATGTCATGAGTGTGGCTATGTAGTTGCTAGTTGCTTGCTTACTGGCCAAAGTCAAACTGACCAACCCCCAAGTCTCTACAGTATTCTGATCTCTAGATACCCTTGTGAAAAAGAATATATGTATATATATATATATATATATATATATATATATATATATATATATATTTTTTTTTTTTTTTTTTTTTTTTTTAAATAAACTGTACTTATAGATAATACAATTAAATAAAAGCCCACTTAAGAATACTTAAAGAGTGTGTACATTTTGTTTCTTAAAATACGGTTAAGAAGGTTTTTATTTGTTAATTAAAATAAAATACTTTTAAAAAGTGCACTTCTTAATAATTTCAAATTACATTTTACTTTAAAGTACATCTTAAAACATAGTTTAATAATCTTTTGTTGTGCTTTAAAGAAATACACATATTTTGATGTGTTGATTAACATTCTAATTTGATTGATTCTAATTTTAACTGTAGTCTGTTATTCAATATTACAACATTATGTTAAGTTATATTTAGTATCATGGTGTTTTGGTTTAGTTTTCCCCGTTCCAGATCATTGTTAGTTTATATGGTTGTTAATTAAGTTACACACCTGTTCCCTGTTCTGTTGATTATTCACTTGTGTATTTAATGGGATACTTCATCTCTGGAAAGATGAATGTGTATTATTTTGAATTTGGAGCTTTCTAGACTGAGAAAAGCCAGAAAATGTTTTTTTGGCTTATGTGAATGAAAGACAACAACTCCCAGAATGCACTTGCTTCGCTTCCCTAGGAGGCCACATCTACCGGTAACAGAGCGCAGTAGTTAAACAACAAGTCTAGGCTACTAGTCTCTGTGATGAGTCTGCCCGAAAATGTGTTTTTCGAGATCGCAAAATGTCCGGGATTCGGCTTTTGCGTTCTACAGTCGCCATTCATTATGTTTACTGTGGCGAGCAGGACGAGACTAGGGCCGCGGGAGAATGGCGCGAGGCCCGTGGCGTGATTACCGATGAGCGACACCTGTGAGACGCACCGGTCTCGTAAATCTCAAGGAGGAGCGGGAATCTAGCAATGTTAAAACGCACATCAACCGATCACTTGTTTAGCGTTCATGTAAACACTACATTCAGATTCACCAATCAGAATGAATTCAGTTAGATTGAAACAAAAGGTGTGCATGTAAAAAATTAATGGCGACTGCAGAAAGCAAAAGCTGAATCCCGGACATCGACGGCCCGACTTGTCCGGGAAAAAGAGGATGGTAACCCCTACTACTCAGCTTTCTCCACAGAACAAGAGCCTGCTAGCTTAGCTTCCAAAAAAAGATGTCTGACACTATGTGTACATTCTGTGAGTGAGATCCCACCTTCTATGGGCGGGTTGAAAACATGCGTAACAGCCGCTACTTCTGACTGTAGTCTTTAGCCTCTGGCCATAAAATCATCCGATGATGCAAAATGAAGATTTTTTGCGTCATCGGAGGATTTTTTCCAGACAAAAAAAACACAAATCTTTCGTCTCAGGGGGATATGAGGGTGGAAAGCATGGTAATTCGAAAATACTACAGGTTTTCTACTAATACAAAGCTTAATGCTAAATCCTGAAGTATCCCTTTAAGCCCTCAGTTCTCTCAGTTCTTTGCTCAGTGTCGTCGTTGTGCTAAATTTTTATTAATTACAGACTGTTTTTGTTTATATTCCTTGTCATCGAGCGATTATTGCAACCACGCCTGACAGAACACTGAACCAAAAAAAAGAAGACATGGACTTACCAGCTGCCCACCTTCTCTGTTTGGAGCAGGAATATCATACCCTCGAGGACCACATGAGTGACTTTTTAAGTCTAGCCGTAGCTTATGCAGTTTCTTGATCACTCTCTTTGTGTTTTTTTTTTTTTAGACCAGCCAAAATGAGCGAACTAAGGCACGACTGCGCGAAGATGGTCCTTGAGGGACATTTTTGCCAAATTTGTGGAGTGGGAGCTGGCTAATAACAATTCGCTGTTGACTGTCTGCCTCACAGGTGAGCCAGAGTTGACGCCTGAGCCCAACTTCATCCCGGAGTCTGACCAGGTGTGTGAGCAAGCAACACCGTCCGTCCCAGTGGGTGTCCTCGTCGAGTACCTGACCATACTCCAGATGCTGAGGGTGAGATGTGCCTGGCCTCTGTAAATGTTTGGGAGGAAAGAGGTTATTCCCTAAAGCCTCCAATTCCGCCTTGGCACGTGGATCCCCTGGTTCCGCCATGGGCCGCCAAGCCCGTCACTCCACCTTGGCCCGTTGACCAGTCGGCTCCACCTTGGTTCCTCACCCTCTCGGCTCCACCTGGGACCATCGTCCTCACGGCTCCACCGGGCTCCCTCGTCACTCTGGCTCCGCCTTGGTCAGTCATCACTGCCTACGCCACAGGACTTCCGGCCTTTTGGCTGCACCTTGTCCCTCCACCCCTTCAGCTCCGTCCGGCTGCTCCTTACCTTCAGCTCCACCTTGGGCCTCAGTCCCACCGGCTCTGCCTCAGACCTCCGGCAACCTGGCTCCTTCTGTCCGCTCGTCACCACGGTTCCATCTTGGCCTCTACAACCTATGGTGTCACTCAGTCTCTTTGTCTCCTCCTTTGCCTGGGTCTCCAGCTCCCCTGCCTCCACCGGTGGGTCCACCTCCTAGTGTCCGTCTGTCTCCAGCTTTTCGACCACCTCCAGAGCCACCACCCTCCCTCATTTGTTGAACTGTTATAGTTTGGGGAGATGGGTGTTTTGTCTGAGTTATGTTTAGCAATGTTTTGTTTAATGGTGTTTTTATTTTGTTTTCGCTCTTCCCGTTTTGCCCGTGTTCCTGGTCATTTGTTAGTTTCTATGGTTGTTAATTACGTTACACACCTGTTCCCTGTTCCGTTGATTATCCTCCCTTGTGTATATTATTTCTGTAATAAGTGCCCTTCAAAGTGTATGACTCTGGTATTTTTGGAGCAATATAAAAAATACTTAATTGATGCCTTTGCAAACACTAATAATTATAATAATAAACTGTGATCTTTGCAGGAACCTCATCAATGTCCTGGCAGTGTGTTCCGTTGCCTGTCATGCCCTCTGGGCAGGGGCCACATTGATATCCTGGGTACGTAAAACTCTCCATGCAGCTTACGCGGTTATAGCAGGGGTTAGGATGACACCGTGATTGAGGCTCATGGAATCCTGATAAACAGAGAGAGCAACATACAGGTTACCTCTCTCCACCTTATTTATCATGAAAGAATGGGCACGGCTGTTTGTAAATTTCATAAATTGTAAATTTCTTCATGTGTCTGGCTTCTGGTGTCATCCACTTCCAGTAATTGTTAGCTGTACAAAACAGCTTTTTATGCTGCTTGATATTGGAAACTGGTCATTTCCTACCATATTATTTTAATGTATTGTCAAAATTATAAACCCACTGTTTTGTAGTGCAAGTAGTTTTACCATTTACTGCACTTTGATATTTTTTTCGTTATTTCCCTATAACTGCTAAGTTATAGGGAAACTGCCAACTGCCACCACTTACCACACACTTGACATTCAAGGATGGTGTTTCTTATGAGAGACATCTCTTTAGTCTAAAAACACAGAAAAAAAGAGAATTTGATTTGATAAAACCCCATATCCCAATTAAAAACGGAAATGTGCAATACAATACCTGTTCTCTGATATCCTCTCTCAGCTCTCCCATGATCTGGTTAAAGATTATCAGCTGTCCAATCAGAGCTTTGGTGTGATCACCTGGCCATATGACAGGGTCTTTTTATTATCACAGAAAAGCATTGCAGGCATGGAGATAATTCAATTGTGATAGTACATTCACATGATTTGATAATATTTGATATTTACCAAGGATGGCGTTAATGTCACTGGCTACTGTAAAGAATCAGCATAAACATTTTATATATAAAAAAATCTTGTTCTAAAACAAAACAATATACATACAAATATTTTGAAGTCTGTAATTTTTGTTAATGTTGTTTTTTTATATTTAAAAATCATCAAAATATGTGTTGTGTAATGTTATTTTTTAACGATTTTTAAAAATTGTAATGCATATATCTCATGCTCACAAAATTTCAGTAAAAAGAGTAATACTATGAAATTGTCTTACAATTTATACTTTTCTATTTGAATTTATTTTAAAATATAATTTATTCCTGTGATGTCAAAGGTGAATTTTCAGCTTGATATTATCAATGTTAAAAACAGTTGTGCTGCTTAATATTTTTGTGGAAAATGCTTATTTTTTTTCAGGATTCTTTGATGAATTGATGTTTAAAAGAACATCGTTTAAAATCGTAAAATTATAAATGCCTTTACTAACACTTTTGATTAAGTTAAAGCATCCTTGCTGAATAAAAGTATTAACTTTTTTTTTTTTTAAACAAAACAACAAAATCTTACGGACCATAAACTTTTGAACAGTAGTGTATATCACATTCTCCATATATACATATATACATGTATCCATAAATATATATAGACCATTTTAGGTGTTTTCAAACAGTGATTTAATTTTTTGTGGGCGGAGCCCGACTTTTGTCAGATAATGACAGTTCAGCAGTGATAAGTCTATGGAAGCGACAGAATAAAAAAAATAAAAAAGGTAATTTTGAGTTTATCTCACAATTATGAGAGGAAAAATCATATTATGCCTTTTTTCCTCAGAATTGCGTGATTATATTGCGCAATTCTAGCTTTTTTCCCTTTGGACTTTGTGAGATGAAAAAGAATTGTTTAAATGTTATCTATGTAAAATGTTATAGGTTTTTAATATAATTTCGTGCTTTAACTGTAGGCCCAATACATTATGTCCCATTTGAACTGCATATATGAACTGCATTCATGCTTTAATAGTAGACTAAAAATTTCATCAGTCCAGTCTGTGGCTTGTAACATAAATGTCTTGTGCATAGTTTTAGAGGGCGTCTTTGACGACATAATTCTATACATCTATACATATGACATCCTATATATTCTATACATATGACATCCAAAGGCACAGTAAAAAAAAAAAATCTTATTCTGTGGATTTTGCCAGTTTTCCTCCAATTGTTACCACTGTTTTTCTGTCCACTGTTATCAGTATAATGCGTATGCAGGTGCAAGTGACGTCTGCTTCCAAATGGTCTATCAATGATGGGCATAATTTCTGCATTGCCACAAGAGGGCAGTATGATGACATGATAATGGAATACTATACCGCCTATTGTATACTGTGCAGTATGTACTACCTACTTTTTTTTTTTTTAATTTTCTGAAAAACATTATAGTATGTATTGATAAAGGTCTGACAAAAAGTAGCATGCTTTTGTGCTGTCACATGATATAGTAGGTGGTTATATTATTTATAGTTTATTTGTCACAATGTAAATGAAAGGATGAATTGAGTGCACTGTTGGACATTGAGTGCCCAGTGTGCTCTGTTGTAAATTGTGTATTTTTCAAGACGTCTTGTACTAGTAAGTTACCACATAGTTAAAATTCCTCTGATGCTGTAAGACATCCTTACCTGAATTGTTTATTGCTGAATCTCCTTGAAATGGACAGTCAATGAGAAGACCAGCTGTAGCCAGAGAGCCTCCGAGAGCCAGTTTGACAGACTCTACTGAGCCCTAAAATGTAAACAGTACATATGTGTGTATATATATATATATATATATATATATATATATATATATATATATATATATATATATATATATATATATATATATATATATATATGAAACCTATCATTACTAGCATATTTATACATGTATCCTTATCCAACTTTTTCCAGACTTCACCATTTAACACATTGACTTTCACTCCTGTGCACACAGGAAACTGTATAAAATAACCGTCAGAGCAGTATTTAAGTCACTTAAAAAGTACAGACCACACAATTAGAAATATCATTTATGAGTTCACCCAAAAAAATAAAATTCTGTTGATTTATTTGTCCTCGAGAGGAAATTTGTTTCCACCATAGATGCGTAGGCCTACATAATACAAACACACATGTATAACAAACTAAGAACGTCAACATATAAACATCTACAAAAAAACACAACCAGAGAGCATACCTGACGTATCAAAGGCTGATTTCCTATGTATTTAGAGCTCGAATAGATACAGGAACAAAACTCTTACTAAACTTGGCCTTCCTACACATCGGTAACCTATACCTGCGGCCAGAAGGCAGAAGGATATTGTAAAGTGGGTGTTCTGAGTCATTTAAGATTTTTTGTGGCTTTCGCAACGTGAATGTCGAGACACTATCCGATAAATTGGGGGTAGGGATACCTACCCCCAATTTACTCCCCCTCATGACGCCGTTTCAAACTCACTTTCATTAATCTCCGAAACACAAATTATACATTTTTATCCTCTCATCCTTTTACTAAATTTGTATGCATTAACAAAGCAAAAAAGATACCATAAATGCAATTCATATATGAATCGAGCGGCCAAAGTCTTGTAAATATGTATGAATAAAAGTTAAAAATTAGGATAATGATCTGTTCATCATATTGCGATTGTGTCTCTTCAGAAGACAATTCAAACGGATTATCTTTACAATGTCACATTTTTAAGCATCCGAGTTTTGATTGCGTGGGCTTGGAGGGACAGAAATCTCTCAGGTTTTCTTAAAAATATCTTCATTTGTGTTTTCGAAAATGAAAAAGTCTTATGGGTTTGGTACAACATGCATTTGAGTAAATGACAAAATTGTCATTTTTACCTTCAACAAGTTTGCTGTACAGTTACTTTGATTCACACAGACTGCAAAACATGACAAAAAATGGTTATTGATTGTTGACCTAAATTAATCACCTGTATCCTGGCATAAGACTTCTGTCCGGTGCGAACATCCACAGATTCAGCATTTGATGGAAGCCCGACAAAGGAAGGGAGGCCCTGAGCAGAGTCGACCAATCGGCAGTTTACATAAAGCTCTAGGTTTATGTGACTCCGTCTAAGTCCACCCATTCTGAGAATAAGTGATTGGGTGCGTCCCTCAGCGAGGACAGGATTTTGTAAATTGACAGCATGAGCTTTTCCATCAGAGCGGAAGTATCGCACCAGTACTGAGGAGAGAAAGGAGAATTGATGACAGGAATCATAAACAAAGACTTAAACTATTGAGAACCTATTGAAACACGAATCGACATTTGGGGGAATGTTTGCAAAGGTATTTGGAAAAAGCACTTACATTTGTTGATCTTGCCTACAGCAGCAATCTCCAGGTACTTCTTGTTGTCCTCCTTATCATAGAGGCCGAACAAAATGCCGCCGAGTTTGGGTGGCAGCATGAAGGTGGAGGTGATGTACAGATCTCCCACTGTCTGCAGAGCTCCAGACAGATTCTCTATAGCTGCAGCTGTCTGACGTGCATCACGGAGCTCCAAAATATTTATCACTGAGAGAGAGACAGAACAGATTTGAAGAGATTTGTTTGCTTCAGGCAGGTATTATGCACAGATCATTTTGTTGAATATATGCACTATACGTATTCATTATATTTTTAGTTAATTCATTATTTAAAGAGGACATTTTAGGCCCTTTTTCAAAGTCTTGATTTTGTTTTTGGGGTCTACTCGAATAGGTTTTCATGCTTGAATGCTCAAAAAAACACATTATTTGTCACATATTGTGACATTGTTGGACCACCTCTCTGCCCAGTCTATCAGTAACGCTCTGTTTAGTTTCTGCCTCTATGAAGTCCCTCCTTCTGAAAAGCACAAAGGGTCTTATTGGTCAGCTGGACCAGTGCGTTGTGATTGGTCATAGCGTGTTTGGAAATGTCACGCCCAGGGCTTAACATGAACTTTTTTGCTCACCAGCCACTGTAGTGCTAGTGGTTTTCCAAAGTTACTAGCCACTGAGCATTTTCACTGGCCACAATTTGGACACCAATACCATGGGGGAATAACTACCATATAGATATTTTTAATATCATCTCATAATTTGGTAGCCGGTATATTTGGCTACTGTCTCTTTTAAGACCTGATGCATGGACCCATTATACTGTTTTATATAGCCAATATACTTTATATAGCCCCCTTCTGAAACCTAAAATGACAAATGGGACACCCTATGGTCTTGTCAAGGTCCCTTTCAAGGAAAATCTGTTTAATCTGCGGCCATATTTGCAACGCCTCCAGCCAGCTACTTGAGGCATTAAGGCCAAGTCCTATCTATTTGAGAGGGGGAATCCTAGAAATCTCAAAAACTACTTGCTGAACTCACAATTAAATAACATATTTCAAATCAGCAACAAAATCTTTCATGAACTGTCCCATAAATGTTTTTTCTTAAATTCTTATTACTCAAATAGTGTTTAAAAAAAATGCGCATGTGCATTCCTAAGCGCGAGTCTGGGAACCGGAGCTTCTTATGGCAGCTGCAGTGGTGCAATGACTTTACCAATCAGCGATTGGCTCTTTTACTTAGAAGGCGGGATGTATTCCGCCATATTGCGCGTTGCAGTTTCATCAATTCATAAGTGATAGGAGTGAACCGTTTTCTTATATCGATAGTATTTGGTCTTGTGAACTTAACGGAAACGTGCACACTGCAGAAATTGTAAGTTCAAAAGACTGCAAGTGCACATGAAGTGAGCCATTTGGGACATGGCCACAATATTAACGCAAATCAATCAGGCCTGGTCCATTTTTTTTTTTTTTTTTTTGCTTATAATGCCTAGGAATTATTTAAATGAGGAATATTGTGACGTGGATGTTCCCGGAAGAAAACTCAAGACTATAATCAAGGCATTTCAGGGTGTTCAGAAACAGTGCTTACTGATATAGAGAATAACTCCCTTAGGAGTTGACTTTGTAACTTTGCAGTCCTCTTTCATGCTCAGACAGCAACAATACTTAAACTAAAGTAAGTTGAAAATGAAAAAAACGTACGTTTGAATAAATCTGTCATGAAAACAGACATCTTTTGAAATACCATTTAATCCATCAAGAATCCATTTTCCAAACCATGTTTTTTACCACTGCAGAGTAGCACCCATTTCATGCTTACAGTCAGGTGTAAATATTGAATGAAAACCTGTACACATAAGTAAGCACTTGTATGAGATTGAGTATAATTGGCCAAGTTAGTGGTGTCTGACCAACATGTAAAATGACCATGCAGCCAAATGCTTTTGGTCAGTCATTTATGGGCAAGTAAGCCTGAAATGGCTGAGACCAAAATAATTGAGTGACATGCAACAAATTAGCGATCCGTTCAAATAATGATGCAGCTCCATAGGCTGTACAGACAACACTGAAGAGTTTTGAAAATATATAGTTGCAATCGAAATTTTTCAACCCCCGTTGCAAATCAGGTTTATTGTCAAAATTTACAGACTTTCAGCTGTTCACACTGCAACAGTCACAATATGACCACACTCTGCACTCATGTTTTAAAAAACATAATTCAACATATAAATAAAACTTTTTTTATATAGCCTTAAAGTGTGTATTACAAATAAATCGTGAAATACTAAAACATAATAAATGTAAATAAATGTACAATCCTGTGAACACCAATTATTGGTTGTTCAACTGAGTTGATTTTGTCAGTCTTTACATTTTCCATTTAAAATAAATGCATTTAGCATACACTTTTGTTTTATTCAAAGCAGAATGTGCTGCAGAACATTGCAGAAATAAACTAGAACTTTTGAACAATAAATCACAAAGACAAAGAAGGCCCATGAAAATCAATTATAAGGGGCAAAAGGTTGCCCCTCAATTAAAAATTTATTTATTTCTATACAGTCAGAGTTTGTACTGTGTAACAGGCACAGCTTCCACTTATTTGCATGATATTATCTCATTGTTTGGGGACTGTTTGGGGACATCGTCTGACCACTATATTGGGTCACTAGCGGGAAGCATAAAGTGAGCCAATAAAGAACAGTTTAAAGGAGGAATTAACGGTTTAACTGTGCAACCAGCTGAACCCTTCATAACACCACTAATGTGAAAGTTTAAAAGCACTGAACGTGCACCACTTGTTATTTTCACATTGAACACAGGGGGGGATAATCAGGATCCAAGTCCAATGGAAGAAAACCCACACAAATTAGTGTTTATATTACATTTTAAGATGTATAAAAAACCCACCTTTAATTTCCGATGATTCGGAGAAGTGGCCAAACGCAACATACAGGACAAGCAGGTTTGACACAATTTTCCTCAACTCCATCCTCTTAAAAGTCCAGCAAATATTGTTTGATAAAACGATTTGAATATATTACAGTTTAAAGTCCTGTTTCCCAAAGACACGAACAGCTCAAAGCGCCCAAGATCTTCATAACATCACATAAACCCGCTGACCGGAGAGTCGCTGAATGTGACCTGAACGGCCCGGGGTTCAAAGTAGCGTATCTGAGCGGGTGCCGGGTAAGTCTGACTCTGACTCTGTGGGTCCTCTGAGACTCTGCAGCGCTCAACACTTTCTATCCCAAATGAGAAACATAAGTTGAGCTGCAGGACGGCAGGGGGAGAGATAACAAGCCTTGTCAATCAACTTACAAGTAGTCTATTTATTGCGGGTCTCTATAGTCCCGCAGCGACTTCAGCTTACCGCACTGAGACTGTTGCATTTCATCCCATTTCATCGTGCAAATGAAAATCTATTAAAGTTTTTGTTTCGGTGAACTAAAAACAGATATTTGAGTTTGGGTTCAACAAAGCATCGACAGAGTGCAAATTAAAGCTACGACAACGTTTTGATCATTTTGAGGGCGGAATTCTAAGATCACTGTCTTTCTTGTCTTAATTAAAAAAAAAAATACTGATACTTGGTAGCCCGATACTTAGGCTATAGATTTTTTTTTAAAGCCCTTAAAACTGTGTACTTTGTTGTTATAACCATTAAACGCTGCTTCAAAGCACACTTATGTTGATTTTTTAAATTATTTTATATGGACCAGCAAAACACAGAGGTGAAAAAGACGTAGGCCTACTATGAAATGTATTAAAAATGTAGCCTACTTGAGTATGTTTTTAGTACAATACAAATACTTTAATGCATTTTTAATGCATTTATTTTCTGTATAGGCCTACTTTGTTCTAAACAAAACATTGTCATTAAATGTGGAATCCTTTCATGATTACACAGTTGCACAAGTTACTGACAGTAAAATACTTTTGTGGGAACTTTGAGAAGGTTTAACCCTCAGAGGTACAGCGTAGGTCTGGCCTCAGAGCAACAAAACGGACGAGCCCACTGTGCTTTGGGTTTCCGGTGAGAGATTGGGATGGAGAAGACCAGCTGTATAATGGCCACAGACTCCAACTTAACTGCAGTGTTTGGCATGTAGTAATAAAGTTCTCGTCAGCTCTGGGGAGCTCTAAAATCTGGCTGATTTATAAAGCTTGCATCTTAAGTGGTCAAAGAGCTCCAAGATGGCTGGTTTAAGATAAGAAGTCTCTGACAAGTTTACTCTGCAATGTGTTGGAAATATTAATAGTTTGACAGTATGTTTAGTCTGCAGGACAGCATATTAGGTCACTGCACCATATAAATGTAATATTTAGAGTGTAAAAAAAGTGATGAAGCAAAACAATGCAGCTGGTAATGTTAACAGCCTTTCACAATGCAGCTGGTAATGTTTGCAGCCTTTCTTCTGTATCTAATTTCGGAGCTGGTAACAGTCGGTTTCCACGATGATGTATGATCAGGGATGGATTATGACTTGTAAAGGCCCTGGGGCCAGGTATCCCCCTAAAATAATATTTTATTACGAAATTCAAACAATAAATACGGTTTTGGCGCTCTTTAACATGACGTGCCAGATCAGCACCTCGGTTCAAGCAGCACGTGCTGTGAACTGATCTAAAGCTCTTTAGTAGTTAGTAAATCAATACGAATTAACTATTATGGAAGATACTAGCCTACAACTTGCTGAAATTTGTAATTTCTCATGTAATTACTCAATCAGTGCTTCAACCGCTGAAATAGGTCAATAAAACAACTGGAGAATAATAGCCTGCCCTGCACGTAACGTAGCCTAACATTTAGGCTACCTCAGAAAAGCCATTTAATGACCGCAGCCTAGCTAGAAAAATTAACCAGGCATATAGAGAGGATCATTTTTGCTAAATATATGCACTATATTACATTATAATTTTACTCATATCATTAAAATATAACGGTATTATAAAAAACGCATTATATTTGATTTGTTAATTTATAACCTTTAAAGGGACACTAAGTAAGAATTACTCCCATCTAGCGGCGAAATTGTATTTTGCATTCAAACGAATTGTGCTCTCCAGCGCCTCGCGTTTTCAAATGCGTGTTGCATCTACGGTAGCCGTTATGTACCAAAAAGCTATGACAGGATGTCTTCTAATAGCACTTCGTCGAGTTTTCCTTCGGGTGAACAGGTTTGTTATTTCAAACAAACTTCAAATTGACACAACGAACAAATCATTGTTACAGTATGAAATAATGAGTGTCAAAAACATGAACTATTGTAATTAGTAGTTATGCCTTCTTTATTCGTTATATTTTCTGAAGTAGCCTACGTGCATTGTTAGATATCATCATCAACTTTTAACTATACATGTTCATCTGTCTATAAAATAAAGTACACAAGCAAACAATGAAAAAAGCTTGTAATTAAGACTGTAACACTGACTTGCCTGTCGAGAAGAAAGCAGGACTTCAGCGTCTCTTTTGAAATCTTTCTCCTGCATTAGCTCTATCCACCTGGAAAAAGCTATCCCGGCATTAACTTGTGTTTTTTGTAATCTCCGGTCACGTTTCCTTTTACGATCTATTTTGGACTTTTCTGGCGAGAGGATTTGCAATGCAGCCTTTTAAACTTGCCGGGGCAGTGACAAGCGCCTCTCACTGCTCTGCTCCTCCACTTCTGCTGCGTTCAGTCACGTCACGCCGGCTCTGAATGAAAACGTGTTGTGGAAACGCGTTGGCCTAGTACTTTTTGGCCCTCTCTGCTATTATAGTTTTTCAAGATGGCGGAACTACATGGAAGCCTCCGTGGACTTACCCGTCCCATGTATATAAATATAATAAATTCTTTGGTAGTCAAGGGCCCCTGGGCACTGGCCCCATAGGCCCGGTCAGTAATCCATCCCTGTGTATGATGTACAGTACATGAACATACGGATTGCTACGTTGTACAGTTAAAACGGAGCGTAGACCGATTTGCTCATAGTGTTTAAAACTCACCAATACGCCGACAACTCCCACAAATCAGTTTATTGAATTAACCCGTTGTCCCGGCAAACCAACAACCCTGTAATGCAAGTTAACCACGTTTACAAGATTTTATTCAAAAATTAGGTTATTCCCCGGTAAACCTAATCATTAGTGTATCTACCTCGGGGGCCCTATCATACACCCGGCGCAATGCAGCGCCGTCTCGCAAGTGTTTTTTGCTAGTTTCACCCCGACGCAGTTATCATTTTCACGACCTGGGCCACGTTGTTTAAATGGCAAAGCATTTGTCATGCGCCCATGGGCGTCCTGGTCTGAAAACGAGGTGTGTTCAGGCGCATTGTTGGTGCGTTGCTATTTTGAGGCAACTGAAATAGACTGCGCCATTGACCAACTGAAACCTGGTCTAAAATCAAGTGTAATTTTTTATATTTATTTAAAGAGCGCGTTAGTAACATGATGCGCCTATAGGCGGGTGCACAACGCGCGTACCCTTTGTCCCATAGATGGTCAGCTCGCATGCCTTAAGTTCATGCATGAGCAAATTTGTTTCCTCGCGAGAGAAACGTTCAGTTTTTCCGCTTGCAAATTCCGCCATGTAAATATTGAATCCGCCATGGCACGAGCGCAAATGGCTTTTTTAAAGGGAACGGGAGATGAGACTCTGATTGGTTTATTGCACGTTATGCCCAAAACACACCCATTATATATTACTCATTAAGAGAATAGGGGTTGTACCTTTTACACCATGTGCGCCCATTTTTCCTGTCATTAAACTAGCAAAAGTGGATTCGGACACGCACTAAGTGCACTTGAGCCGTGCGCTTTAGACCATGCGCTTATATCGTTAAAATAGGGCCCTGAGTATTCCATTTGTTATGCGAGATGTGATGCTTAATAAATAAGCAGTATTTTGACAGAACCATTTCTACTTCGGCTGCATGGGATGAGAACACATTTTTATAATTTCTTGGAAAAAGAAAGAGCCTAGTTTAGTGATATATTTCCTCCTCCCCTATCATGAAACGCTCACTCAGTCTGGATGTGCTTAAGTTCACAGTAAGAACACTTTCCAGTTACATAATCACACATATGCACTTCAATAGGCCGCCAGAACCAGGTTAATGTGTTTAACTTTACATGCCCGGCGAAATCAGGGTATGGGGCAAAAATCTAGCTGTGTCGAACGGTTTATGCTAAAGCCATTTATAACCCGATAAAGGAAAAAGAGTAAAAGACTTTACATGACCACATGCATTATCGACTTAACATAATCTGGAAATAATATTTCCCAGGTTGAGTTTTTTGAAGTGGCATGTTTACTTGAATGCAGACCAGGAGATAAAACTGTGAGATATCTTTTAATGACCTAAAAAACAAGTTAAAATTCCTGTCTGTGTGAGACCTGACAAAATTACAGATCACTGAAGAATCACAACTATTGTAGTAACAATTATATTAACAATAATTAAAATAAAAGGAAAAGCACCAATATGGGGCTCGCTTGAGGCTACATCAAGTGAGCGATTCTGGCAGAGCGCACTCGTGCATGATGTAAAAAGAACTGAGGTAATAGTATGTGCAGCTCCGCTCTGAATGGCTGGTGAGCTAGAATGTGCGCTACTTGTCCCTAGTGGCACCCATCCCACTTTTCCTTTTGAATTTAGTCCTCGTCTTCTTCATCTTCCTCATGATGGCTTGAGTTGTTCAGCTGTGGCTGCTCACGCTTGATCTTAACAATCCCAGTGAAGATGGCGTAACCCAGCATGGCTCCCACAGCGAACAAAACAGAAAGAATCTGGTTACGGCGCTTGTGGGGCTCATTGTCGAAGTCACCGCTATGAGGCTGAACATGAATCTTGTGACCTGGTGCCTCTGAAAAGGGGGGAAGGTAAAGTTTAATCAAGTTAGTTTCAGCAAAAATGTCAAGGGTTATTTGAGTCCTCTTTAACTGAACCAAACTCAGACCCCTTTAAATGGACCAAAAAGTGAAAAGAAATAAAAAGAACCCAGTTCTCTGCATTTACACTATCAGAGGTCATAAAAGGAGACTCAGATCAAATTTTACTTCATATAGTATAAATGCCATTCACAATGTTTTTAGAGCCTCATAAAAATGACATCAAATTTAATTTATGTAATATTTATACTACTACTAAGAATATTTTTGATTATTATTAATTTTAAAGTAAATTGTAATATTGTTATTATTATTAATAATAATTCTTATTAAATTAAGAAAAAAATGGTACTTATTACTTTAATATTCATTAATATTGATATAAATATTTTTATTATTAATAGTTTACATTTTTACACTTCATTATTATTAATTTATATTA
Source organism: Tiaroga cobitis (assembly GCA_030578255.1). NCBI lineage: Eukaryota > Metazoa > Chordata > Actinopteri > Cypriniformes > Leuciscidae > Tiaroga > Tiaroga cobitis. The sequence goes on from CM060609.1 coordinate 16,303,963, forward strand.
GTAGCAGTAGTATTGTTGTTATTAATAATAATAATAATACTCATTTAATTAATATACATAATGTTTATATTAAGCCTACTACAACTGATAATAATAATTTAATTTAAAAGGTTAATTTAAATGAATAATAATAAAATGTATCATTATTAATAATAATCGCGAGTCAACGGTATCTGCTAGCCTGCCATTAAAAACAGTTTTACCCACTCCACAGTACAACAAAAGCAAATAAATTATAACGCCAGACTATAAATGTCTGTTGAGAGAATCATGTTAGAAATCAAAGGACTCTTGCATCGAGATGGTCCTCACTGCAGAACACGAAATCCAGGGGGTTTCTTAAGTAGAAATTTCACGTATCTGTACTTCGCTATTTAAATGTATGTCAACTTTCACTTTTACTCCACTACATTTCCTAGATAAAATGTATACTTTTACTCCGTTATATTTCCACGAAGAATCTTCGTTACTCGTTACTACAAAATAAATTCAGAAGAAATGTGTGCGACTGCAATAAGGGAGGTTTGGCGAATCACTGCTCCTAGATTGCATTACGCACGCTCTGCACGCAATTTTCAGCGTAATGCTTGCAAGGGGGTAATCCATCGACCGGAAGTTGAAGTCGGCCGGGTGCCGCCATCTTGTAGCAGAACTTCACTTGCGCTAGCATTTCCATTGACTCCCATTCATTTTGGCGTCACTTTGACAGCGAATAACTTTACATCTGAGGCGTTTAAAGACTCCATTTGTCCATTATTTATTTCTAAAGAAACACGACAATGTATAAAGGGCTCCATTACCTTCTATGTTTCATTATGGCCCCGTAGAAACAGTTTTGGTAAAAATAGGCTAACGATTGCGTCATAACCACTCGACTCTCTGTCGCGCTGTACAGAAATTACCATACAGACAGGAGGAGAAGCTCGCAGGCAATCGGGGGGACGTCCCGTCAAGGGAGAAGCCCATAGATAATGAGTCCATAAAAGCAACGGAATACTTACTCCTGCTCACTCACGCCAAAGAACTCTTTGCTCAAGTTCCCCGTCTCTGCAAGATTAACGTTGGCAGTTTTCACGCACAGCTACTAGAAGATTAACGTCTGTCAGACAGGTTGCTCACGTCATCAAGCTTAGTTTGAGTCGGTCTGAGTCTGCGCGTCAGGAACGGAAGTGCTCAAAAATCGCTAAAAGTGGGCTTCAACTGTCTCAACTGAGTTCCAATGAGATCGCTCTGTCCATTTCTTTTACTGTCTATGAATGCTTGTTTGTTGCCAAAGGAGGAGGAAGCACAACTGAAACCGCCATGGAAGCACCTACTGGAGGACCGGGGGGAAACTCCTTTTCCTTGATTTACTAAAACGCATTTGCAGCTGCACAGCCATAGACAGTATAAGAAGTGCACAGCTAGCACATTGAGCGTCTAGCTCACTCATCGGCTGTGCTGCGGAAACTGCATATCCAATAGAGTGCCGAAGTGATGACGTCACTTTGTAGGACAACTTCGGCACTCTATAGAGTGCCGAAGTTACGACGTCACTCTGTAGGCCAAAACGCGGAAGTGAGTTAGCATTTTAGCACTCCCGGTTCCCTCGCTCTAAAGTCTATGGGATTTTTGAATGGGTTTTTGCTAAATCGCCTGAAATAAGGTTTGTGGTGAACAAAGCCTCTAAATATTTTCACGTTTTGATCTATGACATAGAACACACAGTTAGAACTTGCTTGTGTTTTTTTAAACTTTATTGTGTCTGCTTGTGTTTTTTAAAAACTTTAAATAGGCTTCAAAATGTATAAATTTTGGATTAACTTGTAAAGATTATCTTGATAGACAAAACGTGTAAGGGTCACAACTCTTTGTTAAACACAGATCTTATTTTTAGCGATTTTCCAAAAGTCTATGGGGAAAATGCATAGCTTTTCGATCGAGGGAACCCATGCGCCGCTAGCTTCCGAGTTGTCCTACAAAGTGACGTCATCACTTCGGCACTCTATAGCGGGCGCCTCTGACGTGCGACCAATGAGCTAGCCCCACGTCATTACACGTCAGAGCCTGCCAAGGGGGCGTGGCCTTAGCCTATAATAGTCCCCTGAATTCGCATAGCAGGTTTAACCTATGGGTTTAACGACTGAAGCGACAACTCGCCAGGTTAGTGCGGCCGGCTACGCAATACTCGTTCCCTCTCTCCTTTCTAACGGCCACAATAAAGTTCACAATCAAAGTTCTAACCGCTTGCTTTAAAAAAAAAAAAAGTTTTACTTTTACTTCAAATACTTAAGTACATTAAATATCAGAAAATTACTTTTGATACTTAAGTACAGTATATATCAGACACTTTAAGACTTTTACTTAAGTAATATTCTAAAAGGTAACTTTCACTTCTACCAAAGTCTTTTTCTAGGACGATACTTGTACTTTTACTCAAGTATTGCTTTCTAGTATAAAGTACTAGAACACTGATCTCCACCCCTTAGATCTGGATCCACTCCGCCCCCTGGATCTTGTGTACTGCAATGAGGTGCTACTGCTTGCATCTCAATGATCGCATTACATTTACAGGAACTAGTTTCTCAGCAGCGGCGGAATTTTACTTTACTCCGGTTAGCAGTACTGCGCCGAAAAATAAACATAGAACAGAAGCACACTACATTCGGGACGTCTAAATACACTTGCGTGATTGTCATGTGGACCGGCTCTCTCGGTTGCCTAGGTAACTTAATATCACTCCGCCGCTGCTGTAGACTGTGCTCTATAAATACAGGGAACAAAGTATAACTATTGCAATGTGACGAGAGGGTAGTTTGATTTCTAACATGATTCTCTCAACTCTCAACAGAGTGTACTGTAGAGTGGGTAAAACTGTTTTCAATGGCAGGCTAGCAGATACCGTTGACTCTATGCAACTGGAAGGACTGCATGAAATTTTTTGAAAACTGTCTCCACTGATAAATAACACCCATGCTAACTTAGAAATGAGGTCTGATGTCCAAAATCCTGAACCACCCCTTTAATTTAATATTCATACAATATTATTAATAATAATATTTTTATTAATATTTAATATTTGTTTAAATTGACATTTTACATTAAATTATTAATTTGTAACAATATTATTGTTGTTAATAATAGTAATACTTGTTAAAATAATATAATATACATAATATTTATATTAGGACTACTACTCCCTACTACTACTACTAATAATGCTAATAATAATGCTAATAATAATAATAATAATAATAATAACCCATTATTGATAATTTAACCATATTAAAATAAATCATAAGGTTAATATGTTTGGGTATTATTATTATTAACTACTACTACTAATAATAATAATAATAGATCCAAATCTTTAACACACTATACTACATTAATATCCACCTCGTGCATCGGAGGGGAAGTAGAGTTCTAGGATGTTGGAGCAGTACTGCTGCAGGTTGTTCAGAGAGTTGAGGTGCTGCTGAAGCTTTCCATTAGGCAGTTTGATCTTCAACAGAGGAGCCAGGTGTGCAAACACATACGCATCCAGCGACGAGGGACTGGAAGTACATGACACATCATGGTCACATACGCACATTCTCACACAAACACATACATGCACAAACTGCAATTACACACAATTGGTGTTGCTTACGAGTCTCCAAAGAAGAATTTTTGTGACCCCAGTCTCTGCGATAGGAGGGTCATACATTCAAATGCATCACGATAAAGCTACAGAGCAGAAACAAAAACACAAAGATTAATTTGATCGATCAAAACTGCTGCCAATTGTTTTGTAAAAAGGACATGTACATCTGTCTTTGCTCATAACTCAAAATGAATCACACTCTTTTCCAAAGTCTTCCTTCTAAACCCAACAAAGCAGTGATAACATGAAGACATGTTGCCATGGCAATGAGTCGTCTGACCCAATTCTTTCTATGTTGTGTAAACATATGACGGAGATCCTGCAGAATGGTCCAGGACTCAGGAGTGTCTTTGAAACAAATGTAGACCACCAAGAGACTGTCAAAAACAAAGCCCACATATAGAAATTCTCATGCTTTGAATGTAGCAGTTTATATTGAGATAAGCCTTGTTTGTGAAACCAGGGGGAAGAAATTATTTTAGCTTAAGCCTAGTCTCAGACTAAAATGCATGTTTGAGCATATCTTAAAATTTGTCCGTGCCATTGATTTGTCTCGAGATAGACACCAGTAATTTTTATAAAAGCCACTTAAATACCCTAATTAAACAAAGGCCTAATCCTGGCTTAATCTAAGCCCTGTATGTGAAACCAGGCCTTAATGACATGAATTTGGATAAGATTTTACTTTAGCAGATTGCACCTTTATTGTATCGATTAGCATTTAAATAGTGAAAGCTTTTTAGAAAGGTTGTATAACCTGTTACAGTCACCTAAAACAACGCTTAAATTGCAAACTAGAAACTGGTTAACATTAACCAATAGCTTGCGCAGCTTCAGATACATTAGTTGAAACAGCTTTGGAATAGTGTGCACAGGACCAGGGATGAGAGTGCATCTCAAACACTACAGTTTAAAACTTTGGGGTTGGTAAGATGATTTAATGGTTTTGAAATAAGCCTATTATCCTCACCAAAGCTGCAATTATTTGATCAGAAATGCATTAAAAACAGTAATAGCATGAAATATTACAATTTAAAAAAGCCATTTTGTATTTGAATATATTTCAATTGTCATTGAAAATGTCATTTATTCCTGTGATGTCAAAACTGAATTTTCAGCATCATTAAGCCAGTCTTCAGTGTCACATGATCCTTCAGAAATCATTCTGATATGATGATTTGCTGTTCAAGAAACATTTCTCATTATTATCAATGTTAAAAACAGTTTTGCTGCATAATAATTTTGTGGAAACAATGATACATGTTTTTCCAGAATTCTTTGATAAAGTTCAAAAGAACAGCATTTCTTTTGTGACATTATAAATGTTTTACTGTCACGTTTGATCAATTTTATATACTCTTGCTGAATAGAAGTATTAAAGGGTTAGTTCGTCCAAAAAATGAAAATTCTGTCAGTAATTACTCACCCTCATGTTGTTCCAAACCCGTAAGACCTTCGTTCATCTTTGGAACACAAATTAAGATATTTATTATGAAATCCGAAAGCTTTCTGACCCACCATAGACTGGAATGTTATTACCACTTTTAATGCCCAGAAAGGTAATAAAGACATCGTTAAAATAGTCCATGTGACTACAGTGGTTCAACTGTAACGTTTATTTATTCAACATATAACAATTTATTCTCTTCCGCCAGTCTCTGACGATGTTTACATTGTAAACAGTGCAGCGCTTCTGGGTTCTACGTCAGAACGCCGGCTCAGTATTGGCCAGATCCTGCGTCAGCATTACATGCATGCGTAGTGGGGTTCACAGGAACAGCATCTTTCTGGGCCTTGAAAGTGGTAATAACATTGCAGTCTATGGTGGGTCAGAAAGCTTTCGTAAAACTCGGAGAGCTTTCTGTCCCTCCACTTATGACCCACGAGACTACTCATTTCAAGCCCCAGAAAGGAAGTAAAGACATCATTAAAGTAATCCATATGACTCCAGTGGTTTAACCTCAATTTTATGAAGCAACATGAGTGCTTTGTTTGTGAAAAACAAAACAAAAAAAACACACATTTCCCACTTTATTTACAAAATATTAACGCGCGTTCACGCAACGACGTCTGCCCTCAGGTCAACACAACCCGTCATGGTGCTCTCATCAACAAGCTACAGAGATCATTTTATGATGGCTTTACTACCTTTCTGGGGCTTGAAAGTGGTAGTTCCGTAGGCTATCAATGGAGGGACAGTAAAAGACCTTTATTTGTGTTCTGAAGATGAACGAAAGTCTTATGGGTTTGGAATGACATGAAGGCGAGTAATTAATGACAGAATTTTAATTTTTGGGTGAACTAACCCATTCATTTCTTTATTTTTTATTTTTTAAATCTTACTTGATCCCAAACTTTAGAACAGTAGCGTAGATTGTATGTTTTTTCATGTCACATATTTCATATTTCAAGCATTTCCTTTAAATTTACATTTTAAATCATTAGAAGGAGAACAGTGTAACAGAACTAAAATCTTCAATGTTTTTTCCTCCCATCTCACCTCTTTCTCCAGCTGTTCACCGGGCTCCAGGACTGCGTCTCCCCTCACGAGTCTCAACTTCTCCAGCTGCTGGCTGTGCATGCGGTTGGGTAGCAGGAAGTTGAGAGGGAAGGGGATGTTTTCTGCATACCAGCCCCGTGTAACATCCACATAGTTTTTCGAATCTATCCACAGTGTGTAGACCTACCCAGACAGAATGGTTCAGAGACACATGAAGTTTCTCAGAACTTCAATTAAGTTTCACTAAGACTGTTAATGTCTCCGTTTTACAGTTTTAAAGAGGAAAACAGGATGTGCGGCACATCAGTAAACATGACGGATGTCCGCAGGGGGACAGTGAAAGATCAAACATCAGCATTTGAACGGTGTCTTCATGCAGAGAGTACAAATGACTGTACAAAGAGAAATAGCTTTGTAATGAACAGAAAATATTGGATACAATATAAGGGCTTTGAATATGTTTTTCCCAGACAGAGGTATCTGTTTTAGGGAGTTTTCATACATGTATATCGTTTGCTTGGTTCCGAAACAGGAGTTCAAATAGTTACAATGTTGCAATTTCTTCTTGGTTTGGTTTGCCATCACAAGGCAGCATTTCTAAACAGACCGAAATTTGTTTATACAAGTCACGTGCAAGTAAACTTTCCTCTCATTGGTCAGAGTGCACCTGAAAAACATATCTATTTCATCTCCTGAACTCCCACTCTTGCTAAGTGAATCTCGAACTTTAAACAAAGTTTTTTAGTCTGCGCACGACACTGTTCCACGATTAAAGCACATCTCTTTGAGACGCTCGCTAAACACCTTGTAAACTTCGGTATTTCCATGCGTTTTGGACATTTGTTCATCCGACCAAATTTAAATGAGGCTTTTCACTTCATCTTTGCTCTAGAGTTAACACACGATTCATTTCAAGTGGCATTTGCAATACAAATACTGCTGATTTTTATGCAAATTACATAACTACTCATAAATAATTTGTGATACAGCCTGGTTCGTTGGTCCGTTGGGTCGGACTGCTTTCTTTCCACAAGCTAACCACTCCAGTTTTAGTTTTTTTAAGTGGGCCGAGAGACCACGGCTGCATTTCTTAAAAGCATCATAAGCCAAAGTTGATAGTAGAACCATTGCCACCAATGCTCTCTACGATCAACTTAGCTCACAACACTTTTGATAAACGCAGCCCATCTCGTTCACGCAATCTCAGACTGATTTCTTCGGTGCGGATGTGGCCATGTTCACATATGCCTAAACGAACTGAACTAAGGGAGAAAACGTGCCAGGTTTCGTAACAGGTGTGAAAACTCCCTTGTCTTTTGCTGCTCACTCCTCACCAGTGCAGGTAGCAGTTTCTCCTCTAGTAGAGAGACAAAGGCAAGCGTATCTGCACCCTCCTTTGCTGATAGGTCATAGTCTGCATTGTACTTCTGAAACAAGAGACAGACAATTATTTAAGTGGAACTTTCAAAAGCACTCATCACACTTGCATTGCATTGCGTTCTTTATCTACTGTAAGGGTGAAATAAGCAGTGACTAACAATCAAAGCAGCAGCTGCAGTATGCCAGCGGTTAGCAGTAAACATAACTGACCATGATGTGTTTAGATTGAAGCATTTAGATATCTCTGAATGTCTACTCTCTCAAGGATTAATGGATATAACAAGGAAAGGTTGAGCAATAAAATTAGTCAATTTCCAGAGTTCCTTCATGGGAGTAACTCGGACATGCTGTGCATGCTCTTAGTTCACCACTAACAAGCTATAAACGCTCATGCCATACCCACCGCCTTTACAACACAAGCCAGAAGCTGTTATTGGGAAACCGCTCTCAGTCTCATGACAGCTACAACAACCAATAATATGACCAACAAAGTCAAGAATACTGCCGTACTCTTTTAAAATGTCCTGCAAATATTTCATTAGGATTGTACAATAATAATTTTACAGAGATTTCTGGTTGGATTCCCATTTGAATGTCAGGTAACAATCTTTTGAATTTTATTTTTTATTAGCATACAGATATTCAATAGTGTAAAAAATCGGTTGGTGTTATATGATATATAATTTTCTCTACATAAACTAGCAGTAATGAATTATGCAGTATCATTTGAGATTAGTATATGTTTTTCTCTTATGCTCACCAAGGATGAATATATTTGATATAAATACAGAAAAAAACAACATTGTAAAATATTATTACAATTTAAAATAACAATTCCCAATTTGAATATACTGTAAAATCATATTATTCTTCAAAAATTATTCAATATGCTGATTTTCTACTTAAGAAACATATCTTATTAATAATATTGAAAACAATTGTGCTAAATATTTTTGTGGAAACTATGACTTTTTATTTCTTCCTTCATAAAGTTCAATAGAACAACATTTTTTTTAAATAGAAATCTTTAGGTTTAAATATATTTAATATTTTAAATATCTTTACTATCATTAACAACTTCCTTTTAAAAGAGCTTCAGAACAGCTGTCTTTACATCACTCAACACCCTTTCACAATCTACTTAGCATCGGCTCATAAACTGGTTTAAGGAAAATCCTTCACCTGTTTTCAGAGGATGGAGATCTTGATTTAGATGCTGAGAAGCTTTAGGGTCTAATCCTCACCTGTTGAGAGAGTGTGTGTGTGTGTGTATGCGCGTGTGAGAGAGAGAGAGAGTTCATCTTGCCCCCAAAGGTTGTTAGCCTCTGAGGGTTGGGGGTCGCTCACCTGTTTCCTGAGATGAATGATGATCTTACTGGGTTGGGAGATACTTCCTTCTTCCCTAGTCTTCAGAGCAGGCAGAGTACCTGTTGGAGGAGAACACAACTCGCATGTTAACCAATGCAGGAGAAAATTTTAGAAAAATTTAGCACACTGCCTTAAGTGCACGTGCATTCAAACCAAACACACTCCACACAGGCTTTCAGAAGTCAGTGGAGGCTTGACACGTTGACCTATGACCTGTTGAACTCTGCTCATTACACCCTCTTTCAGTTTCGGTCACTCTAAGGTTCCCTCGTACAACATATATATATAATAGCCTATATATACAGTATATATATATATATATATATATATAAAAACTGTCATTCAGTCTTCAGTCCTTGGGCAGTAGCTCACTTTAACAGCTTGATGTATCAGATGACCACCGATCCTTAATTCTGGCAGAATTTAGGTTTCTGCACTGCATTAGTAAACTCACCTGTAGGACTTCTCCAAGGGTTGGTGATCTTGTGAACTTTGAGAGGAGCTCCAGCAAACTTGGCATAGGCCTTAAGAGAAAAAAAGAAAGAGAAAACATGGAAAAAACTCAGTTATTTATTCCCAAGATACAAACAAAACAATGGAGCGCAACAGTTGAGTTCTGGAAGTAAAATCCCAATAATTTATCCACAGAGAAATAGTTTTTCATATAAACATGAGTAGTTCTTACAAAGTATGACAACCATTTGTAAAGTATCCGGACCCTGGAGTAGCAATCAAAGTCAAACATAGTTAAAATTGTTCATATAAACATACAAGATTCTATAGCTATAATAATAACATTATAGGCTATGAACATGATTTTTAGTAAACTTTTTCTGTACTTTTTGGCCTTAAAAATATATATGTATTTTACATTAAAAACTAACAATAATGCAAAATTATAAGTCACTCTTATAAGGCTTTTTTTCTTTTCTTCCTTTTAATGTCAGGAAAGTTGTATCACCCTAACATTTTTTTTTCGCTTTAAAAAAAAGTTATTTTATGTGCGAATCAGTGCTATTTTAGTATCATTGAGATACTATAATAGTTTTTATTAATATTCTGAATTAGTTTTTAATTTTTATATTTTCCATTTTAATTAAAAGTTTTATTATTTTTGTTGTGTGTTTTTGTGTTTTTTTAATTGTCCATATAGTTTTTATTAATTTCAATTTCAGTTTTATTTTTAGTGTTATTAAAGTATAACTCAATGAAAAAGAGAAAATGACAAATGTTGCCTTGACAACTAGTTGACAAAATAAGTTTAATTCTGTTTAATTATATTTGGTCTCAGATCATGTTTATTTCATTACAATAACAGTTTTTTAATGGTTTTAGTTTTAGTTTACTACAATAAACGTGGTGTGTGAATTGCATTGTTAAAGGGTTAGTTCACCCAAAAATGAAAATTAAGTCATTAATTACTCACCCCCATGCGGTACCAACCCCGTAAGACGAGACTTCAAGAGATTTCCACGACGCGCACGCGCGAGAACTTAACTGAAGTAGTTGAAGGAGATCGCAATTCTCGCGCATGCGTCGTGGAAATCTCTTGAAGTCTCGTTTCAGGCCTACAAGGAAGAAAAGGAATAGTCGAATAAAGTCGTTATTTTTGTTTGTTTTTTCGCACAAAAAGTATTCACGTCACTTGATAAACTTATAGTTGAGCCACTGTTGTGACATGGAATATTTAAACATTTTCTTCATTGACTTTCTGGGCCGTCAGGATTCATTCCCTTAGGGAGCCTATGGAGGAGTGATCAACCTCTCAGATTTAATCATAAATATCTTCATTTGTGTTCCGAAGACGAACGAAGGTCTTACGGGGTTGGTACAGCATGGGGGTGAGTAATTAATGACTTAATTTTCATTTTTGGGTGAACTAACCCTTTAATGTATTGAGCATAAAATGAAAGTCATGTCATTGACCCTAATATTATATGAATTATGGCACAGGTGGAACGCTGTAATGACCATTCAGCATCTAAGACTATGCTATGCATTTTATGAAGAAAAAAAAGACATACTTGGAAAAAAAAGTTATGTTAAGTTATAATAAAAATAAAAAGTCTGTCTTTGCTCCTCAAAAGAGTTGAAATTTCACAAGGATGAGTGATAGTAGGGCTGGATCATCTAAGCATTGCTACATTGCTATTGAGACATTTCTGTGGGTAACCGGTAAGTCACTAATTGGGTCGTCCAAAAATGTGCTGACTTGAGTTAGTGCCTGGGAGGGTCTTATGTTTGCCAATGGGGGAGATCAAATTCTGGACTCACTCCAAGTCAGGATAGTAAACAACATTTTGCAGTCAGCTGCATTAAATTGAACATGTAGACGCCAACCATAGCTCTCACACTCAGTGGGATTTATGAAAGTCACTTCCCTGAGCAAAGACGAAGGCAAGTAGGAAAGATCAGATGAGAGAGACCTCATGTAGTCTCTTTTATTTCCAACCCATCACGAATGTACTATTAAAGAACATCAAACAACAGCGCTGCCCCTCTGTAAATTCCAGTGTGGTTTGCGGCTCTTGACTGCTGTGCTGAGAAGGCATTTAACAGGAAAAGAATTCATAGTGTTATGTTTTCTTTGTTTATGGAAAACTAAGAGAGTCAAGTATAATAGCATGTTTGTAACAGAAATTAATCATGTATCCAAAATACAAGATGAGATCATGGGACACAGTAAAAAATTTAAAGCAGTAATAATAGACAGGCTCACATAAATACAACATCTTTAAGATTACGAGTTGAATGGCTGCAAGCACCGCTGGGAACCTGAGATGTGCCCTGAGAAAGCGTCTGGATGCAGTTAAAGTAATGCTTATGTCTTTCAATCTCACACACAAGCCAACTGCCCCACCTATCCATGTGCTACTGGTCTTAAAACCTTCATTCATGTTTTTCTAACATCGTCTGCACATTTATGTTGCGGTTTGAGCAAATGCAGCTCTGAAAGAGTGCTTTCGAAATCGTCTAGAATGTTAAAATGTTCTATTCAATGTGTGAAGTCATTTTAAGTATTCAAGTCTGTCTGTGTGTATCAATATTTTGTATTTGGTTTTTTTTTTCATGAATTTGTTTTTTTTTTAATGTCTTGTGCCTATATTTAATAAAAAATTGAGTTTCACTTTTAGTCATTTTGGTCCATCAAGTCAAACTGTTGCCTTGGCAACTATTTTTTTATTTTTTCAGTTTGCCCAAATAAAGTGACCAATCACAGTTTTTTATTTTTTTATTTTATGTGGTGTTTGGAGGGTTATGCTATGAAACAGTTATAATAGACCTAGATCTAACATCAAAATATGGCATAGCCAGGGAAAGATGCATTTTTGTATTAAACACAGCTGGATGGAGTGCAACGGAATAGAACAGAATGCAGCGGTCTCAAAGCATGTTTCAGAGTTTTATTGGTAGTCAACCATTGTGACCCATCCCTGCAAAAGACTTGTCAACAACCTATCAGGAATTTGACAATATTTTAAGTTTTGGTGAATTGGTGGTGAATTCGTATAATCTCATTTGTACGCTTCCGTACAAACTGCTTACGTCTGACTGAGGGCTAGGTTAAGGGCTGGACCTTCATGCTTATTTTTTAAACATAGAAGTTAGCCTACGTTTTCTAATGGGATCCGGTTGGACTTGTTCAGGCATTCAAATGTTATTTATATATACTAGACACTTATGTGTTCCTGTAGCTCAAACAGCAGAGCATGGCGCTATTAACGACAATATCATAGGTTTGATTCCCAGGAAATGCATGAACTAATGAAAAAAAAAAAAATTATTAAATGCAATGCAAGACGCTTTGGATAAAAACTAGGGCTGCACGATTTGGGGAAAATGTCATATTGCGATTATTGAGGTCAATATTGCGATATGCGATTGCGATATAATAAACAAATGGTTTCATGAGTGAACTTGCTTGGTTCTAAAGCAAAATGCACACACAGATTAGTGATAATTCTGAAATGTGTATTTCTCAACTCAAACTATCAACAACAACTAAATGATTGATAACACCTATAATGATCAATAAGCCATTGATGTCTGGATAAAAATTAATTTAATTTTAATTTAAGTGAACTTCAAACAATCCTCACATAAACCCATAACAAATGTCATATTTACCTGTGCTCTTCCTGTCTAACAGGTAGGACATACAGAAATTGAATAAAGTTATTAAACAGTCTACGCTGCATAAATTATAAATTATATGGACTAAAATCCTATTTAAAGCTACACAAGTTCTTTGGTCAAGAGCAGTGAGTGTTTTTCTCTGTTTCCTTTGTTCTTTGATTAACTTTACTGACAGAAAGCATTATTGGATGCTGGCCCTTTAAGAGTTGCTGACAGAGACGCGGATCTCACACGCGCCTTATTCTCTCACAACTCTTTACGTCGACGACCATCATAAGACTGCTCTTATGTTATGATGAAGACACTCGACAAATGATATTTTGGCATAATTGTGTGTGTTATTGTTCGTTCACTTCAAGCGGAAAGAGAACTGTATTCTGGCGCGCGGTCTGTGCATGCGCATGATACTGGCGCGCGTCTTTCAGTCACAGTAGGGGTTCAATCTTCAGCTGGCTGGCAGGAGCCGCCACTGGCAGGTCACGTGACCTGTCAGTGGCTGGCTGGCAGCTGCCAGTCTGAGACTGGCATGTCACGTGACCTGTCAGTGGCTGGCTGGCAGCTGCCTTTCGCAAGTTTCAGAAACCATTGATTTTTGTGTTTTGTGTTCCTCTCTTTCTAGCTCATTTATTAGGAATCTGTTGATATGATTATGTTCTTTAGTATGATTGATGTTTTGGGGACTGTTATCCCAATATAACCAGTCAAATGGCCGTGATCCGACTGGCAGCTTACAGACGCTTGCTCGACCCTCATCCAGTCAGCCGCGGCTCATAGTGCGAGTATAACGCGTTGCCTGACTCTCTCGCTGCAAGGAAATAAATTGTTCCCTTTCGAGAGGTCTCTCCTATTGCGTAAGTAGCTTACGCTATGGGAAAACTCCTTTTCTCGAGAAATATTGAAGTCTTTATGTAAAACGCATTGCAGCTGCACAGCATACAGCAGTGAGCGAGGCAGCTCGGTCATTGGCTGTGCTGCGGCAACTGCACGAACCTATGACGGGGCGACTCTGAACCCGCTTCCAATGAGCGTGCTTCGAGCCCGCAAAGATGGGCGTGGCTAAGGGCTATATATTGGGCGCCCCGTCATCTGAGTCCTTTAGATTTAATCTCCTTCAGCAAAGACCTTTCTCTTCGCTGGATCCTCCGGATTTTTGGAGTCTTTTCGCCGCCGCCGTCGACAAGCCTACAGCAGGACTGCTACGAGGACGCCGGCGCCTTCAGCCGCCTTCGAACGCCTTCTGCTAAGCCATCCGGCGCGCATCACCTCATATCCTTTGACAAAGCTATTATTCGAAGTGTTCGCCCCCGCGACACTTTTTCTAAAAGAGCAAATTAAAAGGCGTTGTTCCAAATGCCTTCCTGCGCCTCGTGTCGAGGCCTCCTTCCTGACGGGGATCGTCACATCATCTGCTCTCGCTGCCTGGGCCCGGACCATGCAGAGGCTGCTCTTACTCGAGGCGGATGCCCCGAGTGTGACACCCTGGGCCTCACCGAGCTGCGCGCTCGCTTCGCCGCTTTCGCCGCGAGAGAGCCTACCACCACCGTGCTACCATCCCCTCTAGTTGAGCCGCGCAAGAAGAAGCGCCGCTCACAGAGGCCGCCAGAGCACGCGGAATGAAGTGACGTCACGCCGGGCCAATCCCCGCGTGCTTCACCACCACCCGAGGATTCCCCGCCGCCAGTTCAGTTCACGCAGGCGGACCAGCACCCCTCTAGCAGAGCGATGGGTCTCGTCTCGTTTGGCGCGTCAGGGGATGACGAAAAGGATGACAGCCTTTCCCTTGATGCTGCATCCGACGACTGGCCGGGCTTGTCCTTCGACCCCGCGCCATCGACGCTAGCGGACACGAGTGTGGGCTCCAACATGGACTCGGAGATCGTCCGCATCCTGTCCAAGGCCGTGGAAGACCTCGGGCTCGATTGGTCTTCCCCGGAAGAACCCGCCCGCAGCCGACTGGACGAGTGGTTCCTGCAGGGGCGCCGGCAGGCCCCCCGACAAAGGCCCTCCCCGTTCTTCCCGGAGGTTCATGACGAACTCACTAAGTCGTGGAAAGCCCCTCACTCCGCTTGCCTGAAGCCTTCTTTCTCTTCATCGCTCTCCTCTGTGGACGGCGCGAAAGAAAGAGGCTACGAGGGAACCCCGCCCCTCGAGGAGGCTGTGGCCAACCACCTGTGTCCACCCTCCAACGCGGGATGGAAAGCCAAAGCTTCTCACCCCTCGAAGCCCTGCCGATCTACCTCAGTTCTCGCCGGTCGCGCATACGCCGCCGCCGGCCAAGCTGCGTCAGCGCTTCACTCCATGGCTGTCCTCCAAGTCTATCAGGCCAAACTTCTCTGCACCATGGACGAGTCTGGACCTGATCCTGAAGCGTTCAAGGACCTGCGCAGCGCCACCGACATTGCCCTGCGAGCCACGAAAGCCACCGCCCAATCCATCGGCCGTGCTATGGCTAACTTGACTGTCCTTGAGCGCCATCTGTGGCTGACGCTAACAGAGATGAAGGATGCAGATAAGGCGGCGTTCCTTGACGCGCCTATCTCCCAAAGCGGCCTGTTCGGACCGGCGGTAAGAGAGTTCGCCGAGCGCTTCACCGAAGCCCGGAAGGATTCGCAGGCTATGCGTCACTTCCTGCCCAAGCGCTCCAGCTCGTCGCAGAGCCGCCAAAAGCCGCCTCAGCAGCAGCGGGTCAGGACGGCACCTCCCGTCTCTCAGCCCAGACCTGAATCTGACTTCCGACGCCGCTCGCGCTCCGCCATGAGGAAGCAGCCGCCCGAGCGACGGGGACCTCAGCCCAAGATCGTGCTGAACCCGGAGCCTCGTAAGTCTTCCTAGCTATAGGGAGAAAAAGAGAGAGCGCGTGTCTCGCAGAAGCCGGACCACTCTCTCCAAAACGTCTAAAGCATTACCCAGTCCCCTTACAGGCGGCTGGAAATGTCTGTACAGCAGTCAATGGGCCAGCCGCACAGCTCGCTCACCTGCAAACAAACGCCGTTTTAACGGCGACACACAGAAATCACATAAAGAGTAATTTTCTGCCTGTGTCATTAAAGGGTCACGTGTCCACACTAAAGTGCGCATTCCCACATTTCAAAACTGTCAAAGCAGTGCCAAATGCTTCCCCGGCTCAGGCTGGACGCCCCATAAATGTAGATCGTGTGCCCACTGTCATGTATGCACCACTACACATAAGCACTGTTCCCACAGTTATAAACACTTCCCCAGTAAAAGCGGGAAATCCTATCAAAGTAGCGCGTGTGCCCGCTGTAATGCACGCACCCCTACTCACAAACACTGTTTACATGGCCAAAAACCTACCGCCACGAGCGGGAGGTTTTATGAAAGTGGTGCGCGTGCCTACCACAGTTTATGCACCCCCACCCATAAGCACTGCCCATACAGTCCCAAAATTTTCTCCAGCCCGCGCTGTGAGCATTACAGATGCGGCGAGCGTGCCTGTAATCTCACACGCACCCCTGCACTCGGCACTCAACAAAGCTGCTCAGCGCGTGCCCGCGCCTCTGAGAGCTGTAAGCTCGGTGTTAGCACAGAGCGATTCGCCGGCGGGAGCCATACGTCACTGCGACACCCCCCCAGCCAGCATTCAGCCCATATCTGTGCGAGCGAAAGCTTGGGAAAATATCCCCGACATGCCGAAATGGGTTTTGAACATAATAAAACACGGTTACTCGCTTCAGTTCGCTCGCAGACCACCCCGCTTCTCAGCGGTGGTCGAGACGAAAGTGAGAAAAGATGTTTCACATGTTCTACGCACCGAGGTGCTCAAACTAATAGAGAAGGGCGCTATAGAAACTGTTCCTCCCTCTATGAGCGAGGCGGGTTTTTACAGCCGCTATTTTCTCGTCCCAAAGAAGGATGGTGGTCTCCGCCCCATCCTAGATCTCAGACATCTGAACAAAGCTTTAATGATTCGCTCGTTCAGAATGTTAACAACCAAAAACATCCTCGCGCAAGTTCGCCCAGGGGTTGGTTTCTATCAGTGGATCTGAAAGACGCTTACTTTCACATTCCGATAGCGCCTCATCACAGGCCATTTCTGAGATTCGCTTTCGAGGGACAGTCATACCAGTACACAGTACTACCATTCGGCCTATCACTGGCACCCCGTACATTCACGAAATGTATGGATGCAGCACTTTCCCCCCTGAGACAACGGGGAGTGCGAATACTGAATTATCTCGACGATTGGCTAGTCCTAGCACAATCAGAGAGTCAGTTAATGACGCACAGGTCTTGGATTACCAGCCATCTAGAATGCCTGGGTCTAAGAATCAATTTTGCAAAAAGCATGCTATCTCCCAGCCAGAATATTTCTTTTCTGGGAATAGTGCTAGACTCAGTGCAGATGACGGCGCGCCTCTCATTAGAACGCGCGCTCACTATTCAGCGCCTTGCAACATCGTTCAGAGGGGGCATCGGTCTCATGGCCTCGGCATCAGCTGTACTCCAGCTAGGATTGTTGCACATGCGTCCTCTCCAGCGCTGGCTCAAGAGCCGTGTCCCCACTCACGCGTGGCGCTCGGGCCACTTTTTAATCAGAGCGAATCACGGCTGCATAAAAGCCCTGACGCCCTGGAAAGCTGCCGACTGGTATCAGTCCGGTGTGAGTTTGGGCGTGAACACAAGGAGAAAAATGATCACGACAGATGCCTCCAAAATAGGTTGGGGGGCCCTTTACGAGGGCAGGCCTGTCTCCGGCTTGTGGTCAAACCCGGAGAAGCGCCTACATATAAACTGTCTGGAACTGAAAGCGGTCGCTTTGGCTCTCAGAGCCCTGCTTCCGTACCTAAAAGACGAGCACGTCCTGGTCCGTACGGACAACATGACAGTAGTCTCATATATAAATCGCCAGGGTGGACTCAGGTCGAGCTCCCTGCACTCGATGGCCAGGGAACTCATCTTATGGTCCCAGTGCAACCTGCGCTCACTGAGGGCAGCGCATGTGCCGGGTGCCCTGAACCAGGGAGCGGACATGCTGTCCAGAGACAAAGTTCTCCCAGGAGAATGGTCTCTCCACCCCCTGACGATCCAGTGGTTATGGCAGACCTTTGGCAGAGCAGAGGTCGACCTCTTTGCCTCCAAGGAAAATGCGCACTGCCCCCTCTTCTTTTCAAAGAGCACAGACGCGCTCGCCCAAGTCTGGCCGAGCCGCCCACTGTATGCCTTCCCCCCGATCGCGATGCTACCTCAGGTCATCAGTCGGGTCAAGGAAGAGAAATGTGCAGTGCTCCTAGTAGCCCCACTCTGGAAGAACCAGACGTGGTTTCCGGAACTGATGCAGATGATGCAATCTGCCCCATGGCCGATTCCGCTGAGGCTAGACCTCCTCAGGCAGGCCAACGGGATGATCCTCCATCCCCGCCCCGATCTGTGGGCCCTCCATGCATGGCCCCTCAACGGGTTCCCGGGAACCTCCCCAGTGGAGTGTTGAGAACCATCACAGAGGCATGAGCGCCCTCTACGAGGCGCTTATATGCCCAGAAATGGACGGTGTTCAGTGACTGGTGTAAAACCAGGAACCTGAATCCTGAGACATGCGAGGTACCGAGCGTGCTCGTGTTCTTACAAGAGCTGTTGGAGGCAGGCCGCACCCCCTCCACGCTCAAAGTATATGTGGCTGCCATAGCGGCGTCACACGATCCTGTGGGAGGACGCACACTAGGGAAAAACCACCTAGTTGTTCGTTTCCTGAGAGACGCCAGGAGGATGAATCCCCCACGCCCCCCCTCAGTGCCGATCTGGGACCTGGCCACGGTCCTGGACGCACTCAAAAGTGCCCCGTTCGAACCTCTACGAACTGTGCACCTTAAACAGCTCTCACTCAAAACCACTCTCTTGCTGGCTCTCGCCTCAGTCAAAAGAGTGGGCGACCTGCACGCGCTGTCATCAAGTGCTGCCTGCCTGGAATTTGGACCTAACGACAGCAGAGTTGTCTTTAGACCAAAACACGGGTATATTCCTAAGGTGCTCTCGACACCCTTCAGAGCACAGGTGATATCTCTGGCTGCGCTATCGTCTCCAGCAGACGAAAGCGACGCTAATTTACTCTGCCCAGTCAGGGCGCTCAGAGTATATTTGGAACGCTCTGCCCTGTTTAGGCAGACAGAGCAATTATTTGTATGCTTTGGCGGCCGCAACAAAAGTCTCGCTGTTTCAAAGCAGAGAATATCGCGCTGGATAGTTGATGCTATAGCTCTGGCTTATGAAGCCAAGGGCCTTCAGTGCCCCATGGGCATCAGAGCTCACTCTACGAGAGGCATGGCCTCCTCGTGGGCGTGGTCGAGTGGGATACCCATTCAGGATATTTGTGCGGCAGCAGGCTGGGCCTCGCCGTCAACATTTATCAGGTTTTATAACCTACAGGTCCCCTCATTGCATTCCAACATACTGTCGGTCTAACTACGTATAGACTGGAGCGTGTATATGCTGAGCATTATCTCCTCCCTTATAGGGTCCGTCTCTGACTGACTTAGAGGGTTTTTTTATGCATATCAGTACATAAAGGTGCTTGTGTGTTTTTCCACTGGACGGCCATTGGGCAGTTCTACATTGTCCCTTATAAAGCCCGCCTTCGGCCGGCTCGTTGGATAATTACTTTGCTTAAAGGCTCAGGCATCTGCCTCTGGCTATAATAGAGCGAAGTCAGCATGCACGGCGTTTTACAAGGTGTTCCCATAGCGTAAGCTACTTACGCAATAGGAAAGACCTCTCGAAAGGGAACGACTCGGTTACCTCGAATAAATGCGTGACATTATATTCATAATAAGAAAACAATTTATTTCCTTGCAGCGAGAGTGTCAGCCAACGCGTTATACTCGCACTATGAGCCGCGGCTGACTGGATGAGCGTCGAGCAAGCGTCTGTAAGCTGCCAGTCGGATCACGGCCATTTGACTGGTTATATTGGGATAACAGTCCCCAAAACATCAATCATACACAAGAATAAAGGCATGACATTATATTCATAATAAGAAAACAATTTATTTCCTTGCAGCGAGAGTGTCAGGCAACGCGTTATACTCGCACTATGAGCCGCGGCTGACTGGATGAGCGTCGAGCAAGCGTCTGTAAGCTGCCAGTCGGATCACGGCCATTTGACTTGTTATATTGGGATTACAGTCCCCAAAACATCAATCATACACAAGAATAGATGAGTGACATTATATTCATAATAAGAAACGACTCGGTTACTAACGTAACCTCGGTTCCCTGAGAGGAGGGAACGAGTATTGCGTAAGTAGCTTACGCTATGGGAACACCATGCAAAACGCCTTGCGTGCTGAACTTCGCCCTATGACAGCCAGAGGCAGGTGCCTGAGCTGAAAAGCAAAGTTATCATCCAACTAGCCGGCAGAGGCGAGCTTTATATGTGGAAAAAATGCAGAGCGGCTAGAAGGCGCTCAGAGTGACACAAGCACATACATAATCTAGATACGAACTCATGGTTCTACTAGTATCATGCTGACAGTACGTTGGAATGCAACGTCGGTATCTGTAGGTTGTAAAACTTGATAAATGTGGACGGTGAGGCCCAGCCTGCCGCCGCACAAATATCCTCGATCGGTATCCCGCTCGACCATGCCCAGGAAGAAGCCATACTCCAAGTGGAGTGAGCTTTGACTCCCCAGGGGCATTGGAGTCCTTTGGCTTCATAAGCCAGCGCTATAGCCTCAACTATCCAGTGAGAGATTCTCTGCTTTGAGACGGCGGAACGTTTTGTACGGCCGCCGAAGCATACAAACAGTTGTTCTGTCTGTCTGAATAGGGCAGAACGCTCCAAATATACTCTGAGAGCCCTGACGGGGCAGAGTAGATTAGCGTCGTGTTCGTCTGCTGGGGACGATAACGCGGTTAGGGAGATAACCTGTGCTCTGAAGGGAGTGGTGAGCACTTTAGGAACATACCCATGTTTTGGCCTAAGGACAACTCTGCAGTCGTTAGGTCCGAATTCTAGGCAGGCAGCGCTCGTCGAGAGCGCGTGCAGGTCGCCCACTCTCTTGACCGAGGCGAGTGCCAGCAAGAGCGCAGTTTTGAGCGAGAGCTGCTTAAGGTGCACGGTTCGGAGTGGTTCGAACGGGGCCCCTTTAAGAGCGTCTAGGACAGTAGCCAGGTCCCAGATCGGCACTGAGGGGGTGCGTGAAGGGTTCATCCTCCTAGCGCCCCTTAGGAAACGAATAATTAGGTCGTTTCTTCCCAATGGACGTTCCATTACAGGGTCGTGTGACGCTGTGATGGCCGCCACATATACTTTGAGCGTGGAGGGGGTGCGACCCGCCTCCAGAAGCTCTTGTAGAAAAACGAGTACGTTCGTAATCTCGCATGTTTCAGGGTTCAGGCCCTTGGTGTTACACCAATCACTGAACACCTTCCATTTCTGGGCATACAAGCGTCTCGTGGAGGGCGCCCGTGCCTCAGCGATGGTTTTTAGCGCTCCGCCCGTGAGGTTCCCGGGAACCCGTTGAGGGGCCATGCAGGGCCCACAGATCGGGGCGGGGGTGAAATATCATCCCGCTGGCCTGACTGAGGAGGTGTGGCCTCAGTGGGATCGGCCGTGGTGCCGATTGCATCTGCATTAATTCTGGAAACCAAGTTTGGTTCTTCCAGAGTGGGGCTATTAGAAGCACTGCGTCTTTCTCCTCTCTGACCCGACTGATAACCTGTGGTAACATCGCGATCGGGGGAAAAGCATATAAGGGGCGGCTCGGCCAGCTTCGGGCGAGCGCATCCGTGCTTTTCGTGAAGAAGAGAGGGCAGCGCGCGTTCTCCTTGGAAGCGAAGAGGTCGACCTCCGCTTTGCCAAAGATTTTCCATAACCACTGAATCGTCAGAGGGTTGAGAGCCCATTCTCCTGGGAGAATTTTGTCTCTGGATAGCATGTCCGCCCCCTGGTTCAGAACGCCTGGCACATGCGCTGCTCTCAGCGAGCGCAAGTTGTGCTGGGACCATAAAATGAGTCTCCTGGCCATTGTATGCAAGGAGCTCGACCTGAGTCCACCCTGGCGATTTATGTACGACACCACCGTCATGTTGTCCGTTCGGACCAGGACGTGTTCGTTCTTTAGATGTGGAAGCAGGGCTCTGAGAGCCAAAGCGACCGCTTTCATCTCCAGACAGTTTATGTGTAGGCGCTTTTCCGGGTTTGACCAAAAGCCGGAGAAAGGCCTGCCCTCATAAAGGGCCCCCCATCCTATTTTGGAGGCATCTGTCGTGATAATTTTTCTCCTTGTGTTCACACCCAGACTCACGCCCGACTGGTACCAGTCGGCGGCTTTCCAGCGCGTCAGGGCTTTTACACAGCCTTGGTTTGCTCTGATTAAAAAAATGGCCCGAACGCCATGCGTGAGTAGGAACGCGGCTCTTGAGCCAGCGTTGGAGAGGGCGCATATGCAACAATCCAAGCTGGAGTACGGCCGATGCTGAAGCCATTATACCGAGCATCCTCTGAAACCGCTTGACAGGGGCGCGCGCGCCCGCTCTGAATGATGTTGCAAGGCGCCGGATGGTGAGCGCGCGCTCCGATGAGAGGCGCGCTGTCATTCGCATCGAGTCTAAAACTATTCCCAGGAAAGAAATCCTCTGGCTGGGGGATAGCTTTGTGCTTTGTTCAGGTGTCTGAGATCCAGGATGGGGCGGAGACCGCCATCCTTTTCGTGACGAGAAAATAGCGGCTGTAAAAACCTGCCTCGCTCAAAGAGGGGAGAACCGTTTCCACAGCGCCTTTTTCTATTAGTTTGCGCACCTCGGTGCGCAGAACATGTGAATACTCTTTTCTCACTTTCGTCTCGACCACAGTCGTAAAACGTGGTGGTCTGCGAGCGAACTGGAGCGAGTATCCGTGTTTTATTATATTCAACACCCATTTCGGCATATCTGGAATGTTTTCCCATGCCGCTGCATACACAGATATGGGCTGAATACAGGCTAGGGGCGGGCCGCTGTGACACAGGGACCCGGCCAGCGAATCGCCTGAGCTCGCAGCTCTCAGAGGCGCGAGCGCGCGCTAAGCAGCTGAGTGTATGGGCGCGTGTGTGACTGTAACAGCGCGCGCTGTGTCTGTGACACTCGCAGCCTGAGCTGGAGTAAGATTTGACACTGCAGGAACAGTGTTTATAAGTTGGGGTGCATAAACAGTGGTAGGCACACGCGTCACCTTTATAATGTTTCCCGCTTTTACTGGGAATGAATTTGTAACTGTGTGAACAGTGCTTGTGTGTAGTGGTGCATACATGGCCGTAGGCACGTGATCTACATTTATGGGCCGTCCAGCCTGAGCTGGGAATGAGTTTGGCACTGTTTTGACAGTATCTGGGGATGCACACTTTGTGGGCATGTGAACCCTTAGTGACGCAGGCAGAAAAAGGCTCTTTTTGTGTTTTCTGTGTGTCGCCGTAAAAACGGCGTTTGTTTGCAGGTAGGCGAGCTCTGTGACTGGCCCATTGACTGCTGTATAGACATTTCCAGCCGCCTGTGAGGGGACTGGGTAATGTTCGGGATTTTGCAGAGAGAGTGGTCCGGCTTTTGCGAGACACGCACTCTCTCTTTTCATTCCTGTGGCTAGGAAGCCTTTCGAGGCTCAGGGTTCAGCGCTATCTTGGGCCGAGGACCCCGTCGCTCAGGAGGCGACTTGCGGTTGTGAGAGCGCGAGCGGCGTCGAGCGTCAGTCTGAGGTGCGGGCTGAGAGGCGGTGGGGGCAGTTCTAGCCCGCTGCGGCTGAGGCGGTCTCTGCCTGCTCTGTGATGAGCTGGAAAGCTTGGGCAGAAAATGACGCATAGCTTGTGAACCATTTTGGGCCTCAGTGAAGCGTTCGGCGAAGGCTTTAACTGCTGGTCCAAACAGCCCGCTGGTGGATATCGGCGCATCGAGAAACGGGGCCTTATCCGCGTCCTTCATCTCAGTTAGAGTCAGCCACAGATGTCGCTCGAGAACAGTCAAATTAGCCATGACACGGCCGATAGACTGGGCGGTGGCCTTTGTGGCTCGCAGGGCTATGTCAGTTGCGCTGCGTAAGTCCTTGAAGGCTTCGGGTCCGGAGCCAGACTCGTCCAGGGAACGGAGAAGTTTGGCTTGGAACACTTGAAGTACCGCCATCGAGTGAAGCGCTGATGCAGCTTGGCCGGCGGCGGCGTAGGCGCGCCCGGCGAGAGCAGAAGTAGTGCGGCAGGGCTTCGAGGGGTGGGAAGCCTTGGCTTTCCATCCGGTGGTGGAGGGCGGGCAGAGATGATTGGCCACGGCCTCCTCGAGGGGCGGCGTTCCCTCGTAGCCTCTTTCCTTTGCGCCGTCCACGGAGGAGAGCGACGAAGAAAAAGAAGGCTTCAAACGGGCAGAGTGAGGGGCTTTCCATGACTTCGTGAGTTCGTCATGAACTTCCAGGAAGAAGGGAGAAGGCCTTTGCCGAGGGGCCTGCTGGCGCCCCTGCAGAAACCATTCGTCCAGCCGGCTTCGGGTTGGTTCCTCGGGAGAAGACCAGTCGAGCCCGAGGTCCTTCACAGCCTTGGAGAGGATGCGAACAATCTCCGCGTCCATTGTGGAGCCCCCACTCGTGCTCGCTAGCGTCGACGGGGCGGGGTCGAAGGAGCCCGGCCAGTCGTCAGATGCAGCGTCGATGGATAAGCTGTCATCTACTTCCCCGTCGTCCTCGGACGCGCCGAAAGTCACAAGGCCCGCCGCTCCGCTGGAGGGGTGTGGGTCCGGCTGGGTGAACTGAACCGGCGGTGGGGAAGTCAAGAGCAGCGGTGAAGCACGCGGAGACTGGCTCGGCGTCACATCACTGAGCTCGGGTTCAGGAAGCCTCTGTGAGCGGCGCTTTTTAATACGCGGCTCAAACAGAGGGGTGGCGCTGGGCTCGCTCACGGCGAAGGCGGCGAGGTGAGCTCGTAGTGTGGAGAGACCCAGGTCGTCACACTCAGGGCATCCGCCCTTGGTCAAGGCGGCTTCTGCATGGTCCCGGCCCAGGCAGCGAGCGCAGATGATGTGACGATCCCCGTCCGGGAGAAGGTCTCTGCACGACGCGCAGGAAGGCATTTGAAACAACGCCTCCTTGAAATTTGCTCTTTTACAACGTCGCCGGGCGACCGGTTGAAAAGATACTTGTGTGTCTAGCGCGCCGGATGGCTCAGTAGGATGATGTTCGAAGGCGGCTGAAGGCGCCGGCGTCCTCGTAGCAATCCCGCTGGTGTGCTTTTCTACGGCGGCGAAGGCTTTCAATAATCCGGAGGATCCAGCGAAGAAGGTGTTAGCTGAAGGAGATTAAATCTAAAGAACTCTCATGACAGGGCGCCCAATATATAGCCCTTGGCCACGCTCATTGGTCGCGCATTCAGAGTCGCCCCGCCATTGGTTCGAGCTAGTTGCCGCAGCACAGCCAATGACCGAGCTGCCTCGCTCATTGCTGTCTGCTGCTATTTCCATGCAGCGAGAGAGTCAGGCAACTCAGGCAACACGTTATACTCGCACTATGAGCCGCGGCTGACTGGATGAGCGTCGAGCAAACGTCTGTAAGCTGCCAGTCGGATCACGGCCATTTGACTGGTTATATTGGGATAACAGTCCCCAAAACATCAATCATACACAAGAATAAAGGCATGACATTATATTCATAATAAGAAAACAATTTATTTCCTTGTAGCGAGAGTGTCAGGCAACACGTTATACTCGCACTATGAGCCGCGCTGACTGGATGACCGTCGAGCAAGCGTCTGTAAGCTGCCAGTCGGATCACGGCCATTTGACTGGTTATATTGGGATAAGAGTCCCCAAAACATCAATCATACTAAAGAACATAATCATATCAACAGATTCCTAATAAATGAGCTAGAAAGAGAGGAACACAAAACACAAAAATCAATGGTTTCTGAAACTTGCCAAAGGCAGCTGCCAGCCAGCCACTGACAGGTCACGTGACATGCCAGTCTCAGACTGGCAGCTGCCAGCCAGCCACTGACAGGTCACGTGACCTGCCAGTGGCGGCTCCTGCCAGCCGGCTGAAGATTGAACCCCTACTGGCCATTTGACTGGGATAACAGTCCCCAAAACATCAATCATACACAAGAATAAAGGCATGACATTATATTCATAATAAGAAAATTTATTTCCTTGCAGCGAGAGAGTCAGGCAACACGTTATACTCGCACTATGAGCCGCGGCTGACTGGATGAGCGTCGAGCAAGCGTCTGTAAGCTGCCAGTCGGATCACGGCCATTTGACTGGTTATATTGGGATAACAGTCCCCAAAACATCAATCATACACAAAAATAAAGGCATGACATTATATTCATAATAAGAAAACAATTTATTTCCTTGTAGCGAGAGTGTCAGGCAACACGTTATACTCGCACTTTGAGCCGCGCTGACTGGATGAGCGTCGAGCAAGCGTCTGTAAGCTGCCAGTCGGATCACGGCCATTTGACTGGTTATATTGGGATAACAGTCCCCAAAACATCAATCATACACAAGAATAAAGGCATGACATTATATTCATAATAAGAAAACAATTTATTTCCTTGCAGCGAGAGAGTCAGGCAACACGCTATACTCGCACTATGAGCCGCGGCTGACTGGATGAGCGTCGAGCAAGCGTCTGTAAGCTGCCAGTCGGATCACGGCCATATGACTGGTTATATTGGGATAACAGTCCTCAAAACAGCAATCATACTAAAGAACATAATCATATCAACAGATGCATAATAAATGAGCTAGAAAGGGAGGAACACAAAACACAAAAACTATCAAAAATCAATGGTTTCTGAAACTTGCCAAAGGCAGACTGCCAGACAACTAGCCAGCCACTGACAGGTCACGTGACATGCCAGGCTCAGACTGGCAGCTGCCAGCCAGCCACTGACAGGTCACGTGACCTGCCAGTGGCGGCTCCTGCCAGCCAGCTAAAGATTGAACCCCCTCTCTTCAGTCAGGACATTCACAGGCAGCGCGCTCTCTTTTGACTGGCTGAATGGTTTAAACTAAAGCATTCGCGTGAATAAGAGCGGGATCATGTAACACTAGCCAAAGGATGACAAAAAATAACAGATGCTGCGTTAACAGCCCTAATTTGTTTATTTCATATAAAATCGCAGTATTTTGCGTCATATAATCGCATAGGCTTGACATCGCGATTACGATTGCGATACGATTAATCGTGCAGCACTAATAAAAACGTATGACAAATGCATAAATTCATGTGTCAAACTTCAGAAAATAAGAAAAAGCAGTACCAGCGCAATTGACTGAACTCACCCCTGCTTTAAATCTAAATCCAGATAATTTTTTTGGCCTTTTTTACACATTGTTTTATCTAACCAAAGCAATTTTGTGATAGTGATAATCCACCCACATTTTTCAATAAATATAGCTCCCTTTCCCAGCATTTGCTTATATCTACTCAACATAGGAGCAACTGGAGACTTGAGCCTCTGTGATGACTTTTCTGTAGACATAGAAACCATAAACCACCCGTTCTCCATGAGAATGTTTAGGCGCTAGACAAAAGAGGAAAGTCGTCACCATTGCAAAAACCTCTGCTGCCTATATCATTTCTACCGCAGAGCAAAAAAAAAAAAATATGTTTTTCAGAAACTATGACTAATGAAGACCAAAAAAAAAAAAGTGAGGCGCTTCTCTCACTTAAAATAGTTATCCCCGGTTTATTCTAAACCGGAATCCTGGGTTATCTTCCTTCATGTTTCACATTGCTCACTGTACATTCCTAAACCCTGGGTTAACATTCTTATTTGCGGTGTCTGTGTCAGTGTCACTGATCGGATAAACGCTGTACGCGATACGTTAATGCAAAAAGGCTCTACCATTGCATATCCTCATAGTATGCTGACTCTATCAAGTTTATCCTCAATGGACTTTTCAGACTATAAGGGTAAAAGGCCCGTTCACACCAAGAAAGATAACTCTAACAATACACGATACTGTTTTGTTTATTCTAATAAATTATTATTTATTCTGCCGCTTTAAATGCCCAAGCTCTTTAAAGAATGATTGATTCCGACAGGATGTCAATCTTTTTATTGTACATCAGCTAGAAAAAATTATTCTAAAAGTGATTCCAACAATATAATTTCTCTGTGCCGTTATCATAATAGTTGTGGTATGGACTCTGCTATTCTTTTATATTTAGAACGATTTTTAGAACTATATTTTTAAGTAAATAACCTTTTGAAAGTAACTTGATGCTTCAAATAAAAAATTGTATCAATTAGGCTACATTAATTGTTACACCAGTATGTGCACCAAGTTAGAAAAATGTATTTGTCAATTAATCATTCATTCAAGAGATTTGTTCAAAAATGCTGATTCTTCAATAATGAAAAAAGAGCTCTTTATGAGCAAGTAATTTAATCAATCATTCAACTTTTTTTTATTAAATTTATATATTTAGACTGCACATTTAACATTTTGTCAGAATCTCTAGTAAATCGCATGTTGTTGTGTTCAGTTGTCTATCCAGAATCTTGGGAGAATCTCTATTTAAAAAAAAAATTGTGATCCTTAATTTATCCAGAATCAAATATCACTGTAATCTGTATTATGCAACATACGTTGCCTTTAAAAAAAAAAAAAAAAATTATATACCGGTGTATGTATATATATACAGTATATATACACATACTTCAGCATTGTGTGCTACTATTTTAAAGTGATTTCAGTCTTTTTGACAGTTGTATTTACCTATGAAAACAAACCTGGAAAGAGACGGGAGGATTTGGGGAGAAAAAAATAGATTCTTCATGCATTCCAGTGAATTATTAATGGCATAGCCCTATATCGTAAATTAAATCGGGAACAGACCACAATACAGTGTATGTTGAGCTTTATCATACTATTACAGCTAGGGGAATGCAAAAGGAAAAAAAGAAAATAATCATGAGGAAAAGAATGCAGCGACTGAAAAGAGCTCTTGCCATAGACATTATTGTTATAACATGTCACATTAAAATACCAAGTGTTACGTTATTCTCATGTCATTCTTAAATAAAACATGAAAGAAAACGGATAGCTCATTGAGTCAAACTGACAGATAAGCTTTATTTGTAGGGCAACCTTATGATTTGAAAATTTTAAATTATTCGTTTCAGTCTTTTTGAATGGAAGTTCCCCAAACCCGGAAGTGCCTCCCATAATTCCAAACGCAGTAAGCTCATCAGGAATGAGGTGGATACAAATGACTGAGGGCAGAAATATGCTAAAATATGGGACAGTCCGTCAGTGGTCGTGGGCGGAGTCTGAGCAATATGATGTCATCCAAACAGCAAATCCGAGAGTGTTTAGGCTTTTTGAGGATAAAAAATAAAGGAGTGAATGGATTTTTTAATTATATGATGTTTTATTAACAAAGTTCAGGAGGAGCACGTTCAGATAATTAAAGGGTTAGTTCACCCTAAAATGAAAATTCTGTCAGTAATTACTCACCCTCATGTTGTTCCAACCACGTAAGACTTGACACAAATTAAGATATTTTTGATTGAGGGCGTTTTCACACCTGAAAGTCCGCACCAAGGTCCGAACCAAAGTTCACGTTTTGATACATTTTATACTTTCAGAAAGTTTTGGTTTGGTTTCACACTGCAATTATGCGAGCGCACTAAAGAACTTTACGTGACATACTTGCGTCCTGTCGTCATCATCTATGTGGGCTGCATCTTGACATTGATTGGTTTTGTAAATGGACATGCGTCTTACGTCAGCGTGTTGTCAATTCGGCGGGTAACTTTGACAACATGAATGAACAGACGCATATCGTTGCAACTATATTGTTATTTTTATGGCAAAATTACCTGCAGCACCAACTATACACAAGGCTAGTTCTTCAAATTCGCCAAATGAACGTCCTCGTCGTGCGAACATTTTATCGTCGCCGGCAGGAAAGGAGGAGAAGACTGCAAGTTGATTTCTTCTTATGTCATACTTTAAATTAAAAACCTCATCTCCTCCTCTCCCCATGTGCTACACGGCTCATTTTTCCTGCCACCTTTTGTTTTTTCGGCTATGCGGGAACCACCAGAACTTCCTGTAAAAGGTCTGAAAGTCCGAACCATACAGAAATGCTTTCGCACTAGAAACGAACCAAACCTTGGTTCAGTTTGATCCGGACCGAGACTACCTCTTTTCGTCGGACCAAATTTCATCTGTTTGATCCGGACCGTGGTCCGGGGGAGGTTTCACACCTGTAATTTTGATTCGGACCAAACTGAAAAGTCAGAAAGTCTGGACCAAACAAGGTAGGTGTGAAAGGGCCCTAAATCTGAGAGCTGGATCACTCCTCCATAGGCTTCTTAAAGGGACACTCCACCCATTTGCATTAAGCTTTCCATTGTTAGAAACCTAGTCATACTATTGAATGGTCGTGCAACACTCTCTCATTTTCCCCTGAGACGAGAGAAATCTGCTATTTACCTTTTTCACTTCCTCCTACAATGACGCAAAAATCGTCATTTTACGTCATTGTAGGAGGAAGTGTAAGAAGGGGGGATTTCTCTAAAGACTACAAGCACTAGATCACACCCTTTCAAACCCGCCCATAGGTTGGACCTAATGCGCTAACAGAGCTATCACAGATCAGTGGGTGGGACTTCACTTGTAGATACTGAAATCAATATCAGCCATCTTGTTTATAAGCTAAGCTAACAAGCGCTGTGAAGATAGGAAGTTATGACAATGACGGAAGAAACTAAACACGATATGGAAGAAACTAAACTTGATATGGAAGTAGAGGATTCTGAAATTCAGCTGCTCGAATCCGCTGGTCGTGGGTATCTTTACGAGCCGCAATATGGTGAAGAGCAGCTGAGGCTGCTGGAGGAACAGGAGGCGGCTGCCTGTCGCGGACGAGAAGCCCGGACGGGTTCGAGCTGGGCGGACTGCTGGTGCCTGTGCTCTTGCTGTGCGCTAAGGACACAGATAGAGTCCGTCTGCTGCAGAGAATTTCAACGATAGCAATTTCTCCTGGACGAAATCTCTGAATCAGACGAGCACACGGACGTTTGTGTTGTGATGTGAACCATCCTAGTGTCGCACCGCATATGTTCTGACTGAACATCCAGGTATCATGCAATAATTCACCATAGAAACGAAATACAAATGAGGAGTAATTCGCTAATGAGTTTGCCAATGTAACAGAGTTCGTTGTTGTGGGAAGAAGGAGGCGGGAACCGGCGAACATTTAAACATTTTAATAGTAAAATAAACAAATACAAAACAAAAGTATAAGCCAGCTGGCCACACACAACAGAAACAAAACATAAAATCAGGCCTGTTCCTTTTGTGCTTCCGCTCCTCCGTGAGAGATATGAGACCGCTGCGTCTCACAGTTGTCATTCATTATCACTCGCGCCGTCCTCTCACCCTCGTCCTGCTCGCCACAGCCAACTAACTAGACATTTTGTGTGAAATTAATTTTAAACTTTTTTGGCAGCTAGCCTTGTAGACGGAAGAGGGATTTCTCTGATGTTTGCGCGCTGTTCTGGATTAGTGGGAGTGGCTTGCGGAGCTGTGCAATGTGGTGCATTGTGGGAGTTGTTGTCTTACATACAAATGCGCCCTAAAGTTATTTTCTGTCTTTTCTCGGTCAAGAGGGCACCAAATTCAAAATTTCTTTTACATTTCGACTACATATATAACCCACTTTCAATAAAGATTAATGTTGAAATGGGTGGAGTGACCCCTTAAGGGATCGAAACTGGCCGGCCCAAAAGTTATGAAAGACGTTGTTAAAAGAGTCCGAGTGACTACAGTGGCTCAACCTTAAGTTTATCAAGCGACGAGAATACTTTTTGTGCACAAAAAACAAACAAAAATAACGACTTTATTCAACTAGTCATTTCCTTCTCTGTGGGCCGTGATATTTCACGTAGTGATATTGTGCAAAGCTTCTAGGTTGCACGTCACACGTATGCTCACTATTGGCCGACGCTGGTCATGTGTGTGATGCGTGACGTACAACCACCTAGAAGCTTTGCGAAGTTTCACTACGTGAAATATCACGGCCGTACAGAGAAGGAAATGAATAGTTGAATAAAGTCGTTATTTTTGTTTGTTTTTTGCGCACAAAAAGTATTCTCGTCGCTTGATAAACTTAAGATTGAGCCACTGTAGTCACTCGGACTATTTTAACGATGTCTGGGTACTCTGGGTTCGGGCAAAAAATTCCGAGCTCAGAGCCCTCCCCCCGGACAGCACGCCAAATATGCATAATCTTTACTCTGTTTAATTTGATGTAAGTGTGAACTCGTGAAATGGTGGTTGTGTCCACACACTGGAAAGACACATTTATAAGCGAACACCATAAAAAAAGTGACTTTTGCATCCGATGACCCCTTTAAGAATGAAACAGTCTCTTCTTCACACCAGTTGTCACGTTTTCTGTCACCATTTGACAGGTAAAACCTCTGTTACAATATGCAATGTTTCCATGACTGTCTAAAGCACATGAATATGAGGCACGCTATTGGTTGTCAGTTGACAGTCTAAGACTGCATAGTTTCACACTGTATTCTACAAGTTTGGCACCACCGCAATGCAGGGTTAACACCGCAAAATCAGTGCTAACCTGAGTTTAAACCTAAGTTTAAGCACAGTGTGCCCTTTTATTAACAATCAATCATTTACAGTCACTCAACCGTCCCCTTTTTAGTTTTTACTTTATTTTCTATTGATCATGGCATTGGCAACAGTTACTTATTAAATAATCAAATGAGGGACAAGACAGTCAAATATCCAGGCTTATGTTGTAGTTGTGCTTACTTTTGCCATTTAAAGAGCGGATTCAGTTGCTTTGATCGCATTCTCCACAACCTCATCACTCAAAACCAGTTCAGGCAAATTGAAATCAGCACTAGTGTCGTGACTGACTACATTTGTGCCATTACCTGATTTGTATAATTCCCTAGTTACATAAAAGCAATTAATTCATAGTGAAACACTCATTTAAGTTATTTCAAAGTTACACAGTCAAAATAAACTCAACTGAATAAATAGCTGGATCACTGCATGTCCATTCATGTTGAAAAGTTTCAGTTATTACCCTTGTCCTGAAGGTTTTTTGTTTTTTTTTGTCATTGTCGAGAAACATGAGAACCTCTCGGTTACACTGTTTGTTTTTGTGTTTGGGGAGTTTGGATATCTACACTATGGGACCCTTCACTCCCTAGCATAAGCATACACTAACTGTTGGCTGTTTAGACAGCTGTGGCGGACAGGCAGATAACCCTGTCTTTCTCTACTGTCATCCACAATGAGTAGTATACACAAACAAAGACAAGTGATAATAGACACACATGGCCACTGCACACTATTATTGATGTCTTCTTTCTTTCTTGTAAAACAATGGAAGTTTTATAGTAGATGTGAAAACTCAGCATCTCTGCTTTTAAGGGAGGGGTGTACATTTCGGGAAAAATAAATTTCATTAAATTATGCTAAATGTCATTTACTCACCCTCAAGTTGTTGTAAACTTACATTAAATTCTGCTGAACAAAAAAGAAGATATTTTGAAGAACATGGGTAACCAAACAGTATGGGAAAAATCTATGGAAGTCAATGGTGACTATCAACTGTTTGCTTTGCCAACATTCTTCAAAACACCTTCTTTAGTGTTCAGCAGAAGAAAGAAATTCTTACAGGTTTAGAACAACTTGAGGGTGAGCAAATTATGACAGAATTTTTCATTTTTTTGATGAACTATACATTTAAATTACTGTAGGCTAATTGACGTATCCCATCCACTGAACCAAAAGGACGACCGCTCAGTGGGCCTACATTATCAGAAATACAACGGTTTGACATATGAGAGTTTGAAGTTTGAACCCATAGACATGTGTGTGCGATTTTGGCACCATCAATAACGCGTGCTGTAAGTCACCTCCCATCTTTCCCTGACAACCGACGTCGGACACACAAATACAACACATTTACGGCAAATACCGCAAAGCATGAAACAGAAACTAATGTGATAACCAACCAACCGATGTGTTTTTCTTACCAGCACAGTTAAACAGTCGATATCTACTGAAGGTAATCCATAGTCGCCTTTCCAACAGAACAACTCTAAGGGAGCAGCCATATTTGAGTGACTTTTCACCTGGAAGTACTGCGCTCTGCGGTGGTTACTACTGGCAACACTATCAGTGTGTGGTAGCCTACATTTTTTTCTCCAGTCTATGGTCGTACCCCATGTTTCTATTAAAAGTATGTATTTTGTATGATGTCTTTTCAACCACTTATTAAAGGAATAAACGCTAAAACACTCCTTGCTTATTACTATAAAACGGCAAAGTGACACTAATATTCAATAGACTGTACATTATACCTCAACCTTTTAATGATATAATTATTTTCCTCCAATTGTTGAAATATAAACATTTCTACGGTGGCTTGCAAACATGAAAGATTTATTCAAAAGATTGACATTACTTACATGTTGTAATGTAAAATGTAATTATCACACCACATTATGGAGCGTCAAATAATTATTAGTAGCTAGTAAATGTTGAAAATACTGTAGGCCTACGATGACAATCCCATGAGAAACATTATATAATAATGTTACTATTTGTTATATTTACAGATGACTGTGAAGATGGAAGAGGCTTTCAAGTGCATGATCTACAAGACTAAACGTGTTTTCGTATAGCCTTTGTTTTCGTTTCGCCTTTTTTGCATGTTTTGAATGTGATGCATAGACTATATGATTGTGTGTGTGTGTGTGTGTGTGTGTGTGTGTGTGTGTGTGTGTGTGTGTGTGTGTGTGATTTTTAATCAACAATTAAACAATGAAACGACAAAACATGGATTGTACAGGTTGATTATTTATATAGATTTACTGTTGTATTTTATTAAAGTTAAAAAAAAAAGATGAATTGTTGAGAAAACTTTACGGGCTAAAAACAAACCATAAAAAATAACGTTCTGGGAACCAAAAACTAACATTCAGGGAACCAAAAATGAACGTTCTGGGAACCAAAAACTACCGTTCTGAGAACTTTCTAGAAACCAAAAACTAATGTTCTGGGAACCAAAAACTAACGTTCTGAGAACGTTAAGAAAACTTTCCTTGCTAACCAAAAACAAACCATAAAAAAATAACGTTCTAAGAACCAAAAACTAACGTTCTGAGAACGTTCTGGGAACCAAAAATTGTTAACTGGGAGCCTATTAATTATATTTAGTTTTTAGTTTGCTGAATTTAAAGGCACAGCTGGCTCATTAATACTGGATAAGTGTTGAGTATACATTTTTAATGGAATTTGTGGTGTATTGACACATACAGAAAGATTATCATTGGAGTAGGCTATACAACATTAAACATTACTACTTTTAATGTTTTTGAAAGAAGTATCGTATGCTCATCAAGTCTGCGTTTATTTAATAAAAAAATACAGGGGAAAAAACAGTAATATTGTAAAATATTATTACAATTAAAAATAATGATGTTCTATTTTAATATAGGCTTTATTATTTATTTCATTGATGCAATGCTGAATTTTTAGCATCATTACTCCGGTCTTCAGTGTCACGTGGTCCTTCAGAAGTTATTCTAATATGCTGAAAAACATTACATTAAAACATTAAAAATAGTAATCGTTCCAAAAATCAGGGATGCCTTCTGTTGATTGTGCTATAAACGGGGATGAAGAGCAGAGGGAGCCAATGTTTCAGTCAACCCAAAAATCTCTTTATCTCTTATTCCAGTAGGAGGCGCTGTGGTTCTCTGTGGCAGCAGCGGATCACCTGATCAACATCACATTATTCACATTTTAATGGCATGCTAAATGGTCGCTTGGGTCAAAACTAAGAGAGAGTATAGGATGCGATTACATGTGTTTCACAGTTTATTCTGCAAGTTACACATCAAATCCATATTCTGGAGGGACAAAAAACAGTAGGCTATTTATCTGAAAAATAAATAAATTAAGATTTGCTACTCAAAGTTTAGAAAAACATTATAATCTTGTAGTATATTTCTTTGAACACTAGATGGAGTCAGAGCAATCACTTCATGTGTTGAGTTCCAGGTGATGTATGTATTTGCCGTTTGTGATCCAAAGATAACACATGGCACGTTTTAGAATTATTTTTTTACAAAAAAATACCTCAAGAAATGTAATTTGTGTTATTTTTACTAAACAAAGTTGTTCTTACATTCACAAGAGTGTGCTAGTCCCCTCTGTGATACCACGTCTCATATACAGCTAGCCTACATATTAGTGTTGTCAAAAAAACTCGGTACTTCGGTACCAAGTCGGTACTAAAAAAATTAAACGGTTACGGTCCCAGCTTTTCTAGGTACCGGGTTAATCCGGTTCTTGATGCGCTGTCGGAAAGATGCAGAGGTGCGTACTCTTCATAAAAACACTCTGAGACACGGCGACCGGCGCTGCTAATGCGGTGGCTCTGAATCCACTTGTTGACAAGAAGGGAGGAAAGAGCCACATATGGAAATATTTTGAATTAGGCTAATGTCACGTTGCCATAAAGAGCCGTTCAAACGTTCATATAGCGCGTTTTTTTTTTGCGCGTGCAAATTTCAAATGTTCATAATAGAAGAGACGTGCGAGCTCGTCTTTCCAGTCTCGCCGCTGTTCATGGTTGCATAGCGGAGACACGGGAGAGCAAGCGCTTGTGGAAAGGAGAAAGCGGTGCGATGCGCTCTCCATGATGACGAGGAGGAAGTATCAGAATTAATTGATTTCTAGCCCTTGCATTAGAAATCAGCTACAGGGTTCTCAAGCTTTGAAGACAGGCAAGAGTGACATTTTTGGATTAAATAAAAGTACAGTTAA
This sequence comes from Tiaroga cobitis, assembly GCA_030578255.1. Classification (NCBI taxonomy): domain Eukaryota; kingdom Metazoa; phylum Chordata; class Actinopteri; order Cypriniformes; family Leuciscidae; genus Tiaroga; species Tiaroga cobitis. Next base: position 16,340,774 of record CM060609.1, read on the forward strand.
GTCAAATAAAACATGTTTTATCTCCTGTATAGTTTGGTAACACTACAATAAGACACCATTCATTAATATTACTTAATGCAACATCAACACATTGAGTCAACAATATATTTTTACAACATTAATTAATGTTTGTGAATGTTATTTAATACAAACACTTGATTGTTCATGTTTGTTCACTTCATTCATTGTGCATTAAATAATGTTAACAGATAAAACTTTTGATTTTAAAAATATATTAGTACATTTTTAAGTTAACCCCATGGAGAATAATTGCTACAGTATATAATTGTTGTTTATTGTTAGGTAATTTTATCTAATGTTATCTAACAAATATAATCGTATTGTAAATTGTTTTTAATACTACAGTTTCCATCTTTGTAACCGTGATATACACTTTAATATGTGTAAATTTAATCTAAATTAACCTTTGGTACCGAAATTGGTACCGAGAACCGTGGATTTTCACTGGTATTGGTACCGAATACTGATATTTTGGTACCGTGACAACACTACTACATATCAAAGACCAGCAGAATCTCTCTCCCAAGGCAGAGGTAGTTGTGCACTTTAGGACCTATGATGACAAACATGTTGATAACTGTAAAAGTGCATTAAATTGTTCACACAGGACAAATGCATAATAAATCATACAAATATGTGCTGAATTCGTAACCACACGCATATTCAGCCCTAATTTTTGTAAACATAGTCAAGTGCCTCTGTCATTGGATGTGAACCTAGTTTGTACCAGCAGAGGCATCAGTTTCCTTCAAAACGTCCAATTTTTTTTTTTAAGGGAAAACCGCCTTTTCTCTCTCCTCCCTGTGTCCTGGTCCTCATCAACAACCAAACGTTGCACGTAGCTCAACATTTAAGGTTTCGGTTGAATTTCTCATTGGTTCTCCAAACTGTTGGGCATACCCTTACAACATCTCGCTGCTTTGTTCAGAAACGTCTCATCATCAGGTTCACTCCTCCTCAGAGTTTCCTCCCTTCCCGCAGCTGCTGTGCACTCGCTCGCCGCTCTAAGCCACGAGGTGTCCACGCGCCGCTTCTGGGCGCTGATTGGCCAGTGACGACATAAACACCGAATTTCGACCAATGGGAGCGATGTGCATGCGCTGAGCCATGCAGTGCATTCCACTTCCACATGAACAGCTGAAGTGGTAAACAAGCCTAGTGAGTCACTGGCTGAAGTGTCTGAGTATAAAACCCTAGCCTAGCCCAGCGCGCATAAAGCTTCTATACTGACCATGCGAGCAGGCAGTGTGAATTGTAAATTTGCATAAACCACTAATTTGCTGCAACTCATTCCCTACCAAACTAATTCGTTTGGACTGAAGACTGGATGCACTTTTGAAGGACTGGCTGATTTACCAACTTTTAGTTGAGACGCGTGTCTTCCTTCTTTTTACCTTGTAAACCACTATGGTGGCGATGACAAAAAGAGTCAAGGCCTTTGAGGTCGTTTTCAACGATCCATCCAAGACATTTTACTGCAGTGGAGATAAAGTGGCTGGGAAGATCTTGGTGGAGGTTTCGGAGGTGACCAAGGTGATGGCCATGAGGGTCGTGGGAGTTGGATGCGCTAAAGTGGAGTACGCGAAAGGCAAACAAAGATGCCGTGAAGAAATTGACTATCTGAAGTATGAAGAGGTTGTCCACTTGGACGAACATCCCGCAGGTGATTTAAAACGGTTTATCTTGCTTTTAATGTTGACTTTGCTCTGGTAGATGCATTTGCTGGGATGATGCTGATGTTGGAATGTGGCAGTTCATTGTGAAATACTGGATATTCAAAAAGAAGTCAACACTTTGTCTTCAACTACTATGTACTAACATTTAAGTGATTGCACTTTATTTTACAGTACGTGCACTTACAGTGTACTCTAAGAAAGTACTGGGTAATTTAAGGTAACATGGGTTAAGGTTAGGTTTAAGGGGTAGGCTCAGGGACAGGGTTAGTACCTAAAATGACCCAGTTATTGCAATTACTATAATAAGTAACGTTACATGTACATGGAGAATAGGACTGTAAAATAAAGTGCTACCATTTAAGTGAAACATTTGATACAATGAACTTACAATGAAGCATGTTTTACATTGTACTAATATTCTATAATTACACTGTTGACCCTTAAGCCACCCTTAAACCTAACTATACCACAACCAATAGTGTGTTAGTCATATGAAAGTGGTCCTAAATGTCATGTCAGATGCAAAACATTTAAACAATAGCTCCTAACTGAAAGCAAAGTAAGATTTATAGTGAGGGGATTCCTTTGCTAAAGTTTTAAGTGGGTTTGTTTTGTCTCATTTGTTGAAGATCTCTTGAAACTGTCCAAAACTAATATGCTTATCTTTGCTTCTCACAGACACAGATGGTTCGGTTGTTCTCCGTCCTGGCAACAAATACGAATACTCATTTGGCTTTGAGCTTCCTCAACAAGGGTAAGCATTCTAATTGACAAGCTCTAGGCATTCATTTCCGTTTAAGTCAATTTGCCTGTAAATTAATACAAGTGTAATTTTCCCAACAGGCAACTGGTGTCTTCCTACAAGGGCAAGTTTGGGTTTGTTCAATACTTTGTGAAGGCTCTGATGGAAAGACCCTCTCAGCCCGCCCTGGAGTGTAAGAAACACTTTGAAGTTGAAGAGCCCTTGGATGTCAACACTCCAGACTTGCTGGTGAGTTCCTCATATTAATATCTTTTATTAGACTGATATCAAAACAGATGAGCTTTAGGCCATCACTTTTGGTTGGACTTATCCAAATTCTAGAGGCTGCTGTTCTGATTATTCACTTCCAATAGTAGTACTTTGTCCATTTAGGAAAACATCCTTTATAAATTGAATGTAATAATGTCCTCATGAAGCTGGCGTGCAAGTTAATCATATCCTTTTTTCCATCAATCACCAGTCCCCTACTGGAGGCATGAAGGAGAAGAAGGTCACCTGCATGTTCATCCCCGACGGCCAGGTTTCTCTGAACGCCAAGATTGACAGGCGTGGCTTCTGCGAGGGCGAAGAGATCTGCATTGATGCCAAATTTGAGAACACCTGCTCTCGCATCGTGGTACCAAAAGCGGCGATCATCGCCAAGCACACCTACCAGGCCAATAGCCGCACCAAAGTCTTCAGGCAAAAACTCTCCTCAGTGCGTGGCAACCATATAATCTCCGGCATGTGCGACGCCTGGCAGGGGAAGAGCATTCGTGTGCCTAAGATCAAGCCCTCCATCTTAGGCTGCAACATCATTCGAGTGGAATATGCTCTCATGGTGAGTTTTTTTTTTTTTGCATATTGCAGTTACTGTAGTTGCATGATGTTGTGTTTTTCATCTACAAAGTAGGCACTTATTGAAAGCTCTTTGTTCTCCTTTATCTACAGATATATATGCACATCCCTGGCAGTGATAAGTTGATTCTGGAGTTGCCTCTGGTTATTGGGACCGTTCCCTACAATGGCTTTGGTAGCCGCACTAACAGTATGAGCAGCCAGGATGGTTCTGTCAGCACAGCGTCGGCGAGCTGGGTGTCCCTGCAAATGCCCCCAAGCTACTGTGACATTACACGCGACTGCAGCCTAGATCAACCTCTCACACCTCTATTGGATGACTATGATGGAGGAGACAGTCCCATCTTTATGAACGCACCCCAATTCCAGTTCCCCCTACTCCCCGCTTATTCTGAGGTAAGTGTAAAGTATATTCGCCTAAGGTGCGGTCACATTTACCTCTGCTTGGCGAAATTTCAATAAGAATTTGCACGTTTTGACGTGAGGGCGGAAAAGTTCTCCACACAGGTTTTGCTCATGGTTACGTTGGTCACGTGGCAACGTGGTGCTGACCATCCATCGAAATTTTACCAAAATAGCACTTGTGTGATTGCACCTTTAGTGTATACAATATGAATACCAGTCGCTATTGAATATCAATATAAAAACTGATCTAATTCTTTGTTTTTCTGTCGTTTAGGTGGAGGAGGAATTCAACGGAAACGCCCGCATGCTTCCTGTCTGCTGAACCGATCCAGCAGCTCTAGAACTGAACTGATGCCCATCATAAAAGGGTTTTTTTCCCACTCTAAGCACTCCGGGCTTTCACCATGCGGATCAGAGGTGGTTTGAGAAGTGTCGTATGGATGTATGAAAGTGAAGATGGAGCGGACAATTTAGGGACCCGAGTGGCCCCTCTGCAGGATGAGCTAGTCGAAGTTCAGAGAAAAAAGGAGTGAAGTCCAAGCTCAGTTGTGCCTGCATTGCTGACAGCCATCTTATATAATGCATCACTCAAGTTAAACATGTTTCTGTCATACATTTGATGCTGTTTCAGGGTCTGAAAGAGGGCACACAGACTGGCGATTCGTATTTCTTTATGTTTGAGCTGCTCTCTCTTGATACGAGATTACTGCTGAGGTGCAAACTGATTGTCGCATTATAGCCATTTAAGCACACATAGACTTTCCTTATTGTTGCTCATTTACTTTCTAACAGTCCCCAACATATCATTCAATAGCATTGAGCTTAATTTCGTTATCATTCCATTACAACCCAATGGTTTTGTTTTGTTTTTTTGTGGGGATGAAATATTTCATTTGTAGAAACATTTTTTAATCCATTTGTTTTTTTGTTTCTTTTTATGTTGGTTGTGAGGTTAAGTCAATGTTCTAGGCAGAGATATATTATTCTAAATTACTGAAATGTAAAGAAGAAATGTAGTATATTGATATTTTCACCAAGGGAAAATCATGCAGTGTCAGTCTATAATGTACCAGTGTTTTGTTTTTCATTTGAATGCACTTTTTATGGATGCAAGTTGCTGTATAACTACTCGCAGGGAGATGGTTTTCATGTTGTTTTTCTCTTGTCTTCCAAAATTGTTCGCTGAGGGATCAGGCATTGCATGCTCAATTCAAGAGTTAGTACTGTAATGCGTTCAAAACCTCGTCCTAAGAAGGGGCTCTACTGATGTTGTCTCTTCCACTGTGGACTTGAACATTAGGCCAAAAAAGAACTTACTACTTCAAGTGCCAAAATTAGGGTTTGTTTGGACTTCGAGCCCTGACCATGTTCATATGTGAGACCAGAACCTGCACTGTGTGTAGACATATCCTGAAGACATTTTGATCAACATTTTCACTTGTGGATATCTTCCTTAACTTCTCGTGTGTCTCTGTGTTGTTTTGTTTCTTAAAGAATGTAAGATGACTGTTACTGTTATTATAAATCGTGCAAAGTATCCTTTTTGTATCTAAATTAAAGTGTTTTTTTTTGTATGAGCACTCGTTTTCAATAAAAGTTTTAAGATGTTATAATAATTTCTGCATTCATTTGTTCAGTTGAAGTAAAATAAAACCACAAACAGTCTGTTAGAGACATTTTATTAATCAATATCAGAGATCAATACTTATTGTAACATGGTTAATTAGTGGTGTTTTCTTAGGAAAGCATCACTATTGGGATTTTAAAGTATTTAACTTTATAACTCGTCCAGTTTGTGCTATGGACTTTAATCATCTAAAATCGTGTGACTTCACTGAGTGGAAGTTTTATTTTCTAAACAATCAGATTTGTGATTTCCGCCTAGCTCATCAAACGAGCAAAACAATCCCATCTATTTGCGTTGAAGGTCTATCTAGAGACCTGTATGTCAGAACATGTAGGTGAGCTCTTGACTTTGGCCAGTAATTGACTATTCAAATATGTATTTGGCATTAGCATTGTGGTGGAGGTTTATCACATGCAAAAACTCATTTTTTACTGATAGACTGTGTCAGATGGAGAAGATAGCAACACGTTACAAAAACCCGTAAAAAAAGCTCTCTTTCTCCAATCAAAAACAGTTCTGCTGATAGAAAATCCATCGTTTCGCGGTCACAGACCATTGTTTATTTTCAGCGGTTGGCTAAAGAGAAGATTTAAAGGCAAAGTTCACCCAAAAATAAAACATACTGTCATTGTTTACTCACTCTCAAATTGTTCCAAACCTGTATGAATGTCTTTTTTTCCTGCTGTTCACAAAAAGGAAGACCAAGCAGATCTCAGGCCCCATTGACTACCATAGTATTTTTTTCTTTCTATAGTAGTCAATGGGGCCAGAGATCTGTTTGGTTACCAACATTCTTCCAAATATCTTTCTTTGTGCTCGGCCGAGCAATGAGATTTATACAGGTTTGAAACAACTTGACGGTGAGTAAATAGTGACAGAACTTTAATTTTGGGGTGAACTATCCCTTTAAATGTGGACACAGGAGACCAAAAGTGAATTTTGAATCAATGCAAGGTAAACAGACATGGATGTTAATATTTGTTCAAGGCAAACACGAGGATCTAATCGATGACAGAAAACAAGGCTTATTCAATGAAACCAGGAATGTTGGTAGGGTTTCCGGGACCCTGGTATGCTCTGGTACTGGTAAAACACATCCAAATTACCCATAATGTTGGTGTTTTTATTTGTGATTATTGATTTGTATGTAGTTTACATTCTCTTGCGAGAAAAATGGCAAAACACTCAACACTGTTGGTCTGAATTTTGAACATGTTTTAAATTTGATCCAAATTTGATTCCAAGTTGACACCCTGCACAATTTTTATCACATGAATCAGATCCAGCCTTCATACCCTGTTTTTCTTTGCTTAAGCAGTTTTTCTTACAGTCTTGTAGAGTTGGAGAAGGGTCAAGTCATTTACGTCATTTTTGTGCTGCTCTCTTTCTTGTGCGCATGAAGCATTTGTTGAGACGTGCCCTGCTGCGGCAGAGCAATAAGCGATAAGGGCAAAACTGTTTATCTTGTGCAAAACACTTGTTGAATGAGCCCCTCTCTTTCCACTCCTTCTTGTGCTTTCTGTTCATCTACCTCAGGAAAACCCTGTCATATTTAAAGGGATAGTTCGGCCAAAAATGATATTTAAACCATGCATTACTCACCCTCAAGCCGTTTGAGATGCATATGTCAATCTTGTTTCAGACGAACACATTTTCAGTTATTTTAGAAAATGTCTTAGACCCTTCAGTGGATATAATGTGAAGCAATGGGGTCCACCTCCTTCAAGTCCCAAAATGTGAATACATCCTTCACAAAAGTAATCCATCCGGCTCCAGGGGGATAAACGAAGGCCTTCTGATGGTAATCCGTGCGGTTTTGTCGTAAAAATATACATATTTAAAACTTTATAAATGAAAATATCTGACTTCCGGCAACGATCGACACGCGTGCGTTCACGCGCTTTCGTGTTTTGTTTTGCTCTGCTCTCTGGCTGCGCTGGCGCGTTCGTTCTACGTCACAACAGTTCCTACGCTACGTCTTACCTCGTACACCGACTTCCATCACCCGTGAACGCGCGTCGATCGTTGCCGGAAGTCAGATATTTTCATTTATAAAGTTTTAAATATGTATATTTTTACGACAAAACCGCACGGATTACCATCAGAAGGCCTTCGTTTATCCCCCTGGAGCCGGATGGATTACTTTTGTGAAGGATGTATGCACATTTTGGGACTTGAAAGAGGTGGACCCCATTGCTTCACATTATATCCACTGAAGGGTCTAAGACATTTTCTAAAATAACTGAAAATGTGTTCGTCTGAAACAAGATTGACAGATGCATCTCAAACGGCTTGAGGGTGAGTAATGCATGGTTTAAATATCATTTTTGGCCGAACTATCCCTTTAATGCACTTGCCCTGCAATCCCTCTCCCAACATGGCTGCTTTAATACTAATATTAAATCTAAATCTTCCTCTCTTATATCTGTATAAAATATGTGGTTTGCAGCAGATTAATTCAGCACATATTACACATACGCTGGTTTGACAGGAGAAAACTCTTGTCTAGACATGGTTAAACTGACAAACACAGTGTTTCTTGTATAGAATGCAAACAACGGTGTGTTTTATTCCGCAGATTGTGTAACTGACATTAGGTTATTTCAGAGCTGTTTATTCTTTTCTAAATTGCATAACATATTGCTGTACGTTGCAGATGCAGTGCATATAATCAAGGACAAGTGGATGTACCAAGTGTACAAGTGATTTTGACGGATGTCCACAGATTTCACAGAAGTTAGTATCATTTTTAGGAGGTGGTGGTGTTGACGGACCCCAATGAATGAAAACAAATATACTGTGGAAGTCACTGGGGCCCATCAACTGTTTGGTTGCTTACATTCTTCAAAATATCTTCCTTTGTGTTTAGCAGAAGAAAGAAATTCATACGGGTTTAGAACAACTTGAGGGTGAGTAAATGATGACAGAATTTTCATTTGGGTGAAGTATCCCTTTAAGTGCACTTAAAGAGAGTACACTTTCATGACTATGTTTCTTAACACACTTAAGTACACTAAAAAAAATCATTCTGTAGGTCAAAAAGCACTCTAAAGTTCAGCTGATTTCATTTAATATAAATGTCAACTATAATACATTTTAATTTTTAATTTTAATTAATATTAAGGATCTGAAAACATTACATTCAGTTCACACTCAAGCATATTATTTTAAACTATACTATTTCTTTTTAAAAGTAGTCATTCTTTTTCACAAGGGTATATGGGACTGTGATATTGATGGCCAGCCAGGTCTGCAGATGTGCCTAAACACATGGGGAGGTATAAGTGTCATTGATCCTAAGCATAATGACCAGGTGACCAGGCAGACCAGACAAGGCACGTCTTGTGTTCAATTATGCTGGATGCCTTTCACATGCCTTTTGGGAAATGCTTAGCATTATTTTCTAAAACTACACCTCTGAAACCGCCTCAGGAGCAGACATGTGCTACGTCAGTGGCCAATACGTGAAAACATTGACGATTCACTGTTTCTACATAGACCCAAATTCCTAATTCGGAAACGGATAATGGCTTCAAAATGAATAACGAATTCTACCGCATAATAAGAAAAAATATTCGGCAGACCCATTCAATCCTTGTGCCGTTTAGCCCTACTGGATAACAGCTGGGCCAAGGGATAGATATCAAATTAAAGCCTACAAACCAAATCACACGCAATGATGAGTGCGTGTCAAGTGATTATAAGATTCTACATGATCATACATATTTCTACTTAATAGCCTATGTTTATTTAAACCTTGTTTCAAACCGTGTGTGATATGTTAGGCCAATATGTTTCTCGCTGTCTCGCTCTCTCCCGGAGACGGCACGTATTTATGCAGGCCTACTTTAGCCCATAATTTGTTCAGATTGTAATTTACATGCATAGTAAAAGTTGTTTTAGCAATTTTCAATCACTGAATATTTCAATTAGAAGATAATACATTTCAATACATTTTATATAGGCTAATTATTTTATGAGCTGGAATATTTGTTAAATGAAAACTATGAGGGGAACAGAATTACATTTAAAATGTAATTTTCTGCTGTAATTTCACGAATATAGAGATAGAGAAAAATATATCATATAAAGATATAAAAGATTTAAATATAAGATATTAAAGACATTAATATTCATTCGTTCATTCAATAATATAAATATAAAGAAAAAAATTACAGATTCTCAATTTATAATGCGGCTGTGAGCTAACACATTTCTTTCCGCATATCTTTAATGTGTTTGCTAGAGGTTGAATTCAAATCAAATACTATCAAACTGCCCATATTACTTCTGTCTACTTCATAAATAGTATGAAAATTATGGAAATGTATGGTTCAGATCACTCAAACCACATATGGAAATGAAAGAGTCCTTATATGGTCACCAATGGAGTCTGGTTGTGATCTAGTGGAAAAGTTTGGTACTGCGCCCCAAACAAAAAAATCTCACTGAAAGCAAATTTTTTGAGGTATCAACCTCAAATTTGGAACAAAACATAATTGTTCAGATTAATGGCTTTGTTTTTCTTGCAGTTTTAAAGTAAAATATGTTTTGTAAAATATGTATTTTATGTAAAATAAAAATAATTATATTTTTAAATATTTACATTTCATAAAATTAAAACCTTTTCACTTTCATTTTTTTTGTTCTTTTTTTTCTCACATCTGCAATAATCTGCCAATAGTCTCCTTTCAAATGAGATCAAACTTAGTCTGTGCTCCAAAGTTTTCAAGATTTATAACCATTTAAAGTGGATATGTCATTGATGGGTTAAGTACACTTGAGTGGCCTTTTATTTCATTAGTATTATATTATCTGCAAGTATAGTTAAAAATATACTTTGATGATTTGAAGTACACTTTCACATTTAATACAATTAAGCACAGTTCTGGGGGCTTTCACTTTTGATGTAGATTTGCACCTATTGCCGAAAAGCAAACAGATCAATTGTTTCATGACTGAAAATAGTTCAGTGGGAATATTTAGACAGACAGGTCAAACACTCTTGACCTTTGACTTAAAACAAATATTTTCTTGACCTCTGGGGGGAAACAAGCCCTTTCTTGCCATTTAAATCTTCACAAATAAGAAGTCAATGACCGTAAGTATTTGGAAAAGTTTTTCAGAATCTTTTAAACAATGTGAAAGTTCATGTGCTGGTGATAACAAATCTCTTCCTCTCAGGGGCGGTTTCTTCATTAGGGCGATTGGGCGACGCACCACCAAAGTGTGAAAGTGATTTTTTTCAATCACATTCACAATCTCATTCAACAACAGAGTTACGCTAGCCGTCACTATAGTCCAATCAGCGTCATGTCACGTTCTGTGGAGTACCGCCTCTTTTTGGGCGATTTCACTCTGGCTGAGAATCGCCCCGAGTGTTCCCATAGACTTCCATTCAAAGATGTTTTTTTTCGAACTGGAGGCACTGCAATGCATTCTCTATGGGTTCCAGGCAAGGGGGTAATCCATCAGCCGGAAGTTGAAGCCTCGCGGGAGCCGCCATTGTAGCAGAACTTCACCTGCTGTTAGCATCCCATTGACTCCCATTCATTTTGGCGTCACTTTGACAGCGAATAACTTTACATCTGAGGCGTCCAAAGGCTTAATTTGTCGATTATTTATTTCTAAAGAAACACGACAATGTATAAAATGCTCCATTACTTTGTATCTTACGTTACGACCCCGTAGATGCCGTTTTTGTAAAAATAGGCTAAAGATTGCGTCATAACCACGGGACTTTCTGTCGCACAATAGAGACATTACCGTATAGACAGGAGGAGAAGCTCGCGGCAATCTTTTACTGTCTATGAGGCAATCGGGGGGACATGAAGGCACAAAGTCAAGGTAGAAGCCCATAAATAGAGAGTCCATAAAAGCAACGGGACAAAATATTTCAACAACGTTTTTGAGGAATTAGGTGATTCAGATTTTTCTTGGCACAGCTACTAGAAGATTTTCAACTGTCAGACTGTCGTCACGCTCAGTTTGAGCCTGCGCAGTCGCTCAGACATCAGACAGGAAGTGCAAAAATCGGGCTTCAAATCTTCTCCGTTGAAATCAATGGGGTCGCTGTGTCCATTTCTTTTACTGTCTATGGTTCCAGGAGGGCTCGCACTAACGTGCTTACGTCATCATACGTATCCTTAACTTGTGCAGCGATTGGTGGGAACAAACATACACTATTAAATATCTTTAAGATTAAGTGACAAATAATATTTAAAAAGAATTTGAATTTGAATAACAAGAAAAAATGAAACACTACAATAATATCTTTATCAAATGTGATTAAAAAAAATAAAAATAAAAAAGAATGAGAGCGAGAGCTTGAGAAACTGTTGGGATAGGGATCTCGCGACTCGCGCGTTGAGGCCAGCTGAACTTGAACAACGTCATGGCAAACGCAGTCATAACGCAGTCATTTATCGTGTCATTAAAATAAATACCAGTCAGCCCGTCGTAGTAATCAGCATACATTGAGCAGGAGCAAGTAGCAACAGGAACAACAAAATCTAGGCGGGCCTTGGGAGAAGAAGACAAGCGGAGGCTGTCTAAAGAGGTATTGCTGAACATTTTAATACTCGAGTGTTGAAAAATCTCACTTTGTTTTTACAATCAGTTGAGGAAAGGATGGTAGCAGTCTTTTTTACTCCTAGCATTTTACTTTGAAATTTGTACATTTCCATTCGAACACCAACACAATCTTGTATGTCCAAAACTGTTACTTTTCAGGAAACGAAAGAAAACCTTTTTTTTCCCCAAAATAATTTCCAAGCTCTTTTAATGCTTTCCATTGGTAAAATATTTGTAAAACACATTGACAGATGTAAAGGGTGACCAATAGCATTAATTTTTGAAAAAATAGGGAGATAATACAATATTGATTCTGCCTGATTCATTGTTGCTGTCGGGATGGAAACCTTGTATCTCTATATTTATATTATAATAAATAAATTATTTTATAACTAAAATAAATGTATTTATTTTGTCAGGTCTGCGACACAATCTTAAAGTAGTGAAGTTGCCTTTACATGCTTAAGCTGTTAATTTATCCATTGCATGGGTGGACCTTATCCTTATCAATCAATCATCCAAACATTTGCCCCCCCCTGAGAGATTTTGCAGGAGCCGCCACTGCTTCCTCTGCTCTTTCTCAAACCAGCATTTTCACCTCTAAAAATGTCAATAAAACCCTCATATGCTTTTTAAAACTATACGTTTTTATAGATTATCATTATCTTCAACACCAGATCAGCACATTAACCTTTTAAACTGAGTGCCTTGAATCAAATTGTAGAGCCATGAGACAGTTTCAATTCAGGATTACAGATGTGCTTATTATGGATTCATAGATTCATAGTTTCACACTGCCTGAAGCATACAGTTCGACCAGACATGTCAAAACCATAGCACTCATCTAGTATTCAGCCAGAGGTTATAGATTTTTCTATACCTGAGAAATGTCACTTGTAACCCACTTGGGCTTAACCTATATATAATAAACTAGATTTATTTGTAAAGAAAATGTGAGTAGCACATTGATGAGTTATGCTTGTTCAAATCATGGGAGCTAATAGTGATGCTTACATTAGCAAAAACCATTAATCAATGCATTAAATAAGAATTAAAAAAAATAATTATTCTTATTCTTAATGTATATTATTTATATATTCAAATGTATTTCATAAATGTAAATTAAATGGAATAATCTTATTTAATTTCATTTACTTTTATTGTATGTAATTTGTAAATAAAATTAAATAGAATTAATTAAATGAATGAATCAGAATATTTCAGAATATTTGACCACATCCATTTCTTTCTATTCTTTGGCCATTATTCTTTCTTATTATTAGCTCTCTCTTGATTGGTTAGCACATGCATGGTTATATGTTCTGTATAGTCAGGGGTACAGGGGTAAATATGTTTCCTCATGGAGGGACCTTCTCTTGTGTCAGTGTCGATTCTTGGAAATGCAGCACTGAATTGCAGACAGTGTGTGATGATTTGTTATGGCCAAACTGGACAGGATATTTTCTCTAACTTTATGACTGTCAAATACACTGGAGATTTAGGGGAATATCTTTGATGTACCCTAAACTAATCAGCTAAAATGTGTTGTACACACACAGTCTCTTCTCCATTCTTTCTCTGTTCTAACCAGCATTGTTGCTCTATCCATTTCCCATCATGGATATGCTATTCATGGAGTCATTAAGCCAAACTGAGAATGGAAAATTAGTTCTGCCCTTCTTCGAAACTTCAGGACGAGCACATAAACGACACACACACACACACACACACACACACACACACGCACGCACGCAATCACGCACACACGCAATCATGCACGCACACACACACATGCACACGCACACTCAGTTTCCTGGTTTTATGGGTACTTTCCATAGACATAATGATTTGTATACTGTACAAACTGTATCTTCTATCCCCTAACCCGAACCCAACCCCTAAACCAATAGGCCTACCTATCACAAAAAACTTTCAGCATTTTTACATTTTCAAAAAAACATCAATTAGTATGAATTATAAGCTGACCAAAAAAAGTCCCCACTATCAAAATTTACGGGTATTACTATCCTTGTGGGGACATTTGGTCCTCAGCCTCCTTTCCACAGAGAGTCTTATCAGTTAACTACAGGCATGCATGAGAGATACCTCAAATCGTGCCACTTTTTGAGAAGATGTTTACGTTATTGGACTTTTGTGACGGGACAAAGGAAGGGACTCTGTTGATTGATTATTAACCACCCATAACACCCAAGCAACGAGGAAAACGTTTTGTACAATTGAACGTTTGCATGGATGTTAAAGATTCTTCATGGAACCATCAATGCCAATAAAGAACCTTTCTTTTGAATGGTGTATATTACTCCAGTCAGTCCATCATAAGAAACCTGAGCTTGCTGTATGACATTGCTGTCAGCTGCTTCTAAAAAAGTCACATGTGACAGCCTCAAAAACATCTCTCTTCCGTTCACCTTTCCCCTCATTCTTACTGCTTCTTAGCCAATCCTTAATCTGCCATTCATGAGTGGGGAAATCAAGTCATTGCCTTAACAGCACCCCACTTGACCTATTCATTCTTTTCTGCCTTATAAATACACAACCTCTTCAACAGTTTCACGCAAAGGACTTCCCGTAATTGAAATATAAATAACTAATGATAAACGTACGCTGTTTGTTTATCATCATATGCTCAGACTTTTTAGCGCTGAACGTCACATCTATGCGCCTGTTTGAATATGTTCCATTAGAGAGCTCAAAAATAAATTGTGCAACAAACGAAAATACTCATGAGTTCTGTCAGCTGTCACTCAGGACAGCTCAGACGTCTATCTGATACACCATGGGTACAATGCTTGTTTGGTTTGTTTCCATCATTAGCCAGCCATGCCAGCCAGTCTGCTGTATATTGATCTTTATAGACTTAGTAAACTGACTACACACTTGTCTGTTCAAAACAAACAAACAATGATGTTAGTATTAAAGAGCAGATATTATACTCATTTACAAGGTCATAATTTTATTTTTGGAGTCTGAATACATTTACATATATTTAAAAACCCATTATTTATACTGTACATTGCTGCAGCACCTCTTTTCACCCTCTCTTTTAGCTTCTTTTCTCTTTAATGGGTGTGGGTGTGATCACATTGAAAGGCCTGTGAGGGGTCTATTTTTGCTCTAAAAAACATAAGTGGCATAACATCTTTCTTTTTTTTAAAGTTTTAGATATAGAGGCAGGTGCTGAGCGGTAGGAACATTGCAAGGTTGGCATCTCTGTCTTGATGTCATATTATGCAGGCTTGGCATCAAGCCATGTGGACCAAAGGTGATTCTCCATTGTCCTACTGTAATGGAAACTCATCTCATATTCCTGTTCGGTAATGGAATGCCGGCTGTTCTTTTTCCTCTGCTTGTTTGTAGCTCCTCATCATAGCATATGCTTTATTGGAGCTTCTGTATACAAGCATGTGATGCACATCATTTGAGAAACAAAGAATGCTGACCTTGTTATGTGAATACATTCACATGTAGGGCACATTCCAGTTTTATGGCAGGGCCCTCTCTTACTGCAACAGTGGAGAAAGGTTTGCTACATTTTGATTGGATCTAGGTGGACTTGGTGGTCCAACACCATCAGATAAGGATGCCAACTGACAGACACCTCAAGCACGGGAAGGACTTCTCATTGGTCCAGAGACAGTTTCTGCCCTGCACCCATCATGAGACTAATCTCTAAGGCCGTGTGTCCACCAAAGCGTTTCTCCACGCGCCTGGCGTATGTTTTCAATTGTTTTCAATGGGAGCGCCGCGTTTTTAGAACGCCATGAGCGTAACGAGGCGCTGAGCGGTTATTTCACGCCGAAGCGCTGAGAGCTCGGCGTTTTTACAGGTCGCCGAGAGTTGAAAAATGTTCAACTTTGGGTAAAACGCAGCGCTCATCCCTATCACTTTTTACCCAGCCGTCCAATCACAGTGGAGGAGGGGCGGGACTAACACCACACCGACCAACTGTCACAACATTCTTTCTGTACAACGACATCAACCAGCAGAGCTAACCGAACAAAATGGATGAAAGCTGGCTAAAAACGCTTTGGTGGACACACGGCCTAAGGTTGAAGATAACTGCATACAAATTCTTTAGGATTTTTTGGATGCAAGAGCAATCGCTGAAACAGAGGGAGGCTACAATGTTCCATCCAATCCATTCCAAACCATGTTTGAAAACCGTAAAACTGATGTAAACTACACACATCCATTTCATACTTATTTAGAGGAATAAGTATTCTCAGTTACAGCTATTTGTAGTGCAACATCTTACATACATTCAGCTGTTAATGTACAAATGAATGAATGCAGTTCAATCTTTTTCCATCTTGTTTGGACTCCGTTTGTTTAAAATATTGCTAAAGGTTTGCAAAGTGAGAAATGCATTGGTAAAACTTAAAAAAAGTGCTGTAGATTGTGCAAATGAGTTCCAAAGGGGAAAGAAGGTGTAAGGTCCACCCAATCGGCCCAACGGCAGATTGCGATAAGCAGGTGAAGGATTACTTCACGTTCGGTCATTTCCTTAAGTAGTTTAATTCCAATTTACTTTTATCTGACTCCATTTTATTGTGACGTTGAATGTAGGTTGGAATGCCAATTAGTTATTGGTCATTTATATAATAATTTATCTAGACATTTGATTATTCTATTTAACTCTTTACTCGTATTTTACTCGTTCATTCATATACCAATGGCTACGCTAAGGGTTTTGTGGTGGCCTTTTAACGCGGACCCCACAATCATAAACTCGCAAGTCTTGGATCGTGAGTCTGCTAGGCTGCATGGATGCGCAGGAAGTTCTTGCCCAGAACAGAACCATACCGCCAATCTAAACTGTATGCTAAATGTCAATTGTATTTGACGATAGTGTTCCTGTCAGAAAACAGAGGTAAGGCTCACTTGTCTATTGCGGCAGGTAGGTCTCCCTTGCCTGTGGTGGACTCTCTTATCTCCATCGTGCCAGTCGTTGATGATTAACAGGTCTCTGGATGTGGAGCTGGTGTGGTCCTCTGCCAAGCCGATGGTGAACGGAGTTGTTGTTCACCAGCACCAGCACCAGCACCAGCACCCACTCCATGAATGCGGGAAAGTTTAAACTGGGTCACTGGGAAAAAAACACAATGGAACATAGGAACCCTGACATTTAGACCAAATCCTTACATGTATGGTGTCCATTTTAAGCATAAATCACAAAACACCATTTTCCCTTTTATAGCTTGTATACACATGCATCTCAATACTACAAGGGTGACCATCACAAAAACATGTCCAGGTCACATTTCAAAAATTGTATTTTGAAAATAATGCTTAATTTTATATTGTGACATTATTTCCTTATTTATTTTATTATTATTTTTACTGAATGACAGTATGAATTGAATAATGTATGAATAATTTGACAGTAGGAATAATGTCCAATTCCGAAACCCTGCTAAACTCTGCACCCCTGATCCAAAGACAAAATGTAAAGACAGTTCAGCAAATACTACCATATAATTAAATACTTACATTCAGTTTCTCAAACAAAACTATCATATGGATTCAGAAGAGTACTTTTATGGTGATTTTGTGTCGTAAAGCTCCAGTTATGTATTCCACTGTGGGGGAAAAAACAAATGTCATATGGGTCTGGAATGACAAAAGGACGGTTGAGAATATTATTGCAGAATTTTAATTTTTGGGTGATACTGCTGCTTTTTCAGTTTGATGTTTTCAATTAAATGAATTTACTGTAAATATACATTTTATCACTTGGCCTATTTTATTGTATTCTCTTTATTATGTCATGTAAAATACTGATTGACTACACTTGATTGGAAGCAACTTGCATGATTAGTATAACTGCTAACTGTTCTTTTTGGATCACTGAAGGTGAAACAAGTTCAGCAACCTGTTTCTGCAGCTTAACTGGTAGAGGTAGAGCATGAAACCAGTAAACTGACATTCGTGGATTCAGTCACCAGAAAACACAGAAATACACATATGCAAGCCTTAAAATCACTGTAAAATGTTTTGGATAAAAGCATAATATAACATAGGCCTATGACATGTGAGATTAGGATGTTTCTCTCTCTCTCTCTCTCTCTCTCTCTCTCTCTCTCTCTCTCTCTGTCCACACGTTTTATAAGAGTTACCATTCTATAGCTTTATCTATGGCTAAAGCTATAGAATTCTAGTTTCTAGCTAACAACACCCCTCTAAATAGTGTACTTTTTAACTAGTTTGGGTATTTGGTATTTTAGTTGATAATGGACTAATGTATGTATTTCATTTAGTAATATAGTTCAACTAAACTCTGAAGAATACCTCCCAGGCTAATTAATCTGTCAATTAATTATATAGATGTCAAAATAAATAATAATTTCCAATCAGCAAATGATATTTGAAGCTATTTTTTATACCTGCTTCCCATAGCTGATGTAGTTCACTGTGTGCTAGTGCGTCATCATGTAATGTCACACCTAAGAGAGTGTTCTCTCTCCCAAGATTCTGACTTACCTAACCACTACATTAATAATTAATCACCAGTAAGTCTGAACTATGGGCTGGAACTAAACATGAGTACAGAATAACCATCCGTGCAAACTAACGCAATATGTGCCTTCCACCCAATCAGGGAGAAATTAGTCAGCTGCAATGTAAAAACTCCTTTGTTTATGAAGATGGAAATAAGTAGTTGTTTAAGTCATTCTTTATTACACTAGTCAAAAACTTTATTACTAGTCATTCTTAAATTGCGTTAGATTTCAGAGAATGTACTACACTCCCATTTACTAAGCTGATAGATTGAACATTAAAAAAAACTAATGTTGTGGTTACAGTGTTAATGTGTTACATGTCAATCGGTATGTGTAATCATCATATTCTATATACACTGTAATATTTTGACCACATAGCATAATAGTATGTAGTGTCTGCCATCTTATCTCTTATAACTTTTATACATTCACAGGGATTTGGGGACCATTAGGGAGAATTTGAGTATAGTTATTGTCATAAACCAAGCATTGGGTGCATTGTGTAGTCCAAATGGTAAACTGAAAAATCCTTTTTGAAAACAATCCGTGTTCATTTCGGTAGCATCCAGAGGCCATATATGGCTTTCCCAGCCTCCCAACACAAAACGCCTCTGGTATGCCTGAACTCTGGGCTTACTTGGCAGTACTACAGAAACAAAAAAAAACAAAAACAAAAACAGCTCCAGTTCACATGCATGAAATAATTTCGAGGAAAAGGGGAAATAATTCGTATAATGCCAACTCTCTGAGCTCAGAAGCAGAATCTGAGGTTAAGTGAGTTAAGGTTGATAGACAGAATAAACTATTTCAACCACAATTTCAGTTTCATTTTACAGCCTGTCGCAATTGATGACTAGATGGGAATTCTCAGTACTCTTCAGAGACAACTCATTTTCACTTAACTTGCTGTGATCAAAAAGTCCCGCTATAAAGTTATATGTGTTCAGGTTCAAAATTTCCACATCATAGTAAGCCCATGACAGCAACTTTCTTGGCTGGCTGCATAACTGTGCCTTCCTTTGATTGGCTAAACATACATAATCATGCATGTCATTGGTTGAGCCCAGTGTTCTGCAAGCTTCCATTCACCTAATGCATGCTCGGGATTTCCCTTATTTTTTGTCTCCCTTCTTTATCTTTTGGTTTCTCTCACACACACCCTTGGCTACTGTATGTTCCAGCAAATATAGTACAATTAGAACAGTTAGTACAGGTTAGAAGGTCAGATTCTTATATGAATCTTATTTTGAAGAAGGAATCCTAAATGTGTGTTCTTTTCCAACATCATTATGTGTGATAAAATGATATGTTCTGTTGTGCTTATGTATATAAGCTTCAGCTGAAACGGACTGTTCCTCTGGCTTACAACTATCATATGGTGTGCAGTTTAATTCCTGCAATAGATACTTTCAAAGTGGGCCCATTCAAAGTATTTCAACACTTACAAAAATGTAAAACGTTCGCAGCATTAGATAAAGTATCATCAATCCAAGTGGCTAGCAAAGAATAAATTACATATAATGTTCTAAATGTCCCTTTGTGATTGTTATATGTTAGTGGATCATGTTCATATTAATTTATGATGAGCTACAACTGTGTGAAATTGAGGCACTGACTTTACATCATACACTATAATATAAAAAATCATACAATACAATACAATAAAAATAATATAATAAAATCTATTGTATTAAATATTTTATTAATACTATTTTTTTCTCTGAACTATCAAACATCAATGATTTTAGAGGACAAACTTTATGCTAAATTCCAAAAAATGTACAGAGCGGGCAGAATTCGAACTCTATTTATGATGTCGCTCTTTTGACCGAATGCATGCACATTTGGATACCCCCACAGATTCCTCTAAAGGTTCCATTTCCTCACTCTCATTCTTCCTGTGTTCTGCCAAGTTGCTGTTTTTCACCCCACCCACGTCATCCTTCCCTGGCTTGAGGCTGAGAACATTACTTCCCCTATATTTGTGTACACTCATTCTCAACTGTAGCTGAAATGTTTCTGACTTCTGATTGGTGGTTGACTCTGATCATGCTCCACCTCATTGGTTGGATGGCTTGAGCATGCTGTGATCACGCTGTGAATTCATGCCAGCATCCCCTGTTGGCTGATGTGTCTTGACTCTTCCCTGTTCTGTGTAAAATGCAGGTGTCAGCCCTTTTATGGAGCGTGGCAATGTCTTGGGCTTGTGAAGATTGGGTAAGACATAAACACAGAGAGAGCAAATCTAAACCTGGACACACCAACAGCTCCTTATTTATCTAATTTATTTGTATATAAGCAGAGATGTCCTGAGCTTTCTGGTTTCTTGTGGGTCACATTAAATCACTACCTATAAATATTAGAAAAGGCCAATAGGCTAATATGTGCCATATGTATGAATGTGATTTCACCAATGTTCCTGAATCAACATTTTTGTTCAACAAATGCTCCTTGAGCAGCAAATCAGCATATTAAAATGATTTCTGAAGGATTGTGTGACACTGAAGCCTGGAGTAATGGAGTAATATATTTTTTTTATATATTATATATAAGTTTTAAAATGAGTGTAAAAAAAGTTCTGTGAGTAAAAACCAACAGTTTGTCGAAATCTGTTCTGCACAGCAACCCAGTTGTGAATGTTTTAAAAGGGGAACTGAAGGTCACATTATGTTGTTAATTTTTAAAAGATGTCTCAACAAATTCAGGCACAGAGAACCGAAACAAGGCAGAGAAACTGATAAAAAAAATAGGGAAATTGGATTTGTCCAGATCATCACATTTAGTGTTCATTTTTCAAAACAAGAAATGGTAATCTTAGCATACGTGTTACATACAAAAATTAGTAAATAAAAAAAAACTTTGATTAAAACTTGATTATAAATTCCTCAGAGACAAACTGTTGTCTAAACCAAATAAACAAATTTGACTGCTGCACTGCAGGCTCACATTATTGCATCACTGAGACAGTGTTGTTTCTCATCCATTGACACATTGTGCCAGATTTCATGTGCGATACGATCAAAATAACCTCAGGGCTCAGCACTAGCTGCAGAAATGTACACGGATATGTTTTCTGATTTTCTGTGTTGTGTGCTGCTGAACACTTCTATTGGCCTGTAGCAAAAGCAGCAGACACACTCCTCCCATATGCTGCCTCTGGATGAGATCGGAATGTTCTGTTTACAGTGAGCGGAGCAAAAACACTTTGAGAAAGAGGAAATATCTTTTCAGCTAACCTTGACTTGTGCTGTAATGCCTACACCGAGATATCATGATGCACAGGAACAGAAAATGCATTGTTGCTTAATTGTAACTGTCCTCAAACGTCATACTGAGTTGATATGTTAAAGAAAGCACAAACTCTTAGGATCAGTACCAGTTAGGCTTTTAAATGAAGATCTCTTCATTGAAAGTAACTCACAACTGCAAAGGCAGTCCACTCTGGAAAATGATCAGGGATTCCCAAATGAGGTTTGGTTTGTGAACCCCTAGAGGTTTATGGCAGAGCTGCAGAGAGCTTGAGGAATTAAAAGAATGCCTTTGTTAAATTGAACTAAATTACATTATATTAAATGAACAATGGTAAGCATTAAAATGTACACAACTGTTCATAAGTTGGGAGTAAGATTTTTTTTTTTTTTTAAATGAATATTTATATTTTTGTTCGAATTTCAGTAAAGATGAATTAACCCTTAAATGCATGAATGTTTCCCCAATCATTAATACATAATCGGGACTTTAGTGACCCGGATCTATATCTAACACGGATGGAACTCTACCTGTCGCGATAATAGAAAACTCTCCTGATAGAGTAACAATTACAGAAGAATAAAATAAAGCATATTTTGTTACCTTTTGGAGCCTGGAAGGGTTCAGTTTGAGCAGATGTTTTATACCATCATCCTCATCAGAGCTCATTTCCCTACATTCAGCATCTGGCTTATGTTATATTATAAACGATCAATCTCAACATCTTAAAAATCTATATTTTGATCGCAGACAGATTCTTCAGCAGATCCACCATCAAATGACAGTGACACTAATGTTTGATTGTGTTCAGTACTTGCTCTGCAGTAAATCGCTGAGCCATTTCAAGTTTTGCTGATGATACTTCCTATTCTTTTGTTTTCTGCCTGCAGTAACTGAATAAAACATCACTTCAGCGTGGTGTATCAGACATTGTAACCTTGTGGAATAAAGGTGAATTGCACTTATTCAGTCATCAAAAATTTAACTATTATTGTGCAACAACAAAAAAATACTTACACTGTCACACACCTCGTGTCGTTAGCGACCCTATACAATTTTTACAAAAAAAAAATCTTGTTATATTGTTTATAATGAATTGATTGAGGAATACTAAAAATGTCTAATTTTAAATAATGAATGAGGACGAGGGTAGTGTCACTAAAGACCCGAAGTATGCGTTTAAGGGTTAAATTGATCGAAAAGTGACAGAAGACATTTATGAAGTTGCAAAAGATTTATATTTCAAATAAATACTGTTCTTTTAAACTTTCTATTCATTAAAGAATCCTGAAAAAAAGAATATCATGGTATGTTAAGCAGCACAACAGTTTTCAACATTGATAATAAGAAGAAATGTTTCATGAAAATCATCTCTAGATCAAAATGTAATGAGAAACATAAATTAGTCAACTGTGTCTACACATTTTGATTGGCACTTTATAGCTCCCTAATCTTATACAATACAAAGAGTTATCAAATGTATTTTTCAATGTATCCCTTAAAAAGGTCAGAACATTAGGGTGTTCAAAATACGAGGGACTTGGTATTAGATGGTGGGGGGAATCCTTGCTGGCAAAGGTTAAGTGGCTCAAGTGAGCATTGTTGAGACAGCAAGAGTGCAATATCAACTCTGCAGTTTCTGGGTCACTCTGTCTAAAGAGCATCCCTTTCTATTAGTAGCACATGATTGTAACCACTAAATTGTTTGCCTGTGTGCATAAATTCATTAACATGACCCCACTGAAGTCAGTTGCAATAGATTTTTTTTTTCTATGTGGCGTATATCTGAGGGAAACGGCTCATCGAACAAGAAAAAATTGTAGGACGGGACCTGATTGGTTGCTTTTGCAATCGCATGTGATTGACAGGTTGCCCCGCCCTCGCGCCAGTAAACACGTCAGTTATTTTGATTGAACATTATGAGGGCACATGAATTAAAAAAGAACAATGATGTGCATGATGAAATTATTTATAATAAAAATGCATAATATAATGCAATATTCCATAAAACAATAGGAATTTTCCATTTTGATTTGACTTTTAACCATTAGACTGCAGTGAATGATAAAGTTTAATAGTGGCCAAAAATGCTGTTTGTTCTATATGACCCTACACATTTGGTTAAACAATCAAAATATGAGCATATATATACATATTCATATATGCCCTAATGTGGGACATTTTTTGCACTTCAGACTTCTGTGACATATTGTGATGTGTAACCAAAACATTAAATCCACACCCAATACCATTTTAAAAACCCCAGTATGTTTCCTAAGCAAATCAAAGGAGAAAATTCAAATAACCCATTCATAAGAGAAATTATAGACATATTAGTGCTCTTATAGCAAGTCGTCTGAGACAACCTGCAGCTTTCCTAATGTGGGACAGTTGTGTTCCCAATATGGGACACTGAAAAATGTATGATAAAAAGACCAAAAATCACATTGATACATGTAGAATAGTACAATTTTATTTTAGATTCTCTCTTAAATCTAATTTTCAACATTTTCAACAATCAACCATCCTCAACAATCTGCCTATACTCCTCTATGGCTCCTTTCATCCTGTCCTGCCTCCACTGATTAAGTTTCTTTCTCTTATCCTTTCCCTGTTTCTGTCTCTCTTTCTGCGTCTGACATTCAGTCCCTGTCTTTCTCACCTTTGCCATTGTGATCTGAAATACATTTCATTGAATAATCAGATGCATAAAATAAAGTGGAATGGCTTTATCCGTTTTCTACTGCGTTTTTAAATTCAGAGCTATTTTTTATTTGAAGTCAACTACCTTTTACACACACACACACACACACACACACACACACACACACAGAGAGAGAGAGACACACACACACACGTACGTACGCATGCACACGCACACATACACACAAAAAAGAGCCTTAAAACCGCCCTTCAAGAATAAAAAATTCACATGACTGTAAAAATCTGCATTAACAGTATTCTAATATTGCATTACAAGACTAAAACCATGTAAATAACCATGTTTGTCCCACAAACCATGCCCCACCACACATTTTTGACTCATTGAAGTACTGTCCCACATTAGGCTGATCATGTTGTCCCGGATTTGGAAACCACATGTCCTAATGTGGGACACTAGGAAATTTGATAAAAATATAAAATATATAGTTTATACACACAAAATTACACTATTTTTTGATGGACGAAGATTTCATAAGCATATTAGGCTAAACAGTAGCAGGATTGTTTTGTTTAAAATGTATTTAACTCCTTAACATCAAATTTGTTAAAACTCTATGTCACTAACCTTCGGATGGTCTTTACACAAGGTGTCTCCTGTTTGATGATTGCTCCACCCTCAAATATGATTGGACATTTGATAGGTCATGTGATTTTGATCACATGACACCACAGCTTTGTCTAACCCATAGTTTTACTATCATTCATTTATTTATGTGGGATCTACAAACACTAGACCTTAGGTGTCCCACATTAGGCAGTGTCCCACATTAGGCAGTGTCCCACATTAGGGCAATTCACCCTATACATTTTATATATATATATATATATATATATATATATATATACAATTGTTGGTATATTTCTTTTATATATACAAAGGAAAATCAAAACACTAACATGATTAAGGTATCTGACAAATTTATTTGGCAAAAACAAAAAGCTCACAGGAAAAAGCACACTGACTGCACCATAATCAGTTATTACTATTTAATTGGTTTTCTCTTGTTTTTGCATGTGTTCATAATTTCGTTGTGGCAGCCTGGCCAAATTTGGCACAATTTGGCATGTTTCATTGCATTATAGAAAAACAATTGACTCCAAGCATAAATATACAATATGCATAGAAAATCTTTAATACATTTTAAATGAAGGGTGAATATTACAATTTTCCTAGGCCAGACATCACTTTTGGCCACTATTGGCCATTATTTTTTATTTTTTTTTATTTATTTTACAAAATTCAATCTGCAATGGATGCTGGGAACTTGCAAACCTAATCTCCTTCACATGCACAAATCAGTGAAGCTCAAATTTAGATCACAGGTCAATGAGGTCACACAGTCCCCTCAGCCGCTGAATGAGCCATGACTCAGTCCTTCAAGCCAATATTAAACAGCAAAATTTGCGGCTTCATTTAGGGGTGACGCCGTGGACTGATGAGCTGCTGACAAGGCTTGGCGTGAAGACAGTGTCCTGATAAATCACAGCCCTAGAGTCAGTAAGAACTAAGCTGACAGTGACACAACGAGGAAGTCAAGGCACTGAACATGCTTTTTGTTTGACCTAAAGCAATGATTTGGTACTATGTTTGGCACTGATATTATGGGCAGTGCTAGTTCCTCCTGTAGTCAGCATTACGTCAACATTTCAGCAGTGCAGTTTTAATTAAGATTCTGGAAGGACAAAGACATCAGTAAGAAAGCCAGAGATAATGTTCAGTATAATGCCCTTGATTACGTCTGTCTCCTGTTTAGTCTAAAAATCTGCTGATTCCCATTTAGCGCCCTAATCAGAGAACTCTACGCAAACAATAACCACACTTCCCTGCTTGCACGTGGTTTCCCGTAACTAATATTATTGTTGTGTTCTTGAACATGGGAATTTCAGTGCCTTCATCCAGTGCAGATTGCAGGGTCCTTTACAATATGGCAAAGAAACTAAACAGATCAATTGCAACATTCAACGTTTAACATTATTCTATGACTACTAGCAAGTGATTTCCTATGACTTTGATATTTGTGTGTCTCTTATATGCTCTTTTTCTTCTTGCGTTATGAAGTTATTTCAACTCATAGCAACATTTTATGTTAACATATTACATTTTTAACATTTGTTTTCCAATAATGATGGGCTGTTTATTGTACATTATCCCCTACTTAGACTGTAAGCAAGTAGTCATTTGAAAGACTGTTTTAAATACGGCTCCCCGGAACAACCAAGAGTCTTTCTCAAAAACACAATTGTGCAAACACATACATGTCTATATGTGTTCATTTAAGCCCAAAGAAGCGCCAAAAAGAACTCAGTTCAGTTTAGTACAAGTGCACTTTAGTCAAATGAAAGGTTTTACATTGTACAGTAAACACATTGTTCTAATAATCTTTTGTTGAGCTTTAAAGAAGTACACTTTTTTTGATGTGTTGACCAACTTACTGAAGCACATGTAAAGTATTTGAATTCAATTTTAACTTGTGTTATTTATTCTATTTAAAGTTAATATTTACATATACACAATACATTAATAATATGTGTTAAATGAAAAGAATTCCAACTTTTTAATTGCAAATGTGTAATTACAAATATATTAAAATACATTACATTTTAATAGAAATTACATTAGTTCACCATAAATGCTTGACAGTATCAATAACTGTTTTAAAGACAATAGAAATTACCAATATTAACAATATGCAATATGCATATTAATTTGTACTTAAGTTTTACCAGTGGCGTATCCAGGACATTTTTTGGGGGGTGGCCAAGATGGGACACTAAATAGTCTCTGTCTTAACTCATCCTATAGATAGAATAACATGCATCAGTCATCAACTCATAATCTGTGTCACCTATATTGTTACCTGAGTTTGCTTTACTAATTGAGGCACCATCTTGTGGTTACATAAAAACACAGAAATCCAACAGGACAAACCAAAATGCTTAAAGATAGGACCTTATTAAAAAATGTATCTGTAAAAGCAAAAGAAAAACTAAGCTTGTAAGAAAAAAACATAAATATTTGTTGTTCTTTACATGCTTAGTATATGTTATTATTTAGCTTAGATATAATTTGTTAGAGATACTGGAATTTGAATTTATTAGTTTGTTCTTTGCCAGGTGTGTTTTTATTTAACCACAAGAGGGGACTTAAACTAGTAAAGCAAACATGGGTAACAATACAGGTAACACAGAGGATGGCCTGATGACTGAATAATAGAGGGTATGCGCATGACGTCACCGTTGGTCGGAGTGAATGCGGTCACGCCCACAAGTGGCAAAAAGACTGAGCGGCAGCATTTGTTTTTAGCGTGAATGCCGTGAAAAACACACAAAACACATCTAAAACGGGAAAGAGCTTTGCGATTGACTGTACAACTAGATTTGACCAGAAATCTGAGGTACTGTACATTTTTACAGACTGCAAAAAGCTACAGAACAGACTATATTCTGCATAATTGGATGTTTTTAAATAAACACTGACAATATATAAGGACGATATAAGGATATACAGTATACCATTAATGTAAGTGATCACTGGGATTTAGACCTATCTATATTGTATTTATATAAAACGTTTACAGGCAAATTTTCTTAATTTATTTCCCCGGCGTCGAAATCAGGCACATATAAATGTCAGGAAACACGATTCCTGGCTGCATGTCAATATCCATGGATCACTGGATCTTTGGTAAGTTGTAAGGAACACTATATCGAGTCCAACTTTTAGTTAAAACTGATAATAGTTTGTTTTACTCGCGTTTTCGCAGTTTCCCCTATTAACTCCAGCCACCCAGCAGCTCTTTTGCCACTCAGTCCGGCTGAGGGGGGCGTGTTCCGGATCTCCCAGTCACGTGACCCCTAGTCGCGTGTCAGCCATTTTGACGGAATACATCCGTCGGCAACTCATAGATCCATTGCCGTGGGTAATATATATTATTAGTATATTATACTAATAATGTAATTATTAGTATAATAATATCATTATTAGTACAATTAGCCTAAATATTGCAATATTTTGCGCTTCAGTATTGATATAATTGCATGCGCAAAATCATGGTGCAAAATATCTCGATACTGAACAGAATCGATTTTTCCCCCACCACGTCATGTCATCGCAATTATTATTAGTATCACAAAAATAAATATACAAGAGGAAGATAAAGGAATTAGGAATCATATATCCATATGAAGCACCACAACAAGTTATTTTTACAGGCATTAACTGTGTAGAAAAACTTCCTGACATTGAGTTCCGTGACATTACACCTTATTCAGTTCCCATCACGCTACACCAGTTTCATAAAAAGAAAATTATTTTTCAATCATCACCGCAAAGGTTGGTCAATGTATTTTTATCACCAAATTATAGTAGGCTAGGCCTACCTGTAATAATTTTTAAACTGAGTTTACAGGGAAAAACACATTAAACAAAATCACCAACAAGTTTACGTGTATCTTTAATGAATTTGTTTAATCTAGTTTGATCCAAGAAAAACGAAATAGCTTATATACTTTTTTATACCTATCACTGACCGTCACTGTAGTATGATAAACTGTCATTGAGACTGTTGTCTCAACCTGTGTTTCTAACGATTTATAAGAAGTGTCAAATAAAATTCAAGATCAGCTTTTGGTATTTGAAAACGAAAGAATGTAATGTGATAATACGCCTAACGAATTAACTGATCTAGGAATGCATGGATGCGTTTTGCCTGTTTATTGCCGCCAACCACTTTTCTCCATTTTGTTTCTTTTGGGATACGGTATAAAGATATTCCTTTTGTATGATCACGTATCTGATCGCATCCAAATGCACAGCATCGCTCAGGCATGATAGGAATATTTTGCGACGAGCTGTATTATCACCGGCGGTTTAGCATTTTCTATTCCGTCAAGATGGCTGCTCCAAATGGCGTGACGTCACGCGGGACGTCCCTATATCAGTGGTTCTCAACTCCAGTCCTCGGGACCCACTGCTCTGCACATTTTGTATGTCTCTCTTATCTGACACACTCAGTTCAGTTCATAGAGTCTATCCTAACGAGCTGAGGATCTGAATCAGGTGTGTTAAATAAGGGAGACATACACAATATGCAGAGCAGTGGGTCCCGAGGACTGGAGTTGAGAACCACTGCTAGGATGCCTTGTGATGTATGAAAATGTGCAAAAAGTGGTTTTCAACTAAGACAGTATTCATATCCAAGGCCCCGATGAAGGTATACATTTAAACATTGGCTTTGATTCAGCAGTTCATTTAAGTGAAGATGAGGTAATTGATACTAACAAAAACAGCCCTTAAATAAATAAATAAGTCACAGCTTGTTCTTGTGTTATAACTTAAATCTAGACTGTCACACTATATTTCACACACGGGTTGGCCAAAAATATAACATTAGCTCTATTGAACACACATCTGCAAAAAACACCCTCAAGTCTTCAGTCCAGGAAATAGCATAAATTCCATGGCGGTGTAACGAGTGGAAATAAGGTGTGGCCCCTTTAAGAGCTGCGCGCGCATCCTCTTCAACTGTCTGCACTCTTAAAGGGTTAGTTCACCCAAAAATGAAAATTAAGTCATTAATTACTCACCCCCATGCTGTACCAACCCCATAAGGCCTTCGTTCGTCTTCGGAACACAATTAAGATATTTATGATTAAATCTGAGAGGTTCATGACTGCTACATAGGCTGCCTAAGGGAATGACACTTGACGGCCCAGAAAGTCATTAAAGAAAATGTTTAAATATTCCATGTCACAACAGTGGCTCAACTATAAGTTTATCAAGCGACGAGAATACTTGTTGTGCGAAAAAACAAACGACTTTATTCGACTATTCCTTTTCTTCCTTGTAGGCCTGAAACG
Source organism: Tiaroga cobitis (assembly GCA_030578255.1). Lineage (NCBI taxonomy): Eukaryota > Metazoa > Chordata > Actinopteri > Cypriniformes > Leuciscidae > Tiaroga > Tiaroga cobitis. The sequence goes on from CM060609.1 coordinate 16,371,029, forward strand.
AGACTTCGAGAGATTTCCACGACGCGCACGCGCGAGAACTTAACTGAAGTAGTTGAAGGAGATCGCAATTCTCACGCATGCGTCGTGGAAATCTCTTGAAGTCTCGTTTCAGGCCTACAAGGAAGAAAAGGAATAGTCGAATAAAGTCGTTTGTTTTTTCGCACAACAAGTATTCTCGTCGCTTGATAAACTTATAGTTGAGCCACTGTTGTGACATGGAATATTTAAACATTTTCTTTAATGACTTTCTGGGCCGTCCGGTGTCATTCCCTTAGGGAGCCTATGTAGCAGTCATAAACCTCTCAGATTTAATCATAAATATCTTCATTTGTGTTCCGAAGACGAACGAAGGCCTTACGGGGTTGGTACAGCATGGGGGTGAGTAATTAATGACTTAATTTTCATTTTTGGGTAAACTAACCCTTTAACTTGGTTTGCAGGCTGTTAAGCTACAGTGTAGTTCGACTTTTTCAGTTTTCCTACACATTCAGAGGGAACTACGATATAACTAAACATTAAATTACCATACCTCTCAATCTACAGATTCCAGCGTTTTTATCGTTGTTGTATTGTTGCTGTTGTAACTGTGACCGACCGTCCTCCTGTTTCACGGAGCAGCAGCAGCCAGTCAGCGCGCTCATCTCTTGGGTCACCTGACCTGCATGACCAAACGTCCGCTGAGCAGAAATCAGCTGTCACAGCCTCAGTACGACCATTACGGTGTTAGTTAAAAATGTAAAACTGGCCCTAAATCAGTTGATCAGCTGTCATAATTGATTGACAGCATTTCTCTTGTTTCTTGTGTTGACGAACCTGACCAACTACCTCTCAGATCTGGGGTGGGCTTTCAGGTTTTTCCAATGAGCTTTCCAATGAGCTTTCAGGGGTGGCTCTGGCCACTGAGTTCTACTGAACTAGTGAAAAAGCACTCTAATGTTCAGCTAATTGCATTTAATATATAATCTATAATACATTTTCATTTAATTGCAATTATCATGAAATTAAGTGTCCAGAAAACTTATTTTAAGTGTGCACTTGAAGTATATTCTTTTAAAGTATAAAGTAGGCTACTATTTTCTCCTTGTAAAAATAGTAAGCACCACTAAAAAGGATAAATTGAACAAACTGCCAAATCCTAAGTATTGAACTTTAGTGCATAAGTTGTCATGTACCATTTGTGCTATAAACATTAAACAAAATATGAGGTACAATGAAGTACATACTGTTACTATGTCACGACTTCAGTTTAGTACAAATGTACCTGTAAATGTTGCAAACAAGTATGAAAAAAGCAATGCAAAGCGTTGCTCACACTGTGACTGTTTATTGCTTTACTTAATTTTCATTAACTGGACTGTTTATTAGAGTAACAAGAACATTGTTTCATTGAATAACAGGTCACGAGTGGTGAGGAAGTAAGAACTGTTAACTAAGCAAACAGAGGAAGCATACTGCAGTACTCCACGTTCCATGAGAGCACAGAGAGGTTGATTCAGGAGCTGAGATGGCCCTGAATGCGAGGAAGCAGGAAAAGGGTGGCGCTGAGTCAGTTCTCTCATGGGATTAAGGAGTTAGAGGTGGTTTCTGAGAATCAGCAAACAAATGTAGATAAGCGATTGCTGTATATAAACATAAATCTTTTTTGGTTTGGTGGAGTCCTTGGGTTTACTTGTTTCTGCTAAATGGAAAGCAAATTAAAGCAATTACTGGGGGGAAGAAATGATGCAGCACATGCCTAACATGTGATCAGAGGCGGAGCAGAGGGGAGGATTTCATAACCGATAGGTCTTTGCAAAATCACTGACACATTGTCCTTAAATTTGAACATCCTTGTGAAAAATATAATTGCTCTTAATTTTGAATTTGCATTTATATTGTACTTCAAATCTTAAAAGTATATTTTTAAAAAACTATAATTGCAGATAATATAATATGAAGGAAATAAAATGCCACTTAATTGAACTTTATAAATGTGCACTTTGTAATAGCCAAATTAAAAGTTTTACTTTAAATTACAATTCTGCTCTTTGATAATTAGAACCAGCCAGTTTATTGATGTACATTCAAGTAAAAATATTTTATATCGAGTCAATAATCACATGCTCCATTAAAACCACATCGGTTGAAATCCATGTTTCCTTTGGGTTTTAACAAAGACTCCGACCTCTTGTGTTCTCACTGTTTTATATGACTGTATGAGAGTGGATGGCAATACTGATTAATGAACAACATTTGTCGCCTGATGTGCCAGATCACCTTCCATTTTTATCTTCATTTGTTGGTTGTGGGAGTGATTTGTTTTGTTAATAAATTGTATGTTTTGAGTATTTTTATATGTTTATGTCATGTACAGACTGAAATGACCAGGAAACAAGGTGAAACTCAAACAAGGTGTTTATTAAGAGTTTTGGGCAACACAATCGGGAGGGAATAAGGGAAGAAGTTCTTCGCTCCCTGCAACTTATTGGAAGAAATTGCTGGGAGGGATAAGTTTAAAAAACCTTTAAATAATTCCAGAGGAGATCAGATGTGCTCCTACAGTAGTTACATTCAAATCCAGACTCAAAACACATCTGTTTAACTATACATTTACTGAATGAGCACTGTGCCACTGTTCGTCCGACTGTTTTTACTGTACTTCATTTTATTTTTATACTAAACTGTTTTAATTATTCTTATTTGTTTTGATTATTTAAATTTCTTCTATGTAAAGCACTTTGAATTACCATTGTGTATGAAATGTGCTATATAAATAAACTTGCCTTGCCTTACCTAATTGTTTTATTAATAAGTTTAATTACATTTAGGCCTATTATGAATTATGAAATTACATATAAAGATGTATGTATCAAAACAGCACTTTTAAGGACTACTAAATTTAAATTAATATAAATGATAATACATTTTCATTGAATTATAAATAAATAACATGCAGTTGACTTCTAATGTGGAAAGATGTTTACGTCTGTTTAAAGCCAGAAACTAAGTTTTTATTTCATACTTGTGTTATAGCCTATCAGAACAAAAATTCATAATGCAAACAAGTATGCAGTGCATTTTCATCATTTCATAAACTGTGTTCTTCTGCAGTCAAAGTTAAACTAGTTTACAACATGTCTATCATAAACTACCTGAATAAAATCTGCATTTGTGTACTTGGGTGGAGTATGCCTCTTTTCAGGGTAAAACTCAAGCCAGATGAAGCAACAGACCCGGAGAACAGACAGTGGTGTCACTTAGCTGTTTTGATCATGTCACTTGCCTTAAAGTATATTAAAGTACATTAAAGGAGATTTAATCTCAGCACAAGCCTGTTCAGGCATTCACACAGTTGTGTTGGCTATCCCACACGTGAGAGGGCCCGTTTCCAAGGCTTTTCTCCTTCTTGCCACAGCAGAATCCTTTTTTTTTTATTTCCCTAACTGGATTGATGCAGCACAGCATGACAGTATGAATCTGCCCCTCTTGACCTCATTTTGGCATCTTGCCCTGAAACTGACTTGTGCATGTAATACTGCGAAGTTCACCAAACATGACCTTGGGGCAAGAATGTCAGGTGATGACTAAAAGTGACAAAACAGACACTCAAGCAACTAATATTTTCTCATTATATCCCCTATAAGTAGAATTAACCGACAAAGAGAGTTTTTATTTTTTATTTTTATTTTATTTTTTATTTTATTGAAATCCAGCGACAGGAAGCAAACCACAGCTCGCAGGATATTAGCACCCCTGTCATAGAGGAGAGGAGGGCTTGCACAGTTAGTGATGAACATATTCATACTTGTGAACCCGGTCAGACTAAACAGCATTAGAGAGAAAAGAACCTCAACGGGCATAGGCCTGGAGTTAGATGGCCAAGAGCTTGTGAGAAAACTGCATGGGACACGGTAAACACAGATCTATGCTTTGCATTGGAAAGACTAACTGGTGCAGTTGAAAAGAAGCTGGATAAATTTGGGGACATCATTTATGCATATTGAAGTGAGAGGTTTGGTGTGGAAAAAAGGAAGGAAAAAGTACAGACAACTCCTGGAATGTCTAGACGGCAGCAGAAAATTGAAGGGTTAGTTAGAGAGAGGAGACAGCTGAGGAAGCAATGGAAAAGAGCAGAACAAAGTCAGAAGGAGGGACTCAATCTCTTATAAAGGGCCATAAAAGATAAGCTGGCAACATTACGCAGAGCTGAGCGTCTACGGAAACGCTACAAAAAGAAGGAACGTGCGAGGGCTAATTTCTATAAAGACCCATTCAAATTCGCAAAGAAGTTATTCACCAGGGTTGAAGAATGGCACTTTAAAAGCATCTGGGGTTGAGCTAGAGAGATATTTGGAGGAAACGCATACAGATGCAAAAAGGCATGAGCCTATGTCAATTCCATCAGACATACCACCTATCAACCCACCAGAATACCAAATGGAGGTCTGTGCACCTAAGTGGAAAGAGGTAGAGCAGGCTGTGAGAAAGGCAAGGGCTTCATCATCTCCAGGGCCTAATGGAGTTCGGTACAGAGTGTACAAGAGTGCTTCAGGAGTTCTGCGAATTCTGTGGAAATTGATAAAAGTGGCATGGGAAAAACAGGTTGTACCTAGAGCATGGCGCAGAGCAGGTGGAGTCTTTAAGAAAAAGACGCTAAGAGCATCAGTCAGTTTCGTCCTATTTCACTATGAAACGTTGAAGGTAAGATTTTCTTCAGCATTATTGCCCAGAGATTGTCCACCTACCTATTAAAGAATGGCTTCATTGACACTTCAGTTCAAAAAGCAAAAAGCGGGCATTCCAGGGTTCTCATGATGCTTAGAACACAACAATGTTATCTGGCAAGGAATTCAGTCAGCAAAAAAGGAGAGGAAGGAGCTCCATGTGACATTCCTGGATTTGGCTAATGAATATGGTTCAGTGCCACATGAGCTTCTTTGGGCAGCATTTGATTTTTTCAGAGTACCAATGTCAATAACAAATTTAGTGAAAGCCTATTTTGGAGATTTACAATTTAGTTTCTCATCTCCAAAATTCAGCACCGCATGGCAATACTTAGAGGTTGGAATAATGGCAGGATGCACCATTTCTCCACTGGCTTATACCATGGCAATGGAAGTAATCATTAGGGCATCAAGATGGGTAGTAGGAGGATAGCACTTGGCTTCTGGGATGCGACTACCACCAATCAGAGCATATGGATGACATGACAACCATGACTACAACAGTAGCCTGCACTAATCGGTTATTGGGGAAGTTAACAGATAATATTGAATGGGCACGAATGCAATTTAAGCCCTCTAAATCAAGGAGCATCTCGATAGTTAAAGGAAAGGTAGTAGATAAAACATTCTTCATTAATGGTGAGCTAATACCCAACCCATTTGGACATTTGGAAACGATTTGGTATTCTTATACAGCCTTGTCTTCTCTTGTGAAAAAGGCCTACACTTAAAGGGATACTTCAGGATTTAGCATTAAGGTTTGTATTAGTAGAAAACCTGTAGTATTTTTGAATTACCATGCTTTCGGGCAGACTCATCACAGAGACTAGTAGCCTAGACTTGTTTAACTACTGCGCTCTGTTACCAGTAGGCGTGGCCTCCTAGGGCAGCGAAGCAAGTGCATTCTGGGAGTTGTTGTCTTTCATCCACATAAGCCAAAAATACATTTTCTGGCTTTTCTCAGTCTAGAAAGCTCCAAAATCAAAAATAATTTCACATTTCTTCCACATAAATGACCCATTTTAAATACACATTCATCTTTCCAGAGGTAAAGTATTTCTTTAAGAATACTTTAAAAAGAGCTATAAGGAAATAACTAAACATAATGTTTAACGCTTTTTTGCATGTTAATTAAATGAAAATGTATTATGGTTTAAATCTATATTCAATGCAGTTAGCTAAATTTTATTGTGCTTTTTGACCCTCTTAAGCAGGACTTAAAGGGACAGTTCACACAAAAAATGAAAATGATCCCATAATTTACTCTTCCTCAAGCCATCCTAGGTGTATATGACTTTCTCGTTTCAGCCAAACACAATTGGAGTTATATTAAAAAATATCCAAATTTCTTGTTTCATAGTGGGAGTAGTGAGGGCCTGAGATTGTGAAGCCCAAAAAGCGCATCCATCCATCATAAAAGTAATCCATACGGCTACAGGGGGTTAATAAAGACCTTCTGAAGTGAAGCCATGCATTTTTGTAAGAAAAAATATCCATATTTACAACTTTATAAACTATAAACACTGGCTTCCGGTAATGGCCATACACGAGTCTAGTTCCAGCGGAAGAGTGACCTTTGACCCGACGCATGATGTAGGATGTTGGAGTAGCGTAAGCTTAGTTGAGAGCAGACGCCTCTCGTGGTTCAAACAAATAGGGCTGGGCAACAAACTCAAGCTTCGACATTTCAGTTAAGAAATTCTCATTTTAGACTTCTAAGTCCTGAGTCGTGACTGATGTTTTGTTTTGCTCCATCTTCTACGCTTCCGCGTTCGTCAATACGTCATGCGTCGGGTCAGAGGTCACTCTTCCAACTCGACTCGCGTACAGCCATTACCGGAAGCCAGCGCATAATCATAAATATGGATATTTTTCTTACAAAAACGCATCACTTCACTTTACTTCAGAAGGACCTTTTTAACCCCTTGGAGCCAGATTCACTTAGGGACTGTTCGTTTTTTATTTAAGGGGCCACGGGAGGAGATTTTAGATCTGTAGTCAAAAAAGACTTGACCCTCCCTTCGCCAGCAATCATTTTTTCTATGACCCTCCAAAATGATTGTGAAAAAAAGCATGGCACTCACCGATAATATATTGATTACTTCTGTACTGGTTTGCGCTTGGCAAAGATGTTCAGATAGCCATTGTTTTTTTTTTTTACAACCATGACAAACGACTAAACTCCTGCTTTCTCATCTTACTAGGGCTGTAACGATAGACCAAACCTACAATTCGGTTCGTATCACGATTTTTGATTTGAAAAAAAAAAAAAAAATCATGTTTTCGGTGCTGATGCAGTGGTACACTATGAAAGATGTTCATGTAAAATGTAAGGCTGGCGCTGCCAATAAAGTATCTAAAAGCTGCCAAAGAACCGGCAAAATTAATGATTATGAATATGTCAAATATAGCAAGGAGACATTTTAATTGTTTATTAATAAACAAGTCTTTGTCAGTGTCGGCTGCAAAAGGTGACGATGCTGACTCGCGATCTTCGCAGTAGTGAACGCGCCAGAGAGAAATGCACATTTCATACGGATTACAAGCAGAGAGCAGTCTGTAGTCTTCTTTCGTTTTAAATTGTTCTGTTAAAAAGTAGACATTTCAAGCTTTCTATATATTTATCAGGTCTGTGAGGCAAGTTGCCTACTACAGGCTATACGCTGTGTTTCGGTTCATTTATTAGACGAGAGTCCAGTTCACGCGCCGGCGCCTCCGTGTCATGATGATCTATTTTCTACTATATTTACTTCTTATTTATTAAATCCAGGCAATTGTTTGATGAAACATTGATTAAAATTAAGATACAATTACTAAAAAACTAAATTCACTTTAAAGAAAGGCTTTTTGCTTGGTCATGTCCGTAACGGAGAACTGTCACGTTGGTAACATTTTTTTTCCCTCATAAATGCGAACACGAAAAATGATATGATGAATGAAATGAAAAAGAATATTTTATGTTATGTGGAGGCCGACCCTTCTTCATCCGGTGGGTAGTATTACTTTTTTTTGTGCAGCGTAGTTCATAGAATTACTAAAAAATATTTTGCCACCTAAGAGTTAAAGATTTTTTGTGTCACATCACATGTGTATTTCCCTCATATTAAATATAAAACGTGTATAAATGTGTAGACTGATATTTTTCTAATGTCTTGACTCCTTTATTAAGGAAGTGTGAATATATAAACAGACGTATTAAATAGATTTTCTGAGAATTTATATTTCAAGTTTTGACTGCAAATGTCACGTCCATAACGCTGGAATTGCCCAATTTTAAAGAATTTATCCTCAACTAGTTTTTTTGGTGTAGGTCTACATATTTTATTATGTTAACTTAAAATAATACTAACAGTAATTTAAAAATGTGGTAGCCCCACGTCTAACACATCACACCCCACAGTTATGGTGGCAATTTCAGTAGATTTGCTCACTATCATTGTTGTGGAAACACAATAAGAATTGAAACTAAAATATGGTAGTATGGTGCTACAGCGCACATTATATCAGCTGCAGTTCTGGCGCCTCAGTCCCAATACTGTACAACTCGACGTACATTCACATCACATGTTAATGCAGCGGTAGAGTTACACTCACAGCAGGACACTGCACTTATTCGCAATCACTAAAGTTCATTATTTGCTCGTGCTTTAAAGCTTTGCCGGATAAACATTTCATTGGCGTTCTGTTCTAATGCACTTTTTCTGAGCACATACTGAAGTGTGCGCGCACTGTCAAACAGTGCCAAACTGGATTTTTGTTGGGTCAGACCCATCTGATAGCGATGGGGGGCTGAGACCGAGAGAGCTACATGGAAAAAGTATGCACCAAACAAGCCACTTTGAAATTTTGCTGTTTTCATGAATACAAAAGTTGGGTGACCCTCCCCCTAGCCTAAAAAAAGTTGGATGACCCTCCCCTCAACAAAGAATAAAAAGACACGGCCTTCCCCTATTTTTCTCCGGTGGCCCTTTCCATAAATACCGAACGGTCCCTTAAGTGGCTTTTTTTTTCCATTAATATTAAATTATCTGCAAGTACGGTTTAATAAATGGTTTAAATACGGTTCGTTTTGATGTACACTGTGAGCACATTCAATATGGGGACTTATTCACAAGGGATGTTAATAATTTAGTATTAATAGTAATAGTTTACTATATTAATAGTATAGTACATTGTAATAGTAATAAATTACATGTTTGATTTTCAGGAAATTTTTTATTTATGCACGTAAACAATTTTGGTACAGTGTTATGTCGATGCTTGATGTCCAATGTAAAAAGTTGTTGATGATGCAACAAAGTTTAACTTTATGCAAATGAGCAACAATGTTATGAGTCAACTACCAATGGGAGAGCAGACCAACACAAATCCTTCGATTATACACACATAATAACAACAAAGAGTTACATACTTGATCCAAGTTTTAGTGGCAAATTGTCATGTTGAAATTAATAACGCTGACACTTTGTGGCTGTAAATTGAACTGGGAGGGTAAAGCGGGCCAGATAACAAAACCATAGCTTCATCTTGCATCCAGCTTGATTCTGATCTGGAGAGTATGTTATAATAGTTTATCTATTATTTGCATTCTGCTTGTCATTTCTGACATTCACAAAAAAAAAAAAAAATTCAGTCAAAAGTCAAAACCAGGTCAGTTGTATCATTTAAGCGAGCTGGACAAAGCAAAAATTACTTGTTCCAAATGAAGCAGATGCATATGGTCTGTGGGTGTACACTGTGTTCGCTGTGTCTCACCACAAAGGCACGCTGAGTACAGAAAGTGCAGAAGGAAGTCACACGTATGCACGTACACGTTTACACATGTTGTCGACATGCAGCATTACCTATTTATGTAACCAAATGGCCCACAAAGAATCATAAATTACTATTATGAGTCTTACTAATAGAGAAACTCTACAATTCTTGCTGGTCAAAGCCGCCTGCAGTACATGTGCTTATGGAATATGTTTGTGCAATGCATGGCGTACCGAGACATTTTCGGGATCCTCCACATTAAGCTTGCTGACAGGGTGAAGGGTTGTGAAATATATGGTGATGCTTTTTTCCCAGCCTTTACACTGACACACGACCCCTCCACGCAGCCCAAACAACAGGCTGCTTCGTCCTGCAGTCATTTGCAGACTAGATCATGGACTCAAATTTTGGTCTAAACTGCATCAGCCACACAACTTTCATGATTAAAAAGAAGAAAGATAATAAAAAGGATAGTTGTATGTTGATAAAGCATAAAATGGGTAATGCACAACCTTATGATTCAACGTTTTATGACATAGCTATTATGTGTAAGTTCTGACATGGAGAAAAAGCAATCAGATGGAAAGCTTTAACCTATAGCCTTCGTTATCATATTTAATAGGCTTTGTGAAGGTCTCTGAACTATTATCATGATCCTGAAAAACCTGTTGTCCTCCATCTAGCCTACTACATGCCTTCTGCCATCTGATTGAAAGTTTATACTTTTTTAGTAAGTGAAGGGCTTTTAGAATAATTCTATGAGCCCATTCAGGTCATACATGCCTTTTGCTGTGAAATCTTTGCTGACTTTTATAAACTAAACATACTACTGTATATGAGACAAAAGCCTGATGTATCAAAAATGATAGTAAATAGGCTTAATAAAGTGTTCTAAATTTCCTAAAAGTACCGTCAAGTGAGTTTGCTTGTGTTTGTTGATTTACATTTCACACCTTTGTCTTTCACAGCACGTGATAACTGTTGCAAAACATGTTTTTCCTCAGGCCCTGATGGAAAATTCAGCCCCTTATGAAAAGTATAGCCTACTTCAGCAGACTTTTAAAAAGGGTAGCTAAATACTAAATAGTAGCTAAGTAGTTATACGTAACTACACATTTGTAATGATGTAATTGCAGCACGTGGGTTCTGATTTCTAACCACTGAAAAGGAGCACATCTGATTTGACACTTTGTTAATTAGGTTTAATGTTAGGGGAGCTGATATTTTTCAGTAAGGTTTGTTAGCTTAATTGTTAGCACTGCAAAATGTTGCAGCGCAAGAAACATAAACTTGACATGATGTAGTACAACAAGATGAATATCAAGCTCGCTGTGCACAACACGCGGCAAAGGATGAATTTCAAAACGGCAGAATGAAAAGACAGGGCTTACAGAAAAATATTTAACACAAAAGAAAAAAACAGCATACAAAACTGATGTATATACTGTCTCTTGAAATGTATTTTCTTTTTATTAAAAGAACTGATATTGCTTTTGTGAAATACTTCCTGCACTGCAAAACAACATGGGGATGTTGAAGCTCTAATCAGGTGACTTATAAGAACTCATAATTTTTAGTGTATACACTGACGGGAAATATCGCCATCTGCCGGCTGACTAATGATGCCTAAAATTGTTTGAATGACGTTGCTCTACTCTTAAAGAAATAGCTCACATGAAAATGTCATCATTTACTCACATTCAAGTGATTACAAACCCACGTGATTTTCTTTCTTCTGTGGAACACAAAAGAAGACATTTTTTAAGAATGTCCACTTTTAGACACTTATTTCCATATACCAGTAATGGGAGTGAATAAAGACTGGGAATGTCAAACTCCAGAATAAAACAATAATTTAAAAAAAATCACAAAAAGTAGTCCCAATGTTTTTTGCCACACACTCAAAACCACTCAGACAAACAAAACAAAACAAAAAACAAAACAAAAAACATATGAAGTTTCTCATACCCATACATATCTTATAATTTGCAATTCAAGGCATTATCAGGTGTAAACATGAGATGCATGATATATGGTCTGTAGTGTCCGCTCTTATATGACAAAAGGGAATCCTGGCTTCTGTGTGTTCCCTTTTTAAGCAGAGCTTTCCAATTACAATAATTAAATTAAAAGCATAATTAAAACTGTCTTTCAGTAACATTCCAGCACACTGTTAGAATAGCAGCAGTATCTGAGTCCATCATACCGTTTGAACAGCATCTCAATAGCAGCATTGATTCTCTGATCTTAATTACATTAGTCATGAAATTGTATTCAGTCCCCTGTATTGACCTAATTCAGTATGTGTCAAGTTGAAACAAAGAACATGCCTGAATTAAGACACTTCTTAAAATACATACTTTCAGTCTCACTCAAAGAAATATGTATCCCCTAGTGATGTCCACATTAGTACACAGCTTCGTCCATATTGTCATCACTATCTGCTCCAAATTCCTCTCCATTGTCAAAGTAAGACATGATGTAGTCTGTCTCCTAAAAAAAAGAAAAAAAGAAGTCATGTGTAAATGACAGCGGCACAAATATTGTTGAAGAAAGTATGTTTTGTGTCAAATTATGAAAAAAAAAATTCTAACATCTTCAATCTCCTCTTCAACATAATCTTCATCCGCATCTGGCTCCTCCTCATTATCTTGTTTCTTCTTCTCCTCTTCCTCCTCTTCCTCAGAATGCTGCTCTTGTTCTCTTTTCTCAAGTGTCTAGATGTTATTCCATAAAATGAACATTACTAACATGCTGCATACACAGATTAAACAGCAGCATTTTAAAATATATATAAATAAAAACAATATATATAAAAATATATAAATAAGGATATGGCTGATATCAGCATATGACTGATTTGCTTTGTTTGTTACAATTTGGCAATGTACGTTTTGGTAGTTTGTGTTTCTATTTAAAGGGTTAGTTCACCCAAAAATGAAAATTAAGTCATTAATTACTCACCCCCATGCTGTACCAACCCCGTAAGACCTTCGTTCGTCTTCGGAACACAAATGAAGATATTTTTGATTAAATGTGAGAGCTGGATCACTCCTCCATAGGCTCCCTAAGGGAATGAATCCTGACGGCCCAGAAAGTCATTAAAGAAAATGTTTAAATATTCCATGTCACAACAGTGGCTCAACTATAAGTTTATCAAGCGACGAGAATAGTTTTTGTGCGAAAAAACAAACAAAAATAACGACTTTATTCGACTATTCCTTTTCTTCCTTGTAGGCCTGAAACGAGACTTCGAGAGATTTCTACGACGCATGCGCGAGAATTGCGATCTCCTTCAACTACTTCAGTTAAGTTCTCGCGCATGCGTCGTGGAAATCTCTTGAAGTCTCGTTTCAGGCCTACAAGGAAGAAAAGGAATAGTCGAATAAAGTCGTTATTTTTGTTTGTTTTTTCGCACAAAAACTATTCTCGTCGCTTGATAAACTTATAGTTGAGCCACTGTTGTGACATGGAATATTTAAACATTTTCTTTAATGACTTTCTGGGCCGTCAAGTGTCATTCCCTTAGGGAGCCTATGTAGCAGTCATGAACCTCTCAGATTTAATCATAAATATCTTCATTTGTGTTCCGAAGACGAACGAAGGCCTTACGGGGTTGGTACAGCATGGGGGTGAGTAATTAATGACTTAATTTGCATTTTTGGGTGAACTAACCCTTTTAAGTCTTTCAATCTGTTTTTTTTTTTTTCCGATTTATTTGAATGTCCAAGCATGTTTAAAACAGTTAATGCAATATAACAAAATATTATGGTGTCAGTAAACTCATACCTCTAGTTTTTGGAGAACCTCTTCTTTGCCAGCAGCTACTTTTGGTTTTCGCTGGAGTTGTGGCTTAGCACCTATGACTACGGAACAAAGGTATTAAAAATACAAATGGTTTACTCCGAGACCTATTTTAACATGTATTGGGTAGCATTTAGTACATTAGACTGTGAAGCTACGCACATGGTAATAATAATAATAATAATAGAGTTTCTCACGTGTTTTTCGGGGTTTCCGAACTTTAATACAAAGCTCTTTTGGCAGTCGACTCCAGTCTGGAATGAAATCAAATATTTTTAGAGACCTGACTTTTACATTTTCTTGACTATAAAAATTAGTAAGTCAGTTGTAGCACAATAAATAATGAAGATTTCTCATTAAAATTCCTCTACAGTGGTACACGGAGTCTGTGGACGGTAATATTTTTTTGAAAGAAATCTCTTATACTCACCAAGAGCAAAAATACAGTAAAAACAGTAATACTATGAACTAATATTACAATTTAAAATATGTTTTCTGTCTGAATACATTTTAAAATGTAATGTATTCCTGTGATGTTAAACCTAAATTTTCAGCATCATTCCCCCAGTCTTCAGTGTCATGATCCTTCAGAAATCATTTTAATATGCTGATTTGCTGCTCAAGAAACACTTATTATTATTATTATTATTATTATTATGATCAATGTTAAAAAAATAGTGCTGCTTAATATGTTTTTGGTAACAGCAGATACATGTTTTTCATGATTCTTTTAAAAGTTTAAAAGAACAGCATTTATTTGTAATGGAAACCTTTTATAACATTTTAAATGTCTTTACTGTCACTTTTCATCAGTGGTCTGTGGTGTCCTTTTAGATGTCAGATACCAGTCCTTGGAATTCACAGCTTTAAACACTTATACTTTTAAATCACAAAAAGCATCCTGAGACTTGAATGCAGTGGAGGATTTCAGGTTTCCATGTTTGACTGTTGAATTTCCTCTGCTTTATTATCTTTTGTGGCTCACCTGGACTCCATTCAATTGTGTTGTTCTTCGGCTCACCATTTTGGTATTTATCAGAGTACCGTGCCACATCTAAAAAAGAAGACAATAAAGAGAGCCGTTCAAACCTGGTCTTTGACCACCCATGCCTGATGGGTCATTGGCTTTGAATATTTCAGTGACTGCCCACAGTTCAAATGCAAATCCAGAGATTGCATGACCTTATTCTCTATGGCCCTGTTTACACCTGGTTTTGGTCGATCGGATCACAAGTAGACAAGGGAGACACATACCCGTTTACACCTGGTATTTTAATCCATCTCTTTTGTCCACTTTCAACCACTTCCTGATTTCTTCTACGGGCGGGTAAATGTCTGGGCTTTTTAAGATCTTTCGATCTAATAAATGAAATAAGCTTGCATAATTTACATATATATGCGCTCAGAGACGACGGAAAAGTATACAGAGCGGCAGCTTTCATTTCTGCTCTGATATGCGCAAGACCATGCCGAACGCTGTGAGTTTGTGTTAGAAATCAGGAATGCTGAGAGAACATTGTGCTTTGTACGTTTTCGTCTTCAAACCAAACCCGTCTGGCTAGCATGCTTCCCATAATGTTTACGCATTAGGTCAGTAGTCTGAGAATAGGCCGTCTATTGTGTCTGTTCAAACGCATTTTAACTACCCCTGGAAGTGGTAGAAAGTGGACAAGCTCAAAACGTTTTAGCCCCCGTTTACACCTGTATTTAGCATCGTCCCTTTGTGATGCAATCGACCAAAACGCATCTTAATACCAGGTCAGGGCCTAATCATGTTGGATCTTCCTCCTTTGTGCTTAGAATTGTCCACTCTCAGTGTGCTCAGTATTGCCCACATGTTGCCTCAACCCATCGTACCTGTCTTTGTTCTGGCTGCTCTTATGTGGAATGGCAGATTCTTGCTGGAGGCTCTCAGCTCCTGCTTCAGAGCGAGCATATAGTCCACCTCTTCTCCTGTAAGCAGAGGCACTGGTCTAAATTGCATAGGCTGAAAGAAAGAAAAAAGAAAGGATTAAACTCAAACAAAAACTTTTTTCAGAACAATCAATTCTCACAAATCCGTAATAAGACATTTATAGCATTTGTATGTGTAATAACAACAATTGTAGTAAGACTGTAAAAAATGATCGTAATTCAGACTTGAAAAAAACTGTTTCTTGGTTAAAAGTAAGTTCCATTACTCTACGAAAAACTGTAATAGCTCTAACCTTACATTTCATGTAATTTTACAGTAAAATACCATTTATGGAAGTAAAAAAAAGTCTATAAGGATTTCATATTCCCCGAATTCCCTGGGTGACATTTCACAATTGATAGTTTTTTATTTTAATAATGAGGTTTCTTCTTAGTTTGTAATCAGTTATGTACAATTGGGTTTTATGTTACATCTTATGTTGTTAAATTAGTGTTTATTGCATTATTTTAGTGTCTAGTGTGTAACTGTGATGGTGTTTTGTATTTGTGTGCACGAAATTGTGTCTTCATATTAGTATATACCTTAGCTTGTGGAAAAGATGAGAACTTCATCATGTGTTTTCTCTTTACCACCAGTGTTATTATGGTGGATGTCAGTATATTTTAAAGGTACATAACATATTTTAGAAGCAGAGTTGCCTCCACTAATTCAGCAGAAAAGGGCTGTTGGATTTATCTGTTTTAAATTGTAAAATGTACATGTTGTTTAAATGACATCTAACATGTTTAAACGACAGCTGCCAGTTTTTTTCTTCTTAAATTTGGTAAAGATATTTTTAACAGAGTATATTACAATGTAAAAACACTCATATTACCATTAAAACACTTACGGGAAAAAGAGGAGAAGGTGTATGTGTAGATGTTGGTAAAGAATCACCCCTCCCAAAACCCAGTGCGTCCACACTGAAGGTAAACTGGCTTCTTCCACGACCTCTGGCTCTACCTGCCATGACTGTACCTGTACAGTCAACACATGTGCATGAGCATACAACAAGCCAACAGCACTAATAAAAAAAAAACATTCCATGATGAAACCTGCAAGATACAAACACAAAGATGACTTTATTTTAAGCAGTAATATTTAGATTAGCCACTGAGCTTACCTCAAATGTGTTTCAGGTTCAATCCCCAGTAAAGATGTGCACTGATCACCAACTGCCTGCTGAATGTAAAGCCATGTGTAAGGCACAGTCATTAGGAGCCTACTTGAACACGTGGGTAGTTGTGTTTACATCCGGCACA
This sequence comes from Tiaroga cobitis, assembly GCA_030578255.1. NCBI lineage: Eukaryota > Metazoa > Chordata > Actinopteri > Cypriniformes > Leuciscidae > Tiaroga > Tiaroga cobitis. Next base: position 16,387,507 of record CM060609.1, read on the forward strand.
TGTACACGTGTGGTCCGTCTCAGTGTACAGTCCAACCAGAAAGACTCCTCGGGCAAAAAGTTCCTAGCACTAACAGCAGGCATTACATTGCTACTACAACTGTTACAACTGAGGTCCTCAGTCTGAGGATATTACAACATATTTGATCATAATGGTGTTGTAAACTTTATTTTTTGAATACACCTATAAAATATCGCTACCTGACAGATATCACTGAAATTAGTCTCGTGAGAAATCACGTGGAGAGGACATGTTGCGGTTGTTATATAAATAAATAAAAAAGTATTTTTATGTTACAATTTAAAAAAAAAAATGTCTCTCTTGCAATTCTGATGCCCCCCCCCCCCCCCCTCCCTCCTCAGATTTGCGAGAAAAATGCGAGAAAAATGTCTGAATTGTTTAAATTCCGTGGTGTTTAAAAGATTTCACACACAACAAACAGACGTTTGAGATAACAAAAGATAAGATATTTTATTTAACCAATTTATATAGTTTGTGGTCGCAGATTTTTTTAAACTACGCTAATTCTGAAAGATTCAAGTGTCAATAGATTTAAACGATTATATGGTCTATATATTGGTAGTGTGTTGTGAATAAATGTCTAGTGCATTAAGAGTTTTCACAATTGCTAAAACAAACCCCATTCACTGAGCAAATTCTTAATAGGATCATTCTTTCTGCAAAACCCTAAACAAGTTCACTTTAGACAGTTACACAATTTGCAAATCATGCACTCTTTTTTGCAAAACTCTAATTCTCTAAAACTGTAATTCTGGATGCTCTGTTCTCCTTTTTCTTTTTATGTAGTGTGTCTAATGCATGATCTGTAGAATTTATCCATTGGCTGTGTGAATGAGCTGAAAGCAGTTTCATTTTGAGTAGGCCTACAGGTGAAAGGAGGATGAGGATATTGTTTGATTTTGTCAGAAGAGTAAAGGGGTGAATTTAGTTTAAAGATTTGGGTTTGTGCTTAAATGTTGTGATAAAATGGGTGAAGGTTTCAAGAAATGTGTCTTGGCCGTTGTGAAAAACTGTAAGACAAAAACGTCGTGAGATTTGAAGGATTTGAAGGAGCCTTTCTGAGTGTCGAGCGCCCACTAGAGGAGAAGAACTAGGCCTATTATGTCATAGGATACAGTTCAATATTATGTGTATTCCAGCAGGAGGCACAATGGTTGTATCTACTTAAATTATTTCACATTATTGAAACTGGAAAAGGGATCTGGCATGACCAGAAACAGGAAATGTCCATTTGTTATACCTATGTGAGCAAATTATTTTGCCTATTGCCTAAGTCAGATGTTAGAGTGGAAACTTGAGTTATGGAATGTAAGTACAGTCTTGAACTTTACATCCTTTCACCAATGAGCCACAGAAAAAAAAGCAGACAATTAAATAAGCCTCGAAACTTCTTTCCTCAAACCATGTACCTATAGTTCCAATCAAACCTACAGTTGTGAATGCAAATAATTCAATATTCAATCAAACACACACTGACAAGACAAGAGGCCACTAAATAATGAAGGCAGATTACAACTGAAAGGTTGAATTGTGTTCTCAAGATGAAAGCATTTCTCAGAAATGTCAAGTCGGGGCAAGATTCATATATTTTTATATGTTGTTATTTGGTACAGTTTTTAATAACAGTTTCTGTTGGTCTGATGTTTTGCTGTTGTTTTGAAGAATGTTCAAAGAAGAATGAAGGATGTTTTAAAATTTAGTTTTTTTTTCAAACTAAATGTCAAAATGAATAAAATGATAAAAAAGCTGATTTTTCTATACATTTTGACATACTGTATATATGTTTAATGTTTAACAATATGTTTCCATGACAACACATCCTGTGCAGTACACATGTATCCCTCTCCTTAGGGTGCAGCTGACCATTGTCAGCCATTGTCATCCGCATTAACCTCTGGTTAAACACAGCCAAGTTATACCGTTTTGACGCAAGCATATTTCACAGTACTGCATGCGTGCAGGTCAAACAAAATGGCTTTGACGAATGTCCATGGATCTCAGTGAAGAACAATGAAAAAGAATTGATATGATTCATCATCAGTTACTAACTTTACGTCCCATAAAGCCACGCCCCTGTCCATGATTGATTGACAGCTGGCAGTCTCTCTTGATAAAAGCTTTGCAAATAAAAGATTACACTTCATTTACCATCAGAACAACTCTGCACAAGACACAGGAATACTTCAACATTCAGTGAATTTGAATCCAGTTTCTTCAGGATGAGGCACTTTGAGTTGCATTCCACCGGGGCAGCATTGTTCTTCTTGCTGTTTTCTGCTGCAGGTACGTTAAAAAGTTTACATTTAATGAAATATCTTCAGGATATCACTCTAGAGTTCATGTGAACAAACTGTTATGGTAACTCACTTTCTCATTTTTACTTCATTGACTGACTCCCACTTTCAGCTTGTTGAAGTTCTTAGTTTAATAGGTATTTAGGCTACATCTGTTCATTTTTATAGGTGTGAAACAATATGCTTTATTGCTTATATTATGAGAAAAGTTTGTGACAAACAGTCAGTAATAAAAACAAAGTGCTAAAATCATTTTAAAATGCCAGTATTTGGAAAAAAATCAATGTTTGTAAACCCAATACAATCGCAGGAATTTCTGTAATAAAAAAGATTAAAAAAAATATTATGCTATTTAAAAAATGTCCGATCTCAATACATTTTTGATACATTTAAAATAAAATATAATATGCCCAATTTCCAACTAGTGTCATAGTCTTGAATACTTAAAACTCTTATTTTCATGGAGATTTGTGAATAAACATTACCCATCAGCATTTTGGAATTTAAATGTCCTGACATTGACATGCGCTGCATTATGACTATTTTGGGGAAAATACACAACCACAAAACATAAAACGACCAATTTCATAGACCTAAAAATTTATTTAATTAATTAAATTAATCATTTTGTGACTGAGTCTTTTCCCCTAAATAGTCATAATCTAATAAATATAGTCACCATCTAATAACAATAACAACAAATAGATGGTGAGATGGTTGCGAACATGGCAATGAGTAATCATATTGTATTTGTAGGTGCTCAGCCCTTGAGCATTTTAAAGATTATTGAGGGGCTCCAGTCACCCCCAATGACCTACTCTACACCCCTTTACTCATTTTCCCTCTGCATGGAGATCACCAACCGTGTTTTCAACGACTCCCTCCTCAACACAACCTCGCAGCAGTACAAGCGGATGTATACAGAGGTTTCTGGAGTTGTAAGTGTTTCCTGCGATTTGTCATTGAATAGATGTCCCCATTTTACACATAACAGCAACAACATTTTAAGTACATGTAAATTGCTGTTGACCCTATAAGAGAGATCTGTAAACATTTTGTATGACTTTCACAGTTGGACTTGGCCTTCAATTGCTCTAACTGTGACACAAGAGAAACTTACAGAGGGGTAACAAATATACAGTTCAGGTAAACCTCATTTGATTCGTTTTCTAAAAGTGTTTGTCAGTTGGTCCTAAATGAACTGAGAATTTAAGTGCATGCTCTTGTGAAAAAGAAGTGTACTTAAACTGGAATATGAATGAAATAAAAGGAGTACATGTTCATAACTGTTTCTTAACATAATTAATACACTTTTTAAAAAGTGCACTTTGTAATAATGTCAAATAAAAAAAATATTATAAAGTATAGGCTACATCATTTAGTAATCTTTTGCCGTGCATTAAAGACACAGGCTACACTCGTTTTGATGTGTCGACTAACATAAACTAAAACACATAAAACACGTAAAGTGCTTGATTAGTGCTCGTTTGAACTGATATTACATTTAAAGTTAATATATTTTAAATGTACTAAATGTACCAAATGTCAAAGACAATAAGTATTTAAAGTAAGTCAGTTGGTTCCACAATTAAATTATAATTAAATGTAGCCCAATAATACATTTTATTTAATTGCAATTAACATACAATAGTTAAATATATTCTTTTAAAGAGATTATTATTTCGGTAAGAAATGCTCTTTTTAAAAATATGCTAAAGTGTACTTCTTTGACACAAGGGTGATGTTACTGCATTATATGTTACAATCAATTTGGCAAAATGTTGTTTCTTGTTTGATAACAGGAGCGGGCCTATGATCGCGAATTGTACCATTCAGTTTCAGACCATTTTTATCAACCATGTTGTGATCAAATATTTGTTCCTGCGAGCCATAGATAGTAATACTCAACCAAATGGTCTTGCACTCAACAGACAGTACACCGCTGGTGAGTATTCATCAGGGTCAGGGAAAGTTCAGAATTTATGAATTGGATCTCTTTTGATTTATCACTATCAATGTAAATATGGATTAAACTGGCATATATGCATTTTAGAATTAACCTATATTATTACCTAAATTATAAATAAATATATATATATATATATATATATATATTTTTTTTTATTTTTTTTATTTTTTTTTTTTTATGTAGAAATGGTCACACCTGCCTGGCTTTCTCCAACATCCACAACTCCTATGGCTCCAGCAACTCCCTTCGCAGGAAGTGCTGCTCACTTTGCAGGAAGTGGTTCTCATTGGCTTCCTGGTTGGGCCATTGCATTGCTAGTGTTAGCATGCGTCATCATACTGCTTCTCCTCATCATCTTACTACTGGTAAAAACGTAACATTTACACTTCGCTTTATAAACTCACAAAGTACCCTTCGTGACAACGAAGTGCCCTTAATTGTATTCAATGTGCACTTGTAGCTTATTTCAAAATTTAAAAGTATTGTTAAGAAACTGTACTTGCTGATAATATGTTGAAAAAAAGAACACACTTTAATAACACACTTAAGTATGGTTTTAAAAAATGCACTTTGTAATGTAATGTTTTTAATGTCCTATTAAAAGCTTTACTGTACAGCACATCTTAATTAAAATAAAAAAATACATTTATTAAAGTACACTTATTTTGATGTTTTGACTAAAGCTCATGTGAAGTCCTTGATTTGAACTGTAACTCAATATTTACTTTAAAATGAATATATTTTAAATGTACTAAACTGCAACTTCATTATAACAAATTTGTAATTATATGGTGTCTATTATATTATATTATAATTGATAAATTATATATTTAAATACATGAAATACAAGTTTCAGTAGAAATTACATCAAAGTGTATTTTAATTGATCATAAATGCTTGTCAGTACATTCGGCAGTACACTTGAACCATATTTCAAAGATAATCGAAGCAATTATAAAATTACATATAAAGGTGTACTTAAATCCTACTTAAGTGCGTCAAAAAAAGCACACTTAGATTCAACTATTGCATTTAAATTTAAACTAGAATACATTTTTATTTAACTGCAAATTAACAAAACATTACATTCACTTTAGACACTATTATTTCTGTACTCTTACTTCACCTTCTTTTTCACAAGGGTTAACAGGAAAAAGGTGCTCATGTAGAATGATGCTCTGCTATAGTGTGATATCTCATTTCCATCTCTCCAGATATGCTGTTGGTCCTGTAGGAGAAAAGACAAAAAGGAAGAAACAACCAACATAGTAGAACATGCACCTTATCAGAGGACATCTTTCAAAGAACATCTTGCCAATCCCACATATATGCCACACACACCTGAGAGAAGCCCAATCTACCAAGGCTTGGTAAGAACCAAATGTAATTTATTATGGCTGAAATAGAAGTTAAAAAAATCTATTGAAAAATTTGGTCACACCTCTATCCTAAAAAACATTTAGTTAACATCATCATAAGACATTGCGATTCAGTCATGCATGTTTCAAACATTAATCATCTTTTTATCTACGATCTGTGCAATTTGGAATCGTTCAGATCATCAGAACATTTGTGCTTATAACATACTTGTGCATCCTCTATGCTTAAATAGATTGGTACAATATTCAATAACTTCACTGTTCCGATTTTATTCAATGAATGAAACGGCTGAATATTCAGAACACAGACAACTTGAATGTTAAGTCATTTCAACTTAAATTACATTAAACTGATTTTAAAAAGATGAGTTGAATCTTGTTTAACATAAAAAAATTTGATGTAACTTATTTTGATGAGTTAAAGCAATGTAAAAAAAACATATGTTGTCATAACTTATTGAAAGTGTAATATGCTTATGATTCTATTATTATGATTTCTTCTAAGCGTTCGTTGTATCGTTTCTTCAACAGGGAGAACCGGAAGTACAGCATGGCAGCCAAGCCAGGATGTATGCGATGAACCCTCAGAGATGATAACCACAACACCACTATAAGAGAGGTATAAAACAAACTTCTGCAGACAACATTATAGACATCCATAACTTATGTATTATATACAAGTTAATGAAAGTTATAAATCAAGTTATATCATATAGGCAATATAATTCCTGCATTTATCAACAAAAATGCAACAACAACACTAATTTTCATTTGAAACAATAATAATAAAGTTCACATTTTCTCAAGCCGGTCTCAGAATCCAAAGGAGAGGTTTGGAGTGACTAACAGGTTTGCCTATGATGGAGGGAGGCTTACCGGGAAATGTGTAGTTGCTGGGAGAGCAGATTCATTATGAACAAAGAGACACTAGCAACACAATACAGATTAAATACATAAACTTGGTTAGTTAACATGAGGTCAAGCCCTCCATTCAATGAACTGTTTACCATTGTGACCATAATGCTTGCACAATATGGTAACACAAATATGGGCTTTAATGCTAGCAAATATATTTCATAAAGCTAGCATTGAATTAGGATTAAACTATGTATGCAGTTCTTTTACATACGATTAATATGTTGCTGCAGTGTCAAATATTGAATGGCAATGATTTATAGCTGGGAAAAGCGCCATGCTGATTGCTTTAAACTGATGAGTGAAGCGGAAGTAATTATTTGAGGTTACTTAAATTATTTGAGATGATTTAGCTTTAATTAAAAATATAATCATAATGATTTTTAACAATGTGTCAACTATTTGAAGCTGCTTGTCCTCTGTAGGGTCGTGGTGAAAAATTTATGAAATTATCTTTCTTATTTACGCTGGTGCATCAATACACTAAAAATAACAAAAGTCCAGGGAGTGGCTTAAGCTATTAAAACTCACCCTTCTCACGTCATTTACGTTGCTTTATTTGACAATACACAACCTAATACATAGTGCTTCTCTGACCTTTGTGAGATTGTTAACATTAAACACTGAAAATACGTTAACAGTATGTTGAAACTGGTTCAAAACATCAACTGATGTAACATTGGTATTTAGTAGAACACTGACAAGTTTACGAGAAATGTTTCAGGAGTCTATACACTGGTGTAATAAATACTAATGTAAATAATGTGGTCTTTGTTTCAGAGCCATGAAATAACTGACGCTAAGGAGGTTCTGGACGGTAAAGCGGTTTCTCTCGTAGAAGATGCTGGTTTCTTCAAAAAGATTCTAGAAATGTGGACTTGTCATCATTACCATGTTTAATATAAGTATTATACTCAACTTAAATGGAACTTTATTTATTGTCACACAGATATGGGGATTTGGGTCTGTGAACTTTTGCTGCTCTTTCTCAGTATAATATACCAGGGTTAGCTGTCACACTTTTTACTTCAATAAATGTTTTTTTTTTCCCGGTTCGGTTCATTCTCGAGAAAGCCCCTTTAACATTTGCACTGTTCCCCCCCCCCCCCCCCCCCCCCAAAATAAATTTAATATATGTTGTTTCCTACAGTCGTGCATGTTGTCAAACCATGTAGTTTATTATTATTCATTTTTAATTTATTTGAGACAAATACATTTTTGAAAGATGGAATACTATCTGAGTTTTTATTATTTTTATTTCCATAATACGTGTGTTTAAAATGTAAACATCTATATATACATTTATATCTATAGGACAGGGGGTTTCAATCTGGGGCCCGGGGACCCACAGGGGAATGTAAGTGTAAAAAAATTATAAATAAATAATAATAAAAAAAAGATTTAAAAAATATATTAAAAAATAAGATTAAAATAAGCAAATACATAAATACAGCACTATAACAGTACAGTACTAAGGAGTAGGAAAAGATGTAATAATGCAACTTAATAGAAACTAAAAAGATGCCTTTTGAATTTTGGCACAAGGGTGATCATATGTGGAGGTCCTTGAAATCTGAATGTTTGAAACCCTCTCTGAATATTGCCTGGTATGCCGATGAAATTTACTCAAACAGTAAAGGAATTAAAAAACAAAATAATATATAAAGCAGCAATGATGTAAAAGGTGACTCAAGTTAAAACCATTGTTTAGCCAACAGGAATTGCAATCACATATAAAACAACAATCACTTCTCTGTGTGACAACTTGCCCCGGTCTCTTTGATATCTTGGTGCAGAAGAAGAGTAATGGCTTGCTTTTATGTATCTCCAGATTACAAGGTTATCAATCCATAAACCTCTTTTCAATTGTAATTTGCATTCATGTTATTTGTATGTACATTTAAACTGTCTGTGGGAATAATAATAATTATAATATTTAATGCAAAATGTCAGAAAAACTATGTATTACATATAAATATATACAGCATACAGTGCATGATTTGTTGTTTCTGTTCTTTTGCAATGATTACACAACTGTGAAATTCTATACTTCAATGAAACAGTCTTCTGGTTTATTACTGTTCAACACTTATAGAACGTTATTGGTTTCAATAGTCTGAGAACACATGGAAAAATATTCAATATCTAATTTGAACCTAGAAATATCAAAGCTCTAGGATTTAAAACATAAATAGAATAACTAAAACAAATAAATGTAAAAAATGTTTAAGATTTATAACCTATGCCAATAATAAAAGTAAATGTGTAACATTGATCAGATGTACTTGCTTCCACTGCAGCTGCAAGATTCTCTTTGGATTCTTAAATCATACATGTATAAAAGTATAGTTCCAAAAGTATGGAATACCCAAGCAACTCAACTTTGGGCTTAAGAAACTAGGCTGCATGCACAAAAGTTTATGTACCAGTGAATTAGAAAGAAACAGAATTCATAATCTTGCTTAATTTACAAAGTACTTAACCTCAAGTTGTATCAAGGGCAATATCTCTTCAACTAGTGTCAGTTACTTTAGATGAAGAGTCTGTTAATTTGCTTAAAGTGGCATTGAGCTCTTAAGCAATTAAGTATATTGTATTGTTCAACATAAGACTTATTGTAAGCTTAAATGTTAGAATTAGTCATTATTCCCAAGTGAAAAAAAGCAAAACTCTAACTCTAATGTACTCTCAAAATTAAGCACTAAGCAGTTTGTTACGATGGGTGGATGCAGGACTGAGGTTGGTTTGGTGCAGTCTGGTGTTCCTCAGGGATCAATGTTGGGTCCTGTACTCTTTAGAATTTACATTTTTCCAGATGGTCAACTCTTAAGATCACTCAGTCTTAACTTTAATTTTTATGCAGATGACACCCATATCTACAAACATTCAAAACCTGCTAATAATAATGTGGCTATGGCCTTTCTTTCTCAATGTATTTCTGAGATAAAAAAAAAAAAAAATGGATGTCTCAATTTTTTTTTGTTTTGGCTCACCCTTACCAGTTAGGTAAAGGGTCTTTAACCTTAAAGTCCCCATGAAATCAAAATGGAAGTTTTTGGGCTTTTAGTATGAATATGTTAGCCTTACTGTTATCTATAAGCTAGCGTGCTCCAATACAATGACAAAATTCGCATTTAGAAGATACAAGCGTTTAAAACTTACAGGGCCCTATCATACACCCGGCGCAATGCAGCGCCAGGCACTACGCAAGTGTTTTTATTGCTAGTTTCAGCCTGACACAATTATCATTTTCAGGTCCTGCGCCCCGTTGTTTAAATAGCAAATGCATTTGCGACCATTTGTGCACCCATGGGCGTGCTGGTCTGAAAACGAGGTGTGTTCAGGCGCATTGTTGGCGCGTTGCTATTTTGAGGAAACTGAAACAGACTGCGCCATTGACCAACAAAACCTAGTCTAAAGTCAATGGCACAATATTTTTTTTTTTTGTTATTTAAAGAGCGCGTTAGTAATGTACGCCTGTAGGCGGGCCCACAACGCGCGTACACTCTGCTTATTACACACACAGGGACGCCCAGTAGCACAAAAACATGCCAAATATTAAAAATAAAAGGATTACAATGTAAAGGATTAATATCGTGTACAAAAAGATAGGGTGGAATCCGGCTTGTCCTGTAGATGGTCTGCTTGCGTGCATGAGTAGATCCGCTTCCTCTCTGGAGACGTGTTCAGTCTTTCCGCTTGCAAATTCCGCCATGGCACGAGCGCAACTGGCTTTTAAAAGGAATGGGAAATTACACTCTGAATTTTTTTTTTTTTTTTTTGTTACGCCCAAAACACACCCATTACTCATTAATAGAATAGGGACAACAATTTTAGACCATGCTCCGGGTGCGCCAACGCGCTTAGATCGTTAAAATAGGGCCCACAGTCTCTCTTACGCCAATATGGATCAATGATTTTGATAACATCACTCTGCATTTCAGTTTCTGATCAGATTTTCTGTCCAATCAAATGCTCTCTAGAATCTAAAGAGTCCCGCCCCCACACTATAAATATGCTGCAGCTGCAGCTAAAATCGGTCACTTATTTACTGTTTTCTGTGTTACACACATACACAAATGTTACATGCATTTACTATTTTCTACATGGTGAATGGCACAGTGCAGTATAGAGGATATGGAACGATTCAGACAGTGTAAATAAATATGCTTTCCATTAGGGTGAATGAAGCCTGGTTGCACGTTATGCAAGGGACACACTTAACGACTAGCTGAAACATTTTAAGACTGAACTAAAACACACTTACAGTATCCAACGATTTGAAACACCGACTGAACGCAACTGTCTCTGACTCGGCGCGTTTGGGCATGATCAAATTACATTCATAATCAGCCTTACAGTCGTTAAGTGTGTCCTCGATTATTGTTGAAGTAAAAAAAAAGTTAAAAAAGTTAGAGGTGTAAGTTTATAAAAATGATTTATAAACATTATTTTATATAAAATATGTACTTTATGAAACATGTTGATCTCTAAAACGGCTAAAAAATCAAAGCTATAAATCCCAAATTTTAGGTTTATATATCAAAAAAATTAGATTTCATTAAGATTTTGTTTGGGTGCGGCACCAAATTTTCCCCATTTGCCAGCAAAGCTCCACTGATGCACACAGTGGTTGGATTTATGATTTGCAGAACAGTAGAGTTTTCTCTCTCTCAAATATTACAGCACACACACACTATTTTTTTATTACACACATACAAACCACACTCTGACATCCATACCAACACACCCACACAATCAAAGCCACATAATTTAGCCAATTGGCTCTACAATATGCAGAAGCAGAACACAGGAATGAAGCAACTGGTTTATATGCCAAACCTGAGAAAATGGCACCTTCTGGTAAATTTCTTCTTTTTTTTTTTTTCTTTTTTTTTCTTTTTTTTTACAAATTTTAATTTTGAAGCCTTGCCAACAGAATGAAAGCCTTTTAATAAAGCTTGGATCATTTTATAGTTAAATGACCCTAGTATAAAAATGTGCGCTTTTAATGGGTTTTGCCCTTAAGGTCCTGAGTGGAACTATTTGTATAACTGTAAAATAGATTTATTAAAGGCAATGGGATTGAAATATTTAAATTACAATAAAAATACACTTGTGCCAAAATGTATGCAGTTGTCCATAAGGTCGCACAAGGATTAATGTAAGCTGTGCCTGCACTCAAATACACTATATGTGCCGAGTAATTATCCCAAATCAGAAGAAACAACTGCAACAACTCGGACTCTCAAGTTGACTGAAAGTCAGAGGTTCTGCACCTAATTCTATCTTTAGTAACAGTTTTGCGTCACAAGGTAATCAAAAAGTGTAAAGTCATTATTTGTGGATCATTAATCAAAAAGGATTACCTTTAAGAAGCCATATTTATAAAGTCTATTTATAAAGAATGCATGTCTATGAATGCGTATTGAGTGTGCAAGTAGTGTCCTTCAAATTTTTAGCCTATATGAAAAAAACTGCAGCAGATAATTCATTATTAATGAATTAAAAGGCCATTTAAGGAGAGTACAGGACATTATGTACTTAAATATGTACTTTAAGTAAAAAAAAGCAAGCTAAAAAGTTAAACAAATTACATTTAATCTCATTTTAAACTATAATACCTTTTATTTAATTGCAATTAACATGCAATTAAGTACCTGAAAACATTACAGTCAGTTCACACTTGATGTATTCTTTTAAAGTATATATTTCCGTAATAAAGTACCCTAAAGTGTACATTTCTTTTTTCACTAGGGCATATCAATGAATCACCTGCACTTTTGAAATGTGCTTGGTTGCTTATGTGTTTTTGATACAAGGAACTGTCTGTAAGTCAAGAACACTGATACAATCTCACAATATAAGAATAAATCAATCAATGTGGCTATTTAATCACTGCAAATGAGGAACCTTTACTTTAGCTTAAGGGTATTCGGCTGTTCCACGTTTCTATACATAACCTGAAGTCTGTTAAGTGTTTATCTCTCAGTATCCATCTTTATTGTGTGCGTATTTTTTTGAGAAAACTACGTTAATGTGTGTCGGATGAATGGCATGGAGATGTCACATTATCTTGCTCAAGATGAAAGCATATGATGATACAGAAAATTAAATCATAACTGATAATACAGTGTGCAAAGATCTGAAAGTATCTGAAGAAAGATATCACTATATGCTGAAAGGGGCATTGTTTCAAGTTTTTAAACAATTCTTCACAGCTCCTGCTTGAAGCAAGAAAGAAATATTAAATTATTTAATAATAATAATAATAATATATACACACACACACACACACACGCACGCGCACGCACACACACACACACACACACACACACACACAAACACATTATATAAACAAAAACTTTTATGTGATTACATGATTTTACAGCACTAAATATATAATATAATATAATATAATATAATGTAATATAATATAATATAATATAATATAATATAATATAATATAATAGTCTGAGAAGTTTACCCTTGATCAAAACCTCCATGGCAAACATCAACTTACTGCTATAAGGTTCTTATTAAACTGAAAATATAAAAATGTGAAACAAGAAACAAAATCACATTGTTGGTGCAAAAAAAAGTGGTTTAATAAGACCATTCAGCACCTAAAATACACTTCAAACACAATAAGAATGTGTTAGTACAATGTCCTACATTGACCAAATTCTCTGATCCCCATCTAGTGGAAACTGAAGTAATAGCAGCATGCTTAAGATCACAATTAAACAATATGTGAGTGAACAGAGCAGAAAATATACAGATGTTGTGTAAAAGAGGTATGAAGGTAAATGAAAGTATCCAGTGGATAAACAAAATACTTTGGTTTGTCAGATCAGTAATAAATCGTAGTATGACTGTTATAACATCTAATTTCATGATGGATTGAGATACTATAATAAAATTCACCTTCTGTGAGTTTGGGTTGTGAGTAGCTTTGGTTAACAACAGTAACTATTAGCTTTATTAAGCCTTGTGAAACAATAATGGCAATCAAACAACCACCTAACATGGACTGTTCTCAGAACTTTGGCTAACGTTCTCTCAAAGTTATGAACAAATGTTCTTCAGTAACATTAATAGAATGTTGGTTCAAAGTTATCTATAGTCTTTAATAACATTATCAAGAAATTAGCACAGATTTTTATTTATTTATAGGCTACATAATTTAGTACTCACTACTTTTTCAGATGGTTCAGAGATATTGCAAACTGCTATAAGGTTCTTTTTGAACTGAAAATATCAACATAAGAAGCAATAATCACAGATTGCTGGTGCATAGAATATATAAATACATAATATATTTTATATATAATATTAGCAGTAATATTTTCTCTAACGCTCACATAACCAATACATTTATTTTAAAAAATATTCGTTTTGAACGAGAACATTCAGAAATAACTTGTAATGTTTTCATAACTTAATGGGAACGTTAGCAAACCATTTCTAGAACACGTTTTGTTAGCTAAGAAAGGGCCAAAGGTTACACATAAAACCCCTATTCTAACTCTCTCCGTTTGATCAAGATGAAAACATGATTTCCACACAACCTCATCCTGCACTGCATGGATTTTCAAGATTTACTAGTGTACTAGCACCAATGACTTTACATTAGAAAATATACATCTATACAGAGAACTCATCCCACTGTTTGATATTACATTTGGAGAGCACACAAAACATTATTTTCTTCTAACAGAATGTAAAAGATCAAACCCAACTTGGGTGTATTCTGTTAAGATATTGTTACTATTTTTCATTTTCTTAGATAGTAAATGCCATCAATTTACTACTAACACTGAAGAGGCCAAATGAATTGTGGGAATATTTTACATAATTTATATTAACATCATACAGAGCATTTTTTTTGTTTGTTTGTTGATAAGTTATCAATGTATTTAATATTGCAATCAGTGGTAAGATGCCATTTCTCAATTAACACAATATTACCTGCAGTATAGTTTTTGACAGCTGAAGATGTTTTAAAGCTGATTTACAGTCTATATCTAAAATTTGCATCCTGTTAACAAAACCTGGTAATGATGTCTTGCATTAAGCGGATCCAACTGTGCATGCTTGCATTGTTTAGATACATTTTTTCCCTTCCACATTTTTTTATTTTTATTTTTTGAGCCGTTGTTACATTTACATTAACCATGCTGTGATCTTGCTGCATTAATATTAATGCTATTGTTCATTATCTTGTACTTGATTTTCTGGCGAATTTCCATAAGTCATTTATATAGATAACTTGAAAGATCTACATTCACTAAGAGCACTGACTTTTCCAGGATTGGAAATCACAATGTTCAAATTCCCTGATATTTCCAGGTTTTCCATGTCTGTGGAAACCCCGAATAGAGTTGTTTTTTACTTAGGCCATGTTTACACGGAAACGATCTGAAGAGAAAACGCAAAAGTGGCGTTTCGTTTTCATATTTATTCTGCGTTTAGACGAGCGTTATGGGGGGGAAATCTGCGTGCATATGGAGACGCAAAAGTGTTAGAAATGCGATGTAGTATGCACTCCAGGCGGCTAGGTGGCAATGTGAAGCACTGCCACACAACAACAACAAGTCCGTGCGCCTGCGTACAACCTTCCTTCTACTTCTCTCCCTAGTAGATTTGCGTTTTTACCCGTTTAGACGGAAACGCGACGGTGGAGCGTTTTTAAGATTTCCACTTTGGAGGGTGGTTTCACTTTTTTGCGTTTTTAAGCCCCAAAAACGCCGTCGCCGTGTAAACGAAAGGCACATCCGATAAAATATTATTACGTTTTCACCCGGAATCGTTTTCGTGTAAACAGGGCCTTAGTCTCTGTAAAATTTAATTCACACACGTCTAAATTCTAAACATATATTTATAAATATATTTAGTTCAGTGTAAATTAAATGCTACATTAGAACTGATTTGCAATTGAAATAATTAACATACACTGCACAGTGTAAATGCTCTGAATATTTAAATATATGCAAGGAAGAACCCAAGCATGCACCAATCACAATTCAATATGCAAACAGATGCGAGAGAGAAGATCAATCACAAAGCAGTATGCAAACATTTTGATGATAGCTTTGCTGCCAGTTAACTTTTAAATTATGAATAGTCAATCACCGTATCAATGGGAGATTTTTAAACTTGTCTCTTAATTTTTATTTTTTAGGTAACACAAGCGGTGAAATTAGTAGTTCAGGCTAAATGAACTATAGATGTTTAATAGGCAAAAACTTTTAAATTATGAATAGTCAATCACCGTATCAATGGGAGATTTTTAAACTTGTCTCTTAATTTTTATTTTTTAGGTAACACAAGCGGTGAAATTAGTAGTTCAGGCTAAATGAACTATAGATGTTTAATAGGCAAAGTATGTAATATTGACAGCTAGCGGTTGAAATGGGTACTGCAGTCCAAATTCAAAATATTGGAGAGAGTTGTTTCCCCCGCCCCATCCTCCTCAGACTCGAAGCTCACGCGGGTTGCCAGTTTGAGGACACACAACAGAAACAGGCGCAATTGACAGTGGTAAGCAACTAAATCTAAGTTGATGAGCTCATGTTTTAATATGCCTCTGGTCATAGAGCTTTTTAGATGGATGCCAGCTTCTTAGGTCGGATAGAATCTGTAATCTCTGACCCAGTTTGTTTGCAAGTTTCCATGGCGGCAACTTGGGGTATCGAAATACTATTGAGTGAATTGGCAATGAGCGGGATAAACATAGCATAGTTTCCTTAATCTCTGCAAACATATTATGATATTTTTATGCTTTAGTATAGTAATAAAAAAAATAAAAAAGGACATACAGCACCTTTAATATTTAGGGTAAGGGGTTGACCCTGAATATTTGAGGAATATCCAACACGATCTCACGGCAATTCGTACTTATGTTATGAGGTGGCTAATTCGTACGACTTCACTTGTACGAATTTTGCTAAATCTTACGTATTTTACGAGTTGCCCAATTCATATGATATCGCATGAATAACCTAACCCTTACCCCGCCCCTAAACCCACCCGTCACTGGGGTTTAGCCAAATCGTACGAATTAGCCACCTCGTAAAACACGTACGAATTGGTCGTGAATATCAGTAGAGTGCATCGGCTGACAGACACAGAGGATCTCTGCAACTTTTTAGAGCAGGTAATGCAATGCTAAAGCGATAGTTCACCCCAAAATGAACATTCACCGTCATGTGTTTTGAAACCCAGGAATTCTTTGTTCTGTAGAATGTTACACTTTTACAAACAATAAACGTGAACGGTGACCACAGAAGTCAAGCAAGATTTTTAATGAATAATGATTCACAAAGTACTCTCTCAAAACTAGGCTATTATATGACTTAATATGCCCATCCACTTTCACTGGAAGAAAGTGTTAAAGGTTTGGAATGATGACGATTTTTCATTTTTGGCTGAACCATCCCTTATAGCATAATGAAATATTGGAAAGCCCTATCATGTCGATTTCATAAACCACTAAAATATAAAAACCCTTGCTGCTAAAACCTTACTGATCACCAAAGACCCTACAATATACATACAGATCACATGAGCATGAAGTGTCAAACGTCTGTTAAAGAGTCAATGGGGGCCACTTGAGGTTCAGTGGGAGGGCTGGGGATTTCTTCTATTGGCTCAGATTGAGGTTCAGGCACGTGCTCTGGCATTGGCTCCACCTCTGAGACAAACACCTCCACCTATAAGGTTTGAATGGAATTGAAAAGAAACAGAAGTTTGATTGGTTGACAGGTTCTAGAACTAAAAAAGGAGTAAGGCCCCTTCACACAAAGAACGATTACTATAAAAATGATTATACCAAGTTCTGTCATGAAGCTCTAGATGGCGCATACCAATGGGTCCTTAATGCAACCTGCCGACAATTGCATCGTTAACTACACGGCACAAGCTTATTGGTTCCTGTTGCATCTGTAGCCAATGAGCTTGCTGCTCAACATTTAAATAGTTGGTCAATGTTTGCTATAGCCAGACTGATCTCATGAAATGGCGTATGTATGACACGCCAATTCGTATTTCCATTTTTGGCGTGCTATCAACACGCATAATCGCTTTTCAGCGTGTTTATCAACGCCTTTGACTTAACGTTATATTACTGTATTATGTATATATAGATATATGACCTACCCCAACCCCGTCCCTAAACCTACCCGTCACTGGGGTTAATAGCATTTATGAGTCTTCCCCTACCATCCTAGGAAAAGAAATATCGCTCCACAGATGTAGATATAGATTTTGCTTCGTTTCGTTCGGACATTTAACGGCGTACACATACACGCGGAATCACTCGGACGTTTAATGGCGTAGACATACACGCAAAAGATTTCGGCGTGGACATACACGCGGATAGCTCAAAATGCGTATAGATAACACGCCACTTGAATTGAAAGTGGCGTGTATGTTTACGCAAAGTCATGATGTCATGTTGGCTATAGCAGTTTGCAGCATGCTTCACCTTACCCAGCTCCACCTGTATTTGCTATAAGTAATTTCATATGCTATTTGTGCAACAGCGTAGCAGATGTATTCCGCCAAGACCAAGTACATTATCATTGTCATATCAATGATAACTCTTCCATCGTTGAAGAGTTGTCATGATATAAATAACGATCTACGATACTAGCATCCACACCAATGGACAATAACTTTGTTTATTATGCACACTCTGCATTTACGTCGTCTGCCGCTTTAAATGCTTGAGCTCTTTAAAGTCGAGTGGATTCTGATCGCCTGTCAGTGTTTCCAAAGATATCATTCCTCTGTGTCTTTATCGTTATAGTTGTGTGGACTTCCATATTGTCAAACAACAATTACTAAAACTTTATAGTTGTGAACATGCCTTTAAAGCTCTAGCAAGCTCTAGTTTCACATTAGGTCCATTTCGAACCCAATGAAGGTATAATCCTAAATTAAATCTCAATGTAGGTGAACTTGGTGTACCTGAGGTTGGCTAGGGGTGACCGCCTCAGGCTGAGATGGAGCTGCACGCTGTCTAAAACCAGGAAACTGTGGAAAACAGAGTTCATCAATGTATTATATTAGTTTATCACAGAAAGGATTTGCTCAGACAATTTTGAAGAGCATATTGCAAATCACATTTATACCAAAAGTCTACCAAATTTACCATACTATTTGCATTAAATGGGTAGTTCACACAAAACTTAATCACTCTCATGTTGTTCTAAACCAATAAGATTTTTGTTCATCTTCGAAACACAAATGGATACTTTTAATGAAATCTAAGAGATTGCTGTCCCTCCCACTGAAAGACTATTCACCAAAAACTCTAATTTAGGCTTTTGTTAACTTAAACATTGATCAGCAAATATACAGGGCACTTGCTTGATGCTTGAGAAGAAACCTCATTGGTTCTTGCGAAACCTCAATCATGCTGGCGTGACATGGAAGAATGAATCTCATTGGTTCTTTTTTTTTAACTTCCGTTTACCAAATTTGAGTGATCTATGTATTAGCTGATCAATGTTTATAAATAAAAGCCTAAATTATATCTGTTCATCATATAAAGTGATCATGTCTCTTCAGAAAACTTAAATTAAACCGCTCATTTCATATGGATATCTTTTTACTTTCTCTTAATGAACTTTCTGAAGAATCAAAGTTTTGGAAAGACAGAAATCTCTCAGATTTCATTAAAATATCTTCATTTGTGTTCCAAAGAAAGGGGGGTTTGGATCAACATGAGGGTGAGTAAATGATGACAGAATTTTTGGGTGAACTAAACCTTTAAACACAACCAACACATTCTCATCCCAAGGCGTCATCTAACTGACGCTAACTGACGCTTTTGACCATGCGTCAACATGCCGACGCACATGGTACCCTTTAAGCGTCAATATGAGACGCTCATCCTCGGGCGTCATCTAACTGGCGCTTTTGACCATGCGTCTAAATCCGACGCACATGGCACCCTTTAGCGTAAGTTAGATGACGCTTCTGTTATGGGTAGGTTTAGGTCTGGGGTAGGGTTAGGATTAGACCACTGAAGGCGGGTCTCATATTGACGCTTAAAGGGTACCATGTGCGTCGGCATGTTGACGCATGGTCAAAAGCGTCAGTTAGCGTCAGTTAGATGACGCCTTGGGATGAGAACGGGCTGACACAACAACATCTCCAAAGTCATCACATACCCTACTATTGTGGTAATGTTTAACTGACCTTTACGCCAGCTTTAGCAAGAGCACTGAGTCCAAACAAAATGGTCACAATGCAGATCACCAACTCCACCACAAGAAACAGAACCAAGGTGGCCAAGAAGCCATCAATCAAGAGCTGACAGCACCCAAAAGAGACAGAAAAACAAGACAGTGGTTATAACATCTGTCAATTTACCTAAAAGGGCAAAATAGTTAAAACAGCTATCAAAACTGATGTGCTTGTCCACGTTTGGAATTTGCCAAAGAGTTCAACTCTTGAAAACACGCAGACAAGCACACTAGTAAGGTAGGCATTGTTGTAATATAAAAATAAAAAAAAAATGGACAGAAGATAAGCAAGGGTGACCATTTGAGTTTTCATAGCACATCTGCAAATAATTGAAGGTATCTTTCATTCTGAAGCATTTTCAGACAACTGGCCCAAAGTGCAAAACTGACAAGACTATATTCAAAATTACCCACACCCTGCTTCCGCATGCATTCACTCTCCTAACACAAATAAACACAAAGCTACTGATCATTTTTTGATAAAGACAATGAAAAACAAGCAGATCCTTAAAGGGTGAATTCAGGCATTTTGGGCTAATGTTAGAGTCTCTGTCACAGGGGTGGCTTAATGTACCTGAATTAACATTATATGTTTTGTAACGTTTGTCACCTTAAAAACAACAACAATAACTTTTCTTTCTTTTTTTTTTTAAATGTACCTGTTTTCTCTCTCTCTCTCTCTCTCTCTCTCTCTCTCTCTCTCGCAATAAGCAATTATTTAAGCACATTCATGTACACAAAGAAAAACATAAAGGTAAGAATTACTTACTTTACAATTTCTCTCGACAGTATAAGTGCACTTCCTGTAACAATATTGTTGCTTTGGAAAAGCAGACACAAAAAACATAATCATGTTGAATTTTGCCAAATACCTGGCTCACTTTACAAATATAGCTTTAAATCTATTATTCATATACAAATGTTGCTGCAAGCACACCCAATTAGTCAATTTAGAAAAACTGTTACAGTTTTTTGGCTTCCTTGACAAACTACAGTGCCCTCAGAAAGGTTTTGGACTTCTGAGATTGGGACAAATCCCATTAACCACAGACTGAATTGGACAGCTATTATAAAAAAGATGTTTCTTTTGAAAAACTATACACTTCTTTTCAGGTATAGAGTGTATGTTTACAATGTCCAGCCATTGTACGGTGGCTGGACATTGCTGGACTTTACTATAAACATAGACTATAAACATGAGCAGCCTCAAAGTCAAATGTACAGTATCACCCCCATATTCTATATTCTAATACCATATTCTAATACCCCCCTCTTTTGCATTTATAAAATGGCCATTATGATCACTTTTTGCATGTTTCATATCAGATCTACAATATTTTGTGTAAAAAAAAATGTTTTAGTGTTATTGTCCAAATACCTTGAAAGGGCACTGTTTTTATTAATTTCTCCAGCATCAGAGTCTGTACCAAGTGCAAAGGATCAATATCCATTACTCTATTCTGTTATAAATATATAAGACAAAATATAAATTACAAAGCAGAACAAATGAGTAGGAGTTATGTTAACATATTTGGTTACATCTTCAGCAATTCATATCTTTCTACATTTCTCAAAAATTGATAAACCACTTAATATTCTACCTAAAAAAAATTATTTCCAAGCAAACTGCTTAAATTGCTTTCCTATTCAAAGCAATTTAATAAAGTATGTTGTGTAAACCCACATCAAAAAATATATGTCACTACCCCAAATAACAACATTACCTGTATTTTTTCACTTTATATTTCATTCAGAAACTTTATATTAATTTCAACAACATAATCCTTCACTTCACCAAGAATGTATTTTACCATATGGTAAAAATAAATAAATAAATAAAATAATCACACTGATTAAAGAAATGAACAGAATATTTAATCTAATTTTAAATGAAGGTTTAAGCAAACAAAATTATACTAAAACTTCAGCTTCCAATTTTGAAAGCACTTCTTTTTTTTATTTTCTTATTCCATGTTGTTTAACTCCGCTGCACTGCACATTCTTAAAAAAATCTTCAACCATCTGAACCACTTGGCCTTTTGACAGACAGAACATCATTATGCTTTTTATTGAAAGTCTGTGTTTTGCACTTCGGTACAGTCCTTTGAAAAGGCATCAAGGAAATTTCTTACAGAAAAAAACTGTAACAAGAAAGTTGATGTGGCCAGTTCATCACATCATACCCACTTTACAGTGTTTCATCCATCCCACTGCAGCCAAAACACACCCACATGCATTCATCATTAATGTAATGTATGCATACAGAGATCTATAGGTATGTGCAAAAATACACAAACCCATCTTCCAATAATGCAAGCAGCTCAACAGTGCAGTAACAGAGTAGCAGATCTGTGAGCTCACCACAGCATAGATCTCCAGTCTCCTGCAGTGCTCACAGTGGTAAGTGTCCTGACGGTAAGGCAGGTGACGGGACAGCAGCCCAAGAACAGCAGTGGAAAACGCTGCACTGACCAGGTGAGCAACCAGTGTGGCTTTCACCTTCACACGATGGGACAGAAGTTACTGTACAGTGTGATTCGTCAAAACATTGAAAAGAGAAACTCAGTACTGAGAAAAGTCTGAAATATAATGCCAGTCAAAAGTTTGGACATACCTACTTTCTCTATTACGATTATTTTCCACATTTGAATAGTCATCAGATCAAACTATGAATGGAAGTATGTGAATTATAGGGACCAAAAATAAATAAACAGATTAAAACTTGCTTGTATTCGAGCTTCTTTTTTGTAGCTTGGCTTGAAATCTTTGAAGAAGTTCATATGTATGATGGCTTTGTAATTGTTAGTGGCCTATCCTTTACTATCTGCTCCAAAATAAAAAATAAATAAAAAAACACCAAAACAACTTAAGAAAATCCTAAACCAGGGTTGCCAGGTTTGCGTAACAAAACATGCCCAATTGCTTTTCCAAAACCGCCCAATTACGGCCAAAAAATATAGATTGGTCGCTTCAACAAGCGGCAACAGTGTAAAAGTAGCTCAATTCCACAGGAAAACCCCGGACTTGGCAACACTGTCCTAAACAGGCACAATTTCTATTTTTCTACAAATCTAATTTCGATCATTTAAACATTAGCATTCACTATCTGCTCAAAACAAAATATTCCAAATTATTATGATTTTTGCAAAACTAATAACAATCATTTGTGTATGAGCATTAAAAAAATTAAGAGGGGAAAAAACGAGTCAATCGCGTCCAAACATTTGTCTGGTCTGTTCAGGGTTGGAAAATATGTAGGTATTTTCATTGGTTCTGCAATCCTTTTAATTTGTACTCACCCAAAACAGTGATGGAAACCTTCCAGTATGGATTAAAATGGATCCAGACACAAGCAACTGATAACAACAGGTTAAAAAAATTATTGTTAGCTACATAGCAACAATTGCATTCAATAACAGATTAAACATTAAATCCATATTAAACCCTGTTTTAAAACAAATGAAATAAACAGTACATTCTGCTTACCTGAGCAACAATCACTACCACAACGATGACATCAGGAGAGAAGTGGACCTCTTCATAGAGCTGAAGAATGGTGACGCTCAGACACAAGCACAAGACACCAATAATGATCTGAATGGACTGAAACAACACAACAAGATAAACTAGTTTCCATTAATTCAGTTTTCATATTGTAAAAAAAATGTGCAAGAAAGAGACTCATGTGAAATAACTGGTATATAAAGATACTCCTGTGCACTTTTTCCTGCATTCAGTATCAGATTTGTTGCGGACGGTGTTGAATGTGAAACTCACCCCCAGCGCCTTCGGCTCCACATTCTGAAATGCCTTGACCTGCTTTGGCGTCAGAATTCCTGCAGGGCGCGTGGGACCCTCACTCTCAATGCCCATGCTGATGTCAGGCAGTTTGAGATGTGGCTACGCTAAGATCAAGAAATACACTTTGAGATCTCTTGATTTAGATGGAGGAACCTAAAGTGAATGGGGAAACAGACAGAAATGAGAACGAAGACAGATGGAGGCAGCGCAGGACAGAATGAAAAGGGGTGATATTGATGACTGAGCATTTAAGCTGAAACAGGTCATGCTCATGGTGCCATTTGTGCCTGAAATCATATCTTTTCTCAGACCCAAAGATCCACCAGAGGAACGCAATAATCAGATTAGACCAATTTCAATGGACTATTCTTAAACTATCACCCACGATCTCAAAAAATTTTGTTACAGGCTTAATAGGCTTTAGTTTATAGAATTATATATACTTTTTACTGTAGTGTACGTTGCCATTATTCCATTATGAAAACCCTTTGACTTGAACTTGATTGGGGCAAAATAAGCTTCAATCTATTGAATTAAAATGGTTGACGACAGCTTGTAGAGACACCATTTGAGCGTTTGAGATGCAACACAAGACAAGATGATTCTATTTATACTAAACATCCAAAATGATCCGTGAGAGAAAACATAAAAAAGAAACTAATTTTGTGCAAAACCCCCAAACAATATACACCTTCTGAACCCTCATAACTGTGGAGAGCATCTAAACACCCTTTCACAAAGCCTCTGAGGAACAAGATTGAACCCACAAGTTCCTACGAAAACGCTACGGATTGTGGTTCTTCCATTAACCCCATCATGGTGGCCCTATGGTGGCATCTTATAGGCCTACCGCAAATCCTCTCCTTTATGATACACTATTTTATACACTATTTTTAATGTTTCATTTTGTCATTTAACCTGAATATCAACATATGTGAGATTTAAACAGTTTTTAGGTTAATTTATCTAATTTGGTGAATATTTGGTTATATGTGACACTGTTGAATATATATTTTTGTGTCTATTAATGAGTGATTTGTGGACATATTCATATTTTAGACTTGTGGAGTAAGTTAGTTTTTATTTCGAAGTAAAATGAACAAATTAGACCCGTGGGGTAAGATGACCCCCCACCCATCTAACTATTTTTAAATTGATTGATTATTTCATTGGGGTTATTATTCAGCATTTCCATAAATTAGATGTAGCCTACATTTCAGGCACCTTTGCTTTCATTAAAACCAACAGGTTAGTGAAGTGAAATCGTTCGATTTGCATTCAAAGTGTTGCTATTGTGACATATCTTCAGTTAAAATATGGGCAATTAAATGTAAATATTAAAGGTCCCATATTATGCAAAATTCACTTTTGCATGCTGTTTGGACATAAATGTGTGTTGGCAGTGTGTGTACCCAACCACCCAATAGTGATAAAAATCCACTCACTCCTTTTTTTATTAATCCCCATAAATCATCAGCCATGTCTCCCAACGACCTGTTTTCAGAACGCTGTTTGTGACGTCACTAAGCACAGGCCCCGCCCACGAGTGTTGACCGACACTGCCGTTCTAACATAGGCCCGCCCTGATCGAGTTCACAGCTGCTGCACTGACGAGAATGTCTCCCAAGCGTTGTAGGTGTTGTGTGGCTGGATGTATAAATCCACATAGCTCTCTCTCTATTAACTCTTGAAATCAGAGGCAGCCGCTGAAGACGAGGTGGAATTATTTTGTTTTTAAAGAAAATGCTCCCGCAACTCTACCGAAATTCGTTTATGTACTTGCGCACTTCTTATATCTTACTGTGTTTACTCAGCTCTTACGGTGATTTTCTGAAGTAAAACTGACGCTTCATCTTTTGTGTTATGTACAATAAACTTTATTAAATCAGTATATATTTGATCATCATTCGGACCTGGTCCGAAACATTAGACTTGTAACGTTAGGCTAATAATAGTGGATACATAGGCCTACAAGCAGATGACAAACACGTTATAACCGTAATTAAACTACTAAACTATACCTGTTCCATCTCTATACAGCAGCACTCTGTCTCTGTAGGCATTATTGTCCGACGGAGAGTTTCTGACATTACGCGAGCTCATGAAGCTCCGCCCCCTGTGTCGTGCAGCAGCAGCTTATTTGCATTTAAAGGGCACACACTAAAACAGCGCGTTTTTCTTAGCCGCAAAAAGTGACAATTTAAACATGCTGTAAAAAATGATCTGTTGGGTATTTTGAGCTAAAACTTCACATACACACTCTGGGGACATCAGATACTTATTTTACATCTTGTGAAAAGGGGCATAATAGGGGACCTTTAATATGCCTGAATAGAAGTCATAGAATAACTTTGCCTTTCAGATGAATCTATTTTACTGGTATTCTCCTTTGTCATCAGTTATTCAATTATTATCAAAATAAAAATTAATAGGCAACAATAATTGTAGTATTTTACATTAATGACACTTACAAGGCTATACATATCAATAAGAATCTACTACACAAACTTAAATCCACATTGTTCTTAAGGGGACATCATCCCCCATCCTAACCCCATATATATATATATATATATATATATATATATATATATATATATATATATATATATATATATATATATATATATACACTCACCTAAAGGATTATTAGGAACACCTGTTCAATTTCTCATTAATGCAATTATCTAATCAACCAATCACATGGCAGTTGCTTCAATGCATTTAGGGGTGTGGTCCTGGTCAAGACAATCTCCTGAACTCCAAACTGAATGTCAGAATGGGAAAGAAAGGTGATTTAAGCAATTTTGAGCATGGCATGGTTGTTGGTGCCAGACGGGCCGGTCTGAGTATTTCACAATCTGCTCAGTTACTGGGATTTTCACGCACAACCATTTCTAGGGTTTACAAAGAATGGTGTGAAAAGGGGAAAAGATGCAACAAGGTCATGAAAGCATTCTTTAGAAATGTTGGCCCATATTGATAGAATAGCATCTTGCAGTTGATGGAGATTTGTCGGATGCACATCCAGGGCACGAAGCTCCCGTTCCACCACATCCCAAAGATGCTCTATTGATTTGAGATCTGGTGACTGTGGGGGCCATTTTAGTACAGTGAACTCATTGTCATGTTCAAGAAACCAATTTGAAATGATTCGAGCTTTGTTACATGGTGCATTATCCTGCTGGAAGTAGCCATCAGAGGATGGGTACATGGTGGCCATAAAGGGATGGACATGGTCAGAAACAATGCTCAGGTAGGCCGTGGCATTTAAACGATGCCCAATTGGCACTAAGGGGCCTAAAATGTGCCAAGCAAACATCCCCCACACCATTACACCACCACCACCAGCCTGCACAGTGGTAACAAGGCATGATGGATCCATGTTCTCATTCTGTTTACGCCAAATGCTGACTCTATCATCTGAATGTCTCAACAGAAATCGAGACTCATCAGACCAGGCAACATTTTTCCAGTCTTCAACTGTACAATTTTGGTGAGCTCTTGCAAATTGTAGCCTCTTTTTCCTATTTGTAGTGGAGATGAGTGGTACCTGGTGGGGTCTTCTGCTGTTGTTGCCCACCCGCCTCAAGGTTGTGCGTGTTGTGGCTTCACAAATGGTTTGCTGCATACCTCGGTTGTAACGAGTGGTTATTTCAGTCAAAGTTGCTCTTCTATCAGCTTGAATCAGTCGGCCCATTCTCCTCTGACCTCTAGCATCAACAAGGCATTTTCGCCCACAGGACTGCCACATACTGGATGTTTTTCCCTTTTCACGCCATTCTTTGTAAACCCTAGAAATGGTTGTGCGTGAAAATCCCAGTAACTGAGCAGATTGTGAAATACTCAGACTTGCCCGTCTGGCACCAACAACCATGCCACGCTCAAAATTGCTTAAATCACCTTTCTTTCCCATTCTGACATTCAGTTTGGAGTTCAGGAGATTGTCTTGACCAGGACCACACCCCTAAATGCATTGAAGCAACTGCCATGTGATTGGTTGATTAGATAATTGCATTAATGAGAAATTGAACAGGTGTTCCTAATAATCCTTTAGGTGAGTGTGTATATATATATATGGAATTATGTTTTTTTTTTATATAGACCTAGGCTATAGCTATATAAATATATATAGCCTAGGCCTATATAGTCAAGTCAAGTCAAATATATTTATATAGCGCTTTTCACAATACAGATTGTATCAAAGCAGCTTCACAGTATCAATCAAAACAACTTAATATAAAAAAACATAATTCCATATATATATATATATATATGGAATTATGATATTTTTTGTTTAAATATTTATGATGCAGAGAGTAGACTATTAGAGATTTCATTTTAAACATTCAAGTGTACATCTTTACATATTTCTAGTGCAAAAGTGTGTTGAATGTATATATAACCATCAGCTAAGCATCGTATTCCCCATTTTCAAGTGATGATGTATTATATTTTAAGTGGTTTCTTGGCCTCGGAGGCCAGAGGAGCAGCCAAAAATAGACAGGGCAAAACGTGCAGCTTCATCACTCTCCTCATCCGCAGTGCCCCGCACTATGACAGAACATGCAACTTTATTACGAGCATAATACCTGCGCTATGAATAACGCCAAGCCGAGCGGCAGACTCAATGCGACTCACCAGTGCTTTATTCTGGTTTCCAAATCCTAAACGTGTGTAACCTTCAGCGCTGTCTAGGTGGGGCCGCACGAATGTCGCCTATACGTCCTGTCCCAAATCGAGATTCGTTCAAATACATGCGTGATGTCACTTACCTATGCAGCTAAAGTAAAACGCGTTTCTTTGTGGTTCGTTTTCTCTTTAAAGGCGAAAGTACAGCATTCGGTTATTCCATCCGCGACGTGGTTGAAGGGAAACAACTAGTTAATTGTATGGGTGTGAGGCACGCGGCTTACGTGCAGTACCGCAGTGAGGAGGAGGCTGGTGCTCTGCATTGGTATGGATGGAGACAGACTCAAAGTGATGCGGCGCTATGGCAACTTCCAGAAAACTCACTCGCATACACGCGACACAATAGAACAGGGGTTTGTTACATTGTTTTTCTACTCACCAATACAGTGCTGTAATGTAGCTAGTAGGTTATTTATTTCTTTATTTTATTTTTTTTCATCAATGTTTCATTAATTTAATTTAGTTAGTTTAATAAAAAAAAAATATTATTTATTTTCACATTTTGATACAATTTGTCTTTCTTTTAAAAGGTATAGTTCACTCCAAAAACGACAATTGTGTCATCATTTACACACCCTCATGTTGTTCCAAATCTGTATGAGTTTCTTGCTTCTCTTGGAAGATATTTAAAAAAATGTTGGTAACCAGACAGTTGACGGCACCCATTGACTTCCATGGTATTTATTTCCTACCATGCAAGTCAATGGGTGCCGTCAACTGTCTGGTTACCAACATTCTTTAAAATATGTTCTTTTTTGTTTAACAGAAGAAAGAAACTTATACAGGGTTGGAACAACTTGAGGGTGAGTAATGACAAATTAAATTTTTGGGTGAAATGTCCCTTTAAGGGTGAAATGTCCCTTTAAGGGTGAAATGTCCCTTTAAGGGAACATCTAAAAACAATCATGCTGTTTAAAAACCCACACCATGGCTGCTGGTAAACTGATATTCAAAAGGTCTACCGTATGGCAAATGTGATATTGCTTTTATAACAGCAGTTCAAGTTTAATAAACAATATCTATCTATTAAGTTTATTTCTTTCCCACCAAGTCCAGTTATAGTCTATAATGCTCAGAATGGAATTTCACTGCTAAAAACTAATATGTCAGTGCATAATGTTGGTTCTAACAAAAAGTAAATTCTTTAAAAATCGGTCACAGTACATTTACATTAGAAATATGGAAAGTGCCTTGAAATATCACCAGTTGAAGAGCACTTGAAACTTCATGGTCTATAGATTTTCACTTTTTGCCTTCTGATGCCACCTAGTGGCAATAAAATAATTTTTTTAAGGAAAGTTGTAGTAAAGACTTTAAATCAATATCTTTTATTTTCAAAACAGCCTGCTTTTGGAGGCTATAAAAAAATAAACAGAATCTTTCAATAACAGTGGCATGCAGGGGAATGCATCTAGTCCCGTGACAGACTTCACATATTGGGCTTCGATTGGGACTCAGTTATCCAGCTAAAGACAAACAGAAAATGAAAATGTTCTTTGAACTACTAGAAAGGACATGTTCTCCATTCTCTGATTGTAAAACACAGATTTGGCAATATCACAATTTACAAGGGATTTCCCCAGAATGAAGACTTCAAATTCGTACCGTTCAGTGACAAATCACAGGCTGGGAAAGAAAACAACAAACAAAAGATTGGTTTAGGTCACTCCCACATAGAAGTAGCAATCAGGCCCAATATACTGATGTGCAAAGGCAAAACACAGCTAATTTAAAAATAAAAATAATCATAATTAAGACCAAAATCTGGTTTCTTTGTCTACAATTTGTTCTGTAAAGAATTCAGTTTGCCTCAACTATGCTCCGATGCTGAAAACGTGACAAAATGTCCGTAGTTCCAGTGTTGACAGTTACTGTGAATTGCCATTAGGTTATAGTGAAGTGGTCAATAATGAACGAGGTACTGACATAACACTTTTGAGTATAATTTTTTACATTGAGCTATTCTTATGTTGAAATATAAATGATAGAGACACAACTACCCGTACTTACACATGACCGATCAGCACAACTTTTTTTATGCATTACGCAAAATACTTAAAAATATACCACTTGAAAAGCATCTTTGAAAGCTTCATTTTTGCATTGTTGCAAAGTTAAAGGTATAGTCCATCCAAAAATGAAAATTCTGTCAGCATTTACATACCCTCGTGTTGTTTCAACCTTTTTGACTTTCTTTGTTCTGTGGAGCTTTAAAGATATTTTGAAGAAAGTTGGTAGCCAAACAGTTCCGGTTCCCATTGACTTCAATTAAAGTACAAGTGAGAGTCAATGGGAAGTAAAACTCTTTGGTTCTCAACATTCTTCAAAGTAACTTCTTTTGTGTTCCATAGAAGGAATTAAGTCATAAAGGTTTGGAAAGAGA
Source organism: Tiaroga cobitis (assembly GCA_030578255.1). Taxonomy (NCBI): domain Eukaryota; kingdom Metazoa; phylum Chordata; class Actinopteri; order Cypriniformes; family Leuciscidae; genus Tiaroga; species Tiaroga cobitis. The sequence goes on from CM060609.1 coordinate 16,418,217, forward strand.
GGAGGATGAGTAAATTATGACATACATTTCTTTTTTGGGTGCCCCTTTAAGACTATAAAAGTGAAAAAGAAAACATACCTCGTCAGACAAGAATTAGGAACAAAGGCAAAGACCAAAAAAGATGTGTGATATAGAATGTAGAAGGTAGACAGTACTGGAAACAGAATTTTTTATGCGAATGGAAAATATGAAAGTTCAAAAAGTTGTTTTTGAATTAAACATTTCTAAGCCTCTCTTAGGAAATGTTAGTAATTCAAATTTTTAATGTCCATTAAAATTTTTATTTTAAGATTTTTTAAACTGAGCTGAATTAACTTTCTAATATCAATTAAAAAGGTTGAAGAGATCAATGACAATCTTAAACAGTCCATCTATATATTTCACTTATGTTTGCCTGAAAGTGATTTAAGAGAGGCATAAAATCTGATACACTTTAGTCTGAAACAAACAGTTGTCACATAAATCACAGCTTAAATATTAACAAACTGAAAATGCACTAGTACCTAGAGTTCAAGATCTTCGAGTCTTACAGTTCCAAAAAGTTTGTAAAAGGTCTAATGTGCCATTTGTACCATTTTTTTAATTTTTTTTTTTACCAGTTGATCCTGCACAAGTGGTTCAGCGAAAGGGCTTGATACAGCAGAAGCCCAGTTTGGCTCAGAAAAGAGGTTTACAGTGAGAGGGTACCATCACAGTGTCCGCCCTCAGATGGGTGTGTTGGGTAGGTGACCGTTGGAGGCGTTCAGCATACTGTTGCTCAGCGTGATGGGAGATTTGCCGTTATGTGCCTGACCATTGTGGGACTGTCCGTTAGGAGCTTGTCCGTTCCGCTTTTCCAAACGTGGCGAATGCCCTCTGAGAGACTCTCTCTCCTGGGGCGTCGCACTTCCTCCCTTTTCGGCGTCCCTGCGAGAAGGAGTCATCTGTGGGACCGTCCTGCTGTGACAAAGATGCCTGAACCTGTTAACCGCGATGGTTAGCAAGGCACTGATGCACAGAGCTAACAGAACGGACACCACCACTAGCTCCTGCAAGTAGGTGGGTTTGCTCACTTGCTGGAGGTTTCCGTCAGCCTCAATCATTCGTGAGTTTTCCTCGTTCGTCCCAGACAAGCGGGTGAAATTGCTACTTTCTACTTTTGCCAGCAAATCTTTGTGTGCGACAGTAGGATCCACATCTTCTGGTTTAGGCCTCGGCTCTGTCTGCTTGGGTATCATCCACCTGGGAGTGGAAATGGGGGTTTTATTTCCCGTTTCGGCAGCCGGGGTGCTCTGCGGGCGGCTCGGGGAAGCTGCTAGGATGGTGGGGTTGCTCTTCTGTTTAACATGGTAGACGGTCAGGGTTTGGGTGTAGCCGTTCTCCACAGCCTGACACAGGTAGTGTCCCAGGGTGGACGGGGTCGCCACAAAGCTGAGGCTGCCGGTGTCTGGCTGAATGTAGATTTTGGGCGAGAGTTGGCTGTTAAGACGCTCCCAGTGGCGTTTGGCGAGGTGTGACGCTTCCGGGCACTGCAGGTGCACTACCTCGTTTAGACACACAGACACCACTTCACCTGGAAGACACACAGGGGGTCAAGGGTCAGCATACACACGAAACCATGATGGCAACACAGTTATACAGTTAAACCAGTACTCTGTATGGTACTTTTAAGTGAGTAAGAACAAAACAGGGCTTGAAAAGAAGGTGCTTAACCTTCAGAAAAAGTTTAATGTCAAAAGGTCAAATTAAATATACAATTAAATATCTATAATATAATTAAATATATGATAGATTTTGATTTGCTTTACATTTAACTTTACATTTTTGCAACCCTGTTAGCTACATATGGTACATAAGTAAATCTAAATAGTAAATATTTTCTAGAATTTATATCACAAAAACACAAAAATTACAATTCAATTGAAATGCATTTACATTTAAATTTAAAACAAAAGGTTACACATTTATTTAAGATTATGTTATGCTAAATTAGATTACACATTTATTATTAACAGTTACATGGAAATACTACAATTTGGAAGAAAATGAAGGGCATGGAATGAAAAAGCTTTCATGCCAAATGATGTTACTTCCTGGATGTCACACGTTTATGATTTTTTTTTTTTCTTAATAGAGGAAAACAACAAGGTAACAGAGTTGTAACAGGGTTGTATGTAACGTGTGACAGCTAAATATTACATTTTTGGTTATGTTTTTTCCCCTTAAAAGAAATAAATATTTCAATATTGTGCCAAGATTTTGACATTGTTGTATGATATTATTGTTAATTTTTGAATGCAGAAATTTCATGGAAAATGCCATAAATAGTAAAGAATACACTCCAAGATCTAAGTAAAAATGAGACAAACAAGAATATTTCAGGGACTTCTGTTGGGTTACCCAAGTACCACATTTGCGACTGCAATAAATGAAATTGAGATTAAATTGAGTAAATTAATGGTACAAATTTAAAAAGGATATAATTTGGGACTCTTGGAATAAAAACAAGCATTTATACACTGATATCTAAACATTATAAAGATGTACACATAAACTGTACTCACTTGAAGGGGTTCGGGGCTGGCCAGAGCGTGACCTGGGGGTCACATTTTTACACTGCTCTGACACATTACCCTCATCTACATCCTGGACACTGTGAAAAGCAGTGAAAGGAGAGATTAAAAACAAAGGACAGGGGTGTGCTGAAGTAACCCAATCATGCTGTGAATGCTGAAAAGGGCATTAAACCAACCGCATATTTAATTAGGGAGTATTTGTTAGGTTTGAATACACTTGGCTGTAATGATACTTACAGATGGTCCTGACTAGTTATGTCGGTGCAGACTTTCATCACAGGGTCCCAGCCACAGAAGGGGTCTCTTGCTAGAATACACTCAGCACAGCTCCAGTAGTAAGAACAGTTGGACACTGGTACTGACACCACTCCTTCTGAAGAGCCAATCAGCACTGCACCCTGGGGAAGACACAAACATTTACAATTCATTCTTCAGACTCTTTCTTGCACCATACAATACATTTCTGTTCAGTAAATTTGCAGTTCCATAATTAAATAAATACTATAAAAGAATGAAGCTGTGGCTATGCACACTTTTGACATTTCCTTTTCATTTCCTTCATAAAATCAATATTAAATATATGAATACATTTTAAATTTAAACTACACCTTTTCAAAATAGACTAGTTGGTGTTAAGGAACCCTGTAAAATGTATTTGACTCGTGTACCCTTCAACATGGTAACTAACAGATATTAATTTAAATAAGATTTAATATGAAATAAACTTAACTTATTACTAAAACTAAAATGTATTGTATTATGCCATAGATGTTCATTTTAAGTCAGTGAAAAGGTATATAGCATACAGCTCTCAGAAAAGCCACCTGTCTAAACAGAACTGTTATCTGCCTTCTATATTTATTCCAATCTAAGATTATTATTCAGGGGTAATTCCTTTAGCTTTTGAACAAAGCAGCGTGATGGGAGTGGTATAACCCAGCATGTGTGTCTTAAGCCTGGAACACACCAAGTCGACGCCGACGAACTAGCGCCGACTGTGTTGTCGCCTCGCGTCGGGGTAAAAGCTGCACTTGAACACACAGAGAACTACAGCCGACTGTCAGCTAAAATCCGCGTTCTGCGCCTGCGTGTAAATGAGACAACTGTCTATTCCTGCAGATATATTCACTATATTCGTCATTCAAAAAGGGAAACCGATGCTGCAGATACACACACACCGTAAACAAAGCAGTGCGTGCTTACCGTTTTGAATATCAATCCTGCTAAACACTTTCTTTATTCCACTCCGCTCATGTTAATATTGAAATATTCGCCAAGGAACACTCGGGTAAGATGACTTAACAGTAGAACAGCCTTCTATCTGTACCGTTTTGACTTCTTTGCTCGCTGTTTTGCTATTATTCTCATGCACTGACTCGTTCACTAAGCTGAACAGCCAATCAGAGTTCCCTCTTTCACCGAAAAAAAGCCGACGAGGACCAATTTCAGCCGACGGTGCGGAACCCACTGAGAAAACTCAGTCGGCCGACGCACAAAAACTGCCCGACGGCCGACCATCGGCTTGGTGTGTTCCAGGCTTTACAGCTGGGACACCAGTCACAGGATATTTATACCAAAAGTTAACAGTAGCACATCAGTGGTTATAACCAAGGAATCTGATTTAATGGCTCAAAGAGTATGATACTGTGCATGTCATGTAGTGACTTTTATTGGGTCAGAGGATTACACAAGCACGGATGTCTGTTCCCGGAGTAAAGCTAATAAATGACACTTGAAGTGATGGGTACCTTGGAGACTGAAAGCAGGATGTTTTTGACCAGCTGCGGTTGATGAAACACTTGGATCTCTTCAATGATGTGAGCTCCGTTCTCCAAGATTACTGCTTTGTGCAGGTAGCCGGACTCTACAGGGAACACGGTTAAAGTGACATTAAGATCATTTTAAAATGACTCGAAGGGGAAAACAATTATAAGAAACAGTAATAAAGTCACAAAAAAAGAAAGAAAACAAGATATGCATTTCTTTGATGTCTGGGAAAATGTGTTGTTCTACAGTCTAATACGACAATACAACCAATACATTGGATTTTTTAGGAGTATAGGAATACTCATATTACAACTGTCATTAGTTCTTTTTACTCTTATTAAATCTAGCCCATTTTATTCTTGTCATTAATTGTTATGGTGTTTAGGAATATTATTTTTCCATATAGAATAATATCTCCAAAACAGCATTATTTTTATTATTATTTATATACTGTTATAGCATTTATTAATATTTTAATTAGCTTTTACTTTTATATTTTCAGTTTCCATTTCAATTTTACTTTAAGTTTTAGTAATTTTTAATTTTAGAAAAGAAATTAAAGGCTGCTTCAGCTTTTATTTATCTTAATCCTGTTTGAAAAACATTGCATTATGCTACTTACAATAATTGAAGCAATCAATAAAACTACTGACAAAGAAAAACGTCTCCACTATCAGTCTAATTGTGATTTTTGAAGGTGACACTGATATTGACCAATATTTACCCGTGAGCAAGTAGAGCACAGTGTAATCTCTGCCACGTGCTCCGCGCACTCTCTGAGCTGCGATGTTGCTGTAGCTCTTATCAGGTGACACTATTGTCAGGCCCTGATTGACCGGTGCAACACTTTTATCAGCCAGGAAGTTGTCCTTAACAAAGCGCAGAGTGTTGTCCGATGCATTATGGAGGCCACACTGCAGAGATAAACAGCAGAAATTTGAATGGTTAATGGATAAAATAAAATAAAATATAGTTTGGGCTCAGTAAGATTTTTATTGTTTTTGAAAGAAGTCTCTTATGCTCACCAAGGCTGCATTTATTTGATGAAAAATACAGTAAATAACATAATATTGTGAAATACTATTACAATTTAAAATAACTGTTTTCCATTTGAACATATTTAAAAATGTAATTTATTCCTGTGATGGCAAAGCTGAATTTTTAGCATCATTACTCCAGTCTTCAGTGTCACATGATCCTTCAGAAATCATTCTAATATGCTCATTTACTGCTCAAGAAACATTTCTTATTATTATCAATGTTCAAAACAGTTGTGCTGCTTAATATTTTTGAGGAAACTGGAAATTTTTGTGGAAACTACTTTTTTTTTCTTTCCCCAGGGTTTTTTGATTGAACGTTCAAAAGAACAGCATTTATGTGAAATAGAAATCTTTTGTAACATTATAAATGTTGTTACTGTCCCTTTTTCTCAAATTAATGCGTCTATACATTGATTTCTTACTGACCCAAAACTTCTGACCGGTGTAAACTAAATTAGAATAAAGGGGCCTTTCAGGGCCTCTCTTATGACACTAACCTCTCCAGGGTTTGCCATTTGCTCCTGTACTCGTGTGGTCCATTTCAAAGTGTCCCGATTCAGAACCTTGTAACGTCCTGTAAACACATTTTTAATGTCTTTGAGGCTGAACGCACACACGGCTGAGCGACCCAAGTTTACTTGCCTAAAAAACAACACAAAAACTGAGATAAGTATTTACAGCAAAATGGCAAATTATAAAATAAATCCTCACTACTTTCAAATATGGGAAAAAAAAAACAACAACTCTGAATAATAAAGCATGTTTCCTCACCACTGAGAACTGAAAATCCCATAGAATAGGGTTTCATCCTCAGACGCGCCCTCCGGTGGTGGAAGGCTAACAATGTCCTGTAGGATGTTGTATGGCAGCTCTTGGGCAGCTTGACATAGTAGCTGAGCCTTGGCAAAGGTGGTCCAGCGTTTCTGAAGAGTACGCTGCCCACCCACATCACTCTAAGGAGAAATTAACACCTACTGAGAATGACATTTTTAATAAAACCAATCTCAAAAGAAACTAGTTTTTCATTTGGGTTTGATGAATCTGTAAACGTGCTAGCTAAAAAAAACGTATAAACATGCTCACATACACAGGAAATATATCAACAATCAACACTTACTGTGCAAACTTGGGCAATGCGAGACACCGTAAACTTCTCAATGAAGTCGTACTCTTTTCCAGTCTCACTAAAGAAGAAATAAACCTTCTCCTCACTGGGAACATAGGTGGAGCTGATGAAAGTAGGATCTAGGAATTGTGTAGTGAAAAAGAAAGCAGTGTAGTGATAAAGCGAAGCAAATCGGAATCAGTAAAATCTCTCCCTCTCTTTGCTTTTGTGGCAGCATTAAAAACAAAGTTTTCTTACCTTCTAACCAGCCAAGCGTATCATCCAGTTTCAGATCAACATGGCTGCCCTCGCTCAAGTGGCGTGAAATGACAGGTCGAGTTCCCCTGTAGTCTGCCACTGTTCCGGTGTACAGTTCTCCATCTGAAACATACAGAACCATTATATTGTGCTAAACCATATACAAAAACCTTCGGCCTCACATTTACAAATAGAAAAGTCGGAGATAAAATAGACAAGTCAAGAGACATCACAAATTAAATAAACTTCAATTTCCATATAGTTAAAGGTTCTAAGCGGTGTGGTTTTACAGTGATGCCATAGAAGAAACCATTTTGGCTTTCAGAATGAACCTTTCAGTGAATAGTTCTTAAATAACGTTTTTTTTTTTTATTATTATTATGAAGAACATTTTGATAGTCAGAAGGATCTTTTTGTACTATAAAGAACCTTTAGTGTACTGGATGTTAAAAGTTCTTCATGGAACTAGATGACAGTAAAGAAGCTTTATTTTTTAACAGTATACTGTATAGGTACACAACAAACAACAGTGTCTGCCGACTGGGGTTCATGCATGGCTTTAAACAGGCTGTAGGCCTGTCCAATTGGCTGCACTACTTCCTGAACTTTAGCCAGCTCCTTTGTTTCCTGTCTGCCATTATTGGACAAACTGATTAATCCAGGTGTGCCTGATTATTGTTACTGAGGCCAGGCACACCTGGATTAATCAGTTTGTCCAATAATGGCAGACAGGAAACAAAGGAGCTGGCTAAAGTTCAGGAAGTAGTGCAGCTGTGCATAAAGCCAATTGATGAGGTAAATGTGAAGTGAACATTCTCAGGCCTCATGTCTGAAGTCACATGTCAGCCACCCAAAATAAGTAGATCAGGACTAGGATTTAAGAGCAAGAGGATTAACAATGTCTGTTCACTGAGATAAATCTGCCTCTCTCTCTCTCTTGTTCAATCTATTCATCATTACGGCAAGGCCAATTTCACACCACACACATAAGTAAGATGAAGGAGAAGCATCAGCAATAACTACAATAATTGTGTTGTACTTTCACACTGACATTGTTTTTGCAACATGGTAGGGTCACATTGATTAACTCTTTGGTAATCCCCCAATTTGTTTATTTAATAACGACCCTTCCAACTCCTGACACGTCCTTTGTTAAAGTCCCTGTAAAAGTCAAAATTAAGTATGTGTTCTGAGTATGTCACACCACAGAAAAATGTGTTATTAGCCATCCAGCCAAATTTGAGTGATAAAAAAAGCCGGCAAGTACATAAAATAAGCTATCAAAATCTTGAAAAAATGAGCATTACTCTCTGCTCTCAAACGCTGGGGGCGTGTCCGCTGGCTGCGCTGAAACCACGCCCACTCGCGGGAAAGCTGTCGACGGCGATATTAGGTGATACTGCTTTCGGGACGGGAGGATGAACCCTGGCGGGGGATAGTCGTTTCGGCCCCGTTCACTAGTAACAGCGGATTATCAGTGAATCCCAGTTGTCTCTGAGGAAAGTTTATAAAACGATCCTGTGTAAAATGATCACTACAGATGCCGGAGTTGGCGGTGATCCTCAGCTCTTCATCAAGGTTGGCTCTACACAAAATTAATCCACCTCTTCTTGATGTGATCGTTTTTAGGAAATTTAAATAAAGACACCGATCTGTTTTGTACATGATCGCATCCAGGTAGTAGCCTATATGCATTTCCGTGTTGAAGGCATAGCTAGCTCGCAAACAGTAGGCTGTAGTAACTAATAGTACTGACAGTAACTTTTTTGTTTGAGCGGCGAATGCGAATGGGGTCGGGAGAGATCAGCCTCAGTGGCCTCGGTGTGTCATCAAGTAGGGGCGTGTCCACGAGCTCATGTGCTCCAGTGCGTCATCGAGCCCTGTTTTAGCCCCGCCCAAAAAATCCGTAAAATAGCAATGGTGAAAAACTGTTTAACGGTCTAACTCCGCATTTCAGTACTTCACAGTTCACAGTCTTTGTAATATGTTTTAGCAATACATTTGTAACATTTATAATGTGTTTAGAATTTTTTTGTAGAATTGCCTTTACAGGGACTTTAAATGCCTTGAACAAAACATTTTTTAATTTTTATGGAATAGTAAACCAGATAAAATTAAGAGACAATATTTATACAATTCATATGAAAATGGTGGACTAAATCTAAAAATGTTTCAAGCAATGAATAGTTCGATAAAGGCTTCTTGGGTTAATAAAATATATAATCACAGACAATGGCTTACCAGTAAAAGATTATATACATTTTTTTATTTCTTTGGTTCGGAATTATTTCCTTTTTTTTTTTCAACTAAAATCATTACATATCAAAGAAATATTTCGGAATCAATTAAAAGAACTTTATCCTTTTTTTAAAGATGTACTTAAAGAATGGTTGAATTTCCAGTATCATCCTCCTGATACTCCAGATGACATGCAGAATCAGATACTATGGATGAACTCTGAAATTACTATAGGAGACCAACCAATTTTGTGGAAAATATGTATTCAAAATGGTTTAATCTTTGTGAATGACTTTTTAGATACATCTGGTCACATTATTTCATTTTATGATTTCTCAATACAATTTAATGAATGTTTGGATTTGTATCGATACAATCAGATTGTTTCAGCAATTCCAATTGGCTGGAAACAAAAAATACAAAATAAACACAAGCAATTGGTTTGTCTCCCAAAAGTACGATGCTGGAAATGGTTACAGAATATAAAAATAAATAAAATAATTTACAATTGGAATTTATATTTGGCAGGATTTGCACTTTTTCCTCACAGGGTCTGCCAGTACTGGGAAGATGAAATCAATGTATCAATTCCATGGAAAGAATATTTTAGATCAATTTATAACACTACTGTAGATATTCCATATTCAAGAATATTCCAACTAAAATTTTTTACAAGATAATTGCAACTAAAAAATTTTTATATTTGTATCACATTGAAAATAATCCATATTGCAGATTTTGTGAGGAAGAAGAGGAAGACCTATGGCATTTATTTTACTTTTGCCCAGTAGTATATACATTCTGGTCAAGTGTCCAAGTTTGGTTAAAGACTGCTAGAATGGAATTTACCATAACACCTCAAACTATTGTACTTGGTCATTTTACAGGTAGTTTGCTTGTGATAAATACCATTTTATTAATAGGGAAAATGTTTATTTTTAAAACCAAAATGTCATCATGCTTGTGTTTAGGTTACTTTAAGAATGTTATAAGGTCGCATCTTCTTTTAGAAAAGATAATAGCAGAAAGCAACAATAAATTAGATGAATATAATAAAAAATGGAATAATATTCTATGTTTATTATAAGTATATGAAACCTTTTCTCATGTATGTTCCTGGAGTATGAATGTGAGGATGAATGTATAAGCATGTAGTGTCTCTGTAGACTTGGGTCTTTAAATTGTATTTCTTATTAAATAAAGATGAAGAAAAAAAAAAAAAAAAAAAAAAAACCCATGACAGAGTTGATGCTCTATATGAAAAATAAAGTATTTTCTGGGTTGCTACTTTGAAGGTGCAGTGTGTACATTTTAGAGGCATCTAGTGGTGAGGTTGTAAATTGCAACCAACAGCAGTTACGGTGGCCGACAGTAAAAGACGTCGTCGTCTGAGACAGCAGAGAGTAGCCAGTTCAGCAATGAGGGTTTTTTTTTCAAAGATAAATGAAGAAATTATGTTCACTTAATTATTCAGTAAAACAATATGTTATTGTTACTTGTTCATCATTGTGTCAGTGTTTTATTCGCTGACTTTAGCTAGCTTCTTTGCACGGAGAACAACATAGTGACGAAACGCTCTGTAAAGCAGTTTTTACGTTTAGGGCTACTGAAACATGTCTGCCAAAAAAAGGCGACTTAACATGTAAGAGGACCCCGTGGTTTATGTAGATAGAAATGCTCCATTCTAAGGTAATAAAAACATAAAGGTTCATTATGTAATGGTTATATTCACCACTGAAAACATAGTTATGAATATTATATTGCAATTCTGTCAACATATCCTCCTAAATATTACACAATGCACCTTTAAGTATTTCCTTTAATAACATACATAAAATATTAAATGATTATCATGAGTTTTAAATCATTTAAATCATTTTTTAATTAAAACACAAAGTGTCAGACCAAACAAGTCAAGTATGGAGTGCCACAGGGCTCAGTATTTGGTCCTTTACTTTTCTTCTTTTATATGATCAGGAAATCAGGAAACAAGGCATTAGTTACCACTGTTATGCAGCTGAAACTCAGCTTTATATTTCCTTCAAACCAGAGCCAAGCAGAATGCATTTGTTATATCAAAGACTGGATGATTTCCTTTTTCTCAATTCTGACAAAACAGGGGTATTAGTTATTGGACCAAAAACCTCTGAGAATAAGACGATAGAATATAATCGAGTTTGCTGACTATCATACAAGTCTATTGCAAAACTGCAAATATCTGTTTAGTCATGAAATTCTAGATAGCACAGGCAATCACATCATTTTCTACACGGCACAAGCTGATTGGCTTCTGCTGATTATGCATCCAATGAGCTTGTTTGCTCAACATTTAAATAGTCTCTTAGGTATGCTGTGTGAAACAAGCCAGATAACCTATGCAAGCTCTTCATGGCAGTGGAGGGATTCTTACCCACAGTTATGGCAGTGTTCTTCTGGTACGGGTCGTAAGGGCAACGACCTCTGCCTTCTTCAGGCTTACCACTGGGGATTGTAGCCATGGAGAATGTCTTCAAATCCTGTGGAGGTGAGCACACAAAGCATATGTGTATTAATACACTGATAAACTTGAGGAAATTAGATTAGGACAATTTGTACACCACACTTTTGCCTTGCTGATTTTGTTTAAATTTGATATGAAAAGACGTTGACAACAGTAATAATTCACAGACTGTGCTTTCATTCAGGAGGCTTGCTATTTGGCATGCATATCTCCCCTGATACACGCACACACACAGATCTTCTTCCTCTCACACTCATGAAAGCATAGAGTGAGGAAGAAGCACTGAGACCATTGTGTTCACATGACAGGATTGAATAATGCACAATGGTATGTGAAGGACAGTCACGCAAGGTTCCATTTTAAAGGTGTATAATACCATAAAAGCCCCAAACATGTTGCAAACTAATAAAATCTTTAACTATAAAGCAAGGAGTAATTTGACATACACAGTGACAGCAGGGTTCTGCAATATCCTAATATGTCATGTGACTGATGCTGAGGCTAAGGCTGTAGATTGACGCTTAACTCAATAGAGGTCAGTGCACAGACATTGATGTGACTCATATGAGAGGATACTACGTAATCATTCATGGCTCTTCAGACAGTACAACTTTTCACATGCACATACGATTGTTGCATTTTGGCCCTTGTGACAGTCACACAGAACTTTCAAAATGGTTGGGAAGTTACCGTGGTAAAATAAATTAATAATTAATGTATGATTATATTCACACAAAACAGATGACGTAAATAATTATAAAACAATTATTTTATAAATATTACATAATTATTTACGTTTATTAGCCCTAGACAGCCTTTTTTTCTTTCAGACGTATTAGCGGCCATCGGTTTTGTGTTTACATTATGCTTACAAGTAAACAGAGGACAAAATAAACTGTTCAAAGACGGATGCGGTCTGACTTACGATGTAGATGCAGCGGGGGCTGAAGGCAAACGTTCCACAGGCGTACATATGGGTGGAGTTCAGCTCTTGCAAAACCCTCACAAAGTTATGACAATCCATCTGAGGGTGAATGGGGGAGTTAAGTTAAAGGCCAGCTTATGAAGACAGATATTTGCCCAGTTTAACATAAGGGTCAAAAAGGTTGGACTGTTTAGCACTTAAAGTTGGTTTCCCATACCTTCATTTTGCCTTTCATGGAACAATCACCGAGGTCTTTTTCTGAGGGAGACCAGTCCAGCTGAAATGTGAGTGTAAAAACAAGGTCAGATTCATCACATGCATATACCACAGCTCAAAGAAAGCTGAATTTTTTTTATTTTTATTTTTTTACATTTTAATAAACTGTTAAAAACAAAACAAAAAAACATCAACAACCCAAAACATGCAAAAAAAAAAACAACTAAAAATAATATAATAATTTATACTATACACACACTACACAGTTATATACGTACATTCTTAGACTAGATACAAAATTTTACTTTTTAACTTCTTAAAATAGTTAAATAAATTTAAATGAAATAAAATTAGCTTAGAAGCACATTGATTACCGGTACCTAAACATTAATTTATGCTTACACATAAATGTTAGATCATTTATTTAATAAATCATTTTTTTTGTTAGATTTGTATATATTTTATATTTGTTATATATTTTGCTCATATTTATTTTGTGATCAGCTATAAGCAATAAGGCAAGAGAGGTTCTGCTTAATTTTTCATATAGGTCACGGCTAAAGTGCTTTGTTTTTATAAAATGTATAAAATATTATATAAAATAAAAATCAAGGACATACATTTTAATTAAATCACTGAAGCCCCTGACATAACAAAAGGTTGCCATGCAACATAAATAATCATCGGCTGTGGCAGCTGTTCCTTTATCTTGAAATATAAGGGAGATGGAATGCTGTATATTGACCAATCAGCATCCAGGGACGATCCATTTATGACAAATTTATATAAATATATAATATATCATTTTTTATGTTTCCATTAGTCTGATTGGTTGTGCTGACATAGTGATCCTTCAATTCTTTAATTCAGCTAGTCATGTACGAAATCAAAAATCACACTGACCTTCTCCTTTACTGTCATATTGTCAGTCTGACTGACATCAATTGAGAGAATGGCATCACGTGCTCCGACGAATAAAGTGCCCTCATCGTTGCTAAGCAACAGCGTGGTGGTGTTATAAACATCAGGGTTTGTGAAGACCGTGAGGGAACGACCTGGACTACCTGTGACACAGCAGAAAAGAAAAACAGTAATGACAAAGCAGAAACATAAATGGAAAAATAATTAATCACAGTTTACAGTTTTACCGTAGAGTTCCAAATAATAACCACTATTTTTATTTAAATCGATGGATGAATGAAAGGGTTGTATTTCCCAGAACCACAGAAGAAAAATCTATGAAATTATATTGAGCAATTAGCATAAAGAAAAGCTATTTTTAGGATCATTGCACTACACATTTAAGACTGTGACATTAATTCCATATTCCAATAATGACAGTTGGGCTGGGCTCTGCTGCATGTGATGAAAATATATAATAATAATAATAATAATAATTGTATCCTAATTAACTGCTCTGGAATAAAAATAAAATAAAATCCCTGACAGCAGGGGGCAGCCAAACCTCCTCAAAATATTAAGGAAATCTAAAAGTGCTTATTAATTGTGGCCAAAGGAAATAAACAGCTCTCACAACATGTTTGGGTGAGAATTTGACTGCAGGTGTTTTTGATAAAGAGATTATTAGTTTAATAAATCAAAAAATACCATGACAACGTATCAAGGGGGGATCAGATACATATCAGGGTTTAAATTTCAGAATTTGAGGTTTGTTTTATGAGCAGCAACAATAATAGTGATTACCTACTTACAAAATTTGAAAGACAAAATTAAAGAAATCTTGATTATTGTTTTGTTTCAGCTACAGTTTCTGAAACACCTGAGTAATGAACAGTCATGTCTGACACTAAAAAGAGTATCTTACTTTAAGTTCCATGTTAAAATTCAACATGTTGTGGAGTAATTCACACTGAAGCATAAAGTCTATTTACCCAGAGGAAAGACTGTAATTTCCAAGAAGCCGATTTTTGAAGCGTGAAGACAACAGCAACTTCCTGTGCTTTTTTTATGCAATACAGACTCTGAGGTAAATGCCTGCCACACTTTTTCTTGACTTTTATTAGACTTACACTGTTGCAGTGGTTTCCTCACCAGATGGATGGTTCGCCTCAAGTTTGACGTATGTGTGAATTTCTGAGAGTAAATTTGAATGTGGTTGACATGGTATCAGAGCAAAAAGCTTCTATAGCAGCCGGTAACTGCATGTACTACTAATTGTAACGTTTCATTGTGAATCAAATTAAAATGTTCTTCTCTTTGCAAATGTAGGCAGAGGAATATAGTGACAGATTAATTCAATAATGTTGCAAAGATATTGCATCAATCCATATGTTTCAATAGGCTACTAGGCTATTTGTTTTTCCTTACTCTTTATTCATTTTGGCTATTTATTCAGTTATTCATCATCTTCCGTCCTTCGCACTACTTGTGTAGCGCACGCATTCTCAGACCTGTCCCGTCACTCATCATCATAGGGGAGGTGTTTGGAATCATTCCCGCGTTACAATCATCAGCCAATCAAGGTGGTCACTTCAGTCAAGCTCGTGCATGAGTAATGACGTCATCCATAGCAACGAAGACTCACTCTTAGTTTAGGAGTTGTCATTTTTCTTTACTAAGAGTAGGTCTGAAAGGCGTTGTGAATAACTTTTAAGAGAAAACTCCTAGCTAAAATCTTTTAGTGCGATTTAGGAGTACTCCTAGTGGTAAGATAAAATGCTTTGTGAATACGGCCCCAGAACTGTGTGGAATGGATAGCAAAGAGCAAAAAGCTTCTATAGCAGCCGGTAACTGGTTTTTGTACCGTGATCTCCTCCCCCGAAAAAACCCCACTTGATACATCTCAGCTCAAACAGGTTCAGTCTAGACTGGTGAGAAGATGTGTCTGCAGACATCCACTTATCATTCAGCCTTACGCGACTATGTAACTGATCTCTTAAACACACACACACAAACACTATAAAGATGATAAAGCACAATACACACCCTTGTCAACAAAACAATGAGAACGAGGACCAAAAATGAAAGCTGTATGAATTATTTATTGTTTTAGTTTGGATGCCAGAACAAACACACACCACAATGTGTGCCAGGGTGATATCTGCCTTGATCTACATGCAAAAACAAGCATGCAAGCAAGCAGTAATGTTGCGAATGGGGTGAGCGAATGGGGAACTCGTGTCAGAGATTGAACGTTTTGTATGGGAATACAGTACATCACCATTCAAAAGTTTGGGGTTGGTAAGAATTTTAAATGTTTCTTATGCTCACCAAGGCTGCATTTATTTGATTGAAAATACATATGTATTCCTGTGATGGCATACTGTCATTACTCCTGACCTTCAGAAACCATTCTTATATGCTGATATTGTTATCAATGATTATTATAAACAGCTGTGCTGCCTAATATTTTTTGTTAAGGATCAGGATTCTTTGATGAACATTATACATATAAGTATTGATTAGTTTTAATTTCTTTAAAAAAATACAAAAATAAACAGAGAACATTAGTGAATCCTAATTTACCTGACGTACAGTATCCATAAAGGTTTCATGCTAATTTTACAACTGTGCATAGTTTAATTATTAAAAATATTTCTTGTTTAACAAGTTTATGCAAAACAGCAACGGTGGCTCTCAATTTGGTTTTATTTTTAACTGTTTACATGAAACTTTGTTAATATTTAAATCAAGAGAAACTGTTATGTTGATGACGAGCCGAAACACACACACAGTGGCTTGTGAAGAATATACAGGCCTCGGAATAAAAAGCAATGCGTTATGTCATTCTCAAGAAAAGCAGTAAGTGGAAAACTGTAAGTGGTTTAGTAAACAACGAGTACCATGTCTAAAAGTGATGTCTCAAAAGCCCATCTTATTCTGAGAGTATCTAAAGTATTGTCTAGTCTACATCTACAAAAACAGCCACATGAAATGATACTGTTTCTCTGTTTGCATCCGGCACCATGTCAGCTCTTACAGGAAACTTGCTCGGGTCAAACTGAAACATGGCAATACCTGAACTGAGAACATCAAACCACAGACTTGAAAGAACAGAAACTACAGAAAGAGTTTTTATTCCAATCCATTAACATCAATGCATTACATAAATTAATAAGTAACAAAATGTAAGATAATAATAATGCAATAATAAAAAAAACTGCACTAATTCTAAAACTACACTCTCCAATTTCCATAATATATATTTTTTTTTAAATAACACTTTATTCCTGAAAGGTAACTTGAGAACTTTATAGATGAAGTATAACAAATGCGATATAGTTAAACAAAGTATAACAAATGCAATAAATGTATAACCTCCTTTCACCTGAAAGTTATAAAAGTATGTACCTAATACGGCACATACTTTTATTTACAGAACTGGATATTTCAATCGTTCTTATACTAAATTATTGGTTGAAAAAAGGTATGCGATCTTTAAGAGCAAAAATTAAGAAAAAAATTGAAGTCAGAACTGTGTGGAATGGATCCAAAAAACTCCTTTCATTCACATTCTTCTTTACATAAAGAAGGAGTGAAGTGGTGTTACGCAACTATTTCAGATCTGAAAAACTTTGGCCAGTGCTGGCAGAAACACACCGCTATCTGGGCCTTCGCTGAGTGTTTGGAAAAGCGACGACAGCAAGGATAGTGATGTCATAAAGGAAGCTCTAAGACAAAGAAAGCTTATCAACTTCTAAGTCACATTAACACATTGAAATCAACACATTTTTGCCCTAGGCGCAGTTATTATTCCGCTGAGAACACGTGAACAACTTCTCTGTTAGCTGTCATGAGCCTGGGAAGAAAACACTCAGCTCTGTGGGGAGGCTAATCCTAAAGCTGAGCCGAAGCATACCAGCTGTCTTCTCCCAGCAGCCCTCTGAGCGAGTAGAACGTCAGCACTACTTTTCCTCCTCCTCCACTCTTTTCCACTATATATCCTTCACATGACACATGACAACTTCTGTGTAACCATAGCTTTTCTCAAGAATAAACAGCCCAATGTGCACCCGCAGATCTTCACAGATATATCTGCAGACTTCCACAGAATTCACACCTGCCCCTGGGTGTCAAATATTTTTGTTCATGTGATAACAAAAAGACATATTAGCTGTTTTCGTACCATGTTTAAATCTACAGATCTCAGATAGAGTTTCACCAAAATTAGTCCTGGAAATGCAGAAAATGTCTGAAAATCTGCTCAAAAACAAATAAGCCGATAAACAAACAAGGTCATAAAACAGGCATAATGTCTTTGAAAATGCTGTTCTAGCAAAAAGGGGGAAGGAAGAGGAATTTCCAAGATAATCTTGGATTATTAGCAGCGCTTGATGGTGATTTTGGTCTTATGACCATTTCAATGAACTAAACTCCTATAATTCCTCATATGAGCTGCTCTCTTGTCTGTGAGGCCTGTAAAGAATGTGGATCTGACGGTCAGCACGCGGCTGTGAAATTATGCAACCCCAGGGTACACACTCTCAGTCCAGGCCAGAGAAACCAAAACACTTCAGTTCATTAGTAAAGATCCAAAAGCTACCTATAGAAATATGTGGAAAAATAATGTCTTGTAACAGTACATTTTCCCCAGGAACTAAAAAGAAAACACAAATGTGACAAAAACGAGACTGCTGAGGAAGTTTGCTCGAATAACTGCTCATGCTTCCTTATTCATGATTATGTACAGTTAAAATATAGACACTTCGTCTGGTTTTGTCAAATCCCTGTGTTACTCCTATCGGTGTCTGTTGCCATTGGTCTGTGCATGTCACAGACAGAATATTATTCTTAATATTATTGATTTGCCTGCCTGCTTTGACAACATTGTATGAGAACTGAAGTGAGCTGGACAATGACATCCCTGTTTTCTCCAGAGCTGCTGTATAGATAAATAAACTAAGGGTACGTTTACACGACACTGATGTACTTAAAACTGAAACTTTTTTCCCCCTCTGTACAGATGACAATATTATCAAATTGATCCCCATCCACACGGATCCGAGAAAACGACTTAAAACGCTTTATATGCAATGCCAGACAAGTTTTCAATGTCACTTTGTAAAGAAAGACTACGCGCATGTGCACATACACATTTAAACGTGCATGCCTATAGACTAAACACATACTACACATGTTCATGCCGTCATCGTTTTCACAGATTCACGTTTTTGAAGTTTACAAAGAAGTTTTCAAAAACGTGTACTTTGAAACCCATTTCAAAGTTTGCGTTCTCAGGCCACAACAATGACGTTGTTGTGTAAATGAACGGTCAGAATGCACTAAAAGTTATCTGTTTACAGATGAAAACTGTGTGTTGTGAAAACGGAACCTAAATTAATTACTAATGATTTTTACAAAGGAAATAAATCAATGCTGAACAATGCTGAAAACTGAGCAATGACTTTCCTCTGCTGTTGTACAGCCAAAACAATCTTTGTTGCATTCACTTCCTGTTATCACTGTAAAGCTGCTTTGAAACAATCTGTATTGTAAAAAGCGCTATATAAATAAAGGTGACTTGACTTCCGACGGAACATATTGAATCTACGTTTGTCGGGTCTTGGAATGTCAGTACTGTAATCTGGTGCTTGTCCGCATTGGTCGTCTGTCAGTGCAGTGTGAATCGGCCATAAAAGTTGCACGAAGAATCAAAACATCCGTTATAATTTTAAGATGAGTTTATATTATAAATATATTGGTAAAATGACTTCCCTGATCTAACCTGAACTAAATATGAGCAGTATTTAAACATTGACAGAGTAATAAATACTGTAACATGCATTGTTTATTAACTCAAGTTAATTAATGGGACCTTATTGTAAAGTATTTCACAACTTACAGAACTTGATAATCTTTTAATTGATAATCTCCCCACAGTAAAAAAAATACAATTTATTGAAACTAAGCAGCCAAAACATCTGGTTCTGAACTTCTACTAACAGGACAATAGACAGAGTATGAAAAATTGTGAAAGAACTAAACTATGGTGAGAAAAAAAATAAATTAAACAAATAAATTACCTCTAAAATATCCACAACTTTCCAATTTGATTTGTTTACTAGATATTACACTCCATAACAATTCAGCTCAACACAGCACTGGCCTTGAAATATTCAGCACTATCAGTCCATGTTGAAGGAGTCGTCTTAGTTGGGTGTTCGCACCAATACGACACATCGTCAGTTGTGTACCGCCTCCTCACTGGATGTTTTGGCCTTTTAGCAAAAGACACCCTCAGCAGAGGCAGGCACAGGCTGATCAGACATGGGTGTGTGTCGCATGGTGACTAGGTAAATTGGCGTCCTACACCGTCTCCTTTCGTTTCAGCCACAGCCAGTGACTACTTCCTTCGGCGACAGTGGCAAGTTCCTAAAGTACTTTCTGCTGGGCCAGGCCTCTGATACCCACCTTCCTTCAGCAGCCTTATGGTAGAACTGGCTACAAAGCCAACGCAGCCCACCTCCACTAGACTCACCTTCCCCTTCCAGCCCCGCTTCTCTGCTTCAGCTGCCAACTTGGCATACCACAGTTTCTTCCTTTCATAAGCCTCCTTGATACTCTCCTCCCAAGGGACTGTCAGTTCCATGAAGACACAATGGCAGGAGTTAGACCAGAAGACCAGGTCTGGGCGCAGTTTGCTCATCCCGATTTCGGGTGGAAAGGGAAATGACTAATTAATTATTAATTACTAATTAATCACTTTTAAATAAAAGGTACACTATGTAACATTTGGCACTCTAGCGGTTAAAAAAACAAAACCATGTATTTTGCGGAAGAGCATTGTGCTTCGGCTCTGCCTGAATGGGCGTGTGCGGATGAATATGGTTATCCTACTGCTCATAAAACACTCAATACTAGGCTTTATAGATATAACCAGTTTAGATGGAAAGGACCTCAAGCTGACTAGCTGAAGACGTTACTGAGGCTATACCCATTAATAGACACGGTACTTCCTTAAAAATAAATTCTAGTAGAGTGCTACAACAACTTTAATGAATTGACCCTTCACATGTGTAATGAACTCTGCTAGAGTGCTACATAGGTATTTTATTGATCAGATAAATTGCCATAATTCACCTGGTTGAGCAATATAAACACCATCTCTGGTCTTTTATAACATTTCAAATCCCTCAGTTCTCGCCATCTCCGAAAACCCAAGCCAATGTTGATTCTCCTTTTATTACAAGCTCTGTTGCATTCTCTTTTTGTCAGCAGACTGTAATGACTGGACCGATCAAACCCCTCACCCAGGCAGAGTCCGTGATGTCTGGTTTACCCACTGAGAATTACCACCCTTTTGGTCACCTTATACACTTCAAAGACATTCCATTGGGAGATAGTGCTTGCACAGAACAGTACAGGCTACAAGACACAGACATGTACAGTAGTCCCATAGAAATGGAATTCTCTCCACTAATTCATTGACGAATCTGCCTAATGGATGAACATGTATTTCCCCAGTACATTTTGTGTATCATTACTGTTTGTATATTGTCTTTTTATATTGTATAGTGTTATGCATGCCTGACGATAGAACACTAGTTAATAGGGGCTTTCGCACCAGGTAGTTCTAGGAACTAGCCACCAGGAACCACTAGGAACTAGTGGTCCCCGAGAACTAATGGTTCCCCTAGGAAAATTTTCTAGGTTGCATTCGCACCGCCAGTAGGAACTCTGAAGTGACGTAAGCCATGCTTGTTGTTGTGACTTTTATTTTGACAGCGCTGGGAACGCTACAGCCTGAGCTCACAGTACTCGTATTCTCCGTGTTCATTAGTTTACAATCGGTCTAAAAGTCCTGTTTAATACGATATTAAATAGAACTGTTATACATAGAAAGTAGACAGTATATGAAAAGGTATTAGTGGACCAGAAATACATGATCATGCTTCGCTTGGTCCCATCAAAGTTGCATTGGATTTTCTCCTCAGCGTAAAGTTTTAGAGGCCCATCTATCACTGTTTTCCATGTTCGTAGAGTAAGTTTTTGGAGTAAATATATAGGCTATAATCAGTGTGTTTACACAGCTTTTTTTTAATGGCGGATACTGGTGTTTTGTGTGCGTTCGGCCAATCAGCATACACTTACGTCACTGGTAGTTCCTATAGTGCTAGTTTAGACCCTACTCTGAAGGAGGAGCTAAATTAGGTCATCCAAAAGAAGTTCCTAGAACTAAAATTGTTCCTAGTTCCTGCGGTGCGAACACGCCCAAAATTCGGGTACTTCCACCAATAGTTCTAGGAACTATGAAAAGGTTCCTCTGGTGCGAAAGCCCCTATTGGTCAAGCCAAAACTCAAAGGTGTGACCTCTGTGGAACTTGAAAGCCAACACAAAGTTCCCTCTGCGTTCACTGGCTTCTGCTCCTGATTGCTGTTCGCAAGAGACCTCATCTGGCCTCGCCGGCGCAACCGAGCTGTCAGGCTCCACACACAGAGCCATGTGTACCTTCCCTGACGATAACAGTCAACTAATTCCACAAGTTCACCATCGCTTCTTCATTCAACGGGGAAGAAATCGATTGCAACTTCAGCACCATCGGACCAAACTATTAAGATCTTCTCCTCACGTCTGGACGAACAGATTAATTGATTGTAATATTAATTCAGTTACATGAAATTAATTTGATTAACTGATCAAAATAATTATAATTAATTATAACGAGTTATGATTAATTATTTATATTTCCCTTTTGAGCTAATTTGCTACAAGACGGTGATTCCCCGGAGGTTCGAGATTTAGCGTGCTCCATGTCAACCCTTCTAGCTCATTGTGACAACTAACCTATGCCACTCCCACACCATACCAAATACTTTAGATATAAAGACAGTGCACTCATATTACTTATGAATGGGAGAAAGTGACACACAATTTGGTGGAATAAGTCCCATCTTCTAAATAAAAGAGCCAATTGGTAAAGTCATTGCATCACTGCAGCTGCCGTTAGAAGCTCCGGTTGTCAGTAAGAAACAAAATGTACGAGACAGCTGTTGTCAGATTTCACTGGTGATATCAAATATGACATTTAATAGTAAGATTGGTGAACAGCTTTGGAGAATTTGATGTTTCCCCATTCAAAGAGATAGGAGCTGTACTTCCATGACTGAATTAGCTGCCCGAGAGGTGTTTCCAATAGGGATGTGAATTTCTGCCAAAAATGCCATTCGAAAATCGAGGAGCAAAAGTCGATTATCGTTCGAAAATAAAAAAAACAAAACAAAAAAAACGCACACTCACAATGACAGAAAGGGAGGCCGATTTCATCTTTAGCGATGTGTCAAACAAACTGTTTATTATTCGAACAATTAACATGTTTTCGTCGTTTTTTTTTTGTTTTAACATTTAAAAAAAAAAAATTCTTCTAGTTAACATAGAAGAAAAAAATCAATAAGCACGCAGTCCGTTCTTGCATCGCCAAACCAGATGCTCGTTAGATAAAAAAATAATGTCATAATGATTTTATGCAAACCTGCCATATTACTGCAAAAGCCTACTTTTTAAACAAATTAGTTTCAATCAAAACTATTCATGTGCCACTGCGCAATACACACACATACCGCGGGATGACGGGTGTTCATTTCATAAACTGTGTACAATGGTAGCTTATTTAATGTTGCATATAAATGAATGTATATGTCCAAAAAACGGATAATGTCATCATACTTGTAGTGCTATAGTCGAGTAATAATCTGTTTGGTTGTAAAACGTATTACTGAAATGAACTCGAATGTATCGTCCTGTGGAATCATTCATTCACAGACATCATACGAAGATGTTCAACTAGATCTTTATCGCTGGCAAAAATATGATGCATGTGCAGATTTGCTTTCACTAGACTAAACTGTAGTAGATCCACGGCCACTTCATCCAACGCTCTTGATGTTCTTAAATCTTCCTGTTACGACTCCGTGTCGAGTGTGAATTGAAAGCGCTTCAGACGATTCAGTGCACGAGGAACTGAACAGATCATTCAAACTGATTCGCGAACCGATTTAGACAGATCTGCCAACTTGTTTGATGAAGTCTTTGAACAGAATCGACTCAAAAGAGTGGTTCATTTGTGAATGGGGCATCGCTCATGTCCATAAAAAAGATACAGCGCGCTTGGAATAAACTACGCATTTAACAACATATTACATTAAAATAAAGTAACGAGAGGAACCTCACCCAACGTAGTGAAGTAAATGTAGCCTACTTTGTTACTACCATAGACGATTTTACCATAGACAGTAAAGGTTATACCCACCTCTCTGTTGGGCGCAGAGTTACCGGTCACGACAATGCTCTTCTTCTGATGTTTGTTTACACTATGTATAAAACGCTGGTATCCTAGATCGCGCAGGAGGGGGTTTCATTCATGTTAGTGACACCTTGTGTCCCCGACAGGAAAATACTCTGCTGCGCGATCTGTGACAGTAGGCGCCCCGTCAATTATGTCACATTGGAATTGCGCGAAAATATAATTATATTCGAATAAGCAATTTTATTATCGAATTTCGAACGCAATTCGACTATTCGAAGATCGCGACTCATCCCTAGTTTCCAAGATGGCCGCAGAGTGAAATAACTTGACTCAAAGGGACTTTGACCATACACGCATCAAAAGTAGCTAGAGCAACTTCTCTATTTACATATATGACTAGACATGCATAGGTGACGTATGTACGCAATTGACCTATGGCTAAGCCACGCCCCCTCCACTCACTCAGACAAACAGTCAACATTCGGTGACAGGCGCTATGGCAGCTGTCACAGTAGGAGACATTTCACGGGAGGCAATTGATGATTTTTGGAGACAGAAAGATTATATATCATCTCGAAGTCACCAAAAGGGCATTACCTATGCATTGGCGGGTTATATGAATAATTTTATTGTTGAGAAGGTCGATGAAAAGCTTCAGCTCCAGGCAAAAATGTACAGGTCACAGTGTAAACGTGATAAACCGCATCTCGTTGCCATCACCATCTCAGACAACAAGATAGAGGATCAGCATTGTTCATGCACTGCAGTATTTACATGAATCATTCAGCACAACATTGTTAACACTTGTTATCTCGGTTATTTACATACGTTTATATACGTTAATGAAGCTAAGTGACATGATGTACAACGCAGCTAGAAGCTAACGTTACGTTAGAGATGTTAAAGATAGTCAAAACTTCAAATACGTTGTTGACTTAGAACAGATGTAGACATCCTTGTTTAATTCTTGTTTAATTTATCCACGTTTAGTTGGTGTTGTGGTCTAACGTTACCGCATAACTTAATCCAGAGCAGACACGACTTCTTGGTTGAGATGTTTGGGAAAGGGTAAAAAAATACACGCAGTCGCCCGGTTGTCAGGATACCGAGTGTCGGAGTTGCATGTACCCCCTGCACACCGTTTGACCATTTTAAACTTAAAATGACAAGAAGAAACATATAAAAACGAATGAAAACTGACTAACTGCAATGCATTTCAATGGACGTGGAAGCAGAGAATGTCCGAGTGTATTGGGTTAGCTATGCGCACTAATTAATAATAATAATAATAATACATTTTATTTAAAGCGCCTTATCAGGACACTGTACAAAACAGATAAAAACCATTAAAACAGTAAACAATAAAATTGGCAAGACAACATTGAGGTGATATGGGTCAGGCGGAATATGATTGTCTAAACAAGTGAGTTTTGAGTTTGGATTTGAAAAGGTTAAATGAGTTGATGGTACGAAGATCTGGAGGGAGGGAATTCCAAAGATGGGGAGCAGAGCGACTAAACGCCCTGTTCCCCATTGTGACAAGACGAGCAGGAGGAACAGAAAGCTGGCAGGTGTGAGATGATCGGAGTGAACAAGTAGGGATGTTTAAATGGAGAAGATCTGAGATATATGGAGGAGCCATGTTATGAACTGCTTTGTAAGTAATGAGAAGTATTTTAAAGATGATCCTCTGTTTGACAGGAAGCCAGTGAAGTTGTTGCAAGATGGGAGTGATATGGTGAAAAACGGGGGTCTGAGTAATCAGGCGTGCAGCAGAGTTCTGTAGGAGCTGCAGCTTCTGGAGCGACTTATTAGGGAGGCCAAACAGGAGTGAGTTGCAGTAATCTAACCGAGATGTGATGAGACTGTGAACCAGGATGGCGGTGGTTTTTGGAGTAAGAGAGGGACGGAGGCGGGAAATGTTACGCAGGTGGAAATAGGCTGACCGGGTGATGCTGTTAATGTGAGAGTGGAAGGATAAAGTGCTGTCAAGGACGACACCCAGACTCTTAACCTGAGGGGAGGGAAGGATAGTTGAGTTATCAATGGTAATGGAAACTTTATTAGCTTTAGAGAGGGTATGAGGTGTGCCCACCAGGAGGACTTCGGTTTTTGAACTGTTCAGTTTGAGAAAGTTGGATGAAAACCAAGAGTGAATTTCTTGGAGACAGAGAGGGTAAGAGAGGTTGGCGGGAGTAAAGAAGATGGTTTAGTAGAGAGGTAGAGCTGGGTGTCGTCCACGTAGCAATGAAATTTAATGTTATGTTTACGGAGGATGTGACCAAGAGGGAGGATGTATATGATAAAAAGGAGAGGCCCCAATACAGAGCCTTGGGGCACTCCGACAGAGACAGGGAAGGTAACGGATTTCTGGGTTTTTAGTTGTATGAACTGTGTGCGATCAGAAATGTATGAAGTAAACCAGGCTATGGGAGTGTGGGTGATACCAATAGATGATAATCGACTGAGAAGGGTGGGATGAGAAATGGTATCAAAAGCTGCTGTGAGGTCCAGAAGAATGAGAATTGAAAGTAACCCAGAATCAGAAGCCATAAGAAGGTCATCTGAAATTTTGATGAGTGCGGTTTCAGTGCTGTGAAGGGGACGGAAGCCAGATTGAAACTGCTCGTAGATGCTATTCGACATGAGGTGAGTATGAAGTTGAGAAGCGACTGTTTTTTCCAGGATTTTGGATATGAACGGTAAGTTAGATATGGGATGGAGATTGCTAAAATTAGTGGGGTCCAGACCAGGTTTTTTCAGGACGGGTGTGACCGAGGCAATTTTGAGTGAAGGGGGGACTGAACCAGAGCTTAGGGAGGAGTGAATAATCTCAGTGATGAGAGGGGCAAGTGAAGAGCAGCAGGATTTAACCAGGCTGGAGGGAAGTGGGTCGAGCTGACATGTGCAGGGTTTAGATTTATGAATAATGTCCGAAATGGCTTGAACAGAGGGAAGGTCGAAACTTGAAAAAGTAGTAGTTGGGAATGGATAAGGGGTGTTAAAGTTGCCTCCAGAAGCAGCAGCTCCAGATGAGGTCAGGTCTTTATGGATGTCTGTAATTTTGGAAACAAAAAAGGACATAAGTTTGTTGCAAAAGTCTTGAGATTGCATATGGTAGGGAAGAGAGTCAGGAGGTTTTGTAATGGAGTGTGAGTAATAAGTAGATTTAGCTGAAGAGAGAGAATCCTTATACAAATTGACATGTTCCATGTACATATTTTTATGAATGGTGAGTCCAGTTCTGTTAGCCAGACGCTCCAGCTGACGGCCCTGGGATTTCAGAAGGCGTAGGGCGGGAGTGAACCAGGGTGCTGAACGGTTGAAGGAGACTGATCTGAATCTCATAGGAGCATGAGTGTCCAAGAGAGTGTGAAGATGTTTGTTATAGTAGGAAACTAATTCATCAGGTGAACAGCAGGCAGGTACACTTGGAAAATTATTGATATCAGATGCAAAGGTGACAGTGTTAATGTCCTTGATATTCCTGAAAGAAATGGTGCGAGGAAGAGTCAGTTTAGATAGCGGAAGGGTGATCTTTAAAGTAATAAGCATATGGTCGGAAAAGGCAACAGAGTGAGTTTTACAGGCAGAGGGGATGACACCGGAACAACAGACTAAATCCAGTATATGCCCCCCACAATGAGTTGGAGAGTCGATATATAAATGCAGACCGAGGCTTTCCAGGCAAGATGAAAATTCTCTGGAGAGCGGAGAACTGATATTATCCATATGAATATTAAAATCACCCAGGATGATTAAGTTATGAGATAGAGTTGAAAGATGAGTGAAAAGCTGAGAAAAGTAATTTAGAAAATCTTTGTTATATTTTGGGGGACGGTAAACAGTGACCACGACTGTGGGCGAGGGTCCGGGCAACAGTGAGGCAGAGTACTCAAATGATGAAAATAGAGGAGAAACAGGAATCGGCAAAACTTTCCAGGTCTCGCGGTGAAACAATGCGAGACCTCCGCCACGTCCAGAAGCACGGGGCTGGCAATTGTAAACAAACCCCGGCGGGGCAGACGCGTTAAGGGGAATAAAATTATTAGTCAGCTGCCAGGTCTCTGTCAAACATAAAAAGTCAAGATTATAGTCCATAATGACATCTCTGATTAGTGGACCCTTGTTGTTGATAGAGCGAGTGTTCAAGAGACCAAAGTTCACGGTGGCAGAGCTACTTTTATAGGCAGAGTTAGCCACTTTAGGGAGACTAGCCAGACTACTGTGATTAGCACCTCGGCTGGCGTTGCGAGAACGACGGCGTGTGGAAAACCAAGTTGGAATGGAAGAATAAGAGTTCTTGTAAAAGCGCTTACCGCGCGGTCCACGGTGAATATATCTTCGGTTCGGCTGGAAAAAGATGTCCGATGGAATGGAGCAACCAGATGGGGGCTGGAGGACATCAACATGGCGTCGGAGCTTCAAAAGCTCAACAACAGAGTACTAGAACAGAGCGTCAACTTGCAGGTGGGCAAGAGACACCAGAAGCCAGCCAAGCACGAACCAGAAAACCGCCCGGCGAATCCACGTCATCCTCAGGTAAGCAGATCCTTAGGTAAGCAGCTGCGGTGAAAATGTTAGGACGCAGTCGGGATCAGAAGAGTGTTAATCCAACAGTTACTGGTCATGAGTAGCAACCGATGTTGTACAGGCGATATAATGATTCAATTTGATCAGATTGAAGCACTATCTGTCTGAAAATTCGCTGGTATTGTCAAAATGTATGCCAAAGTTCTGTCGGTTGATGATTGGCTCATCGCGGTTGGTAGCGTGGCTTAGCCATAGGTCAATTGCCAGCGAAAACCATTCTGACATGTCTAAAATATAAACACTTATAATAGGCTTACCATAGTGAATCAGATTAAGATAAAAACATGTTTTGGAAGAAGGATTGAAGCTGTATTAATTTTGAACAAAGAAAAGTTACATAGTGTACCTTAAAAAACGTTTTGCTTAAAGAAATATAAGAATACAGAAAGCATATATTGATGCTATTACTTATATTATCATGTCTGGTTTTCATGTTTCCAGAGCTAGTGTCAATAACAATGACAGCAGCAATTAAACGTTTGCAGATGTCATCATCAAATCATGCTCAAACACCTGCATAGGTGTGACCAGACTCATTCTGGCATCGGCTATAATTGGTACTGCTGGGAAACAGGGACTCAGAGTCTGAATTAAGCCCTGTAATCTTCACAAACTCATGTCTAGTCATTTACAGGGTCAAATGACTGATCCTGAATCAGCAAAAGTGATGTATCTGCATGTCTAAGCATCTGTAGCACAGTCTATCTTTTGTTCTGATAAACAAGGAGAATCTCCTTTTAACTGATTTATGTGACTCTCATAGAAAAGCCATTTGCCAGGTCAGCCTGATTCTGCCCTGCTTTGCCAACTCATGGACTGGCCTCCTCTTAACAAATAACTGTTGTTCAGAGAACAAGGGCCTCCATTCATTAAAAAATAAAAACAACAAAGCCACTTTCAATTACATCAGCGGATTTATCTGCTTACTTTCTTGTTTCTCATAAGTAGATCATTTTAACTTCCTTGTCTGTGACCCAAATTTATAACCCTAAAATCACTTCTTATTTTGTACAAACAAACCTAAATCAATATAGTATATTTTTAATGCTATTTTATTGCATTTTATTTTTATTACACATATAATACAAATATTTTGAAAGAAATTAAAGCTGCACTATGCAGGAATTCCGTTTTTGTCAAACAGCGACAAACAGAGTTGCTGTGGAGTACTTGTACTGTCCTAAATAGCACTCGCGCAGATATGGCTCTGCACTCAAGGCCTGATCCCCTCCCCCTGTACACCGGTACCTGTTCAGTTGGATGGAAGCAGTAACGAGTTGAAATAAGGTGTGGCCCCTTTAAGAGCTGCGCGCGCCCTGTTTAACTGTATGTACGCCGGGTTATTTCTGTTTGATGCTTATTTTATCAGAATTTTATCAGATCTTTTTTGCCATAAAGCAATTATATCGCGAGACCTGATATCACGCGACACTCCCTGATGCTGCGGCCGGCGGCCCGCCGGCTCAAAGTTGCAACTGTGTTTTTTACGCTCACATGCGATAGGGGGGTGCGAAACGACCACCATTCAACCCGAAAAGAGTAATATAACCATTCCAATGACTCCGAAGCTGTTCGGTTGAGGTAAAAAACCTGCATAGTTCACCTAGTTAACGCTAGTCTGACTTCTCGCTCGGTCAGTCTCCCGTTTCCTCTTTCTTTGGTCCACTGACAAAGATTTCCGAGCTTTCTTCTTCTTTTACATCAGCCATTACGAAAACTTGAAGAATTCAATATCTAGCGTTATCTTTTTCTTATAGCTAGCCGGATACTGGATGGATGGGGGCGTGTATGCGTGCAGTGGCATAAAGCAATTTGTTACCTCGCGAGACCTGATATCACACGATACTTCCTAACACTGAGGCCGGCGCCCCGCCGGCCCAAAGTTGCAAGGGTGGTTTTGCGGCTCACAGGCACCAGGGGGGGGCGAGACGACCACCATTCAACACAAAATCAGTAATATAAGCATTACAATGACTCCAAAGCTGTTCGGTTAAGGTAAAAAAGTTTCTTAGTTCACCTTTAATTCAGCAAGGATGCTTTTATTGATCAGTCATGTTTTGTTTTGTTTTGCCTTAATCTTTGAGCTGATACTGTCCACAAAATTGTATGTTCCACAAAATCCAATAAAGAATTTGAAATTTAAAATGCAAAACAGTAATGTGTGGCAATGCAAACAAATAAAAACAATATTACTCAAATGTGTCATGACAATGACAGCTTTACATGGCAATAAAGTGTGCTACAAGTTTCTAGATTTTAGGAACCTGAGAGAAGAACTTAGTTTAAGTTTGTGAGAGGTCACAGGAGAAATGAAACCTAATCTAGACGTTTCAGAAACATTTCAAGAAGCCATTATAAGAGGTTTGCATCAAAGCTCCCATTAAGATGAATGACAGATGCTTCCTCTTAAGAGAATCCGGGCAGGATCTTTCATTCCTCTTACATCCAATGTTTCCTAATCAGGGCAATAAACACAATCTATATGGAAAGGTATTTCTTGCAATGATCTCTCTTATGATTCCTGCTTATCTTTTCTTGTTAGTAAAAATGAAATGTGTAGCCCTGCTGGTATTTTAACATACACAAATGATTAAAGTAGACAAACATTCTGTACAAATTGATTGTCAAACATAATCTGTGCAGACTCCAAAAGTTGTTGTTGTGGAAAACAACTCTTAAAAAAAGTGTCTCGTGTCTACAAAATTTCAGTATTCTTGATAAAATAAGCATTTTTTATCTACTCAAATAATAATTAACTACTTGCTTTGATGGAAGTCAATGGTTATCGTCAACCGTTTGTTGACGATAGTGTGCTACTGTGTACTGATAGTTTGGAGCTACTGTGCATCTGAAATCTATTGGTCTCGCGATCATTGCTCGATTGCTTTTGTCCGCCTCGCTGCCTGCTGTGAGCTGTGAATTTGTTTGCGTCGTGGCTGTCGTAGCCTCGTATAGAGTGCCGAAGTTACGACGTCACTCTGTAGGCCAAAACGCGGAAGTGAGTTAGCATTTTAGCACTCCCGGTTCCCTCGCTCTAAAGTCTATGGGATTTTTGAATGGGTTTTTGCTAAATCGCCTGAAATAAGGTCTGTGGTGAACAAAGCCTCTAAATATTTTCACGTTTTGATCTATGGCATAGAACACACAGTTATAACCTGCTTGTGGTTTTTTAAACTTTGTGTCTGCTTGTGTTTTAAAAAAACTTTATATAGGCTTCAAAATGTATAAATTTTGGATTAACTTGTAAAGATTATCTTGATAGACAAAACGTGTAAGGGTCACAACTCTTTGTTAAACACAGATCTTATTTTTTGCGATTTTCCAAAAGTCTATGGGGAAAATGCATAGCTTTTCGATCGAGGGAACCCATGCGCCGCTAGCTTCCGAGTTGTCCTACAAAGTGACGTCATTACTTCGGCACTCTATTAGCTTCGTATTTCCTTCTGCTTTTCCGTATTTCTCTCTTTTATTCTGTTCTGAACCATCAATTAACTCATAATTACAACTCGGACTGTTGGCCAGACGCGTCTCAAGCCATTATATGGCTGGAACCGCAAATACGGTTGGAACATTGTTTGTTGGTCGTAGAGCGAGACACCACTTCACTGCTGCTCGCCCTGCGATCGACTGCTTTTGTCAGCCTCGTTTGTTGGTCGTAGAGCGAGACACCACTTCACTGCTGCTCGCCCTGCGATCGACTGCTTTTGTCAGCCTCGTTTGTTGGTCGTGGAGCGAGACACCGCTTCACTGCTGCTCGCCGTGCGATCGACTACTTTTGTCAGCCTCGTTTGTTGGTCGTGGAGCGAGACACCACTTCACTGCTGCTCGCCCTGCGATCGACTGCTTTTGTCAGCCTCGTTTGTTGGTCGTGGAGCGAGACACCGCTTCACTGCTGCTCGCCCTGCGATCGACTGCTTTTGTCAGCCTCGTTTGTTGGTCTGGAGCGAGACACCGCTTCACTGCTGCTCGCCGTGCGATCGACTACTTTTGTCAGCCTCGTTGCCTGCTGTGAGTTTGTTTGTCTGCGTCGTGGCTGTCTAAGCCTCGTATTAGGTTCGTATTTCTTTCTGTTTTTCTGTATTTCTTTTTTTTATTCTGTTTTGAATCATCATTTAACTCATAATTACTCATAAATACAACTCGGACTGTTGAGCAGACGCGTCTCAAGCCGTTACCCAACACCGGTCCTTTACACCTATGGGTCACGGCTGAGCGAATCTTCTTTACACTCACTTACAAACGAACATTTTCCCGTCTATCGTGCGTCTACATTACACCCGTACCACTAAAAAGACGGTTTTTACCCAAGCCTTGAGTCATAAATTAGTATAAATATTAATAGCATCATATACCTTTTGGTGTACCTTTTGGTAATACCTTTTGGTGCAGATGAGAACAAATCTGATTTGCTCACTGTGCAGTCTGAATTAGAAGCTGTAGAAAAGCAGATCCGTGACCTTCTAGAGAGACAAGCTGAGCTGAGAGACCGGCGTTTAGCTCTTGAAACATCACGCGCTGATGCACACGGATCAGTGATTAACGTTAGTAACCCGCTGACGCCGACCTCGTCTACTCCGTGCGTTTCTCAGCATTGGTCCCGAGCGTCCAGGTCACGATCAGCCATGGTTTCATTCACTCCGGCTCCAACACACAACCACGAAGCCTGGGTGGTTCCGCGGAAGCTGCGAGCCAGGACAAGAATCTTTTTGCCCCTCCCGGTTTTCGAGATCTCCACTCAGAACCGCTTCTCCCCTCTTCGTGAAACGGAACGCGATGCTGTGATCATCGGCGCTTCCGCCGTCCGACACGTCCACGCTACGTTAGGTAAAAGTAGGGTGCACAATTAATTAGTTTAAAGTACTTAAGTTGTGCTAAATGTTACGCTCTTAGATGTAAGAAAAAAATCCCTATTATCTCTAGCATTGGCTACCGTATATAGACCTCCAGGGCCTTACGCCGATTTCCTAAAAGAGTTTGCTGACTTTCTATCAGATCTTTTGGTCAACGTCGATAAAGCATTAATTGTTGGAGATTTTAACATACACTTAGATAATTTAAATGATGCGTTAGGGGCTGCGTTTACAGATTTATTAAACTCCTTCGGGGTCAAGCAAAACGTCACCGGACCAACTCATCATCTTAATCATACACTCGATTTAATTATATCATATGGAACCGATCCAACCGATACAGATATCATTCCACAAAGTGATGATGTCACTGATCATTACATGGTAACTTGCATATTACGTACTGCTGTAATATGTCATGCTGCGCCACGTTATCGACCAGGTAGAACAATTCTTCCATCCACCATAGATCATTTCTCAAATAGCCTATCTGATCTGTCTCAGCTGCTGCCTGAACCCAAACAAACAGATGAACTAGATGAACTAACTAGCACTATGAGCACCATTCTCTCTAGAACATTGGATATTGTTGCACCCATTAAATTAAAAAAGGTCAGAGAAAAAAGTATAGCACCATGGTACAATAATACTACGTATGTTTTAAAGAGAGAAACCCGTAATTTAGAGCGTAAATGGAAAAAAACTAATTTAGAGGTCTTTAGAATTGCGTGGAAAGACAGTATGTCACGTTATAAAAAGGCCCTTAAAACGGCCAGGGCTGAGCACCTCAGCAAATTAATAGAAAACAACCGAAATAATCCAAGGTTCTTATTTAATACCGTGGCTAGACTAACAAATAAACAGACGTCGTCTGAACAAAATACCTCGTTACGGTTTAGTAGTAATGATTTCATGAACTTCTTCACCGAGAAAATTGAAAGCATCAGAATCAAAATCGTAAACGTTCAACCTTTGCTCGCGCCTTATAACTCAGCCGCAATTATCACCCCGCAAGAACAATTACAAAGCTTTACAACCATAGAACAAAAAGAGTTAAATAAACTTATCACTTCATCTAAAACAACAACATGTTTATTAGATCCTATACCAACTGAACTACTGAAAGAAGTGTTACCTATAGTGGCAGCCTCTTCTCAATATTATTAACTCATCTTTCTCTTTAGGTCATGTTCCAAGAACGTTCAAGCTGGCAGTTATAAAACCTCTTATTAAGAAACCACAATTAGATCCAAATAACCAAGCAAATTACAGACCTATTTCGAATCTTCCATTTATGTAAAAAATATTCGAAAAAGTTGTGTCCACTAGGGATGTCAACGATTAATCGACGATCGATTAATTGTCGATAATACATTTAATCGATAAAACTTATCGATCATCGATTAAGCAGGATCATGCGCGTCCGTGCTGCTCAACCGCGAAACATGTAAGCGAGCGCGCCGGTGTGGTGAAGTGTTGAGTCCCACTGAATGACACACCCCGGAGTTGTTTGTTTGGGACTATTTTACACCTTCATCATGACTATAAGTTTGCGTGTGCATTCGCAGCCTTTTGTTTTGTGCAAATGTAAGTTGTAATAGTTTATTTTGTGTACGCTTATCTATATCTGATTGGTCTCATATTGGATGCATTTGGTTAAGAATCGACGTGATCTTTAGCGCGCTCAGCTCAAACGACATTGCACGACTAATAATGACTATTGGGACTGTCATATTACACAAGATATAGATATAAAGAGAACACTATTGTAATAAAACATTGTGAATTATTTGGGTTTAGATGCCATGTCGCGTTGTTCCAGGAAAGAGCTCGTCAGAGACTTTGAGCGCGTCCACCACAACAAACGAGTCATTCTGAATCGCACGTAACTCAGTTTAAGTTCACTTGTGCATTCACGTCATTTTGTGCAGATATAATTTTGTAATATTCTGCTTATTTTGTATATATCTGATTAATATCAAATAGGATGCGTTTCTTTGAGTTAAATAAACGCTAACAAAGTGCTCAACGGTTATTCATTCAGCGCGCGCCGCTCAAGCAGAATGCACAACTAATAATAACGATGGTTAATTTGGGACTTTCATAGTACATAACATGAGAACACTATTTTATTAAATGGTTGTGAATTCATTGGGTTTAGTTGCCGTTTTCAGTGCGTTGTTCTAGCACTTCCACAACAGTCACACATTCTGACAAGCACGCATCTGCGGCGGCGTTGGTGACACATTGTATTTGTCGTTATATTTATATATTAAATAGTTAATTTAATTTATCAATCACATCAAAACAATCCTACTAAGCCTTTATTTAGATTAAAAAACATTCTTATTAATTTGGTGAGTAACATAGCTTTTTGAGCAGCATTTGCAGACCCTGTGCTGTTTGCCATTAATGCTAACGATTAATCGATTAATTGATCGTTAATTTAAACGACGATCGATCATGGGAATTTGTGAAAATTGACATCCCTAGTGTCCACACAACTCGGCTCTTTCTTGCAAAAAAACGACATCTATGAAAAGTTTCAGTCTGGATTCAGGCCACATCATAGCACTGAACCTGCGCTTGTTAGAATCACAAATGATTTACTTTTAGCTTCGGACCAAGGCTGTATCTCAGTACTAGTTTTACTTGATCTTAGTGCTGCGTTCGATACTATAGATCACACAATACTCTTAGATCGGCTACAAAATTACACTGGTGTTCAAGGACAAGCATTAAGCTGGTTCAGGTCATACTTATCTGACCGCTACCATTTCGTCTACTTAAATGGAGAAAAATCGATCATAACTTCGGCAAACTATGGAGTGCCGCAGGGATCTGTGTTAGGCCCTTTATTATTCTCAATATATATCCTGCCACTTGGTAATATTCTAAGGAAACATGGAATTAGTTTCCATTGTTATGCTGATGACACTCAAATATATATTTCATCACGGCCAGATGAATACGCTAAATTATCCAAATTGACAGATTGTGTTAAAGATATAAAAGATTGGATGACGCGTAATTTTCTTTTATTAAATCCAGATAAGACAGAGGTGATACTTATCGGTTCTAAAAACCGTCCACAAAACCTTTCACAGCACGACTTTAACATAGTAGGATGCCCTGTTACTTTATCCGCTACAGTAAAAGACCTGGGTGTTACATTAGACTGCAACCTGTCTTTTGAAAAAGCATATGTTACAAAAACAGCCTTTTTCCACCTTAGAAACATTGCTAAGCTACGTAATATGCTATCAGTCTCTGATGCAGAAAAGTTAGTTCATGCATTCATGACCGAGACTAGATTACTGTAATGCTTTATTAGCTGGTTGTCCTGCATCTTCAATAAACAAGCTACAGCTAGTCCAAAATGCAGCCGCTAAAGTTCTTACTAGATCAAGAAAATATGATCATATAACAACGATTTTATCATCACTTCATTGGTTACCTATAAAGTTCCGTATTAATTACAAGGTATTGCTTTTGACTTATAAAGCTCTAAATGGTTTAGCTCCAGTTTATTTAACGGATCTTCTATCGCCCTACAATCCATCGCGCTCTTTAAGATCACTAAATTCGAGGCTTCTGGTCATTCCTAAGATATCCAGATCCACCAAAGGAGGCAGAGCATTTTCACATTTAGCTCCGAAGCTCTGGAATAGCCTTCCTGATATTGCTCGTTGCTCAGACTCGCTCTCCCAGTTTAAAACTAGACTGAAGACGCATCTATTTAGCCAGGCATTCATATACATTTTTTATCTTACAGTTACTGTAAATTCGGCCTCTAGTTCATAAACGCCAGAGGAGAACTGGCCCCCGACTGAGCCTGGGTTCTCCCAAGGTTTTTTTTTTTCTCCATAGGGTCATCTGATGGTGTGTTAGTACACCTTTAGGTCACTGGATAGAGTTTTTCGGTTCCTTGCCACTGTTGCCTTTGGCTTGCTCAGTTGGGGATATTCAAATTAATTAACCAATCATACCATTGATCAGCTCTACCAAACTTCGATGTCTTTTTTTCCAGTAATAAACAAACACTGTTAAGTTGTTTTGATTGATAGTATGAAGCAGCTTTGATACAATCTGTATTGTGAAAAGCGCTATATAAATATATTTGACTTGACTTGACTAATGGAACTAATAAGACAATGATGATTAAGACGACGTTATAATAGTCACATAATGATAACACCAGTATATTAAACATATAATATATAGTAAATTAACACTGATTTGAGGGACATTCATATATTCATGCTATTACAAGATATTTACAGAATACAATTATTTACAATTTACAATGTAGATATGAAGATATCAACAGTACAGTACAATATTTCAAGTATGTTTAACTCAAGTGGCTCAGAACTTAGTCTCACTAGACTTGATTATGTAATTCAACTTTATTCACCTTCTGGTTTTCTATTTCCCCTAAAAACCACTGTAGGCCAAAGGTAAAGAGGACAACTATTCAAATATCTAATGGCATTCGAAAAACAACTTGTTGCTCTAAATTCAGTTCATAAATCTTGAAAAGTTTAAAAATAAGACTTACCTGTGGGAAAAGAGAGACGGGGGAGGACATGAGAATGACAGCTGAGGACAGTCAGAAGAGACAGACAGGCACAAAGTGACGTTGAATGCACCATCCTGTTGGAAAACCAAGAGGACACTGAGCACAACAGATGAGCTAAATCCAAAGACTGGTATATCTGTCGCTGTCAGGTTCTGCGTTTGTCCTTTCAGCACTGAGTAGCCCACAAGGACACCACTTCAAACAGCCAAAAGAGTCTGCCGTCATCTCATCTGTGCAGAAAAATCAAGAATGTGTTAGAAAACTGTAGGCGAGTTCTTTAAGTAATCACTTCCTCTGAAGTCCCCTCTTCCTCTTTTACAATTTTGTATACGCTTAAGAAATAGTCAAGGGATGACATACATCAGCACATGACATGTCTTCATCTGTGATTGGTGGAGGGGGATTTAAGTTAATTTAGCTTTGGATCAAACATGGAGTTGTGTTTCTCTCATCAGTGAGTGTGTAGCAGGAAATGGAAAACTCAATGAGATGGAGTGGATGAATATTATTTTTTTTTTTTTAATAATCACGTTGAATCATGTCTAATGAATACATGATGGAAATCCCCGTGACCTAAAAACAGAAAAATGGTGACTAGTGTCTTGTGCTTGGGCTACCTTACTAAACACTTGCAAACATGTGGAGAGCTCTGTTGACCATCAGAAGAAAAGAAAAAAAGGTAAGGGTACTCCAATCAGAATTTTTGGGGAAGATCACATTATCACCCGATGCTGATCATGGGGTCTATTTGAAGCCTTCTATTTATCATGTAGCATTATTTATAAGGATGCCCTGATCAGGAATTTACAGACATTAAATCAGGGCCTGAATTTTGTTTTGGAAAATTCCACCCTAAAGTGCCTCTTTTGGATTTTTTTTTAGACATTTAGCCGCAATGCATTTTTGTTTTTACAATGGGGCAATTTTGTTGCACAATAGCTTACACATTGCACAAGCTTGATTTCAAGCTTTGAATTGTATTTACAAAAAAGACAAGTAAACAGTCAGTAATAAAATAAGAACAAATAAACAAGTAGCAGCACAAATAAATGCAATAATAAAGGTACAAATGAAAAGGGCATGTGCAGTTTTCAGTTCGATTTATGTAAAAACAATGCCTCGCATTAATCTCACAGATAACAGTATTGTAAAAAATAAACTTTATTTTTTGTATTTTAACCAAGCAAAACTCACCAAAATGATGCAAGGAAGTGTACCTTAATGTTTTTTTTTTTAGCATGTTATGTTGTTGTTGTTGGGGTGTTATGGTCTCTATAATATTTAGTAATTGAATTTTTAGATAAAGCTTGGGTACATCCTATTTTTATCTCCCATTT
This sequence comes from Tiaroga cobitis, assembly GCA_030578255.1. Classification (NCBI taxonomy): domain Eukaryota; kingdom Metazoa; phylum Chordata; class Actinopteri; order Cypriniformes; family Leuciscidae; genus Tiaroga; species Tiaroga cobitis. Next base: position 16,457,387 of record CM060609.1, read on the forward strand.
TATCATCTGCCTAAAGAAAATTACAAGTCTGTACATGTGACACACAACACAAGTCACTTACAAAAATTACAAACCTCTCCAAAACCAGCTGCACGAACTGAGGTATTATTCATGTACGCGCTACACAGCACAAACGTTGAGTTACAAGAAAACTTTTAACACAAGCAATAATAATAGAACATGAGCCATAGCAGTTGTGATGCTTGCCTTAGGCGGGGTTGGACTAAACAGTAAATTGGTTTATAATATACACAGAACTAACCCTGCACAAGCAACAAGCCATTAGGGATGCTTGTTTCACCTGAACAACACAACACACAGGTCCTTATTTCCTACACACTACTCAGCAGGTCAATTTGGGTATACAAACCCAAATTACTCATTCATAATTTCATGAGTTCGCACTTTCATGTAACCAGATATGGGGCCTTTCCTCCGAGTAGGCAAGGGAGGCAGTGTCTCCTCCAGCGCAAATATTACAAAACGTGACACTAAAAAGTGTATGAATAACTCGCAGTCCGAGGGGAGGGCTCCTCCCGAACTTTGTAAATAAATTATATACCTTGTTAATAATATAGGTAGTGTGATTAGAAGAGATTTGTATTTTCATCCTTTTATATCCGGTCAGTGGCATTACCCGGAACAACCATATAAGAATTACCCAAACATTAGTTCCTTAAAAGATCAATGATGTAGTACCAGTAAAAGCAGTTTCCGTTAGTCACTTCCAGCATGATTCATGTCACGGCACCGGATCATAAGAAAACAGTGACAGCCTTATAAGACAGGACTTTTAAAACATTTTGGTTGTAAAGGACACCCTAACATTAAGATAGCCTTACAGGAGACCCCCCTTCCTAAAAGGAAAAATGTAACTACATGTACAGATTTTGAATTTATACTCTGTGAGAAAAATACTAAGCATACTATTATAAAAACATTGTTTATTGTCACTGTATTGGAGCCAAAGCAAATTATTATTTTCTTCCCACTGTTAAGGTGACACTGGAATATAAACATTTTCAATGCAATTCAAATGTATTTTTAGCACTGCACTTGCTGCGATAGTCTGTGTTACCTGTGTTCAGACATCGATTTAGAACTGGCCCACCGCACCACCACCCCCAGAACAGACACTACAAAAAAAAAAAAAAAAAAAAAACAGAACACGTCTGCTCAATTCAGTGTGTGTCGAATGAGAGTCGCAGCTCAGATCAGCAGCAGAAGTCAGATTTCATTTATCACATGACGAGAGCGAGGCGAGCTGACTGACAAGACGATGCTAGAAGATTTGGTTTCAGAGAGAAATGTAAAAGCGTCTATTTGCAATTGCTGCAAACATTAATGAGGCAATCTGTAAACTTTGCCTGATGAAAGTGGCAGCATCCAAAGGTAACACTTAGGGCTGAACGATTTTGGAAAATAATCTAATTGCGATTTTTTTAACCAATATTGCGATTGCGATTTAATATGCGATTACTTTTTAAGTTCTTTATCTTCTGTATTATTCGACAAAGACAAGCAATAAATCATTGTATAGTAGGGATGGAAATCTTTAGGCACCTCATGATCTACTTTATTTCGTAATTAATATTATTAATAACAGTTAAAAACTTTATTTGTGTAATTATACGTATTTTTAAAAAATTAATATTAAAAAAACATGTTAAGAATTTTAAATGGGCTATATAAACGAATATAGCTTCACAATATAAAAGCTAGTAAATAAAGAGGAACAAAAAAAACATATTACAAGCAATAAACTGGGGATGCACGATGATATCGGGACAACATCGGTATCGGCCGATAAAAGCTTAAAATGACCATCATCGGCATCGGCCGATATGAATATATCTGCCGATGAGCCTTGCCAATAGGGTGGCGTGTTTCCTAAGCGCACGTGACGACCGCGAACGAAGCATGAGCGCCAGCAACTTAAACTTCCAACTAGGAGTGTGCGTCTCACGGTTTTTGATCGTGGACGATTAAAATGTCTCCACGATCTGCTTTTGAAGAAAAATCATAGTATCGTGCATTCTATCAGTTCAATTCTGGCGCCTTCATCTCAACATACTGTACAACGCGACATACATTCACATCACATCACATGTAAACGCAGAGGTAGAGTTACACTCACGGGACACCGCAATTCACAAAAGTTCATTATTTTCATGTGCGTCAAAGTCTTGCTAGGTAAACATATCATTCACGTGCTGATGCGTTGTTCTAACATGCGCTTTTCTGAGCGCGTTACACCCGACGCTCACAGGAACTAAATGCCTGTCACAGCGCCTGCATACCGGACTAATCTTTCGAGTCTTATTGCGCTGATACTGTCAAATACACACGAGGTTTACATAAACAAAGTTGGTTATGTCTAAAGTGAAAGCAAACAGAGAAAATCTGCTTGTCAAATGCGTGTATATTAGACGCGTCGCGTGCAGTTCTTAAAGAGACAGTAATAATATGCTGCCGCTTGTCCTTAAAGAGATACTGCACCCAGAAATAAAAATTTTGTCATTATTTACTAACTCTAATGTTGTTCCAAACCTGTATTAATTTCTTTCTTGTGCTTAAATATACTATGGAAGTCACTGGAGTACAGCAACTGTTTGGTTAGCCACATTCTTCCATATAACTTTTATAATTTTACCAGAAGAAAGAAACTTCAGAGAGTAAATGATGACAATTAAAATTTTTGGGAGAACTATCCCGTTAATGTTAATAAAACAACACAAGTTACACAACACAGAGGAAATCACTCACTGCTCTTGACTGAGAACTTTAATAAGCTTTTTTTGCACTAAAAAAAACACACAAATATATCGGTATCGGGCAAAATTAGTTTGAAAATATCGGCATATCGAAAATCGGCTAAAATCCTATATCGTGCATCCCTACAATAAACTTTCAAATGCTTTCAGTATTTAAAAGTAGGCTGTCTGAACGTTTTCCATTCAAGAGCTGAGTGATTTGTCTTCTCAGTTTAGATACGATAAGCTGCATTCACACTAATGCACAGATCCCTTTTGAAATATTTGATATTTGAAATATAAGATGTGGTTTGTCCTGTTGGTTTAAGATATGACTGACCGTGTTTACATTCATTTCGCATCATAAAAGCATTTTGAGATGCCAGTACATTTAACCAATGAGTCGCTCACAGCCGCATGCGCGAGCGCACTTCACAAAGCGCGCGTGAGTATTTTAAATTGAAAGCAGCCTTCTCAGTGATTTTCATATTTTTAATATATAAGCCAACTACATTCCAAAAGACATAAATAATGCCTTAGTAATGCATTTGTGAGGAAAATTCGGTAACACTTTATTTTAAGGTGCTTGTAATAAGCAGTAATTAACAGTTAATAAGACACTTATAAGACCTTATAAGATGCATTTAAGCATGAACTAATTATAATAAATAAATTTAATTAAATAATACATTTCTCAAGTATCAATACATTGCACTTTTAGAACAGCCAAACAAACATAAATGGTAACACAAACTCCCAGTCCCTTAAAAATTGACCTTCCCAAGAGGGAGTAGTTTCCCTGATCTCTTCAGGGCCTGGACCTTTAATTAACCCTTATATGAAGTAGTTAATGCTTATATGCATCTTATATGCATCTTATAAGGTCTTATAAATGTCTTATTAACTGTTAATTACTGCTTATTACAAGCACCTTAAAATAAAGTGTTACCGAAAATTCCGGCGGGCGAGAGCGCGAACTGCAAGAGTACATCAAGCAAAGCGGCAACCAGTGCGATAAAGCCCGCGAATGTCCTTGTAATTCGCTAAACCTTTCTGAACTTTATGAAAGATTATTTTTCGTAAGGTTCGAAAGGTTTCGCACGCGCGTGTGTGTGAGAGAGAGAGAGAGTGTGTGAGAGAGAGAGAGAGAGAGAGAGAGAGACAGAATACGGCTGTTTTCTAAAGCACACGCAGCGTCATCACGCATCCGTTTAAAATCTAAGCTCAGACTCAATTCTGAAATTATCTGAATATATTATTATACATCACATATTAATTATATATATATATATATATTACAAAATAACATCACATAAATCAAACATAAACTGTTCTTTCCTGTATGCCAGGCCTATATGCGCTACACCTGCAGACTGCTTTTCTCTCGCGTGTCACATGACCAGAGTGTAATCGCAGCTTTTGCGGTTTAAAAATCGGGTTTCATCATATCGCGATATTATCGCAAATGCAATTAATCGTTCAGCAACACTTCTAATTTACACACACACACACAGGCTGCCAAAATGGGACCCACAGCAAAAAAAAATTACCCCAGAAGCCAGACACACAGGTACAGCCATCAATAAATGGTGTGTTTGCGCGATGCACTAAATATAATACATTTTTCATTTTTCACCACATTTTAAGAGCGGGGATCCTGTCATTTATTCAGTGCTGAACATGGCGGATGCAGGTGTGACTTTTAGCTTGGAAGACATTTAGGACAGTTGGATGAACTGTCACGTCACTGTCCCGATCAGACTAGTGCTGCATGGTCACGAAACTTTATCATTTGCATGCGTTTTCAAGCCTTGCCAAATTTAAGCATTGAAGCGAAATAGAACGCGCACGCTTTGTAAGAAGTTTTGTGTGCGCGCACGCACACCCAGCCCTAGTCAGAGGTGAAACGCATGCACTGATGCAGTGACCAAATACAGTATATCTGCAAAGAAATGTTGTCTTTCAAAACGGTTGAAAGCAATCGTTCAGAGACCTCTTAACCACACTCGACAGCCAGTATGAATTGTCAGGGTGTGAATATCTCTTCAAAACAGCAGTCGCACACACCCATTCAAGCAATTGCCGCTCCCAAATTGCCGCCAATTCGAAAAGCGGACGTAAAATGCACACGGGCATTCATAAGTGATTCAAAAGCGAGCTGAAAAAGAGGGGAAAACTCCAAAGCCCCCCACCCCCCACATGCCTATTTAGCAACTTTCACAATAGATATGATTTCAAAGCAGTTTAACAGAGAATCATGCTATTAAATACATTTCAATGGTATTGATGATTACAAACATATTTAATTTGTTTCTTCAGTTAACTTTGACAGCCCTAAAAATACATTTAGTAAAATCTGCTTACTATAACACATACAATCCAAGCTAAAATCTATCCTCTTTAAGTTATAGTCAATTGAAACCCTGACGCTGTAAACTAGACTACATCGTCAATGGAATACTTTTCAACTTGGAAGGAATTTGACACTAAAAAGAAGTGTTGGATACTCCAGTGTTGATCCACCACATATGACACTCAGCTGTCTGACAAAGCAATGGAATTTCAACTGAGTCATATCTCGACTTCCATCATGTGACAGCAAAAGCTACATATTACAACAGAGCCATTCACATCTGATTAAGCGGTAGATCAAAACAGATTGTAATTTGTGTGTGAACACAACAGGTCAGATGAGTGTTTCATCTACTGATGAGTGTGAAATTGTAGTATCATAGGCAAGATCATTGAAAAGGTTGTCTTCAATCCGCTGAACAAATTCTTAAGCTTGAATGGATACTTTGACAATTTTCAATCTGGATTCTGATCGCATCACAGCACAGAGACAGCGCTCATAAAGATAATAAACGATATTTGCTTAAATACTGATTCAGGCAAATTATCAGTGCTGGTACTACTCGACCTCAGTGCTGCATTGGACACTGTCGATCACGACATACTTCTTGACAGGCTGGAAAACTGGGTGGGGCTTTCTGGGATAGTCCTAAAATGGTTCAGATCATACTTAGAAGGGAGAGGTTATTATGTGAGTATAGGAGACCATTAGCCTGATACAAAAAAAGTACCCGAAAGCAAGTACAGGTACAACTTTTACACAGTGGAAAACCAAACAAAGGCGACCCAAGCCGAGCCGAGTCGAGTCGAGTCGAGCTGGTACTGTGTAGTGGAAAAGCGCCATTTGTTAAATATTGTCACCTACATCCGAAAAAAAACGAGCACAATTTGAAAGTCAAATTTTCATCAAGCTGTAATTTGGCATGAACCAATCACTGAATAGATTTCCTTATTTAAGAATATTCTCAGATAGGCCTACATTCGCATTGAATTCATCATTTTCAGGATAGCTACATTATGATGTTGAACGAAATGAAAGATGAACACATTTTTGTCCTAATTACAAAAATGATATTCCATATTTATGTTAACATAATATAGGCCTAATTTATTTTTTATTTAATCTATGTCGATTATATGAAAAGTGAACAGCATGAGTAGCCTAAGATAGGATCATAAGATGGGTCAGACTCAGACATGATTTTGACCACTTTATTAAGTTTTGTTTTGTAGAAAGCCTTTCTTTAAATTAAATTTCGTTTTGTATAAATTGTATCTTACTTTTAATCACGGTTTCATTAACTAATTGCCTGGAATTAATAAATAAGAAGCAAATATAGCAGACATAGAATCAGGAGGACGTGGAAGCGCCGGTGCGATCTCTTGCGCGTGAACTGGAGCTCGTCTCATAAATGAACCGAAACTCGGCGTAGGCCTATAGGCTAAGGCATACTTGCCTCACACAGACATGAGAAATAAATAGAATGCTTAAAATGTCAACTTTTGAACAAAATTCAAAACGAAATGATAAAATTTTAGGGTACAGTAGCCTAGTCAGGTAAGGTCAGGTTTTGCCGATGTGCGTTATAGGCTATATTTATTTATTTATGTATTTATTTATTTTTATCCCTGTGCGCCGATCGGAGACGGATTTCACTGCTGATATTCTGAGGATACAACATAGCCATTAGGTTATACTAGGGACTTTAGCCTTTAAATATCTTTGCTGCATGCGCAGTCTCCTTTCTAGAACAGCCAAGAGCTTTCTAGCCTCGCGGCAGCAGCGCCTCGCATCGCTCATAGACATTAAAACTGATCAAAAAATGATCAAAAAACGAAAATTGATCAAAAACGTTGGTGCGGATGGATGAGTTTTGTGATGCGGTTCCGTTGCGGATGAAATAATAATAGCCCATCCGCGCATCTCTAATACGAATGTAATGTTATTATGTATGGAACATTGCGCTCCCCAACTCGCGTCGGATTTGCTCCATCTTTTGATGATAAGTTTTGAATCCATGTAAGATACACTATCATAAATAATCCATGTCATTAGAATCAATGAATCCATATCATTAGACACAACGTGCACACATGTGCAGGCAAATGTTTTTTTGTTTGTTTGTTTTTTTGCGGTGATGACGGTGACGAGCTCAGACTCAGGTTGGAGTCACGTGACCGTGGTATTGCGGTAATGCGGTAACCGTCCCAGCCCTATGTTCAGCAGAAAAAAGAAACTCAGGTTTGGAACATTGTGAGGGTGAGTAAATGAGGACAGAATTTGTATTCTTTGGTGAACTATCCCTTTAAGTATTGCTTTCTCAATAGATGATGTTCAAAGAAGAAAATAATAAGTTGAAGGTAAAGCAAGACAGAGTGCGCCTTAGGATGGGAAATATATGCAGAAATGTTACACTTTGTAGGCTAGATTGTGTGACAGGCAATAAGCTGCTGAAAAGTATCATTTATTTGAATTATACCGACCGCCAAAAAAAAAAACTGTCTGGGACAGTACCTTTGGGCTGGCAGACTGGGGTGGTGGTCGCTCTTTTCAAGAAGGGGGACCGGAGGGTGTGTTCCAACTACAGGAGGATCACACTTCTCAGCCTCCCCAGGAAAGTCTATGCCAGGGTACTGGAGAGGAGAAATCGGCCAATAGTAGAATCTCGGATTCAGGAGGAACAGTGCGGTTTTCGTCCCGGTCATAGATCACTGGACCAGCTCTATACCCTCTTCAGGGTGCTGGAGGGTTCATGGGAGTTTGCCCAACCAATCCACATGTGCTTTGTGGATTTGGAGAAGGCATTCGACTGTGTCCCTCGCGGCATCCTGTGGAGGGTGCTCAGGGAGTATGGGGTCTGGGGCCCTTTACTAAGGGCTGTCCGGTCCCTGTACGACCGGAGTAGGGATGCTCCGATCCACCTTTTTTGTTTCCGATACCTGGAATTCAGTATTGGCCGATAATGAGTACCGTTCCGATACAAACGTAAAATGTTAAAAGTACTGAATTACTTAAGCTGTATGCAACCACAGTACTATGTTGTTCAATATTCATATTCTCAGTTCTATTAAAAGTCATTTTACATCATGGCATCTTATTACATTTAAATTTACAGTCACAGACTAGTATAAGTGTCACAGTGTGAGAAAGAACATGAAAAACAGAAAATAATAAATGCAGCTCAATAACTAAGTCTCAAAAATTACTTTAGTCATTTACTGCATAGGCTACTTATCTCTCACGGAGGAGCGGAAGCATAAAAGGAGGAGCTACGACGGTGAAGGACGAGAGAGGAAAAGCAGGCCTGATTTTATGTTGTGTTTTGTTTCTGTGGCCAGCAGTCGTCCGCGAGGGGCTGCTGGCTTTTAGGGCCTGTTCACATATAGCGCTAGGGCGGTTGCGCTCCGGAGGCGTCTGTTGGTTCTTGTCAGGGCTGGACTGGGACTAAAAATCGGCCCGGGCATTTTGGCCCAGACTGGCCCACTACATATAATCATAAACACAACCGATCTTTTCATGCCCCTGAATATGTATACTAACTCCTATTAAACCCACTAATGCCATGTAGCCTAATGAGTGAGTAGGAATGATAATAGATAATTAATAGTTAATAGATAAAATAACTAATTGTAAAATACAATCAAACTAGTCCATAATGATGAATCCTAAAACAAGCTATAAGCTGCATTGGCATACCAATACCAGTGTTTGACAAGGGATTTTTGGTAAATCTGTGGTGAGTGGACCTCTGTCCCTTTAGGGGGGTTCGGGGGAGCACCCCGTACGAAAAATTGTGCTTTTTAATGTTAAATTCATCAATCTGGTGCACTTTGTGATTTAAAAATTAAGAGCTCCAACGCAAAATCAGTGTGCAAATTGAACAAAGAAAAACTCAAAACTCTTTTAGCTGTGATATAGTGTCTGTCTGCATCACACTACTACATAATAATCAGAGGTGGAAAGTAACGAATTACATTTACTCACGTTACGTAATTGAGTAGTTTTTTTGTGTACTTCTACTTTAAGTAGTTTTTAAAATCTGTACTTTTACTTTTACTTACGTACGTTTTGTTTGAAGTATTGTACTTCGCTACATTTGAAATCATATCCGTTACTGAGTAAAAAATTATAATACAAGAAAAAAAAAAAAAAAAAAAAAAAAAAAAAATCACACTCCGGAAATTACTGCATTGATTGAAGGGCGGGAGAACAAACGCGTAAAAAAGGTGACGCAGACCCAGCTGAAGCTGAAAGTGAAGCGCGCTCGAATTCTTATGAAGCGAATTATGGCCAGTATGAAAATACTTTGTAGGAAAACAGTAGCCAAAAATGTGGACGCAAAGTGGCTGCCAAACGAGGATACATAGGACACCATCCCTCCTGCAGATAAAGGTATGTCTGATTATAACTTAAGGCCGAATGACTTACGTGATGCAGAGGGAATCCAGGAATCCAGTCATGAAAATGGAATTTACATGACGCAGATGTCACGTAAAACACCCAAAAAAATGGATGCATGAATACATGGAAAGTAAAACTGTGCAATAAATCCAATCGCGACATGGTCTGTGAATATTTAAGCACAAAAATACTGCATGTAAATATATCCCTATTTGTTCTGCTGAGCTGCGCCGCTTTGTCTACTTACTGCATACTCAAGTATGCGTGACGTTCATGGTGTTTTCAGCATCTTACAAACAATTTGAGGATATGAATACATGAACATTTCCAGAGCTGCTCTGAGAGAACGCCTAATGAGCATTTTCATAATTTTATTTGAGAAAAACCATTGTCTAATACACTTTGAAACACTTTTTTACATTTTGGTCTTCACTACAACGCGTCAAAATAAAAGTTCGGTTTTACTAAGAGAAATTATGACAGAAATACATTACTATTGTAGGCATACAATAGAACGTAGCCTACTTCTCAAAATAATAATAATAACAACAATAATAATACATTTTATTTAAACATTATTTAAAGGAATATATTTTTTTGTCCATGGTTTAATTGAGTAAATCTGTTTTTGCAGCGCTTCCCCAAAAAATAAAAGGTCACAAGTTTAAATTTACATTTGATTACCACCTTTTTTGATAATATATTTGGATTAAATCATAAAAAGAAACATTAATTTTCTGAATAAAATACATTTCATAGGACAATATTATTCTTAAACATTTTAATAAATAATTAATGTTGAAAATAAGTTGTTAATCTAATTCATTATCAATTATCGAATTTAATTGATTAGACATGTTTTATTGAAATTTTAATAAACAAAACAAACAAATGGTTTCAAGTTTGTTATATTTAAAAGCATTTGTTCAACCAAAAAAAAAAAATGTTTTCATTCTAACATTTTAACTGTCATTTTAACTGATGATAATAATAATAATAACCATAATTTATTTATACAGTTTATTTAATAATTGATTAATACTGTAAACCGTGATATTTTCTGGGACATTATCATACTGTGAAAATCTCATACCATTACAACCCTACACGGGAGAGTCCCCCACCCCCGGTGTTAAAAAAGTAACTCAGTAACTTTTACTCTGAGTAAATTTTAAATGAGCTACTTTTTACTTTTACTTGAGTAGATTTTTAGACCGGTAATTTTACTTGTACTTAAGTAAAATTTCAATGAAGTAGTAGTACTTTTACTTGAGTAGAATATTTTATTACTCTTTCCACCTATGATAATAATAGTTATAATATTAATTCCATAACAGTTATAGCCATATATTGTAAAACAAATGCACTGAAAAATAAAAGGAACTTTCATAATTAGTTTTGTACTAATTTCCATGCTTGAAAGAGATAAACACATGAAAACATGGTTTACAAACGAGTCTCATTACAATTCTAATAAAATGCGTAATCATCAACTATGCCGATGTGTAAATAATGCGTAGCTGGGTGATGGGTTCCTACACTCATCGCCTCAGTGTTCTGAAAGTTGCCTTCTGCTTCCCACAGTTCTCTACACTCACTCATTCTCTCCTGATCCTCCTCAGTATCCTCATCAGACACTTGAAGGGCCCGTTTCTTTTTTTCACGCTATTTCTCTGCACATTCCTTGCGTTTCTTCTCCATCTCTGACTATTTTGACAGATACACACTGACACTGCACCCGCGCTCAAAGCCCAAAGGGGAGGAGTTTAAAAATGTGATAGGGCCAGCCCAGTGCCAATCAAGAAAAGAACCAATGGGCCGCTGATCTACGTGTTTCATGGGCCGGTCTGTTAAAAAAAAAAAAAACTACGCTGACTTTTTTTGTCCAATGCATTACACCGGCATAAAGATCCCAGCGCCGCCAATTAAGCAAAACTTAACGAATGGGCCGCCGATGTACGAGTATTATGGGCCGTTTAGACAAAAACAATTTTTTATATATTTTTTTAAGAATGATCTGTATCGGCCCAAAAAGCACGTCGGCCCACCAGGCAAATGCCCGGTATGCCCGATGGCCAGTCCAGCCCTGGTTCTTGTCACGTGACCTACGGTGAACTTGCGGCATTCTGAAAAGTTGAGATGTTTTTATCTCGATGCGGCGCGGACGCGCTTGGAAAAAACGAGCGCATCGCACCGCGATCCGCGTCGCTTCCATTATGAGCGCGTTATATAGTGCGTATATGATACTGCGCGCCTACATTTGAAATGACGATCTTGAGCGCGCAAAAGACGCGATATGCGAACAGGCCCTTATACTTTCATTTTTTAATGCGTTTTATTTATTTATTAAAATGTTTGAATGTTCACCGGTTCCCGCCTCCTTCCCATAACATCTGAACTGGGTTACAGTCAGCAACACATATGGCATCTGAATATATATTTATTTATTACATGGCTTGGTTGAATTCAAATGTAGAATGCGGTCTGTTATCAAGAAATATAGCAGCTGGCGCTGCTAAGAAATCTCTGTAAATGCTTCATAAAAGTTCGAATTATAATACTAAAAATATAATCACCACTTCTCGGAACATTTACTTGGCATACTGCAAACTACATTGGAACTTGTTGACATAAGTATTGTGAAATACCTCCAAATCACAAATGTTTTGGCTTGCTCCATGCTGTTCGCTGTTCACGTTGCTAGCATGATGTCACACACTGCGCACAGCACAGCGGCGGCGCGAAAGCTTTTAAGCGCCGGCATCTCCATAAACTTTTATATCGCCTAGCAGATCGGGGCAATTGTCGCCTATACCCGATCTAGAATTTTATTCAGTATCGACCCTGATACCCGATACAAATATCGGATCGGAGCATCCTTAGACCGGAGCAGGAGCTTGGTTCGCATTGCCGGCAGTAAGTCAGACTTGTTCCCGGTGTCAGACTTGTTCCCGGTGCATGTTGGACTCTGGCAGGGCTGCCCTTTGTCACCGGTTCTGTTCATAATTTTTAATGGAGAGAATTTCTAGGCGCAGCCAGGGGCCGAAGGGTGTCAGGTTTGGGGACCACACGATTTCATCTCTGCTTTTTGCGGATGATGTTGTCATGTTGGCCTCATCAGACCAGGATCTTCAGTGCGCACTGGGACGATTTGCAGCCGAGTGTGAAGCGGCTGGGATGAGAATCAGCAGCTCCAAATCCGAGGCCATGGTTCTCAGTCGGAAAAGGGTGCCCACTTCAGGTTGGTGGAGAGTTCCTGCCTCAAGTGGAGGAGTTCAAGTATCTTGTTCACGAGTGAGGGAAGGATGGAACGGGAGATGGAGGGAGACAGGCGGATCGGTGCAGCTTCTGCAGTAATACCGGTCTGTCGTGGTGAAGAAGGAGCTGAGCTGCAAGGCGAAGCTCTTGATTTACCGGTCAATCTACGTTCCTACTCTCACCTATGGTCTTGAGCTTTGGGTCATGACCGGAAGGACAAGATCCTGGATACAGCGGCCGAAATGTGCTTTCTCCGCAGGGTGGCTGGGCGATCCCTTAGAGATAGGTTGATGAGCTCAGTCACTTGGGAGGAGCTCAGAGTAGAGCCGCTGCTCACATCGAGGGGGGCAAGCTGAGGTGGCTCGGGCATCTGTTCCGGATGCCCCCTGGACGCCTTCCCGGGAAGATGTTCCGGGCACGTCCCACCGTACGGGGAAGACCTTGGACTCGCTGGAGGGATTATGTCTCCCGGCTGGCCTGGGAACGGCTTGGTTGTCCCACCGGAAGAGCTGGAGGAAGTGTCTGGGGAGAGGGAAGTCTGGGCATCTCTGCTTAGACTGCTGCCCCCGCAACCTGGCCCCGGATAAGCAGAAGATGATGCATTATTGGGACTTTTTAAAGTTCATCACATCAGGTCACAGTGACCAATGTGCACGATGTCAAAGTGCAGAACAAACTAACAGATGCACTATTGTGGTTTTGATATCTTTAACAGGTAATCACTATCTCTACCGAGGTAGGCCTTAAGCATCTGTACATTAATTCCTCTTAGCAGAAATATAACAGCAAAACACAGAAAGATGGAACCCTATGTATAAGTCACAGTCACATTTACACCGGAACCGGGCAATAAGGTTAAATATAGAATAAGCGTGCAAAAACACTCAAGAATACAAATACATGTCGAATAAAACAAATAAGATAAATTATTTTAAAGTAAATTATTAACTGATACTTAAGATATAAATAAATATGAAGATTAATGTATAATGGATATATTTGTAATATAGTGAAAAAGAAGAAATAAAATAAATCAGAAAAGATTTGGTGCACATTTAATGGTAAGTACTAGTGATGCGCGGGTCGTCTCATAACCCGCAGGTCGGGTTGGGGCGGGAAAGAAATTGTCACTTTATTTGCGGGGCGGGTTGGGGCGGGTTATTAAAAGCGAAATTTAAAAAAATCCATGTATGTTGCGTGCAATTTCCAGCCTATATTATTTGGGAATATATATTTTCATATTTTATTAGGTTCTTTGATAAGGTTACAATACGAATGCCGTAGCAACGTAACTTGTGTGATTTCCCCAAACCTTTGGCGTCACGTGACACGTCACGAAAGCGGCGCGCCAAGCAGCTCCCGCTGCCAGCCACGACAACAAGAGCGGAGAAATAAAAGTGAAGATGGAAGACGAGGTGCGGGAGAAATTGAGGTCGGGAATTTACATAATTAAAAGAAAAAAAGGTCAGGCTGCTAAATCTAATGTTTGGAACCGGTTAAGAAATACTTGCAGCAGGAGACAGTATCGGCTACGTGAAGTGCAACTCGTGTGAAAAATATACAAACAGGAGAGCCACAAAACGGGCATTTCCACTTTTCCAGCATGTCAAGCCATATTTGTGGGGGATCTAAGAAATAAAAAAATGTTTAGCCTATTAGATGAATACAAAGGCTGCTTTGTAAATGTTGAATGTTTATCATTATCTAATTAATATGACCAGATTTATGGTTCATATTCATAATCGTCTGTTGTTGCAAGGACGATGTTTACAGGACGAGTTTACAGATGTTTCCAAGCACTTTCAGGCTGAAATAAAGGCTGTTTTCATTTACATTACAATACCTAGTAGGCCTATGTCTATTTAACGATCGCGGGTGCGGGGCAGGTTGTAAAAATAGATACAGTGGTGTGGGGCGGGCTAAATAATTTCATAAAAGCAGGACCCGCGGGTTGGAAAAAAAGCCGACCCGCGCATCACTAGTAAGTACGACCTGGTGAATCGGGAGATATTTTGTTAAATAAAATTGAGTGCATTTGTATTTTACTAAATGTCTTTAGGCCTATTTTTTCATAACAAATAGGCCTACCATATAAACAGTATGTTGTGGTTAACATAATTCATAGGCCTACTATGGAAGACAATTTTACCCTGTAAATTTTTTTACAGTTGTAATTTTTTGGAATCAAATTCACTTTGGAACAAAAATCTGCCTTTAAACTTGAAACAAATGCAGAGTTGCCAATCCTCAGATAATATCTAATTAACTGACCTAATATCAGTTAATATCATGATAATTATCGACTGATATGAAAAACTTTATCATGATATTTTTTTTGGCCATGTCGCCCAGCCCTACTCACACTTTTTTACACCTCTTTTTCCACCTTTTACACTCACAGCTTTACACACCTATTTATTTTTTATGACCAGCGCTAAAACAGGGAGTTTCATGACACTTTAAGACAGATTGTTTGTTGAGCCAAAGGCAGGATCAAACTGGTACAAAAATATCCACACCACGGTTAAATTAGGGATAGTTGTTGTTTTTCTGGTAACAACATTGTAGGAATGTCCTTACAAGCAGTACACTGTAAAAAAATAAAAATAATAATTTACAGGAAAACCCTGGCAGCTGTGGTTACCAGAGTTTTCCTGTTAAATATACGGTAGCAACGTTTTAGGTTTTACAGACTTTTACCCGTATATAATTTTACAGTAATAAAGCGAATTTCATTATCTGATATAATGTTAGTTTACTGACCTTTTGAAATATTAATATCTGTTTTTTCCATTGTAATACACTGGCAGCCAACAATTAAAGGAGTGATGAGAGTCAAATGGTCAATCACAGCTCATCATAAGCAGCTCTTCCACAAGAAAGTTAATACTAATATATAGAAGCTGCACAGTTTCATTCACACAAACATTAAACACCATCATGGTAACATGTTGAAAATTAAAAAATGCAATAAGCATTAATTTAACAACATTAAATGTAACAATAAAACCCTAATGTACATAACTGATTAGAAAAAAACTAAGAAAATTATGAAGAAACAGTTATTTAAAAACAAAATACATCAAATGTGAAGTGTCACGCAGGGAATTGTGGGAATGTCAATTTACATTTTTTCACTGTAAATTATACAATGACTTGTTCTTTTTCAGTTCCAAAAACTGTAAATTTAACGGTATTTTACAGTAAAATTACATTAAATGTACATTACAGTTATTTACCGTATATAGTAAGGAAACTTTCTGTTAACCAATTAACAGTTTTTCACTGTAGCATTTTTACAGTCTTTTACCGTTAAAATCACGATAATTTTTTACAGTGTACATTTTTCAATTCTAGCTATTATGGTCCCACAAGTTCTTTACTTCCTAATTTTTACCCCTAATTTTGCCAATAATTTATGCTGACACATCTATTCTGTTGCCCACTATAAGCACACTGGGCCTCATATTTTCAAAGACTTGCATTAAAACATAGGATGTAATCATAAGGTAGTCATCTTAATATAAAACGCATATTCATTCGAGAATTGAAGTCAGCTGCCAATGACAAAAAATGCCCTCAGCTACTTGATAAATAATTCACAACCTCTCAAAATGTTTGTATCAGGACTGTCTGAAAGATGACACCTCTAGTGTGTGTAGGAAGTCACGCAAGCCTGATATAAACACAACACACATTGCATCACAACCTGTCGGCTCTTTCCATACCTACCTATACATAAACATTCAGAGACATGTCTGTCATACTATAGAGATTCTAAATTACAAGCTTCAGGTGCAGAAACGCACACATGTGCACCAGTGAAACTGCAGTGGCCCTGTGCACAACTTGAGTCAGACTGAAAACTACTGAGACAAAGACTCACAAGATAACAGTTCATTTAACTGAGAGAGTTCCTCCTATTGTTTACCGTAAGATCATTTGCTTCTTTTCATATCCGTATCTGTTATTTAAAAAAAAAAGGAGATGTAGACTGTACCGCCTCTCACCCTTCACTTGAAGATTTTGTGTTCAGATTTTGTAAACTTATTTCCCATATAGGTCCCTTTAAAGACACAGTTTTGAAATCTACTGATATTTATAAATCAACATAATTGCCAATCTAATGTGATATTTTTCGGTAATTACATTTAATTCTACCGCAAGACACAAACAGCCCTTTTCATTTAAGAAAATTGTGAATGGACTAATTATGTGCATTCTTTGACATCAAATACAAAAAAGTGGCAGGCTAACACTTTACAATTAGGTCTCAATTGTTAACATTAGTTAATTAGTTAGGCTTATTGAATTAGGAATCCTTGCAATATTTAAAATGGAGAATTGACATGTCCCTGAGGTAATTTTTCATTGGAAATTTAAGGGTAAAAACCTTTTTAAAAAACGTGATGATCAAAGCAGGTCTGACTGTTTAGGGAGAATCTGACCTTTTGAAGATGAGCAAAGACTGTGGAGACTAAAGTCTAGTGTCAAAAACACGAGGAAGCAGTCTTCTAAGGCTGCCCATGGAGCAAAAAAGGTTCCCTTTTCCCTTAAACCTCAGTCGCACGTATGCAGAAGATAGAAAAGCGATAGAGAAAAAGAGAACTGAAGGGAGGGTGGGTCGTAACTAATGGGGTGAAGACAAAATTATCTCTCCATTTCACACAAATGCACGAAGCTTAAAGGGGTAAAAGTTGCCGTAGTTATCCCCGTTTGCACAGATCTGCGGAAAATTAAAAACGCTGTATTATGCTTGCGTTGGGTATCGTTTGGGGTTTTTACGATACCGGTGCCAAATCTATACTTTTAAAACTGTACCTTGTTCCTGTTTTAGACTTCGTGCATGTGTATTGAATGTTAAATAAGTTAATAATGATAACAAGATTGTGTTTATGTGTTTATCATGGCTCCGTGGATTTGCACTTAACAAGCCTAGGCAGTGAATGAGAGAGAGATCGACTTAGCGTGTGCGATTACATGCGTCTGTCCTTCAGGTCAAGTCCTGTTGACAAACAGGTCAACTGTTTGTTAAGGTCTATATTTAAAAAAAAAAACGGTTTGCCACGTCCAAGGAATGTGAAATCTTTGTCATATCATCCTTTTAACGTTTAAGGGTATTTCCTGGTGTCAGCGCTGGTCAATCCATTAAATCAGTGCCATTGGTCTCTGTGAAGTGAAGCATCAGTTTCAGCGTTGCCCATGCGGCGCATTGCTGCTCAGTCGAGCCTTGTAAAGTGGTGCTCAAAGTTAAAATAATTTCAACCTTGTTTCATTATATATAGCTTTGAATAAATTTACGTTTTTGAACATGTTCGTTGAATGAACGGTTGAATGACTGACAAAGTCAGTCCCTTGCTGCCACCTCGACAGCTCAGGCACTTAAGTGGCACCCGAAATCTGTGTTTTAATTCGGCCGGTATACCGGTCATATAGATGGCACCAGGTTTCGGTACCCAACCCTCATTATGCTACCCTGCCAGTAGTTGACGATGTCACTTTGTAAAGAAACACTATGCACCTATAGACTGAACAAGTAATATGCATGACGTCAACTTTTTCACAAATTTGCGTTTTTGTTGTTTACATGTTGATGATAACAGTATTGTTTTCAAAAACTTGATTTCAAAAGCTTGCATTTTTAGGCCGCCAAAATGCTGTTCTCGTAAATGAACGGCCAAAACGCAAAAAGTTTTCAGTTTTTTGTTGAAAACCATGTCATGTAAACAGCCCCTCAAGAAGCCCCTGAGATTTGAAGCTAATATTTCAATAATTTGACCATGTATTCACATTTTCATGGTTCTCTGGTGTTGTTTAATGGGCACACTTGCACTCATGCAGGTAAAAATAAAAAGTAAATAAAATAAAATGAATAATGTTTTTTTTAATAATGAATTATTGTTAGCTTTTAATCAACTCTCAAACCCCAATTTGGGAAAACCTGATCTACCCAATGTCTAGGAGGGATCTCATGAAATCAAAAAGAAAATACATTTTACATAAAGAAAGTAAAACCTATTTTTCTAGATTATTGTTTGCACTCTTGACATTTTTAGGACAATTTATTCCCAATTATTATCATTATTACCATAACACATTTACTTTTATTATTCCCATTATTATCACTGATTATTCATTACTCTAGTACAGTAGTTTTTCTGTATTAGAGTAAAAAAAGATAATGTTATAATATGTTATTTCTATATAATGTTAAAATAGTAGTATAGCATAAATTAAAGCATGACAAATAATACCATGATGTATTATATATTTATATATTAAAATACTACATAATATTTTGAATTTGAAAAATAAACAAAGATAATATGAAAATTAGAATTGTTGTTCATTACAATAATGAGAATTTAAGGTTAAATGTGCTTAACTAATAAATTGCAAAAACTATTAATCACAAACACACACACAAAAAAAAAAAAAAAAAACAGTTATGAAGGGGAAAACAACTGGCACAGCATAAGCCTTGCGTGAAGGGGAAGCATTAAAAAAAATATGCCTCCAGAAGAACATTAAGTATTAAGGAAAACCGGTGGTGGCATTTGCGTGCAAGCAGGTAACATCTCGGTCCATGGAGGAAAAGCATTATGAGTCAGTGAAGGAGAAGAAAATTGCTCTCCCAGTGAAAGCTTTAATTCCCATGTGCAGTTGCCATGACTACAGATGATGTGATTACAGTGAAGTTATGAGGTTTGTGTCAGCCAGTGTGCTGATGCACTATAGTATAACGCTAGCTGTCATGTGAAGGAACAGTGAGAATGCCACATAGCCTATTATTTTAAGTGTGTTAGTTGAATCCAGCAAATAAAAAAAACAGTCGGTGATACTACGCCATGCATGCTGTGATGTAAGGTTTGTTTTGAGAGAGGAATGAAAAATTATGAAAAAAAAAAGACAAATCCCATCACAATCTGCACAGTACAGGTGATTTGAGTCTCTGGATAATGTTTTGAGGACAGACAGATCTGGCAACGCTCCGATTAATTTCATTGCACTATAGCAAAATACAAAGCTGGAGCTTCCTCAGACACAACAACACTTTTCTGAATCATTTTTGCAATGACTTTTAACCAACTGATCCCAGGGTAGGGGATGCATGAAGTCAGTTCTCCTCGGGTTCTACAGTGTCTTAAAGGGATAGTTCACCCAAAAAATAAAAGTTTTAATGGGAAAAACACACACAATGGAAGTCAATGTCATCAACTGTTTGTTAACGACATTCTTCAAAATCTCTTCTTTTGCGTTCAGCAGAAGAATGAAATTCACAGGTTTGAAACAATGCAAGGGTGAGTAAATGAAGAAGACTATAAAAAATGGGTGAACTATCCCTTTAACATCACCACAGGTGTAGTTAATCACATAATTACAACGACAATAAAAATACTACTAACAATGATTATAGAATAATATAATATGTATTTTAATGTTTTTATATTTTGTAAACGTATTCTGTATTAAAATGATCAGAACTGTCTTTCAATGACTGGTAATTTAACACTGAAGGGTTAGATACTGTACCAGTATAAACTGCATATTGTACCTAATTTCTGTCCAAGTGTGCATTACTGCACTTCACTGCAGCCCAGACTCCAGATAACAAATGTGCACGAAAACACCGGCTTGATAATCAGAAGTAGATTAGATCACAAGCAGCTGATACAGGGTTCTAAAATAGAAACGTAAATTTAGAAGTGATGCCTTTTAAAAACAAACATGATGTGCTGTTGATGTGTTATTTGATGCATCTCCTCAAGACCTGAACAACTGTTAAGTTTAAGAAAGCACAAAAACTTTAAACTAGACTTTGCAATCAGAAATGTTCAACGTTACAACAGATCAACCAAATTACACAGGCAAGACTGAAAAACACGTCCTGCTTACCACAGACATACCCAGGGTGAAAGCACGTGTTTCTCTCTCTCTCTCTCTCTTTTGTTGCAAAGTTTCTACACTGTAAACATAGCCTACCACATTCAAACCATCGCAACATAATAACGTTAGTCAATGTTTCACGCAAAAGTTTTCACTGTAGCCTACAACTCAAATCTGCATTTGCATTGATTTGGATGCATGCTCAGCACAAACATACTATCAGTTATCGTCCATAGTTTTGGGATTTGCCCATGTCCTATCCAGTCTATCGTCAAACACACTGAACGAGGCATTTACTTGACTTCATAAGGCTCAGCAACGATTCAACGGTTGTACTCACATCAAAATGTGCTTCTCCGTGATCTGTTATGCTGCGCTCCGGTGTTGATATGATAGTCCTCAGTCCGTGTATATTACCGTTTCTGAATTAAGAACAACCCCCAAACTGACGTTACTACTCGAAGTAATTGAAAATCTGAAGCACAGTCTGTGTTTACTGGCAGAATTCTCCCCCCCTTTTTTTAAGTAGCTCGTTCTCATGTAAACGCTCGTCTCTCTCCCTATCTATTGTGTCCACGCTGTGCTGTTGATAAGTAAACGCCGTTTTCCTAGGGGAAGATACAGGTCAACGACATTGCACCGCTACACTATACAACAGTGCCATCTGGCCGTAAGACACGGAACAATATAAAACATAAAACAATCAAGCTTACAAAAGGGGGTTTGCGCATGAATGTTATTGAAGATCCATTTTGAGGTTTTCTTATTGTGAGCAACGTTTTAAAAATTAAATAATCTTTTTTACACTCACTCTTAAAAATAAAGATTGGAGAGAAAATGGAACCATCGCAAATGGGTTTTTGTCATAATTCCAAAGAAGAACCATTTTGGGTTCCCCAAAGAACCTTTCGGTGAACTGTTCTTCAAATAACCTTTTTTTTCTCTTAGTGTTTTTATTCTACAATTTACGTTACTTTACTATAGCCTACATTTTAATCATCTAAATAACCATTTTCACTATAAAGAACTATCTGTGCAATGGAAAGTGTTCAAAGATGTATCAGAGATGCCAATAATATTTTTAAGAGTGAAGGCCTAAACTGAAGAAGTGTCCATTCATTCATTCATTCATTCATTCATTCATTCATTCATTCATTCATTCGTTCATTCGTTCATTCAAGAAAAAACATAGACCATCTTATAAGACAGTTTACTGGTTCCTTCATAGAATGTAAACTGCATATTTCAATGCCAGATTATTCACTTTAAATAATTATATAAAGCTTTGTGGAAAGCACTTTACAAAGCCTTTAATAGTTATTTTAAATAGCCTAGGCCTAGTTCATTTTATCAAAGGCAAGGGTTTTAAGGGATGGGGTTTTCAGTCAGTTGTGGGGGTCTAGTCACCTGTTCTTCTTTTTCAATGTAGACTCAAACATGGCATACTGTCACAGTTTCACCATTTTGGAACATTCTGAACAGGAATATGTCACGTATTAGCCAAAAACAGTAAGGTCTAGGCTACGTGACAAGCTAGTTTACAAAGGCTTTGTTATTAATACTGTGGATAATTGCCTAGGCCGGGCATTGTGCAATGAGCTATGCTGTCGAACTACTAAATAGCACTAAAATCCAACAGAGATTCTAACTAAAACATTTTAGTTAACTTTACTTAATGTCTTAACTTAATTGTAAAAATCTAGTAATCTGTACTATTCACATACTATACTTTGTTTACTCCGAACCCAAGTTAAGATGAATTGATTGGGTTGAGTGCGGTTTTTGAGCCCGGGAACTTTTCACTCATTTCCGCCACTTCTGCAGTTATTTTTCTCTGTTTGCATTCACTGAATTCTACATTCAAGATGACTTTGGCCATTTCCCAATGTCATCTTGAATGTAGAATTGTCAATACAACTGAAAAATTTGAGAGAACATCACATAAATTTACTTCATAGATTGATGTTGATTTTCCTAAAATATTTTTAGTCACCATTATGGTGATTAGTGATCCCTTTGATTGGACACTTGGAACTTCATTTACTTTATTGTAATTATCTTCCCATAATGCAGCGATGCAACAAGATATCAGTTATTTGGTGTCAAAGGAAGAGAAGTTGCATGCAAAACACAACAATGGTAACAATTAAACTAAGTAAATGATCAAATCCTCTCTACAGTTATTTTTTAGTTACTAGAACTCTTGTGTAAGTGAACTATACTAACTAAGCATTTGTCAGTATACTATTCCTATTTCACTTTGCTTGCTTTTTTTAAGGCAATCATTTCCCTGATATTTTCCTAGTAATGTGAACTCTATGAGAAGTTAACTAATGATTTTGAATCAACAGTACTTGAGTATACTTGATTAACAAGTTTTCTATACAAATGTTATTAAGTTGTGCCAACTAAAAATTAATACACTTGGAAATTTTAAGGCAATCGGTTTCCTGACTTTTTCTAAGTCAACTTATAACATTTTACAGTGTAACAACAACCTGCATCGCATCATGAACTACCTCAGAAACGAGAATTGTTGGCTGTACAAAAATGTGCAATGTGATTGATGTAAAATCTGATTTAACAGGCCTAGCCTATAAATAGAATTGAAATCTTAACTTGGCCTATACATATAGCCTACACAAACAAAGTATCAATAAGTTGTGACATATTTTACATTTTGATTTAACTTAAAAAATATGTTAAGCAATTTTCAACTTTTTTTGTTACATTTTTTAAAGTAAGTTTAATGTATCCCTAATTTAATTTGAAATGACATCCAAGTTGATTTTACTTAAAAAATGAAGGCAGCAACTTTTTTTTTTTTTTTTTTTACAGTGCATAGCTAAAGGAACATTTAGCCAATAAAAAAATAAAAAAATCATGCACTTACCTGACTTTTTCAAGACAGCAAGTTGCTGTTCGAACTTCATTGGCCTCCGTTTCTCTTTTGCTTATCAGGGACATAGGCCTATTTGCTTATAAAGGGACATCCAAGGGGTTGGAAACCTCAGTTAAGCGTTCGCAGTCATCTAAACTAAAACAGGCTTATAAAAGGCACACGTGTTATCTCGGAGCAACACTAAAACTTACCAAATCCGTGATCGCGAATGTTTATCAAATCTGCCCACTTCAACGCAGCAATATTCGTCCCTAATGGGAACGGAACGGTGAGAGTTGTCCTGCCATCGCACTGTCACGTCTGTGCATTCAGTGTGGATTTAAGCAGCCTAAATGTAGCTAGATCTCATTATTCACTTGAGAGAACCAAGTGATTACTTTTACAGCTCTCTGAAATTATGTCCCGACTGGTAGCCTAGCTATCCTATTCAAACAACATTTGCAGAGCAATTTATTCAAGCAATATGTTCAATAATCGCTAAGACTGTCGTCTCAGGCTTTCATTGATAGGCTATAGGCTAATAGGTAGGTCAGGATCGAGCACGACAGGGGAGCAGGTAGTAAGATTAGTAATATGAGCAAAGAAGATTTGAGGCTTAGCGCCGACCTCAAAACTGGCTTTTACGCGCAAATGGTTCCTTGCGCTTTTCAACGCGAACGTGTTCTGTTGTGTAGGCTAGTTTATTAATGGCTGTAATAATTGTGCTCAAATAAAACCTGTTTATTTAGGGTACATTATTTTAATTTAATTTTTCAGTGTCTGGTAATGCTCACTCAGAAGTTCTGGATAATCGAACAGAGCGCGGTTGGCAAGTGTGATAAAAGACATTCTTCCAAAATTCTTTGGAGTTGTAGGTTAACATCCATCATCAAAGGTATGACTAGTGATAACGTCTTTTTATTCGTGTCTTTAGCCTAAACACTTTATAGGCTCAAATGCATTGTGCGCATCGTGCCGGGGAGTCGCACATTTAAGTCGAGCATGCCTTTATTGCTAGTTGGACGCGATCGCTTATTACGATTTTCTTTCCCACAATAATGAGGATTGAATCCGTCTTCTTTTTTCTTTCGTAGAAAATGTCCACATTACACCTGTCATGTTTAGGAATGTTGTGCTTGGACACCAGACTATTCCAGAATTGATCAGAAATGCCAGGTCGAAAGTAGACTACATAGGTCTGGTGAGTGAACATAACATTTAGTTTGGGAAAGGTAGGTCCTACCTGCAGTCGTTTTTCAATTTCTCTATTGTTTATTTAATACATTTAAATACATTTTAATTTCTTACAGAAAGGAATTGTTAGTGAATTTATTGATAAAAAGCTTTTATCTAGCATAAAGACAGCAAATTTGCCTACTTGTTTGTAGTTTTGTTAAATTACATTTCACTTTTTAAGCTGTAGGCCCTACATTCCATTTTGGCGTTAAAAGAACAGCATGGCAACCAGAATTATGAAAGACTTTTAACTTTGTTTAAGTTGTCTTAAGTTTGTAGCATGCATTTTGCACTCTTAAAGAGAGAGTAAAATAAATTATATAAACTATTTTGACCTGAATCAAAATAATGCCTTACACTATCCGATGTGTGTGAAGCAGCGTCAACGAGTGAACTTTAAACAACAAGAAACAGGCTGTAACAAAATCAACAATAATCCCTAAACCCATTAACTTTTTCTTTATTTCTTAGCAAACAAATCAAAATCAAGTTGTTAAAACAAGCTGCATGGTCAACACTTAAGATATTTGAGATTTTATATTTGAGATTTTGTGAATATGTATGCTTTTGTGAGGAGTTAAAAAACCACACTGCAACAAGACAATGCGTGGGCCTGCTGTCATCTGAACACATCTGTGGTTAGACCAGAGTATAAAGAGGTGCAATACACAGCAGGATGTTAAACATGAGGGTCTCATGAAACAGATTGAACTGAATCTGCTTACATTCACATACAGATGTCCATTCACAATGACCCAATGGCTTTACAACAACATTGATATAAAACATTTTACTGAAATAAAATATTTACCCAAATAAAATGGAGCAAACATAATCACTTTGAAACATGTACTCCCATAAATCCTAAATAACCAAATTGGTGTTATGATTTGAAAATACATTTTTGACCATACATTTAGACACCGATTAACTTATAGCCTAGTGTGATGTATGGATAAATTTTTTATTTGCATTTACTTATTTATAGACTTAAATTACTTTACAAGCTGGTTTGTAAAAATCAGTAGGCCTATATACTATATTTTGGTGATTCGCTTATCGTTAAGAAAATCAATATTCGGAAAGTTTCTCCCTGACAAACTTTTTTTTTTTTTTTTTCATATCACAAAACTCTCAATACTCAAGACAGGCATAATAAAATGATTTGTTTTAGTATAATTTAATGATTTTTTTTCTATGTAAAGAAATATATTTGATATTTATAGAATGGAATTTTAACATGACGTTGCACATATGACATAGGTATTTGAAGTGCAGGGTGGGGAAATGTTTTAGACTCAGTTTGCGAGCGAAGGTGTGGGCGTTCAGCATTGGTCGTTGTTCTCTCACCATACTGCTCTTTTCATCTCAAACCCGAGAGGTTAGATCAAAACAAGTAACAGCATCCAGAATAACAGCAGACTGTCAGACACAGTAGAGTCAACCGACAAAAAGAACACCTGCTCATTCTGTTGACCTTTCAGGATAAAAATCTGTAGATTTGAGCAGTACAGACTAAGCCACACCAATATGCAATAGTGACTTTATGGATGATATATATGAACCTGAGAAATCCAACCTGAGCTCTTGTCTTAGCAATACCACATCGGCACAACTTCCTTTTCGGCCTAATGCATTGGCATCTAAAACATCAGGAACGAATAGTGGCAGGCCTCTGCGGACTGACACATTGACTAAGTTTATTTCCAAGTTAGTAACCAAGAACTGCAGTCTTTCTAGGACAGTGCTTCTCAAACCTGTACTGAGGACCCCCCACCACTCCACATTTTGTATGTCTATCTCATGTCTATCTAACACACCTGATTCAACTCATCAGCTTTAATTGGGTGTGTCTGATGAGGGAGACTTCCAAATGTGCAATGGTGGAGGGTCCCTAACAGGTTTGAGAAGCTCTAGGAGTCCTAAGAAAAGTGATATGGTACCATGGCCCAATGCTAGAAGTAAAATGCTATTTTATCTTGGTAACATGTAGACTAATTATTTAATACCTTTGAGGGCTGCAGACCACTGGGAAAACTGTAATGCACAATGTAAACATGTCTTTCCATCTACAATCTTGGTGTATCTTTTGCACAAGTTATTTATATGGGCTAGGCAATAAAGGTCCACCCACTGAGTACTTCTTAAGGGATTCTTTCTTTCTTCTTTTGTTTCTCCTTGCAGGCCATGTTCCGTCAAACTGGGTGGCGTTAAGATTGCCGTATTTAGGCTAGTTAAAAGTGGCATACATCTAACTTCTTTCAGATCTTTGGAACTGCAGACATGAGCACCTCAACGCATTGTTGGATATGGTTATGTGTTTGCATTTTTGCTTCACACAGTAAGTTATTTGACATTTTTGCCTGCATTTTTAACAGTTGAGAATTAGAATATTCTGTCGCAAGAATCTCACCTCATTAATTTTAAAGAGTAACTATTTAATCTGATATTCTAGTCATTATGTCAGACATATTTTTTTTTTTTTAAATGTCATTCTCTCGTTTGCAGCTACTTGCTCATTCCTCTTGTCTCAGTCACCGGACCTCACACACGTCTCAGTTGGTGACACTGTACAATTAAGATGTACATTTGAGCACATAGTTTCTTACTGCTATTCTGCTGCAATATGGCAAAAGCTGAACCTACGGACTGGTAGACTCACACCGACGAGGTCTGGCTCTCAGTCCGATTCACTTCAAAATGATGATAAAACTTGCGTTGTTACTTTAACAAATGTAACACAGAGTGATTCTGGTTTGTACTACTGCATTGGCCATTATAACTCAATGGGTATTGTCGGCAGTGGAAGCAGGGTGATCGTCACAGGTAAATCTGGGGTTAAATCTCATCAACTTTTCTATGGGTCACGGTCACTATAACAGATAACATTCTGACTTGATGATATGTGTTGTAGATCACTCTGTTGTGGAACCAGAACTATCCATCTTATACTCAGCATCAGAAACTGTAGCACTGCAGTGTCTGGTGACCGGAGTTGTCCCGTCTCAAGTGCAGGTGTTCTGGAGGATTGGAGAAAAAGCGCATGTTGGATGGACCGAATCCGCCTGGACAGACTCCACTGATTCAGCCACAGAATTCACGCGTGCTCATCTCTCTATTTCTGCAGACGAGTGGACAGAAGCCGATGAAATCCAATGCTTTGCTGAATATAATGGCAAGAACATGTCCAAAACTCTGAAGCGATACGGTGCGTATAAATGATAAAAGTCTCAGAGAAACATATCAGGAAAAATAACAGGTCTATACCTATTATTATCCAGTCAAGTTTAAAAATGTCAACCGACGATTTTATTCAACCTACTGTAGAAGAAAGTTGCATTGGAACTCTGAAAACTATGAAATCGAGTAAAAGTGACAAACTGATTTTAAACAAATGATGATAACCGTTTACAGTAGAATACAGAACACTGCCCACAGCATTTTGCTTTTAGTTATTAATTAACTTAATATGCATGCATATCTATTAATTACTATGCTCATTGCTATATTTCAGTAACCCAACCAATCTTCTCCTGGCTTCTGTACACCGGCTGCGTTGCAGCGCTCCTTACCATACTTATAACAGTCATTATGTCTTTAGGATTGTACCGAGGTGAGAATTTGGTGCTTCTGATTTTGAGGATGTTTAAATATATATGCCCTAAATAGTTGGGACTTGCACTGATTGAGGTTTGAATTTGCAAAACAAATGCCTAAAAATGAGTTTTGTTTTGCTGGCTGGGCCTTTTTCAGGTTTGTTTGATTGGACTTTACTGAGTAAAGTTGTCTGACAAACAATCCAACATAACCTTGTATGTTCACAATGTTGATTAATTTATGTTGATAAATACAGTATGACAATCTTATTGAAATAAGCCTGTGTAAGTCTTCAGAAATTCCATATTAGTAGCCTTTTACTTATAATAAATCATTCAGAATATTCATGTAGTTAAATATTTTGGAGGAAATGTGTATAAATGTGCACAATTCATAAACAAATGCAGAGCCAAAATTATTAGGATATATATTTTAAAACTATAGTAACATCTATCAATTTTGCATGAATTAAAAGGCACCTTTGGTAAAATTGTTCAGCCGATATATGATACATTGTGGCATATTTTTTATTATATTCAGTAATACATTACATTTTTTCATTAAATTCTCAGATATGTCGGCGAACAAAAAAAGCAGAGGGTCAGTATTTCAACTTCTACCCTATAAACTTCAAAAAGTGTATTTTATGAATGTAATTGAAGCAACTTAAACAAACTGTTTTTTATTTTATTTTTTATTTTTTATTTCAGTCTCACAAGAAAAGATGCCCACCGCAAAATTTCATATGGTAATGTTTCCTTTCAAACCTACAACTATAACATGTATGCTGTATTCTAATATAATATATGCAATAATAGCCGTAAAGTAATAAGAGTCAAGAAAAAAAAACTGCAAACACAAAATGAAAGTGTCTATATTTATTTACCCTTTAACAGGCAAACAGAACACACTGAGAGAAGAGAGTTCAACTGTTATGGTAAGAGGCACAGAAAATTGTGAAGACTGAACTAAACTTTTTACTGCATGTGTGTTTGAAAATGACTGCTTTTGCTGTTTCAGAACAACTATTTAATGTGTGCTATTTAGAACATGAGAACAGGAGGTTCATGTTGCATAAATGCTGTTAAAAAAATCAGCAGACACAATTCTAGTGAGATGAATAATTAACTAATAAGCAAGCTCTAAATATGTATTATGAACAAGGCTTGCGATAATATTAAATGGAATATATATATATATATATATTTAAGTATGTGGTTATTGAAACTTGATCAAAATATGTTTGTTAAAACTCATTTGACATCATATGTGTGTGCTTTTTTTGTTATATTGGTAAACAGAGCCGGCCCGAGCCTTTTGGGGGCCCTAAGCAGAATTTGATTTGGGGGCCCCTCCCACTACGCGGAGTCACCTGTGCTTGACGATTATTGACACAAATATCACGCAACAATGATACATTATAAATTAATACAGTGAGGTTATGTATAAATACAAAATAAATACTTAATGAAAAATAGATAGCCAACTTAAATATTTTTTTTAAACTTTTACTTTACTCTTTTACTAACTCTATGAAACTTCTTAAAACAAACTGTCTCAAAGCATATCAAATAAATTATTTGCTAAAATAATGACAACTGAGAAATCAAAAACATAATAAGAGCAAGGGTTCAACAATGACAATTATTGTTGAAAACTGTAAAAATATTCTCAATACAGTGTCCACAAAGTCTTTTTTTTATTGGTATTATTGTAACAGACTTTGTTAGATTGTACATGACAGAATCCAACAAAGTCTATTACTATAATACCGGTAATGATGTACTGGCGTTCGTTGTGTGTATGCAATGTATTTTTCCCCTCTGGGCTTGCCGTAGATAGGAATGGTTCAATTGCTGCACTAAACATACCGTAAGTAATCATGCAAACATACTTTTATCTTGCTCTTTTTTTCTCCTCCTCTGTCATTTTCTTCGTTCTATTTTCGGCACCAGAGGGATACGTCCTTTTTGACATGGGTGACATGGCTTAACATTACCGCGAGTCCGCGACTATGCGCACGAATTGTCTATGCACGCGCGAGGTGTCTAGATTATGCGCATGACTTAAACGCTGGCAGACACAGCAGCAGTTGTAGGGTATTGATCATGAAATCAGAATGTTCTTTTATTGTCTTTAATTAGTCATTAATTCATATTAATTCATTCATTTATGTCACTTGTTTAATTTATCTAAAAAAAATATTTTTCGATTTTTCGACTCGATTGGGGGGCCCCCTGGTGGCCAAGGGGCCCCAAGCAGCCGCTTAGTTCGCTTATGCCTCGGGCCGGCCCTGTTGGTAAAAGTTTTCTTGGAGCTTGGCAGATGTGTCACTATGAATGTCGTGGAATGGAAAATAGCTGTGTGCAGATTCTTTAAATATGTTTTTTTTTGTGTGTAATGTATTACATGACTCTCATTTGATTTCGACTGATCAATTGTGGCATTGAGCAGTTACAAATGTATGTTTAATGACCAATAAACTTCAATCAATAAGAAAGAAAGGTTGTGATGGAACTTTATGAAGTCTTGTTAGTGTCTTCACTAGTTTCTACTCCCTTTTGTATAGGATTTATTTTGTGGTTTTTGACCAGTAAACCATGTAACCTTGAACAGCAGATTCGATTAGACAAAATATTTTACATATACAAAACTATGTTTTTGCAAACTTTTAACCAAAAAAAATTTGTACTAACTTTAAATAACTATATTTTATGATCTTAAAATTTTGTCCAGTGTTTCTCTGGGGATCTCATCAGTCAGGGACAGGATACGAGTCCATCAAAAGAATAAAGGTAAAGCAAAGCAGAATTTTATATGAATTATGTGCAACAGCAAATAACCCTTGTAAGGATCATTCTCACGTGGCCTTGAGATTTTCATTCTTTCTTTTTTTTAGGGTGCTATAGTGGAGAAGGACATGTCGGAGTATGTTAAAAATGACTGAAATAAAAGTTAGAAAATTAAACATATTGTCTTAATACAATAAGATGACCTCTTCTTGTTTTATAATCATGAATATTTATTAGTTAGAAAATGTAGGTTTTCCTGTATGTATTTATGTTATTTTAAGTTTGTTTATTTACTTTTTGTCCCCCTAATAAAAATCTGTCCTCTTGAAATTGGGTTAAATCATGCCTCTTTGTAGACCATCACACTTTCTAGACCATTTTCCAGAGTAGTTCATATGATGTGAGAAATTTTTTTATAAGTTATATTTGTCCTAAAATAGGCTGATTACAACCTTAATGGCATCCTGCTATTAAAAACGAGGGCATGAAAATGAGGAGAGTGGCACCAATTTTATAGTCTTTTGTAATTCTATAGCTTTTTTTGTAAAGTAAAACATGAGCCCGTGAGGTTGTTCATAACGTATGCATATTTTCTTGTGATGGGTTGAAAAACCACAGTGCATGTAAAAAGACAATGTATGGCCTCTTGTTGTAGCCTTCATACTCTCAGTAGTGCTTGTGGTTAGACATAAGCTGCATAACAGGATGTTAGATGAGATGAACTGCATGCACACCTGCTTTTGCTGTCCATTTTTGCAGCAAATCCACTGACATTAATTAAGCCTTGATTTGATGGAACTGGTTATGTTGGACCTTACACCTTTGTATTGATACATAATGTTCTCATTTGTCATCAGTGGTGGACGAAGTACACATACAATGTACTTGAGTAAAAGTAAAGATACTCAAGGTAAAATATTAGTCAAGTAAAAGTAGAAGTGCTGCCTTTAAACATTCACTTGAAAGTACAAAAGTATTTGCCTTCAAATGTAGCTACTTAAGTATCCAAGTACTTAGATTTTTTTTATGGCTATAATGTCCTATTCTAATTTGTCACACGACTCTTGCTTAACTCAGTCTAAGTGAAGACTAATGTCACTCTTGGCACACCAATCTATTAATGAAATGACATCAATGAGTCATATATATATATATATATATATATATATATATATATATATATATATATATATATATATATATATATATATATATATTTGAATTGAATTAATTTTTTTGTGTGTTTAATTTTGGAGGGAAGGGGACTGTTCCCATAAGGTATAAAACATTTACAGTATTTACTGTATATATTTTTCTTCAGCGCTATGGTCA
This sequence comes from Tiaroga cobitis, assembly GCA_030578255.1. Classification (NCBI taxonomy): domain Eukaryota; kingdom Metazoa; phylum Chordata; class Actinopteri; order Cypriniformes; family Leuciscidae; genus Tiaroga; species Tiaroga cobitis. The sequence goes on from CM060609.1 coordinate 16,489,877, forward strand.
TAATTATTAACATCTTAATGTTATGATACATTCACATAAACCTGCACAACGCCATTAAATATATATATATATATACACACAGACACACACACACACACACACACACACACACACACACATATATATATATATATTCTATATTATGGGAGCAGCCAATTTCCCTCCAAAATTAAACACAAAAACGTATTAATGCAGTGTGTCTGCTAGGCTACTCCCCAGAAAAAAAAATCTATTACATGCAAGTAATTTTAGTGGCAACGTAAGCAATGTAGCTACATTATGCGTCAATACTTACCGATAATTGCTGCAAAAATAGCTGCTGCTCTCTGTCCCGCTTCAAAGCTTAAAATCATTGTCAACGCGATTTGTTTGGAACTATTGAGAGCTACACGAATAACGTGACCGCGCGGCGGCGAGTTAACTGTCACAGCCATCTATGTTCGCAATAGGGATGGGCGGATCGATCCTGTGGTATCGATAGATCGATATGCTCACGCTACTCATTTGGCATCGATTTCCTTAAAAAAAATATCGATATAAACTAAAAATATATATATATATATATATATATATATATATATATATATAATATATATAATATATATATAAATATGTATCACTTTCAGCTGTTTTAGATTACTTCCTTAAATTACTATGTCCCGCGACACCCCTGGCTGTACCTGGCGGCGTATTGAGCTGGCCCATGTCACGTGACAGGAGACGAGCGAATGAGCGACACAGCCGACGATTACACACACACACACACACACAGTCCAGTACGAAAGCGGGAGTCGGAGGGAAAGAAGAGTTACAAGAGTATAATATTATGGGAGACAAAAAACGAAGCGTGGTGTTGATGTATTAGTTTTTTTTCTTTTTTTTTCTTCTTTTAGCTTTTTCTACCAAGATTGGTCTTTTTTATTTATTTTTTGAGAAATAAGAAAAGTGGAAATGTGTATTATTCATATTTAATTTAGTTTATTTCATTCATTTATGTTATTTAAAATTTAATTTTATTATGTATTGACCATAATAAATTTAGTTTAAATGGTCTGTATTTGTCTTGTGATTTGTCTTAAATGTAATAATATTTTTAATGACAAAACTTCTCAATATGAAACGAACGGTATCGGTATCGATATCGATGAAAATGCAAGAAAAAGTATCGGTATCGTATCGAATCCTAAAAGTGTGGTATCGCCCATCCCTAGTTCGCAACTCTCATATTAACGGCTCTGGTTCGTGCTTAGTAGATAGGCCTACCGCCAAGGCAAGTTCAAAACAAAGCGCGCGCGCTGTATACTGTGATTGGTGGCTCGTTTGACCAGTTACGTTTTTATCCACTCATAAGTAAAAAGGAACGACTGATTTTGAAAATGTAGTAGAGTAAAAAGTAAGATATCTGACTTTGAAATGTAGCCTAGTGGAGTTAAAGTAAAAGTCTCCCAAAATTTAAATACTTGAGTAAAGTAGCCTACAGATACGCAAAAAGCTACTTAAGTATACAGTAACGAATTACATTTACTTCGTTACTGTCCACCACTGTTTGTCATTCATCCCTACATGACCTAAGTAACCACATTAACTAATTGGTCGGAGGAAAAATAAAATTAGACTACAAATTAGTATTAAATCACTTGAACATATTTTGAAATATAATGAAAAATATAGTTAATGATATCAGATCAGAGAGCAAAGTTGGGAATATGCTACATTTGTTTTCCTCTTTTATATTATGCAGATGTACAGATCTTTCAATGCCAGCTCTGAATTAAGAAATTTTTTTTTTTTTTTTTGTATAGCCTATCTGATTGTAGCTACACTATTAAGGGAGATTATGTCCATTTTACTAGGTAAAATGTCAATCTTAAGGGGATAGTCCACCCTTACAAAAAAGTTAATTCAAGTCTACTTAAAATATTTGAAATTGAATTAAGTATACTTCATGTAGTATGTAGGCCTACTATTAGTACTTGTAAGTGTACTATTTTAATACTTGGAACTAAACTGGCCCACATACATTTAAGTATACTTTAAGTGTAACAATAGTAAACTTTGAGTACTAGTTTACAAATAGTTTTTCGTTTGGACTACAACTATACTACAAGTAAACTAACTGGTATAACTTAAAATCATACTTAAAGTGCAAAAATAATAGAGTTAACTGTATACTGTTCCCATTTAATTTTTAGACTTGAAATGTACCTTTAACTGTATTTTAACTCTTTCCCCATCAGCATTTTAATTTTAAGTTGCTATAGCCAGCGACAGCATTTTTTGATCATTTTAACAAAAGTTCCATGGGCCCCAGAATATTTTGTTTTATGGATATCTGAACATGCAGATTGAGTTAAGTTCAAGAATAGGTCAAATATATACTAGACTTTTCTGTCAGAAAGTCCAGTAATTAAGTGTAACGTTATATTTCTGAGAAGTAAATAAAGTTTACCTATATTTAAGTATATAGACTAAAAGTACTTTCTTACACTGTAAAAAATTATGCAGGGGGGTGTTAAACCTGTGCAAATCAGTTATATTTTACTTAAGTATATTAGTTAGCAAGTAAAATATATAAAAATGAGTAAATTTTAACTACACTACCTATTTATTAAAAGTATTATTTGCAACATTAAAAGAATGAGTAAAACATACCCCAATATATTAGTTCAGTGGTCACAAATTGCGCATGCGCCAACTTCAACGTCCATGCAGGAATCACGGAATTCAAATTCAACGTCTTCCAGCGGGACCACGAAGTGTTTAGCTCCAGGTAAGTTTATTTTGTTTGTTTGTTGTTTATTATCGTTTTGATATAATATCATGCAAATGTTAACTTATTTAATAGTAATATTTACCATTTGTAATTTTCTTGCTTCTTTTATCTTGTCGGCGCCACACCCTAACGTTAGCTGATAGTCTGAGGTTGGTCGATTTTGCGTTGATAGCGAAGTTACAGGGTCTTATACACCTACAAATGCGAGTAAAAATCTACATTCATAAGTAAAATATTAGCTGCCATGTGCCATTACCATTAGTGTTATGTAAGTTATTACATGGCTGAAATTAGTGAACAGAGAGCAGCGCGCGTCTGTGTGTTTGACAGAGAGAGACTGTTGACATCCTGAGGAGGCCATAACGACAGAGAAAATAACAACAGCAGTAAAGCTGTTAACGTTAATGTGGTTTGCTGGACAAATAATTTTAAGGTTTCCTTGCATTTATACGATGAAATCTGTGTTAGAAGGGATCAAATCATAAAGTACTTTTATTATTTACGGATATATGATAATTGTGTGCCTTTCTGTGTGGTTCTTTCATAAATGTCAAATGTTCATTCTTTCATGTATGTCAAATTTGATTAAATCGTGATCCATTCCATATCCTCCTTTACAAATATTTAACGTACACAAAATTGTTCATATGTTATGCTAGCATATCACCTAGCTTTAACTGCTGCTCTCCTCTTTTGATTTTGCATGATGCAGATGTAATTCTGCATCATGCAATAGCAGTGTTGTAGTTTTTTTAAGCAAGATGCAGCTTACAGTGATTTAAGCCTAAATGCAGTTAATTTATGTCTTGATTAATTCTATAATCAAAAATGTATAATTAAAATGTCTTACTTTTTTTCTTCCACAGAAAGATCTTTATGAAAACATTTGAAGACAGTGCAAGAAGAATATTATAAGTTCAGCCATGTTTCATCCCATGAAGGCGTTTATTTTGAATGGGAAGTGTTTGAAGAAGTTTTATAACGTAAGTGGTAAAACTTTACAATAAGGTTTCATTTGTTAACATTAGTTAATGTATTAATTAAGATGGACTATTAATGAGCAATACAGTATTTATTAATCTTTACTAATCTATATAGATTAATAATTTTAGTAATATTAGTTCACAGTGCATTAACTAATGTTAACAAATTATTAATTTATTAACATTATTATTAATGTTAACTTTTTATTATAATAATTTATTGGTAAATGCTGAAATTAACATTTACAAGATTAACAAATGCTGTAGAAGTGTTGTTCATTCTTCGTTCATGTTAACTAAAGGGATAGTTCACCCAAAAATTAAAGTTGTAATTAATTACTCACCCTCATGTCGTTTCAAACCTGTGAGACCTTCTTTTATCTTCAGAACACAAATAAAGAGTTTTTTTTTTATGAAATCTGAGAGATTTCTCTCCCTCCATTGACAGTCTAAAACTACCCCATTGACTCTTCAAAAAGTTCATGAAGAGATTGTAAAACTAATTCATATGCATCAAGCATTTTAGTTAAAATTTTCTGAAGAGAGACGATCACTTTATATGACAAATTAAATTTAGGCTTTTATTCACATAAACATTGGTCAGCGAACAAACAGAAGCTCATTGGTTCTTGCTGAAGCTCAAACTTGCTGCGTAACTCGAGAATGAACCTCATTGGTTCTCGCACATCAAGGGAACATGTTTGAGCTTCTGTTTACCATAAGTGTGAGTTGATGAATGTTTATATGTGAATAAAAGCCTAAATTTAATCTGTTCATCACATAAAGTGATTGTCTTTCTTCAGAACATTTGCACTAAACCACCTAATTCAAAAGGATTAGTTTTATGATCTCTTTATGAATGTTTTGAAGCTTCAAAGTGATACAGTAGTTGTGTAGACTGCAAATGGAGGGACAGAAATATCTCAGATCTTTATTTGTGAATGAAATTAATACGGGTTTGGAATGACATGAGGGTGAGTAGCAAGATGACAATTTAAATTTTGGGGTGAACTAACCGTTTAACTAATGAAACCTTATTGTAAAGTGTTATTACGTAAGTGATATGAAGTTGTATGTCGCTTAAAATTGAATGTTGAATAATGGTTATTTTTTACCTACATTAATTTGTGTTAAGTTTATAAAAAAAATTAAATGTTTGTTTGTATCCATATACCGGTAGCATGTCAGTCCTTTGAGGTAAATGAGATCAGCCTCTGCTCTTATTTCAGATCCAGTGTTGAAACCATTGTCATCACACATTATACATCAAATTGTGTATTTCTTTGTGTTTGAAATAAGAAAATGTGTGAGAGATTTTAGACTGTTGCTTTTAATGTATATTCTGACTTCCCATTATTTTTAATGGACAGTGTTGAAGAAGTTGTATGTAACGTGAGTCATATGAATGTAAGAGGGCTCTTTTGTAGTTCCTTTGTTAGCTTGAAATGTTTGTTTATTGGTCAATAAAAAGTAATAGATGAGATATCCTGTGTCTGGCCATTTTTAGGTAAATTTAACCATCTCTGAATAAGTAATTTTTAATTATTTCTGTTGACTTATTATTATTAAAAAAAATTAAGTAAATTGACTTTTGCCTACTAAAGAGAGTAATTATTACTCATTAATTAGCTGTGTATGGTATTGAGACATATTAGGTAGGCGTTACCTAATTTTGTTTAGTATGTCAGAGCCATTAAATGTAGGTACTCTTTATTCAAAAATATGGGATGAAATCTACCCAAACAAAGTGAGTGCAAATTGTTACCTCAATTTTATTGGGTAGATTCTATAGGTTTGTTTTTACAGTGTATTTTTGGCTTTAAAAAAAGTATACTAATAGAAGACTTGAAATAATCTTTTTTTTAAGGGCACTCAAACACCGTTTAGTCTTTCTCTCATGCCATTCCAAACAAAAGATTTTTCTAATATTTCAATTGTTTTATCCATATGAGGTCAATAACAGCATTGCATTAGACAAAAGCATTCCACTGAAGAAAGTCATGCAAGATCTGAGTATTTTAAATTTTCATATGTGTTAACATTTTTTTAAACTATTTGTGTTAAAAAAATTAATGTATCCGAATAATTTGTTAACAACATGTTTTCTTTACTTCAATGAGCTTATTGTTTCTGCCTTTGTATTAATTTAAACAATGTATTAAAATTGTGTTAGCTAATTTGAATATGTACATTTGCACAAATTGTATTGTAGACATGCATTTTCTATAAAGCTGCTTTGAAACTATATGTATTGTGAAAAGCGCTATACAAATAAATGTAAATTGAATATTTTAACACGACGTTACATAATTTGTATTTTCTATAGCGTGACATTCCACACATGTAGCTATCTAAAGTGCAGTGTGGAGAAACGGATATTGTCAGCTTGTGAGCGAAGGTGTGGGCGTTCAGCATTGCCCGTTCTTACACCATACTGCTCTTTTCATCTCACACCATAGTTAGATAAAAACTTGTGACAGCAGACTGTCAAAAAGAGTAGTTAACAGACAAGAACAACTTCTCAGCTTGCATAGATTGCTACACAGAGAAACAAATACTAACTAATCCTGATTAAACTAATCCAAGATGAGACGTTGAAATAGACTGCTTGTTTTTCAGAGACACAATATAAGTGCTACTTTGCAGCTTATTTGATTAAAGCATTATTACGTGCATAATAAGTTACCTTATAAGTTATAAGAGTGTAATTTGCAACATAAAGAGATCTAGTATTTCTGTGTATGCTTTGCAACAGTGATTTCTAAATGCTAGGAAGGTCCACCCACTGGTTAGGGGTTATTTTTGCAAGTAAATGAAACTCTTGTGTACTGGCATCTTTTGGCATTACGATTGTGACCTTTGAAGGATATTAAAAGGTGCATCAGAGCCTTGAAACCGTTAACATGAGTACCTGGACGTGCTGTTGGATTTTATGTTTTTGCATGTCACCTTTACAAAGTAAGTATGCAAGTTAAGAATGTCATCACATTTATCTCAGCTCATTAATATTTCATCATGTTGAATATTCGTTTTAAACTGGCTTTTATCCTCTCGTTTACAGCTACTTGCTCATTCCTTCTGTCTCAGTCACCGGACCTCACACACGTCTCAGTTGGTGACACTGTACAATTAAGATGTACATTTGAGCACATAGTTTCTTACTGCTATTCTGCTGCAATATGGCAAAAGCTGAACCTACGGACAGGTAAACTCACACCGACGAGGTCTGGCTCTCAGTCCGATTCACTTCAACATGATGATAAAACTTGCGTTGTTACTTTAACAAATGTAACACAGAGTGATTCTGGTTTGTACTACTGCATTGGCCATTATAACTCAATGGGTATTGTCGGCAGTGGAAGCAGGGTGATCGTCACAGGTAAATCTGGGGTTAAATCTCATCAACTTTTCTATGGGTCACGGTCACTATAACAGATAACATTCTGACTTGATGATATGTGTTGTAGATCACTCTGTTGTGGAACCAGAACTATCCATCTTATACTCAGCATCAGAAACTGTAGCACTGCAGTGTCTGGTGACCGGAGTTGTCCCGTCTCAAGTGCAGGTGTTCTGGAGGATTGGAGAAAAAGCGCATGTTGGATGGACCGAATCCGCCTGGACAGACTCCACTGATTCAGCCACAGAATTCACGCGTGCTCATCTCTCTATTTCTGCAGACGAGTGGACAGAAGCCGATGAAATCCAATGCTTTGCTGAATATAATGGCAAGAACATGTCCAAAACTCTGAAGCGATACGGTGCGTATAAATGATAAAAGTCTCAGAGAAACATATCAGGGCAAACGTTTTGTGTTATACTTTCCCATTTTATTCTCAGTTTTTTTAAGAAATCAGAGATTAGATTAATTGTCACACTAAAAGGTTGTCATAGTAACTAGAACTTTTTGATTCAAAGGGCCATTTATGCAATTAAAAAAAAAATTGGCAGTGGTTTTGTGTGTGTTACAAACACCTATCAAAACCCTAATTAAGTGATTCAAAATTATTAGAAAAGGGCTAAGAAGAATAAGTTTAATAATCATAATTGAATCTCTGTTGTGTGAATAAAATGATACATTTTCGTACATTCAAGCAAGATCCATAGGCCTATATAAAGAATACCAAAGGACTGAACCTCGGTCTCCACTATAGAACACTGTACTTACTAAATATTAATTATTCATTTTATTGTGATGGTTAATCTTTCAGGATGGAATCAAAGGACTTTCTGGCCTCTGTACTGTGGCTTTGGGGCCGCATTCCTGACTATGGCTGTGGTCTTCTCTATTTGTTTATGCCAAGGTAAAGATTTAAATCAATCTGAAAACCTTTTTTTATTTTATTTTTAAATATATTATAGCTAAAAGTAAAACTAATTAAAACTAAAAGAACTAAAAGCACATCTGGGGAAATTTTGACCAATTTTTATTTTTATATTTAAATTCTTAATTATTACCATTATGTTTTATCAAGTCTGGTAATCTGCAGTAAAAATGCATAATAAAAAAAGCATATAAAAAAACTTGTGGGTACTGGAAAAAAACGTGGGTTACTTACAAAATATTGGTAACACTAATACAATGAGATTTCATATTTTAACATCAGTTAATGTATTAACTAACATGAACTAACAATGAGCAATACATTTGTTACAGTAGCCTATGTATTAATCCTTGTGAATGTTAGTTAATAAAAATACAGTCGTTCATAATTTGTTCATGTTAGTTCAATGTTGAAATTAACATTAACTAAGATTAATAAATGCTGTAAAAGTATTGTTAATTATTAGTTCATGTTAACTAAAGTAGTTAACTAATGAAACCGTACTGTAAAATGTAAAAAAAAAAAAAAAATCTACATTCCAATTTTCGGAGATGCACAAATTTTTTTATAAACTTCAAACTTCTAAGGACACTATAGGGTCATTCTGTGTCGAATCAACCAAACTTCGGAAACGTCCCCAGCTCAAATGTTTTTTCTGAAGAAAACATAAATAGTGATGAAAGCCAAAATATGAAATAATAATCCACTATTTTGTAGAGAATGATTTTTTTTTGGAGCCAAATTACAGGGGGGTAAAATTGACTTTAGAAAGATGGCATTATAATTATTTTATTTTTACACAGAGATTGGTAGGTCTATAATTGTTTTTTGCCCCAAGTTTGCATGACTGCAACTCAAGAAGTATTAAAAAATATTGTAATATCCTTTTAGATTTTGTTTTTAAACAAATATTTCTTTTGGTATCTTCATTCTAAAGGCCCTATATGGTTTGATTGAGATTTTAATGCAGCTCCATAAGCAAATTGGTGAATTGAGCACATTTTCAGACAGTCATTAAAAACCAAGTGTGGGCCACTTTGCATACAGCAGATACTTTTTTCTTTTAAAGAGGAATATCTAAACAACAAATAATGTTGAAACTGAAATGTATAAAAAAAAATCTATCAACACAATTGCATAATATACCAGTCTGAGTGCCATAAACACGTTTTTTTCTAAAGTTTTTATTACTCAAAAAGTATTCTACTGTAAACTGTACTGTATGCTATTCTTCTGTGCATATGTTATAAACATGTAGTCATCTTAGTGCATTAAATCTGCCAGTAGCTTCATCATAACACATAATTGCATTGAATCTTTTTATTAAATATATTGTATTTACCATTTAACAGGTAAACAGAGTGCAGCGACTGCAGAAATGTCATCTGTAATGGTAAGCATGGTATAATCTAATAATTATAGATATGTAAATATGTTTTTTTTTTTTTTTATCTTGACAAAAAAATACTTCAAAGTCAAAATGATTTTTTCAAGTATAGAGTCAATAATAGTTTTGGTGTGGATATTAAACTTCTTAATTTTTTGTCTAGTTTTATCCTGTGGATCCCATTAATTTAGGACAGAATTTAAATCCAACAAGAAAAAAAAAAAGGTAAAAAGAAAATGTATGTATTCTTTTTTATGTGAAACAGTATACAGTGGTCGATCCTTGCAGCCTGGTCTCATTGTAATACATAGGTATTAATACGTAATTTTCAAAGACACAAAACATACTTTTTTGTACTTCTGGATATGAAACATATAATATGGACGTATCTGCAACATTTAAATGTAAAAATATATTTTGAGCCACCAATCCTACTACTACCCCTAAACCCGCCCATAGCCATTTCTTAAAACTACATAAAGTTATGAAGAAAAACATGACAGACAGACAAGTATAAATCACAAAATATTAATTTATTGCGAAAGCAGTACCAAAAGTCACTCAAATGACTATGTATTGCAGTCGCAGTGCTCTCTGGCGGTATATAATAGTTTTGTACGAGGTACAGAGCAGAATTTAAGTTACATGAAAATATTAATTCGGCTTCACTCTGTGAAGGCGCACATTTCCCAATTTCATGAAACACGGCATGTGTATTCTCATGAGATCACGTTGCACAGCCCAGCCTTGTGAAGAGCACTGTGAGATTTTCTTCAGATAATCTGTCCTCTTTTTCAGGGCATCAATGGAGATCAGTGTTATTTAAAGGAATGATGGAGTATGCCACACAATTATTGAAATGAAAGTTAATTATATTGAAATTTACATCCTTCCAAAGTTGTTGTTAAGCCAAAATTATAAGAATAATCTGTAATATTGTTTGATTATGTCTCCTCTTGGTTCCAAATAAAGATAATTTTACTTTTTAAAACTGGAATCACAGCAGAAATTGCCTTCTGTCTTTGAATCTTTTGTTAGGATGCCAAGTTTATTATGGTGCAAAGATTCTTGAGGCACCTCTTTTGAATATGCATGTGCACAAATTATATTTGAGAAGATTTCTGTCATGATCCTGGCTCTCTTCCTTCTCGTGTTTTATTGGTCTCTGTCTCCCTCTTCTGGTCATTCTCTGTATCTGTTCCCTCTTGTTCGCTCTCACTCTTCATTTACCACTTATCTTCCCCAGCTGATTCTCTGATTCCAGTCTAGAGCTGATTTCTAGTCTCTCGTGTTTCACTCGAGTTTGTCGGATTATTGTTGACCGTTCGTTACCGCTGTTGAACTCTTGCTATTTGTTATGTCCTGTCTAGTCCAGCTGTCTGTTATCCACCTGCAACTTTACCAGATCAGTGGTTACCTGTGTTGAGTCCAGAAGAGGTGTGAGGGATGAGAGGCGTGTCTGCGCTTCTCCAGTTCTCCTTTGCTCTCCCTTCACCAGTCCATGAGACCTGATGCGTGCGCTCCTCTGTTCCTTCAAGAATATTTTGAGACTATTTCTGTTGATCGGCCGTTGCGGCTCTGCCTTGATTTGATTTTTGATTTGATTTATTTCAGATTTAACAAACAACATAATCCAAAGGATAAACATGTTAAAGTGTAAACACTTATTTCCAACATGGTCCTTGGTGTTAAAACACTTAACACAAAACAAATACCCATTACAAGTCAAAGACAAAAACATTTAACACAAATCATCCAAAATTCAAAAAACATTCTAAAATCATAAATTCCTAAATCACATAAAATAATCAGTCTACTCTAATTAAAAAGATTGGCTACTCTCTTCCATAAAAAAGCCTTAACCTGATGTCTAAAAGCCCCTCTAGTATTTACATTTTTGAGGGAAAGTGGTAAGTTATTCCATAATATTATACCTGTATAAAAAAAAGAACTTCTAGTTGCATTATTGACTCTGGGCACTTTACAAGAATGAACACTGGCCCTAGTGTTATGATTATGCTGTGTATTAACCATTTTTTATGGGAGTATAAATATTTGGGAGCAGAGCCATTAATGACATTATACATATGATTCAGCTTTAACTGCTCCACTCTAACATGTACTGGCAGCAGTCCCACCCTTTTAAAAGCATCTCTACCAATATGGGTCCGGGGGGGTGCTTTTAACAGGTAGCGGATAACATTATTTTGCATCACTTGTAGACTGTTTTTAAGTTTAACTGATAATCCACAGTACCAAGCAGAGCATGCATAATCGAAATGACATTGAATCAATGATACGACCAGTAATTTCTTGATAGAAAAATCTAAATGCCTTGTACTGCGATACAAGAATTTCAGTTTACCTGCGCATTTGGATAATATTTTGTCAGCAATGGATTTACAGTTTAATGACTGCTCTAATGTTAACCCCAGGTATGTAACACTTTTCTGAGACACTATTTCAGTGCCATTGCATGTGACCATAAGTGAATTTTTTCTAGACAACTTACTTTTTGTTCCAAATAAAATGGACTCAGTTTTTCCCAGATGTATTGAAAGTCTGTTGTCTATAAGCCACTTGCTAACACTATTTAATTCATTACCTAGAGTCTTCTCAATCTCACTGATATCATCCCCAGAGACCAACAATGCAGAGTCATCAGCATATAAAAGCAACTTACATTTCACTGCAGCTGGCATATCATTGATATAAACTAAAAATAAAAGGGGCCCAAGGATTGAACCTTGGGGCACCCCACAAGTAATGTCCTGAGGATCCGATATGGTCCCATCAACATCACATACTTGAGTTCGTCCAGTGAGGTAAGAGGTGAACCATTTCACCGCAGTATTTCTGAAGCCTATACTGATAATAATATTGCATGGTTTACAGTATCAAAGACTTTTTGCAAATCAAGAAGAATCATGCCCACATACTTTCCTTCATCGAAGTTTTGTCGAATATAATCATATAAATGAATAAGACAGGTTTCAGTAGAGTATGCTGGTCTAAATCCCGACTGAAATTCATACAGTAGATTTTGTTTGACAAGATACTCTTCAACCTGCTCATACACCAAACGCTCAAACACCTTCGATATGGCTGTCAGAATTGATACAGGCCTATAATTACCAACATCTGACCTACTATTTTTCTTAAAAAGGGGGACTACCCTAGCCCTTTTCATATCGCTTGGAAAGATACCCTGACTTAAAGACAAATTTATTATATGGGTGAGTACCCTAGAAATTACATTTGCACTATCACTCAAAAATCTGGACGGAATAAGGTCCTGTCCAGTTGCTTTGTTAGTTGACAATGTTAATAGACACAATCTCACCCTCTCCTCTGAGACAGGGCCAATCTCAAAAGCATCAGGAGTAACATGTTTATTTTTATAGAAAGAATTTACAAACGATGGGCCATATCTACCTGACATACTCGCCAACTTATCAACCAGACTGGCAGCAACTGTTGTAAAATAGGTATTAAAAACACAAGCAACCTGCTGTTTGTCAAAAATCATTTTATCCTCAATAACTAACCCAATATTACCAGACTTAGATTTAGATTTTCCTTTAACGGCCATATCACTAAGAACTTTCCATAGCTTTTTGGGCTGATGTGAGTTTGCCGTAATAGCATTGGCATAAAATTTGGACTTTGTTTCCTGTACCTTGTAACTAGTCTGATTATGAAAATATATATATTTATCGTAATCACAAGACAAAGTTGACCTCTTAAACTTTCTGAACCATTTATCACGTTGTCTAATGAGATCCAGAATGTCAGAAGTCATCCAAATTGCACTTCTCTGTTTAATTCTGGTCTCCTTCATTGGTGCAACATTATCCAGAACGCCTAAAAAGTGCTGTTTAAACAAAGACCAAGCCCCATCAACATCATTGCTTCCTAAAACATCTGACCAATCCCTCCTGGAAAGACTTTCTTTAAATTCCTCAGCTATATAATGTTTTGTGCATCTGTACCTAATTGAACTATGGTTACCAGTCTTCAATAGTGATTTAGATATTTTGCGAGTGCAAAAAGTGACGTTGTGATCGCTCAAAGCAATATCAAGGACACCTGATTGAGAAATATTTTCACGTTCTGAAACTAATATTAAGTCCAATAGCGTTTGACTGTTAACAGACACTCTAGTAGGTTCAGTAATTAACTGTTGTAGGCCAGACACCTTGCAAAAAGTTCAAAAAGATTCTTTCAAGCTATTACTACGAGGCTGTAGTACATTTGTGTTAAAATCACCCATAATAATACATTCGTTCTCGATACATACGTTACTCCTACAACAAACTATTTCAAATAGTTCATAAAAATCTGTCTGCTTAGGAGGTCTATAACAAACCCAAATAATAATGGGCTTAGTTTTAGGAAGCAACAGTTCAATCCATGCACTCTCCAGACCATCCACATGGAGATCAGCCCGTGAGTTATATGTCAAATCGTTCCTTATAAATAGGCACACTCCTCCTCCGTTTCTGCTCCGATCGTGCCTGTAGATGGAGTAACCCATAAGCTCAACTTCAACATCCTGTATTGATCCATCAAGCCAGGTTTCAGACACGGCAATCACAGCAGCCTTAGAGGTACTTGCAAGTTGACTGACCTCCTCAAGTTTAGGCAGCAAGCTCCTTGCATTAATATGAATAAAATGCAGCCCTTTCCGATTAAAAACAACCTCACAGTCATTCCTTGCATCAGCCAAGCTGTCCCCAGAACAATGCATTGTCTCCTCCAGACAATCAGTGACGTTCGCATGACACATTTCAATCATACAACACCTGTTACATACTAACGGAATGTCAGAATTACTCCTCACGGCCAGATCATAGATATTAGATGCAATATTTCCACATTTCATGTGAACAAAAGCATCACAAAGGTCACATACGACAGCTTTAGCGTTTATCCTCACAGCTTTACCGCAGTTAGGACAGTCACTGCTACATCTCGTCTTTGGTCGGTGTTTCATTTGCAAGTCGTTTGGACCCGGACACTGATGGATATCTCCGGCGAGCAGCAAACAGATGGATAATATTGTGCCGAAAGCGTCAGCCTGTTGCCTTCCACGAGCTCTGTTCCTGGCAGCGACCTGGGTCTGCGTGGTGATTAAAGCAGCACTACCATATCCAAAAAGTTTGTTTTCTGTGTTCCCAGAAAATCCGTAATGTTTAGCAAAAGTCTCCCGTACAAATGCGTTATTTCCATTATACTCGTAACAATGTTCAAATCTAAATCCTAAAACACTTAAAAATAGCATATAAACTAAAATTGCGACCAGAGCTCCACAAGCACCTGACGCCATTGTTGCCTTGTTTCCATTAAAAGACTGTTAACCTGCTTTTCGTCTCCTGAAGTTTCCTCACGCAGCAGTCTTCGTGACTATTTCAGGGAATAACGACGTATACTGTATTTCACGCTGTTTATGGTTTAGGAAAACTTGAAATACAGAGAACAACGGGCTTGTTTTGTATTTTGCATTTACATTATTATTGCCAAAGCTTAAAGGAACTACACTTCATTGAACAACATGAACCATGACAACTTGCTTTTACTCCTCAATCTCAAATTAATTTCCATACTCATTATGACTCTTCAGTAGCGAACATTGACTCTTGAACCATGGCCATCTCACCCACTTCCCTCGTCAGGAAAAAGTAAACTATTAGCATAGCTTACGGTGTTATTTTCTAGAGTAGGCTACTGCAGATGTTAGTTGACAAGAAATGCAACAAGCAAACAGCACACTGAGTG
This sequence comes from Tiaroga cobitis, assembly GCA_030578255.1. Lineage (NCBI taxonomy): Eukaryota > Metazoa > Chordata > Actinopteri > Cypriniformes > Leuciscidae > Tiaroga > Tiaroga cobitis. The sequence goes on from CM060609.1 coordinate 16,505,123, forward strand.
TTATAGTTATCACCAAAGTAAAAATGTAATAGAATGCAAATCCTCATTACAAATAATTGCATCATCACACAATCGGTGTGCACTTAGAGGGGTCCTATTATGCTATTTCACTTTTTCAACTTTAGTTGAGCATAAGAAAATCTGCAAGGTTACAAAGTTCAAAGTCCACTCCAGAATTCACTTTCCAAGAACGAACGTCTCTTGGACTACAACGTGTTTTTGCCAGTCTGTCCAATCACAATGTTACTCATTTAAATAATCCCTGCCCATAGAATATGCAAAAGAAATTGCAAGGCCTGGTTAAAGGTGCTCTAAGCGATGTCACGCGTTTTTTAGGCCAAAACATTTTTTGTCACATACAGCAAACATCCGCTAGCTGCCTGTCCCCTGAACACACTGTAAAAAACACGGTCTCTGTAGACAGCCCAGGCTCCACAAACGGCAACAAAAACAAATTACTGGGCCAACCCGCACCACGAAACAAAACAGTGTTCCAGCCAATAACCGACAAGGAGGATTTGGGGGTGGGGTTAGTGCCCGTACACATGAAGGGAGCTGTGGAGGAGAGAGAAGCATGAAGAGGGAAAATTATAACTCTTTAAGTTTGATATGGCCGACACACGACCAAAGAGACGATGTTCCGATGAACAGATTGCAAAAATGCAAAGAAGAGGGAAAGGAGAAGGAAAGTCCCGATTTTACATTGGAAAAGCCTTTGAAAGGTGGCGAGATCTCCGCCGGCAGAAGGGCTTCCAATCCGACATTCAGGTAGCTCTGTTTTTGCTGGACAGGTGGGTAAATCCAGTTTGGTTTTTTAAATGGACTTTCATGTTCGCCTAACAAACACAAGGATGTAATTAGAACAATTCAGTCAGCGCTAACTTTGGTGAATACAACACATAGGTTTCTAGCAGCTAGCTATCGATCTCTATTGTAAATGATCAAGCAAACTCACAGTAGGGCGACAGTTTGTGTGAATGATTGTTTTCACCCACTGTTTGTTTTGAATTTGAATGTTCATTCATAGCCTATTGACAACTTTGACTAAATTTGTTTACAACGGAGCCGTTGTTTATACTCATTGGAAAACGCAAAGCTAACCGTCTCTTGACAGGAGTAAAGATAGTTTGCGGTTTGATTTTCAGTTTTCGTTTCGCTGTGGTCCCGCAGTGCGGTGTCATGGACGTGCAAATAATATCTCATGTCGTTATTCATGATTTGTGAATTTGTGTAACGGTGTTTCTCCGGGTCAAAATCTTGTTTTTTTTTTTTTTAATTGGGTATAGCTCCAAAAGTCGGTCACTTAGGAGTCTGAACCCAGTGTCACATTGACATGCTCGATTTGTGAATTTTTTCACAGCAAAGCTCTTGTCTGTAAAACGTTCGCTAAGTCCGGTAGACAGGAATGTGGAAAATAGGCGTTTTTCATGTTTAAACAATGGATATTAACAATTTATAATAAACACACACACTGCTGGATTACAAAAACACTTGTTTTAGATTGAACCTGATTTGTGAAAACTTTCACAGATCAGTTTGGGTCAGTTAACCCTTCCCTGAGTGGTTAACTTGGTCATTCTGATTTGTGAAACCTTTCAGAGGTCAGTTTGGGTCAGTTAACCCTTCCCTGAGTGGTTAACAAGGTCATTCTGATTTGTGAAAACTTTCACAGATCAGTTTGGGTCAGTTAACCCTTCCCTGAGTGGTTAACTAGGTCATTCTGATTTGTGAAACCTTTCAGAGGTCAGTTTGGGTCAGTTAACCCTTCCCTGAGTGGTTAACAAGGTCATTCTGATTTGTGAAAACTTTCACAGATCAGTTTGGGTCAGTTAACCCTTCCCTGAGTGGTTAACTTGGTCATTCTGATTTGTGAAAACTTTCACAGATCAGTTTGGGTCAGTTAACCCTTCCCTGAGTGGTTAACTAGGTCATTCTGATTTGTGAAACCTTTCAGAGGTCAGTTTGGGTCAGATAACCTTTCCCTGGTTGGTTAACTAGGTCATTCTGATTTGTGAAAGCTTTCACAGATCAGTTTGGGCCAGTTAACCCTTCCCTGAGTGGTTAACTTGGTCATTCTGATTTGTGAAACCTTTCAGAGGTAAGTTTGGGTCAGATAACCCTTCCCTGAGTGGTTAACTAGGTCATTCTGATTTGTGAAACCTTTCACAGATCAGTCTGGGTCAGTTAACCCTTCCCTGAGTGGTTAACTAGGTCATTCTGATTTGTGAAAACTTTCACAGATCAGTTTGGGTCAGTTAACCCTTGCCTGAGTGGTTAACTAGGTCATTCTGATTTGTGAAACCTTTCAGAGGTCAGTTTGGGTCAGATAACCCTTCCCTGAGTGGTTAACTAGGTCATTCTGATTTGTGAAAACTTTCACAGATCAGTTGGGTCAGTTAACCCTTCCCTGAGTGGTTGACTAGGTCATTCTGATTTGTGAAAACTTTCACAGATCAGTTTGGGCCAGTTAACCCTTCCCTGAGTGGTTAACTTGGTCATTCACACGTTCGCTTTAACAAGGTTGTTCAGCAACCGCTTGCGTGTCATGCTGAATGCGATTTTCGTGTTTAAAAATAACTATACATAAGAGACGGAAAGATGCAGATAACCATACATTATTTAAGGTTATTTCTATTCGTTACGATATTGATATATGAACTGATGTTGTCAAGTAAGCTTGATGCTTTCCCCGTTGCGAACGTGCACTCCTCTAAACTGTAGTCTACGGGTGCTACACTGCTAGTTGACTGCTGCTCATTTTCCCCCGAGGATATCATGTTAACAACAACCCTTTATAAAACGTAATTCCTTTGTGGATCCTCTTGATCTGCTTTCTCCATGTTTCTTTGAATAATCTCAGTGTATCAGTCTCACGCACACTGCACGCGAGTTAACCATGTTCGACACATTTAACTGGGAGTGGGGCCGTCCACACTGTTTTATCCACTGTAGGCACCGCTCACGTTGTGTTTTCGGCTTTGGAAACGGAAAGAACACAACTCCTCCAGACAATTTATCGGGGTACCTAGTGTCCGATTTACAAACGCCGCGGGCGCACCGTTTCACCATCTTGCTTGGAGTCAATGTTTGACGGACCTGCTCACATAGTAACGGTTGCTGTGATGTGTGATTGGACAATGGCCGTTTTGTGGGAGGGGCCTGCGAACGGTCAATTGTGGAGTTAGACCGTTAAACAGTTTTGCACCAATGGTGTGTTCAGGATTTTTTGGACGGTGGCTCGATGACGCACTAAAGCCCCTGAGGCTGGCCCCTCTCCTAACAATATGACTAGAGCACATTGCGTATCGTTTGACGGGCTTTGGTTTGCCCCTCAGTTAGATTAGAACACTTAAATTGCATGGTGTTACACACTCCTGTACAGTAGCTGGCGGTATGCACCTAAAAGTTGGTTACAACTTACAATCCGCCATTAATCAAGAGAAGAAGATTGCCGAAGTTACTACAGCCTACAGTTTGCTAGCTAGCAAAGTCATCGACTACCGTCGTTTAAGTAAGTATATGTTTCCTTTTTGTGTAACGCAATATTATGTTGACATTGTTTTTAGTTTATCTTTTTAAAATATCTATGTTAGTAATCTTTGTTCTTGCAGTATGCTGCTAGTCCAGTAAGTTAGCTAGAGTGGCTAAAGTTAGCAAGTGTTAGCTAACACATGCTGTTTTGCCTTTGTTACAGGACACACTGAGGTTAAGCAATGTTGCTAGTAACGTTACATGTAGAAATGTAATTAGCTACTTACAGTAGTTAGCCAAAGCTTTACATCTAGAAAGACTAAGTATAACTTGTGTTTTTTTCTAACAAAACGTAACATAATAATGTATATAGGTTGTGTAATAAATTATTTGCAAGCTTTATGGAAAAGAACGTGACATACAACATGCATGGATTGGTTTGGTGCACCTCAGACAAGATGCCAAAAAGTATGGTGTCCTTGATAACATCTCATGCTTCCCATTTGAAAACTTCCTTGAGTGCCTGAATAAACAATAGGAGAAAGTCATCGCTCGGTCAGTTATTGGCCCTTGGACTCCCCTGGCACCTCATGTACAGCGTGAAGTTTTCTGCTATGACGGTATATTCTAGGCCTATGTCTTAGTGTCCAGTGTTTTAACAGTATTGAAAATAGTGCCTTTAGTTGTATTTTTTATTTTTTTTTATGTAGATTTCCAGAGACCCCAGAATGAAAAACAAGGCCTGAGGGAAAGCAATGCACCAGCAGGTGAGAACAGGCACTCTCTTAATTTGAACTTTTTTGTGTCCAAAATTACCATATGCCCTTTATTTCGTAGCTTCAGATGACAGCAGCTCACTTCGAGAGCAGGTGAAGCAAGTTGGGACAATGTTGAAGACGTTTGCTCGCACTGGGCAATCAGGTACAACTTGCAAACAATGCAGGCGTTGGTTGTTGGTTTAATTCCCACTGGGGCCCATCTGTACATGTAGTAGACCTCGAGATATAACTGTCTTAGTTTAGTAGTTGAGGGACCAGGACTGACTACTTTCTTTTATTCTGGGAACCCCTGTAGGTGCAGATCAGACCCCAATGCTGCAACGTCTTGTATGGACAACAAAATGGACACTATGCTGCAACATTTTCAGTGCCAATGTGTCTGTTGGAGAGTTATCCCTGCCATGGGATCTGTTACTCCCCCTAGACACCCAGGAAGATTTGGCGTTACTTGACAACAGTATGAGGCACGATAAAGAGCTCCAGGAACGATTTGTAAGTGTTCTGATTTCGTTTATAACGCCATAGGGTAATCTAAAAAGTAAAATTAAGATTGTACACTGCATATTCTACAGTCTGAATCCACAGCCTGTTACATTTTAAATTTATGAGAAGCTTCAGAGAAATGTAATTTGTAGGGATGCACCGAATATTCGGCCACCGAAAATTTTCGGCCGAAAATGGCCCAAAAGGGCATTTTCGGGTTTCGGCCGAAAGACTTTTATCACCGAAACAATAGGCCTACGGCCGAAATGTTGTGACGACGCAAACAGAAACCGCGACCTGCACGTGCTTGTCTGAAGCAACGTGTCTGCGGTGTGGACGTATTTCAGTATTATATATATATCTGAACCCGCGAGGAAGCCTTGTTTATACTTTCACCTGCCTCCGCAGCGTGAGTCTCCACAGACAGCGCGCGCACCTCTCCAAACGGTCGAGGCGTTTATACTTGACACGCTCTGTACTATTCTTTGAAACGACAGGGAGCGACTCAAGTAACTGTCCTCTAACCATCAGGAATAGGTGAGAAGAAGAAAGATATCATAAACACGTGACAATGTTTATTTTGTAGTTTACCACCACCAATACAAAAATAATCTTGTAAACCCTGGGATTATTACTTGTGATATATGGGATATAAGGGAACATATTTCATTAAGTTTCGTGTACATTTGTATTAAACATGGACCTTTGTTCATTAAACATGCTTTTTATGCTATTGTATGCTCATTTTTTTAAATGTAAGCAACTAATTTAGACGTGCAAACTGGGTGCTGGTGTGATGAGAAGTTCGTGCTCGGCTTTGTTTTAGAGAACATTTAATTTTAAAACCTTTCTGTAGGCCAGTAGATTATTATTTAATGTACACATGAGTGGGGTCAAGTTAAACATTCAAGTTTGAATTTTATTTTATACTGTGGATTGTGCTAAATAAATAAATATTTGTATAATTTGTAATTGATTTATTCTTTGAAAATTTTATATTAACTTATGCAATTGCATTGCCTTGATTTTAGTAAAGTTTGTACACAGTCATAGCCATAAATGCAATAGTACTAATAATTGGCATAATTTCTTTCGGTGTTTCGGTTTTCGGCCTTTGTTTCCTCTTTTTCGGTTTTCGGTTTCGGCCAAGAATTTTCATTTCGGTGCATCCCTAGTAATTTGTTACACTTTTTTGTACTTTCAGCTTCGGTTTTTGGAAATCGCTTGTGGGAGGGACCAAAAGACAACCGTGTGGCGAATGATTCAGATATCTTCTCTAATCACCTTTCCATCAATACAATCTGAACTGGAGTAGGGGATAAAGCATGTTTTAGAGACATGTTCCTGAAGACCATTGTTCAAAGTAAGTTAGATATTTTTTTTATATTTAAGTAGATGAGTAGTAATAGGATACACCACCTGTCAATTTGATTGATTGACAGGTGGGCGTGACTATCCTTTGATCTTCCCCCGCCCCTTCCGGCTCCTCCCCTTCCTGTCCCGCCCATTGTCCCTCCCCTTCCGGTTCCTCCCCTTCCTGTCCAGCCCCTTCCGGTCCCTCCCCTTCCGGCCCCGCCCCTTCCGGTACCACCCCTTCCGGTCCCACCTCTTCCTGTTACCTTTGACCCAGTTCCGCCCCTTCCTGTTAACTTTGACCATAGTTCCGCCCCTTCCGGTTAAACTTTCTGTCAAAATGATGGATGGTTACCTTTGATCTAGTTCCGCCCCTTGCGGTTAAACTTTCTGTCAAAATGATGAATTGTTTGAAGTTTGTTTGATATAGTTCCGTCCCCTTCCTGTTAAACTTTCTGTCAAAATGATGAATTGTTTTAAGTTTGTTTGATCTAGTTCCGCCCCTTGCGGTTACAGCTTCTGTCAAAATGATGGATGCTGACAGTTTGTTTAATCGTTTGAAGTTTGTTTGAGATGTATTGGACTTTGTTGTTACAGTTACAAAGCGATGGATTGTTTTAAGTTTGTTTGATCTAGTTCCGCCCCTTGCGGTTACAGCTTCTGTCAAAATGATGGATGCTGACAGTTTGTTTAATCGTTTGAAGTTTGTTTGAGATGTATTGGACTTTGTTGTTACAGTTACAAAGCGATGGATTGTTTGAAGTTTGTTTGATCTAGTTCCGCCCCTTGCGGTTACAGCTTCTGTCAAAATGATGGATGCTGACAGTTTGTTTAATCGTTTGAAGTCTGTTTGAGATGTATTGGACTTTGTTGTTACAGTTACAAAGCGATGGATTGTTATTTTTTTAGCGCATCCCCTCGCTATGCCTAAGCTTATCATAGCAGGTGTGTGTGAAAGTGATAAGAAAAAACTGCTATAGTTTATCTGACACAAACGTAAAAAATAAATGTATTCAGTGAAGCATTTCCGATTAAAAACGGAGACATTAAAAATATATTAGAGTTGAATAATATGAAACATACAGTTTATGTAAAACCTCACCCCAAAAAACACTAAATGTACTAAATAAATTAATGAAATAAATGTACAACTATTCACTGAATCAAGCATTTCAGTTTAAATAAAATGGAACCACAAAAATATTCCAAACAGTTAAAAATGTATTGGAGTTGAAGAAAAAACACATACAGCTTATGTAAAACCTCACACAAAAAGTTTAAATAAATGTACAACTATTCACTGAATCAAGCATTTCAGTTTAAATAAAATGGAACCACAAAAATATTCCAAACAGTTAAAAATGTATTAGAGTTGAAGAAAAAAACACATACAGCTTATGTAAAACCTCACACAAAAAGTTTTAATAAAGTGGAGCCACAAAAAATTGCAAACAGTTAAAAATGTATTAGAGAGTTGAAGAAAAAACATACAGGTGAGGACAATATGTATCATATATTTCACACTAAAGTTGAAAAACATTATGTTCATTTAAATGAAATGGTTATAAAATTTACATTTAGTCAATCACATATATTTGACACTGACTCAAGTTGAAAAACCATGCTGTTCAATTAAAAGTATATAAATTAAACAAAAATAAAATCATCTTACTGTTTCACCATGGTTGAAAAAAAAACCCACAAGTGTTTCCCCTGAAGTCTTTTCTCTCTGTCACACCAGCGTGTGGCTGGCCGGGTATCTGTTTTTGTGACTCGTTCCTGAGCCCATTGAGAAATATCTTACACAACAGTTAAAAAGCATTGTGTTCCTTTAAAAGTGTATAAATTAAAATATATTATATATAAAATAAATAGTTTACTAATTTAACTAAAGTTGAAAAGCATGTTGTTCATTTAAAATCTTACTAAATTACTAAAGTTGAAAATCATGCCTATCATTAAAAAATATTACTAAATTACTGAAGTTGAAAAGCATTCTGTTCATTTAAAATAAATATTTTACAAATTTACTGTACCAATTATGTTAGATTTAGATACAAATAAAATCATCTTACATTTTCACCAGGATTGAAGAAAAAAAAAAAACAGACAGGTAGTGCCTGCCAGCATGGACAGTGTGCATGACAAATAAGTGATATCATCGCTGTTTTCGTACCACCGGTAATAAATTACTTTTAATTCATAAGACTTATTTTCAGGAGTGACAGTTATCAGTGAAATATGGCGCGCGTGTAATCAAAAGGTCTGCCTACCCCCTGGGAATGTGAATTGGCCTTGGACCTAAACACTTCCATTCATAGAGTACTGAAAGAATATAGTGGACACACAGCTCCGCCGTTTTCCCATAGTTTTCCACAGGCTCTTACTGTAAAAGGCTATAAAAAAGCCAAGACACATGGACGTGTGCCATACCCCCATGTATGGACCAAAAACTTTTGCACCCTCTCTTCTATGACCATCTCATCAAAAATACAAAACAGTGAGTACTTTCTCTATAATTAATTTATGCTACGGTGCTGTTTATCTGTATTATGCAATGATGTTTAATTTGAAAAATTGTTTATACATAAGGAAAAGACGCTATAATTCATTAGTGATTTAAATAGCCCAGACTAGGTATTTGTTTTATCCACATTATGCTATTAGTATTTTTATCTGCTGTTACTGGTGATACAGATATTAAAATGTATCTACTATATTAATTTATCAAACTATGGGTTTAAAAGTATGGACCAAAAACTTTTGCACCCTCTCTTCTATGACCATCTCATCAAAAATACAAAACAGTGAGTACTTTCTCTATAATTCATTTATGCTACGGTGCTGCTTATCTGTATTATGCAATGATGTTTAATTTGAAAAATTGTTTATACATAAGGAAAAGACGCTATAATTCATTAGTGATTTAAATAGCCCAGACTAGGTATTTGTTTTATCCACATTATGCTATTAGTATTTTTATCTGCTGTTACTGGTGATACAGATATTAAAATGTATCTACTATATTAATTTATCAACCTATGGGTTTAAAAGTATGGAGCATTGTATTATGATATCGATGTGATACAGATATTAACATGTATCTACTATATTAATTTATCAAAGTATGATTTTTTTTAAAATATGGAGCATTGTATCATGATATTGATGTGATACAGATATTACAATCTATCTACTATATTAATTTATCATAAAGTATGATTTAAAAAATGTACAACATTGTTTATGTTCATTATGCTATGTTTTTTTTTAAACCATATCACAAAAGTATCAGTTTAACATGACTGTTTTACAGCAATGTTTATTTTGCATTATGCTATGTTGTTTTAACTGTTGTATTTTTTATCTGATGTAACTAAAATCTCCAGCATCGTTTATTTAAGCTGCGGGGTTTCCATAAAGGACCTTAAAATTAATGTTTTGGATTTATTCAGTTTTTTAAATCTCATTTAGAGATTATTTTAGTCAGATATGCTTATGTGCATAGGGCTATTTTATTCCTCTTCAGTTACTTACTTTTTAAATTTTAGTAGGTTACTTTTAATTCTTCTTTTACGCTGTCTTTGATTTTAACTTTTAGCAATTTGCATGATAAATTGTTTAACATGTAAGCTATATGAATGACACTGTCACAATGTGATAAGCAAAACATATAAAAGTCAAGTCAAAGCTATTTATATAGGCTAGCGCTTTTCATTGCCATTTAAAATAACATGGTCTTTCCTTCTCTCTCTCTCTCTCTCTCTAGAGACAGCAAACACTGCAGGACAATCAGGCATCCAAGTAACATGTTAGTATGGTTTATATTTTATTTTTAATGAGAAAAAAATTATAGAGTACAACAGGTGGTTTCTGGGAGTAAAAACATTTACTTTCTCCATACGGAAATTAATTTTAAAGACAGATCTACTGTGAGCTAAGAGGTTGTTAATACATGGTATTTGCTTCTGATAAAGCCTTCAGCTTATTTTTTTGTAAATAATCGTGTTTCACAGTTGAACTCCTGGTGAAAACTACATTACCCATGAGCCATTATGCTGCAGTGAAAATTATGTCAAACATAGTTTTTTTTAAAAGCAACACCCTCCAAAATAGCTCTGGCCACTCCCATGACGCACTGCGAATGACATAATCTCCCTACCATTTCAAAATACTGAAATCTTTGTATAAGCTATATATGCATATTTTGCATATTTATATATAAATATATATTTTTTAAAATCACTATGGGAAATAAGACTGAAAAGGGGTTGGGGAGGCACTGTTGCACTCTATGTATAATGAACAATTGACAGATGAACTGACAGATATTTTATGTAAACAGGCAAAATCTCTGCATCTGATGATGGCCATGTGTTTTCGCCGATCATAACTGGTTTAACTCTTGACTCCTTTGAGATCAATATGACTTCTGCCAAACCAAATGTGACTGCATATTGTAAGTGTAATACACGAGAAACTATTAATACACGAGAAACTATTAAACCAGTTTTCGCCTATGTAATGTATAAAATTATTCTTAATTAATCAGTCGTAGTTAACTATTTGGGACCAATTCTAAGGAAGGTTACATTCTGATCTAACAGTGTCATGTACAAATTTGCAATACAGAATTGTTTTGTGTTTTTGGTACTATTGGATCGAGTTTTGTAGAATTTATTTTATGCGGTGTAATGCTCCTGGATTATTCAGACTCAGAATTGTAACTATTACTATAGCCTTTATCAGACATTTATTTTACTGCAGACTTATCAACCTTATTTATTTACTGCAGATTTGAGCAAAGCCAAATACTGCCCAAACGGGGATATTGGGAAAGAAGAGAAACAGGATAATACAAGGTTAGATTCAATCTTTATATTCTTTCCCATTTTGCCTTCATTTTCCTTTTTCCTGTTGGTTATGAATCAATGATTCGGTTACAAATGTGTGAGCGAATCCAACACACCAGATGAAGACGAGGGAACCGCTCGACTATGTGAATTGTGAAAGCATTGCCAACGACCTGGTCAACGCTTTGTTCAAGCATGAAGAATCTCTCATGAAGAAACTGCAATAACAACTGTTGTAGCCAATTGTTTGGCATTATGTACTTAAACAGTTTTTTAAAAAATAAAATGTTTTTAATAATTGATTGCTGATGGAGTTTTAATTTTTGTATTTAGAACCAAGTATATTGTACAAGTAAGAAGAAACCAAACTGGCCATATAATGATATATTGCACATAATAAACAATGGCAAAGTTTGTATTCCTTAAAAAAACAGCCAATGTTTGAGAACCCTAATATTGGTGTAATCTCTGCGAGGTCTCAACCACAAACGCAAAACTTTGTGGTGGGTGATACGGGCATAGCTTTATTAAAGGAAAATATTATTGAAGTAATTTTCAAACTATATTTTATTTATTTATATTATGGTTTTCATGTTGATTTAAAGTTTTTGTTATGAACTAATACCTTTATTTTTTTTACATCCAGCACAAAATTTTGTTCAAAAATCGTTCTCTGACCCCAAATAATCAGATAATGGTGTGTTCACAATCTACAATTAGATATTATCCTGCTTAGTATGTGTGTAAATAGTTGTGCTTAAATGTTTGGATGTATTTTTACACGCCAACATATTTTGTCACACCGTAGTGATGCAAAGTTCCACACTCTTGTAAAGACTATGGTCTAACTTTAAAACATAATCTTTATACATGAATTCAAAAGACCAAATCACTAAGAAAGGAGGGGTGAAAAGCACAGTTTATAATAAATAGACAAAAGTTTGCAAATTATGGTTTTATTACTATTCAGATAGTTAGCCAATGTCACTGTTTCACATGTTGGACCGTATGTGTTTTAGGTAAAGACTTTTCTTTGAGAGCCGTCAACATTCAGTGTTTATAGGAATAAATGACCGTTGATCATTTAAGTGATACTATTTCTGTTTGAGAACTAAATTGATACTTTGTGTGATTCCACAACATAGATAGAGGGAAGGTTGCACTAAACAAAGTATTGACATGCTGCAAGTATTACTTACTTAAGTTACTTATAAGTAAGTATTAACGCGAAAAGTAAGCGCATGCTGTTTTACACTTAAACTATTACAACAGAATCGCACCTGACTATTGCACTGGGAGAGGCGTAATCATTAAGACTGTTAAACAAAGTTTGGTGTTTAAAATTAATTCTAGTGATCAACTTGCTAAAAAGTAAATACAACATGAGCCATTTAAAGCAAATACGAAAAACCACTTGTGATCAGTTTTGTATGTTTGTAATTGACATTTTATATACTAGTCAATTAGGCCGTTTACATCTTACTACTTTTTGTTTTTGTACAGTTTGCAAAAACTATAGTCTCCGAGCGTGGTCAAACATATAGGAATTTATGAAAAACATGCACAAATATAGCATAAAGAGAATTACGGTCCTTCTACATGAGTGTTTAAGACTAAACAAATCATATTTCTTTTAGAATATTATTTCTAAAATTAGTTATTATTTTCATATTTCTGCTATGTCTACGAAACAACGACATGAAAGATGAGTATTGCTGTTTTTCTGTTACCTATAAAACTATTATACTTCAAACTCGTCTAGCTATTCCCCATTTCACAGCACAGTCGGTTATTTTTTCTACGTGGCTAAACAACAGTTAAGCTAATGAATTACCGTTGATATTTTTTACCTGAAAGCTGGGATGATTCATTTTTTATTCCGTCTACACCGTTTCTTTGACACAAGAGTTTTAGTCAGGGGTCTTTTAGGCCTGATCCAGAAAACAGACGGTAAGCAGTAAGTTATGAAAACATGTGGTAAGCAGTTTTTGGCCTCATCATCAAAATGTTTTAAAATATCGCAAATATCAATGGTTAGATAAATTATATCTAACTATCAGCAGTTATATGTGAAACACGCTCAGTCACATTAGAGTTGGATTCTTGTTTATATTGAACATTGTTATTGAACCGCATGTTTAACAGTGCTAGTGTTCATCACAGTTTCATTTTTAACAACACTATCGTAACCCTTATCATATTTTGTATGGTGTCTTCTTTACACTTTCACCCATGGATATCTGTTTCCTACAGTTAGCTGTAGTGAACTCTAGGGTCTTCTCTTTGATCATATACGACAGTATTCACATGAATTGGCTTGATGTAATAAAATGATACCACATTATTTTATTATACCATTTTAAAATAACGCTTAAATGTACATTTTATACTTTAACCCTAGAATACCGCACAAGGATCTCTAAAATATTTTTCCTTGTAAAACATCTAGGTAGATCTATGTTTTTAAAATCTATGTTCTAAAATCTCAAAATCTGGGCCTACAACAAAACACAGTTCATCAGAAAATTACTTTTGTCGCTTTGTTTGAAGAAACATTTTAATCAGCTGGTGCTTGATAACTATTAAAATTATTAAACAACCCTCAATTCGGTAATGATGCGATATTGATATCACGTTTTAATTTCAACTCAATGCGCTAAAGGTCTATAACTGAACTTTAATGTCTTAATATTTGGTAAAAGTTAACTTAAAGCCTTACTTTCTAGACGCTTTTTATGTAACTTGTTGCGAACATTCACCCATCCCTATGTTAAAAAAAAATTGTATATATATTTTTTTTGGTGTAATTAATAGAATTCTCTCTGGTGGTATATGCATAACTTCTTCATGACTTTACTTATGATTCAATGAGGCTTTAATCCTACGTAGCGGTTTACGACGTCATGTCGATGACTCCCCTATACAACTCCTCCTACGGGGCGGGCTGAGCACTATCAGTTGTCCTGATAAACTCTACACAGAGCCCAGCCTCTTTTTTCGCACACAACCCCTGGCTCTAGCTCTAATTGTCGCGGACTGCTGTGCTACTGCAACATTGATCAAAAGTCGAAGGAATTGATCAGAAGTTCATGTTTGTCAGACGCAAACTACACTTTTTTCGACTCACACTTCTGACCCAAAAACTTTGTTAACGCACAAGGCCTGTACGATTGTGCTCTAAGGACTTCCAGGAGATTCCAGGACCTAACAGAATCTTTCACCATCGAATAGGGAACCGAAAAATCTGAAAACTTCAGAAATGGCAACGCAAAAGCTGATGGAGAGCAACTCCCCATTGAGTTCTGGCGTAGCGGGGACACTGCGTCATCCGGCGTGTGAGTGCGCCACGGGGAAAGAGTGTCGTTTAAGAGCTACGCTAGACTCAATGTTTAAAGATCATTTTAGAGGCCCGATGGTTAGCTTGATGCACAGGATCATCGAGGCTGCGTTTGATGAGAATTGAGAACGATTGTGCGAGGGATAACAAACGTGTAAAAAATCTCAAAAAGAAATGGATGTCATAAGAGGCTTGGTTGGATCTTGGACAGATGTTACGCCCATGTTTATAAACGGCAAAGAACCGGTCGGCGTAATCCTCAGAAAAGTTCTGGATGTGATGCATGAATCTCGTGAGGAATTCGAAGTTGACGATCTACTCTGCATGTGTACGTTTGTAACAGATCTCTGTGTGTCACTGTTGTCAAAAAATGTAAAAACAGATGTTGATGAAATAGTTCAAAGTCTGGTCAGCTATGCCCTAGAGCAAAACATGATTGCGTGCCGTGACTTTGTATTCTGGCTGGATGACCTGTAAATGTCGTCATTGTTTTACTTTTTTTACTTCACTATGTTGAAATAAAAAATTGCACAATTGTATTTTGTGGTCATGTCTGAGCTCATAAAAACAGTATTACACAACTTATTCTATAGGAGGTAAAAAATGATTATATATTAGAAAGTAGCTAGGATGTATTTTTATTTTGCGCATGCTTTAAGTTAACTTTTACCAAATATTAAGACGTTAAAGTTCAGTTATAGACCTTTAGCGCATTGAGTTGAAATTAAAACGTGATATCAATATCGCATCATTATCGAATTGAGGGTTGTTTAATAATTTTAATAGTTATCAAGCACCAGCTGATTAAAATGTTTCTTCAAACAAAGCGACAAAAGTAATTTTCTGATGAACTGTGTTTTGTTGTAGGCCCAGATTTTGAGATTTTAGAACATAGATTTTAAAAACATAGATCTACCTAGATGTTTTACAAGGAAAAATATTTTAGAGATCCTTGTGCGGTATTCTAGGGTTAAAGTATAAAATGTACATTTAAGCGTTATTTTAAAATGGTATAATAAAATAATGTGGTATCATTTTATTACATCAAGCCAATTCATGTGAATACTGTCGTATATGATCAAAGAGAAGACCCTAGAGTTCACTACAGCTAACTGTAGGAAACAGATATCCATGGGTGAAAGTGTAAAGAAGACACCATACAAAATATGATAAGGGTTACGATAGTGTTGTTAAAAATGAAACTGTGATGAACACTAGCACTGTTAAACATGCGGTTCAATAACAATGTTCAATATAAACAAGAATCCAACTCTAATGTGACTGAGCGTGTTTCACATATAACTGCTGATAGTTAGATATAATTTATCTAACCATTGATATTTGCGATATTTTAAAACATTTTGATGATGAGGCCAAAAACTGCTTACCACATGTTTTCATAACTTACTGCTTACCGTCTGTTTTCTGGATCAGGCCTAAAAGACCCCTGACTAAAACTCTTGTGTCAAAGAAACGGTGTAGACGGAATAAAAAATGAATCATCCCAGCTTTCAGGTAAAAAATATCAACGGTAATTCATTAGCTTAACTGTTGTTTAGCCACGTAGAAAAAATAACCGACTGTGCTGTGAAATGGGGAATAGCTAGACGAGTTTGAAGTATAATAGTTTTATAGGTAACAGAAAAACAGCAATACTCATCTTTCATGTCGTTGTTTCGTAGACATAGCAGAAATATGAAAATAATAACTAATTTTAGAAATAATATTCTAAAAGAAATATGATTTGTTTAGTCTTAAACACTCATGTAGAAGGACCGTAATTCTCTTTATGCTATATTTGTGCATGTTTTTCATAAATTCCTATATGTTTGACCACGCTCGGAGACTATAGTTTTTGCAAACTGTACAAAAACAAAAAGTAGTAAGATGTAAACGGCCTAATTGACTAGTATATAAAATGTCAATTACAAACATACAAAACTGATCACAAGTGGTTTTTCGTATTTGCTTTAAATGGCTCATGTTGTATTTACTTTTTAGCAAGTTGATCACTAGAATTAATTTTAAACACCAAACTTTGTTTAACAGTCTTAATGATTACGCCTCTCCCAGTGCAATAGTCAGGTGCGATTCTGTTGTAATAGTTTAAGTGTAAAACAGCATGCGCTTACTTTTCGCGTTAATACTTACTTATAAGTAACTTAAGTAAGTAATACTTGCAGCATGTCAATACTTTGTTTAGTGCAACCTTCCCTCTATCTATGTTGTGGAATCACACAAAGTATCAATTTAGTTCTCAAACAGAAATAGTATCACTTAAATGATCAACGGTCATTTATTCCTATAAACACTGAATGTTGACGGCTCTCAAAGAAAAGTCTTTACCTAAAACACATACGGTCCAACATGTGAAACAGTGACATTGGCTAACTATCTGAATAGTAATAAAACCATAATTTGCAAACTTTTGTCTATTTATTATAAACTGTGCTTTTCACCCCTCCTTTCTTAGTGATTTGGTCTTTTGAATTCATGTATAAAGATTATGTTTTAAAGTTAGACCATAGTCTTTACAAGAGTGTGGAACTTTGCATCACTACGGTGTGACAAAATATGTTGGCGTGTAAAAATACATCCAAACATTTAAGCACAACTATTTACACACATACTAAGCAGGATAATATCTAATTGTAGATTGTGAACACACCATTATCTGATTATTTGGGGTCAGAGAACGATTTTTGAACAAAATTTTGTGCTGGATGTAAAAAAAATAAAGGTATTAGTTCATAACAAAAACTTTAAATCAACATGAAAACCATAATATAAATAAATAAAATATAGTTTGAAAATTACTTCAATAATATTTTCCTTTAATAAAGCTATGCCCGTATCACCCACCACAAAGTTTTGCGTTTGTGGTTGAGACCTCGCAGAGATTACACCAATATTAGGGTTCTCAAACATTGGCTGTTTTTTTAAGGAATACAAACTTTGCCATTGTTTATTATGTGCAATATATCATTATATGGCCAGTTTGGTTTCTTCTTACTTGTACAATATACTTGGTTCTAAATACAAAAATTAAAACTCCATCAGCAATCAATTATTAAAAACATTTTATTTTTTAAAAAACTGTTTAAGTACATAATGCCAAACAATTGGCTACAACAGTTGTTATTGCAGTTTCTTCATGAGAGATTCTTCATGCTTGAACAAAGCGTTGACCAGGTCGTTGGCAATGCTTTCACAATTCACATAGTCGAGCGGTTCCCTCGTCTTCATCTGGTGTGTTGGATTCGCTCACACATTTGTAACCGAATCATTGATTCATAACCAACAGGAAAAAGGAAAATGAAGGCAAAATGGGAAAGAATATAAAGATTGAATCTAACCTTGTATTATCCTGTTTCTCTTCTTTCCCAATATCCCCGTTTGGGCAGTATTTGGCTTTGCTCAAATCTGCAGTAAATAAATAAGGTTGATAAGTCTGCAGTAAAATAAATGTCTGATAAAGGCTATAGTAATAGTTACAATTCTGAGTCTGAATAATCCAGGAGCATTACACCGCATAAAATAAATTCTACAAAACTCGATCCAATAGTACCAAAAACACAAAACAATTCTGTATTGCAAATTTGTACATGACACTGTTAGATCAGAATGTAACCTTCCTTAGAATTGGTCCCAAATAGTTAACTACGACTGATTAATTAAGAATAATTTTATACATTACATAGGCGAAAACTGGTTTAATAGTTTCTCGTGTATTAATAGTTTCTCGTGTATTACACTTACAATATGCAGTCACATTTGGTTTGGCAGAAGTCATATTGATCTCAAAGGAGTCAAGAGTTAAACCAGTTATGATCGGCGAAAACACATGGCCATCATCAGATGCAGAGATTTTGCCTGTTTACATAAAATATCTGTCAGTTCATCTGTCAATTGTTCATTATACATAGAGTGCAACAGTGCCTCCCCAACCCCTTTTCAGTCTTATTTCCCATAGTGATTTTAAAAAATATATATTTATATATAAATATGCAAAATATGCATATATAGCTTATACAAAGATTTCAGTATTTTGAAATGGTAGGGAGATTATGTCATTCGCAGTGCGTCATGGGAGTGGCCAGAGCTATTTTGGAGGGTGTTGCTTTTAAAAAAAACTATGTTTGACATAATTTTCACTGCAGCATAATGGCTCATGGGTAATGTAGTTTTCACCAGGAGTTCAACTGTGAAACACGATTATTTACAAAAAAATAAGCTGAAGGCTTTATCAGAAGCAAATACCATGTATTAACAACCTCTTAGCTCACAGTAGATCTGTCTTTAAAATTAATTTCCGTATGGAGAAAGTAAATGTTTTTACTCCCAGAAACCACCTGTTGTACTCTATAATTTTTTTCTCATTAAAAATAAAATATAAACCATACTAACATGTTACTTGGATGCCTGATTGTCCTGCAGTGTTTGCTGTCTCTAGAGAGAGAGAGAGAGAGAGAAGGAAAGACCATGTTATTTTAAATGGCAATGAAAAGCGCTAGCCTATATAAATAGCTTTGACTTGACTTTTATATGTTTTGCTTATCACATTGTGACAGTGTCATTCATATAGCTTACATGTTAAACAATTTATCATGCAAATTGCTAAAAGTTAAAATCAAAGACAGCGTAAAAGAAGAATTAAAAGTAACCTACTAAAATTTAAAAAGTAAGTAACTGAAGAGGAATAAAATAGCCCTATGCACATAAGCATATCTGACTAAAATAATCTCTAAATGAGATTTAAAAAACTGAATAAATCCAAAACATTAATTTTAAGGTCCTTTATGGAAACCCCGCAGCTTAAATAAACGATGCTGGAGATTTTAGTTACATCAGATAAAAAATACAACAGTTAAAACAACATAGCATAATGCAAAATAAACATTGCTGTAAAACAGTCATGTTAAACTGATACTTTTGTGATATGGTTTAAAAAAAAACATAGCATAATGAACATAAACAATGTTGTACATTTTTTAAATCATACTTTATGATAAATTAATATAGTAGATAGATTGTAATATCTGTATCACATCAATATCATGATACAATGCTCCATATTTTAAAAAAAATCATACTTTGATAAATTAATATAGTAGATACATGTTAATATCTGTATCACATCGATATCATAATACAATGCTCCATACTTTTAAACCCATAGGTTGATAAATTAATATAGTAGATACATTTTAATATCTGTATCACCAGTAACAGCAGATAAAAATACTAATAGCATAATGTGGATAAAACAAATACCTAGTCTGGGCTATTTAAATCACTAATGAATTATAGCGTCTTTTCCTTATGTATAAACAATTTTTCAAATTAAACATCATTGCATAATACAGATAAGCAGCACCGTAGCATAAATGAATTATAGAGAAAGTACTCACTGTTTTGTATTTTTGATGAGATGGTCATAGAAGAGAGGGTGCAAAAGTTTTTGGTCCATACTTTTAAACCCATAGTTTGATAAATTAATATAGTAGATACATTTTAATATCTGTATCACCAGTAACAGCAGATAAAAATACTAATAGCATAATGTGGATAAAACAAATACCTAGTCTGGGCTATTTAAATCACTAATGAATTATAGCGTCTTTTCCTTATGTATAAACAATTTTTCAAATTAAACATCATTGCATAATACAGATAAACAGCACCGTAGCATAAATTAATTATAGAGAAAGTACTCACTGTTTTGTATTTTTGATGAGATGGTCATAGAAGAGAGGGTGCAAAAGTTTTTGGTCCATACATGGGGGTATGGCACACGTCCATGTGTCTTGGCTTTTTTATAGCCTTTTACAGTAAGAGCCTGTGGAAAACTATGGGAAAACGGCGGAGCTGTGTGTCCACTATATTCTTTCAGTACTCTATGAATGGAAGTGTTTAGGTCCAAGGCCAATTCACATTCCCAGGGGGTAGGCAGACCTTTTGATTACACGCGCGCCATATTTCACTGATAACTGTCACTCCTGAAAATAAGTCTTATGAATTAAAAGTAATTTATTACCGGTGGTACGAAAACAGCGATGATATCACTTATTTGTCATGCACACTGTCCATGCTGGCAGGCACTACCTGTCTGTTTTTTTTTTTTCTTCAATCCTGGTGAAAATGTAAGATGATTTTATTTGTATCTAAATCTAACATAATTGGTACAGTAAATTTGTAAAATATTTATTTTAAATGAACAGAATGCTTTTCAACTTCAGCAATTTAGTAATATTTTTTAATGATAGGCATGATTTTCAACTTTAGTAATTTAGTAAGATTTTAAATGAACAACATGCTTTTCAACTTTAGTTAAATTAGTAAACTATTTATTTTATATATAATATATTTTAATTTATACACTTTTAAAGGAACACAATGCTTTTTAACTGTTGTGTAAGATATTTCTCAATGGGCTCAGGAACGAGTCACAAAAACAGATACCCGGCCAGCCACACGCTGGTGTGACAGAGAGAAAAGACTTCAGGGGAAACACTTGTGGGTTTTTTTTTCAACCATGGTGAAACAGTAAGATGATTTTATTTTTGTTTAATTTATATACTTTTAATTGAACAGCATGGTTTTTCAACTTGAGTCAGTGTCAAATATATGTGATTGACTAAATGTAAATTTTATAACCATTTCATTTAAATGAACATAATGTTTTTCAACTTTAGTGTGAAATATATGATACATATTGTCCTCACCTGTATGTTTTTTCTTCAACTCTCTAATACATTTTTAACTGTTTGCAATTTTTTGTGGCTCCACTTTATTAAAACTTTTTGTGTGAGGTTTTACATAAGCTGTATGTGTTTTTTTCTTCAACTCTAATACATTTTTAACTGTTTGGAATATTTTTGTGGTTCCATTTTATTTAAACTGAAATGCTTGATTCAGTGAATAGTTGTACATTTATTTAAACTTTTTGTGTGAGGTTTTACATAAGCTGTATGTGTTTTTTCTTCAACTCCAATACATTTTTAACAGACTTCAAACGATTAAACAAACTGTCAGCATCCATCATTTTGACAGAAGCTGTAACCGCAAGGGGCGGAACTAGATCAAACAAACTTCAAACAATCCATCGCTTTGTAACTGTAACAACAAAGTCCAATACATCTCAAACAAACTTCAAACGATTAAACAAACTGTCAGCATCCATCATTTTGACAGAAGCTGTAACCGCAAGGGGCAGAACTAGATCAAACAAACTTAAAACAATCCATCGCTTTGTAACTGTAACAACAAAGTCCAATACATCTCAAACAAACTTCAAACGATTAAACAAACTGTCAGCATCCATCATTTTGACAGAAGCTGTAACCGCAAGGGGCGGAACTAGATCAAACAAACTTAAAATAATTCATCATTTTGACAGAAAGTTTAACAGGAAGGGGACGGAACTATATCAAACAAACTTCAAACAATTCATCATTTTGACAGAAAGTTTAACCGCAAGGGGCGGAACTAGATCAAAGGTAATCATCCATCATTTTGACAGAAAGTTTAACTGGAAGGGGCGGAACTAGGTCAAAGTTAACAGGAAGGGGCGGAACTGGGTCAAAGGTAACAGGAAGAGGTGGGACCGGAAGGGGTGGTACCGGAAGGGGCGGGGCCGGAAGGGGAGGGACCGGAAGGGGCTGGACAGGAAGGGGAGGAACCGGAAGGGGAGGGACAATGGGCGGGACAGGAAGGGGAGGAGCCGGAAGGGGCGGGGGAAGATCAAAGGATAGTCACGCCCACCTGTCAATCAATCAAATTGACAGGTGGTGTATCCTATTACTACTTAGATGTGTATGACCTTATGCCATTCAAATAGAATGACAGATCTGTATTTTCTACAGGAGCCATCTGGAAGAACCCGGTGACCCAGGATGCCACTGATGAGGCGATCCAGGTTAACGTTACGCATTACCTGAAAGGAGCATCTGAATGTGAAGGTGGAAAAAGGCGCCGCACCGCTGAGAGGGACCCACAGCCGACCCCTTAAACCTAGGCTGACTACTGACACCCAGCATCACTGTCAACTGGAACCCTTTTTTTATCCTGCAGTCAGTAACATCAAGACCTCTAAAAAAGCCTTGTTACAGTGCTTAACTATTCTATTTTTAAATATAGCTTGTAAATCCTAGATTATAATTCTAATACTTGATATCTGCACATTATCTGGTATAAAATATTCTACTTACAGTGACTTCAGTATTGGCTTATTTAATTCCGTCAGTGCTTAACGATTCTATTATAGTTTGTAAATCCTATTTCATGCCTGATATTTGATATTGCACATTAACTAGTACCAAAAAATCTACTTTCATTCCACCAGTGTGCTCAACTGTTATTCTATTAAAAATAGCTTGGAATACTATACCAAGCTACCTCTGATACTTGATATTGCACATTACCTAGTACTAAATATTCTACTTCATTCCGTCACAGTGCTTAACTGTTATTCTATTATTAAATATAGCTTGTAAATTGCAGTTATAATGGTATATTCTACTCCAGAGCTTTACTCTAAATTATTACCACTTATCCTATTGTTAGAAATGACTTGTAAATATGATGTTAAACCTCAAATTATTTGGTATCCTTCACTTTGTACCAAATATCCTCATTACTTGTGTTTACTGGTAATTATTTTCATGCTGACCTCTTTATATTATTACCAAGTATTGTAAGTGTTACAATAGTGTTTTTTACAAGTGTTTTTTTTAACCAAAATTTAATTGGAAACCTGCATGTTAGTGTGTGTGTGTGTGTATGTGTATATATATATATATATATATATATATATATATATATATATATATATAAATAATGTATATGTGTATTTGTATTTCTCTGTTATATTTCAGTGATCTGATCTTGTTTTAATGACAGTTACTGTACTTAAAAATGTGGAATTAAAATGCCAAATGGAAATGTGTCTGGTTTGATCAATCATTATTCTTGATAAACTGCATGCTATAAATATTAAATATATATATATATATATATATATATATATATATATATATATATATATATATATATATATATATATATATATGTGTGTGTGTGTGTGTGTGTGTGCGCAATAAGCGGAGGGGCAGCTTGCTCGAAAATAGCGTTTGCCTCCGACGGGCCGCGGAAGGTCCGCCTTCAGTATAACGGCGGCTGGCCTGCGGGCCGGCGGCGGAACGAAGAAAAAACGGCTTTAAAAAAAAAACGGCTGCCGCCGGCGGTGCGCCGTCAAACGTGTTTGCGATTATGCCGTTCTGACTAGGGCCGGGACTCGATTAAAAAAATTAATCTAATTAATTAGAGGCTTTGTAATTAATTAATCGAAATTAATCGCATTTTAATTGCATAAATATTTGACCTGAGAACAGTGAGAAGTATTTTTTTTCACATGGATTTTTAGTATACCATTAAATAATCACTGAATACATAAGCTTAAGCAACAAAATGTTGTTTAAAAATGTTGTTTAAGTCCAGCAGACCAGTGTTTTTTGCCATTAAGTGTGGCAATAGCATATTGCTACACTACACTAAAAGCAATAGCGAATTCCTTGTTGCATAGCTTGCACACAACCATCCTCTTATCGACGCTTCCATCCGTTTTTGTAACAAAATTTCCCATCCACCGGCCAACCAAAGCGACCTCGTCAGCTTCTTCGTCATGAACGCTAGTTGGTGCGCCAGTATAATCGGTCCGCCGAAACTCATCCAGTGAGAAACGTTCCGCGGTGCAAAAATAAGTGCGATTAAAAATATTTTTTTGTGTAATTAATTAACGCGTTAAAGTCTGTAGTTAATTAATCTTAATTAACGCGTTAAAGTCCCGGCCCTAGTTCTGACGCTTCTACTGCCTCCGGAGCGCCGCCGGCGGTCCGCCGACTCCTTGCTATCTGGGTGTATGGGCGAAACGTTGTATCGTGTTTTTTCTGGTAATGTCTCTCTTTTTCTGCATTATATGAAAGCATTTATCTAACTTGGCAACATTACACCTTGAATGAAGTATCAGTAAAACTACAGGGGGAGGGGACAGGATGAGGAGGAGGGAGGGTCTAGCTAGCCTCCGTTTAGTTTGACAATACTTCGAACGTCAACAAGAAGTGACGTCACCCAACATCGCTTAGAGCACCTTTAAGCTGCTGCTACATGTCAAAGAGACACTGTTTTTTCCATCCCTTTTCCAAAACACATAAGTTTGACCTTCTAATAGGGAGCTTAAATTTACACAATTCAAATCATTTTGTCATATTATAAGCTTGCTACACATTTTTATGGAGGACAGCTTCCAGAACCTAAGAGAGTACAATGCAGGTTTTACACACAAAAGCTTCACCTGAAATGGAGCAGTTACTTTGTTGGGACAATCTGTTGTTTGTGGATCACAACTTGTAAGTATGTCTTATTTGTAGTTGCGTTTTTTATTAATAATTCCAATTATACATTTTATGTTATTACTACGATGTAAACAAAGGGCAAAGCTTAGCCTCCGCTCGCCTGCTAGCCAACATTAGTGTTGATATAGTGTTTACTGTATTTGTAAGCTCTCGCTTTTGTACGGCTGTTCGCCATCCTTTATATTTACACCAGAGCAGAACTCAATGTTATGAAGGAGTGTGGCATTTCCCCAAGACACGCTACAAGCGG
Organism: Tiaroga cobitis; assembly: GCA_030578255.1. Lineage (NCBI taxonomy): Eukaryota > Metazoa > Chordata > Actinopteri > Cypriniformes > Leuciscidae > Tiaroga > Tiaroga cobitis. The sequence continues at coordinate 16,530,061 of CM060609.1, forward strand.
TGCCAATCACAGCACACTGGGGCAGCTAACCAATCACAGCAAATTTCGTATTTCGGAAGGAAGGACTTCATCAAAACAGAAACTGTACGGCGTGTTCGAACCAGACTGGGGAGGGAGGTGCTGTAAAAATGTAAAATATGTGAAAAATAATCAGTTTTTTTAACAATCATGTATGAAAGCCTATTCTAGTACACCCCAAAAACAAAATCAAGACTTCGTAAAAGGGCATAATAGGACGGACCCCTTTAAGTGGAATATGGTGACAACTGTCCGGGCTGCAAAACGTATGACAAACACCACTCAAAACCAACAACATTAATTAAAGGCAGGTAGGCAGTTTGTTTCTAAAACACTTTTTCACAAATTTGTTTAAACTGTCTTTATATACCAATACATATCTAAAATGTAAGTACTCTGAAAAGGAGAGTATAACAATCGAGTGTCTGTAGTGCTCTCAGGGCTCCCTCGCTACCATGGCTACCACCCCTGCTGCTACAGGAGCTGCCCATATGCGCGCACCCAGTTGACTAGCTCATTTCGAAAGAGGAGAGGCACGTACCGGCCGGAAGCTAGGAAGTCTCACAATTATGGCAGAAAAAGACCAGTCAAAATTCCCACTACCACCTGTACCTGCATATACAGGCACAGGCGCAGGCAAACAAGGCAAAAAAAGGTGATGTCACTCCATGTACTGCGCTCGGCGCTGGTAAACGCGTCCTTCAGCTGAGCGGCTAGCATCACACGTTCATGTGTTTTGGGGGCGTGGCTTTGGAAGGAGCCCAGAAGGGAGGGGGTGGAAATTTCTCTGTTGGATACTTTCAAAATCCAACAATTTTCTGCTAGTTTCTCAAACTTACCAACCCTCCCTTTAATGTAAGCATATGCACTATGACAGTACCCACAGCAAAGCACATGAGTGATAGACACATCCACAGACAGTCAACAGCAATGGTGGCATTTTGGAACCCACAACCACAAACAAGTGCAATGTTGAAAAAATAATATTAGATTGGCAAAGCGGCCTATTAAATGTACAGTATTTTCTTATCTTGTCTTATCTTATCTTATCTTATCTATGGACTATAATGATTTAAAACATTTTTAACTATTATTCAGAATTACAGCAAATGTGCATGGTCGCTGAGATGGTACATTTAAAGATTGACCAGTAATTCTACAAAATGACTTTACTCAAAATAAAGTTCAAGTTAAAACAGTTAAAACGGTTCTTTCAAAAACTGAGTAGCTAGTCAAATCTTATGGTATAGGCATAGACTTTCCCCTGATGCCCATGTAAATCGAAAAAAAAAATAGTTAGCCTCCTTGTACTCTCAAACTTCGTATTTGTAAATACTATTAAGAGACACATTTATCATAATATAGCCTAATAAACCCACCTGTGTGGACTCGGTGGGCGCTCCAAAGTTGCATACAAATTCCTTCCCTCCTCCATTTACACTGGAAATTAACTTCGATCTAAACAGAATTCTGAGGCTTCCGAGCAGCAAGTGAGTGAGAGAGTAGCAACATATGATTTGTGTGCTGTTTTTAAGAGTAACAAAGCCGTCCTGTAGCTTTCAAAACTCGCTCATTCAAAGATTCCATTGACCATGCAGATGCACCACTCGCCAATCAAGATCCCGCCTTAAAGGGTTAGTTCACCCAAAAATGAAAATTCTGTCTGTAATTATTCACCCTCATGTTGTTAAAACCCCGTAAGACTTTCGTTCATCTTCGGAACACAAATTAAGATATTTTTGATTAAATCTGAGAGCTGGATCACTCCTCTATAGGCTTCTTAAAGGGATACTCCACTTTTTTTTCGAAATAGGCTCATTTTCCAAGTCCCCCAGATTTAAACTGTTGAGTTTTACCGTTTTTGAATCCATTCAGCCAATCTCCGGTTCTGGCGGTACCACTTTTAGCATAGCTTAGCATACATCATTGAAGTGGACAAGACCATTAGCATTTCTCACAAAAAAAAAATGACCAAAGAGTTTCGATATTTTTCCTATTTAAAACTTGACTCTTCTGTAGTTACATCGTGCACTAAGACCGACGGAAAACGTAAAGTTGCGGTTTTCTAGGCTGATATGGCTAGGAACTATACTCTCATTCCTGCGTAATAATCAAGAAACTTTACTGCCGTACCATGAGTGCAGCAGGCGTAATATGACGCAGCGCCTAAAAATAGTCCCCAGCTCGGTAACTTCCAACGACCGGTACTAAGTGCCTGCGCCTGCTGCACTCATGGTACGGCAGTAAAGTTTCTTGATTATTACGCAGGAATGAGAGAATAGTTCCTAGCCATATAAGTTTCTTGATTATTACGCAGGAATGAGATAATAGTTCCTAGCCATATCAGCCTAGAAAAACGCAACTTTACATTTTCTGTCGGTCTTAGTGCACGATGTAACTACGGAAGAGTCAAGTTTTAAATAGGAAAAATATCGAAACTCGATATTTGGAGATCGGCTGAATGGGTTCAAAAACGGTAAAACTCAACAGTTTAACTCTGGGGGAGTTGTAAAATGAGCCTATAGGCCTCGGCATAGATGGCATGGTGTTCTCAACGCGTAACAGAAAATCCAGAGTCCAAACATTAGCTCTCTTTGGGCGGTGTTCCCGTTTATTATAAAAGTACAAAAGGAATAGTTTACATTAAAATGGTACTTCACCCAGTGCTAAATAATAAAGTGCTGTCGTGCTGTTGGTATTGGGTGCTCACGGCTACGGTAAGAACCGTGTGTTCCTCGCCATCCACACCTTTTCCTAACTAATTGCCACACCTGTAAATATACCTAATTCCTAGTGAAGTGTCACACCCAGTGCAACACTCCCACCAAGTGGCTAGAGTAAGTAATAGCAATCCTAACCTATCCAGAAAAGGTGAAGGTATAAATGGCTCCTACACCCCGGCCCCATAATTGTGAATATTTACTTTAACCACAATTACCCAAATTACCTATTTTAACTTAAGGAGTCATTTATTTTGCAATGCTAATCTAAGTGAAATCATCTTCTCTTGAGTTTAGGACATCTGTGGTCAGATCATCTAGTCAGGACCTCATCTGTGTAACTTCGACTTCCATCAAAAGGCAGATCTTCGTTACAGGCCGTTCCAGCTGACCCGTTTTTGTTTTCAGCAGCACTGAGCGGACGAAGCCTTTCTTGTCAGGGTACGTCGGTGTAATTTTTTTCCATCAGCCAGGACCCTTGTGGAGCGACAGGATCCATTATGACCACAATGTCTCCAACAGAAAAGCTTCTTTTTGGTCTCATCCACTTCTGCAGCATTATTTGATTCTAGAAGACCCTCTAGCTCCATTATATGATTCAACAACCCAGTTTTCTCCCCCTCTTCAGTTTGTCCTTCTCCAGCAGGTTTCAGCCTTTCTGACTGAGCCTCGAGATCCCTGTCGCATTTCTGCACCTGAGTGGACTGTGCGCTCTTCTCATTCTCCACTCTACTCACTTCCTGTAGCTCCTGCTTGACCAATGAAAGTTCTGCCCCCTGAGTCTCGGCTTTTGCTGATACCAGCTGGACCTGAGTTTCTGACAACGATGCCTTCAGCTGAGACATTTCTTCTGCATACGTCTGACTGATGATTATGGATTCCAGTTGTTTCTCCAGCTGGGCTTCCAAAGGCATCACCTGGCCCTTTAGCTGATTGGTGGCCTGTCTTTCCACATTTATCGTCTCCTCCGGGACCTTCACCAGTTCCAGAGCCGTCTGTTTTTGCCTCTCAACATCTGAAACCTTTGACTTCCACGTGAGCTCGCCATCCTCCACACTACTCTGCAGTACTTTCAGCGTGCTCTCCATTTCACTAAGAGTTGATCTGTACTGCTCACACTTGGCCTGAAGTAACCTCTGTCTCTCTTCCGATAGGATGAGTTTCTGCAGCAGATCCGTCACATCTAAGCTGGACATTATGTGCTGCTGTTCTGCTGGACTTTGCTGATTTTCTTTAAGGTTCTTCTGTGCTTCATGTGTGAATGCTTCCAGCCAGTTTGTCTGATGCATTTCTATGTTGAGGTGAGGGATCAGCATCTGGAAAGCTGTTCTGGTGTCTGTCTGGAAAGAGCTCAGCTGCTGCTCAACTTCACCCGGTGCGGCCTTGGCCTGGCTCAGTCTTTCTTCACTCAGCCTCACAGTAGCAGATAGAGCTTCCACTGTGGCATAGTTTTTACCTTGCAGTTCGTTGCTCTGGGCCTTTACTCGCTTCATCTCTTCTTTAAGCTGTTGAACTTCCTCCTCCAGCGAGATCATGCGTGCGTCCTTTTCCAGATTCTCAAACGGCGGTTCAGCTTCAACAGTATCAGCACTTTCCATCTTCTCCAGCTGAGCCTGTAGAGATGTCACAGAATCTTCCCTGACACTCTCAAGTTCATAAATTTGCTCTTTTAGCTTTGCGACTGAGATCCTATTGGCAGTGATAGCAGGACGGCCCATCTTGCCTTTACGCGGCTCACCACCTCTCAGCGAACCATTCACGACCCACCCCAGTAGAGTCCTGACAGCATATGGTCCTTCACCTTGGCTATTTATTATTTCCCGTGGTTCCATGAGCTTCGGTGCATTGGTGCCTATCAGCAATTCCACCTCTGCCTCAAAACTGGGAACTGTAATGTCGAGGTATTTCCATCCCTCTAGGTCCTGTTGAGTGAGAATGTTATTTCTACTCACAGGTATGGTCCTCTGAGTGTAGACTTCAGGTAAGTCCAGGAAGTGAGGGCTTGAGACGAAGAACCATATAAGTCCATATTTTCAAATTGAATAATAATTTTTTTTTTTTATTTGGACTCTGAATATTATATTTTATTTTTTTTTTTTTAATTGAAGATAGACAACAAAAGTTTCACAATTCTAATGAGATAAGATTTTTTAGTATCAATCTTAAAAATAAAAAGTTAGAGTAATTTACATGTCTGGAATGTGGAAGAACAGTTTAAGTCCAGTTAATGTGGAATAACAGTATAAGTCCAATTCATCATATCACTTAAACCACTGGAGATTTGAATCCTTTATCTTAGTTTTAATACAGTAACAGAACCTTAAAGAAAATATTAAACATTTGTTTCTTTCAATTTCTTTTATTTTTTTACCAACATAAATCACAGAACAAAAACACAGACAATACAGTACGAACAATGAACAATACATAGGCCTACTTATAGTACAGAAAATAAACGTCAGTACAAACAATAAACCGTACATACAATCAACAATACATACAAACAATAATATTATTAACAGTAATAACTGTAAACAATAACTGTAAACAATACATATTTACAATACAGACATACATCATTCCTTGCTATGGTTCCATATGCTAGTTTACCATTTTATAATACATTTCATAAATCACCCCATTCATTCATTTACTAAATAAATAACTATATATTCCTATTATACAACATAATATAAGGCATACAAGATAAACTACAACTACTATTATGATTATTTTTACACAATATAGCCCACCTTACCCTGCACATGACCTACACATACTAGGCTACTCTTCGCATTCTAATGCCCCATAAAATGCTTGGGCCTCCGCTGGCATGTAGGCTAGCATTTTCATAAGATCCCGGTGCTTCTCCTTCTTGGCGGGCAGAGGGTCCTCATAAGCACGAGCATACGTGGTGGAGAGCAAGGGAGCTGGAGGTGGTTGATTCTTCCTCTGTTTGGTGATCAGCCAGGTCTTCCATCCCTCGTAGAGGCTGTGGCTCCCTTTTGTGTGGACACACCATGGATCAGCAGCTGAAATCATGATTCAACAAGAAATTCAATAAAGATTCTTCTTTCACGCACATATCCCCAACACTGTTAATCTCAGAAGACCTACTCTTTTGTTTTTTACCTGTCACTTTCAACCACATGGATGTGATTAGCAAGCCAGGTGGACGCTTTGTTGAATCAGGGAGCTGCCTGAAGTCCGGACATTTCATCTCAATGACTTTGAATGGATGCTGCTGCCTGGCTCCACCGATCATCTCGGCGACATCGCTGGGGGTGTGGAGTGTGGACACCTTACGCCTCTTGTCCAGCGTGGCAAAGGAACGGTCACAGGGAAGGAAGGAGTGGCCAGACACCATGAACTTCTGCTCTATCTGACTGAAGTACCCTCTAGATACGAGCAGGGCCATGAGGTTTAGGACTCGCCAGTTGTTGTTCTGCCCACAGCATCGGTCACTATAAATGACGAGCAGTCTTTGCCTGGACTAGGGGAGCAAAAGATGTTTCTGCCCACTTCAAAAGACAGCTTGCCACCTCGATGGAACCTCTGTGAGCGATGCCCTCATGCCAGAGGCACATTGTAGGAGGATCATCAGTGCCCATCTCCTGGATACAGAGGTTGTAGTTGGCCAGCTGCCGTTGATAGTACACGTTGGAGTGTGTCAGGTTTGGCGTGAACATTACCCCATGCATGTCGATACAAATGACATGGCAGTCATCATTGGCTTTGGCCCACTCTGTGTCAGCCTGCAACTGGGTGTACGCTTTTTCAGCTTTCCGGTGGTGAAGCTCACTCTCGCTGCGATCTTCAACCTTTCTCCTGTTGTAGCAGCTGTTAATTTTAAAAACAGGGCGTCACATTTCGCACAAGTGTCACTTCTTGGCTGCCCAAAACTGAGGTTCTGCTGCTTGAAGATGTCCCTATAGAGCCAGAACTTTGCAGTGGATGTTGGACTGTGTTCCTTGTACAGGTGGAACAGGTTTAAATCAGGGCTCAGGTACTCCCTCTCCACATCTCCCTTCATCCGTGAGTAGTGGTACGGTTGGCGTGGGAAGCTCAAGATATGCTCTCTTATCCCCTCTCTCACTGCAGGATGAATGCTATGAGGCCTAAAAAATAAACACCACAACTCATGAACAAGGGAAATATAATAAACTATGCTGGTCTGTTTTGCACAATTGCATCGTTTCTGTGACCATAAATGTATAATTATAAACATTCCTCTAAACTATAGGATTTTGTTTTTCACATACAGTCATTAAAGGGATACTTCAGGATTTAGCATTAAGCTTTGTATCATTAGAAAACCGAATTCTTTTTAGTATTTTCGAATTACCATGCTTTTCTCCCTCATATCCCCCTGAGATGAGAGATTTATGTATTTTTTGTCTGGAAAAAATCCTCCGATGACGCAAAAATTGTCATTGTTTACATGCACACCTTTTGTTTCAATCTAACTGAATTTATTCCGATTTGTGAATCTGAATGTAGTGTTTACATGGATGCTAAACATGTGATTGATTGATGTGTGCGTTTTAGCATTGCAATCTGGGAGTTGTTGTCTTTCATCCCCATAAATCAAAAATACATTTTCTGGCTTTTAGAAGGCTCCATTCAAAAATAATTTCACATTTCTACTACATAAATGACCCATTTTAAATACACATTAATCTTTCCAGAGCTGAAGTATCCCTTTAAGATCCACATGTTGTAATGATACAAAGAATAATCATACATTACATTTGCATAGCACTTTATCTCTGATATCGATTTCAAAGTGCAAAAATATGTTTCCTGACTGGGCAACAACAGTGAGCTGAATCCTAACCATTACGATATGTGCACACTGGCGTTATAGGGTGGCAAGGCACCCAACGCTCTAGAATGCCAGCGTCCAGTGCACCGTTAGACCAGGGAATGTTGTAGGTGTGACAATGGTGCAGCTTTAAAAACTAACAGGACGAGAGCATGAGGTCCTTCAAGATTTGTTTTTTTTTTTACTTACCTGTTCTTATGTTTTCCTCTGAAGTCCTCTAATGGAGACCTGACTTTAGCTACCTGCTCTGTTCCCTCAGACTGACTGCCTAACTTTTCTTGAATAACCTTTTCAAAGATAAGTAACTTTAAATAAATATGTTATGGACAATGTATCTAATTAAAATCATGCATGTAATTAAAAGTTAACAAACGGAAAAGGCTAGGCTATATAAAACTTGCCTGTAGGCGACTGTTGGTCAGTTGAAAGACTGACATAAATGTGAGTTTACAAACAGCAAGTCTTTGGCCTCCTTGTTGCACATGGTACTTGAAGGTGTACTTCCTCTTAGTAATCTCAGTGTCAGGCCCACGTGGTCGTCTGCGACTCACCTTGTGCTAGAAGTAAAATGACATGAAGTAAAAAGACATTTACCATAGCGTAGCAGGCTAGCCGTATTGTAGAGCTGTCAGGTTAAGGTCATTAAGTACGTGAGTAGGCTTTGGTTAGGAGAATGAATAAGCCTTTTAGGGCACCAAAGCGCTGTGGTCTGACTGTAATGCACTTGGTGGCCTACTTGATGCTGATCATCCTTCATCCATCCTCACAAAATTTAACATTTACAGTGATCAGGCACATGTGCAGTCTTAGTGAATTGAAGGCATACAGTAGTATTCAATTCACTGGTTATTTCATGGGCCTACATTGTGATGCATTGCATACTGTTGACATGATATGGTCATGAATTGCTTAAGTTAGCCTACCTGCTCCAAACCAGAGAGAATGATAGCCTGCTGCCTCTCATAAGAGACAGCATAAAACTCTGTGAAGAGCTGGAGTTTTCTTTGTTCTGTTAGGCTTGAACACTGCCTGGGACACGTCTCCTTGCACACCTTGCCCTTAACAAAAACAAAGTCACATTAGCGTTTTTTTTATATATATAGCTATAGAACACTAGAGCTATTAGCAGCTATTAACGTTACTACCTATAATATATAACAGCTTACACAATCAATGCATTTTTTTATTATTACCTTTTATTTATTAAAAAATGAGTAACAAACAAATATAGCATACAATATTACAAAACAAAGTGTTGCATAAATGGTAACATGGGATCCAAAAAGTATATCAAAATATTTTAAACACGTCAATGACTTTTTATTTATTTATTTTTTACCAATTTCAGTGAAGACAAAGCAATCAAAGTCTAATTTTCTCAGCTATCATTTCGACCCATTCATGACTTGATTCGCTAAACAGTCCGAGCTGTATGAACATTAGTAACGTTAAACGCCCAGTAATATGCCCCCTGACTGTAACCAGCTAGCGCTACGTTACAAAGTAACTGGCTAGCCAGACATCAAATGCAGCTATAATGTTTCGATTCATTTATCCTCGGTTATAAGGAGTAGTAGCCTACAGCATTAATTTCGACCCATTAATGAATTGATCCGTTAAACAGAGTGAGCTATATGAATGAACTGTAGTAGACGACGCGCAGGAGCCTACACGCCCCTCTGACTGTAACAGTAAGTTAGATACTTTGTATACGGTTCTTTCACTCACCTCTTTCGGTGGACTTTTTCCTCGTTTTTGCTCTCCTCTCCAGTTCACATTATGGTTTCCCAGCATCCCTCAAAGACTTCCTTGCTCTGTCCTTCCATTCATTCATGTTCGCTCTCCTTTTTTTGCCGAGGTTTTGCCTTTTAATGTCCGCAGCGGACATGAAAGCAACCGGCGTCTCCATTTTTCGTTAGTGGACATAAACGGTTTTTCCGCGTGAGACTATTTTAAAATTTAAAATACAGAGTTTTGGTCGCGCGAACCCACCCCCAAAGTGATTCTGTATACAAAGTGGCACACATACATTCAAGTCACATGGTTCTCAATTTTTGTTTTTTTTGGACTTATACGGTTGTTCGTCGCATGAACAAGTTTTCTCCATTCAAGCCTGAAACCTCGAGACCACTAAGCAAGATTGTGTCTACAGACCTCTCTTGGCCAAGAGTACGAAGAAGAATGCTAGTCTTGACTCCTGAAATGTTCAGTTTTCTCATGAGATGTTGAGTACAGAAAGAAGCTGAACTCCCCGGGTCTAGAAAGGCATAGGTGTTCATAATTGTGCTCCCGGACTTGGCCTTCACCTGTACAGGCACAATAGCGAGAACACATTCATCACTTCCGGCCCCAGTATGGCCACATGTCTCCAATGACACAGATGCATTATTGACTGACACTTCCTGTGTTTTAGATTCAATGTGTAGGACAGTTGGATGTTTGTGTTTACATATATCACATGTCAAAGGCTTGTCACATTCCCTGCTCATATGACCTCTCCTCAGACAGCTGAAACACACTCTGCCTACTTTTAAAGCCTCCAATTTCTCCCTGTGTGTCATCTCATCGAGCTGTGAACACTTCACTGAATGCTGACTCTTACACACACAGCATGACCCTTCGTCATTCCTTTGTGAAACTGGCCCTCTGCGCTGTTGGTACCAAGCTGCTGATGTGGGTGATCCTGAGGCAGTATTGATGGCAGCAACAGTAGCTTGGCCTCTTCCAGTGTGTCTACTCTTGGGGTTAGAGGAAGGGTCTGGTAGAATACCCTGTAGGTCACCAAAGAGAGGATCAGACAGAATCTTTGGAACATAGCTCTGTAACCACGGCGCTCCTGTAGCTCCCAGGCGACAGACCTCCATTTCTCCCTCAGTTTATATGGCAACTTCAACATTATCAGGCGAAGATTGGATGGCACGTTCAACTCCTCCATGTGCTGTAAATCTTCCATGACATTGCAACAGTCCCTTAAAAAGATTGAAAAAGACTGCAGAGCATTAATCTCATCAACCCTCATCACAGGCCACGTCATAGCCTTCTCCATATAAGCTACAGCAATTTTTATTTCATTTCCGAAGTATTCTTTCAATAGATTCTTTGTTCTCTCGTAACCCTCCCCAGGAGCCATGTTATAGCAACTTCGAACCAGTTCCCTTGGCTGCCGTCTGGTATGTTGCTCAAGGTAATAAAGATATTCTTGTTTATCTGTAGTTTTCTTTTCAATAGCTTGCTCGAAAGCTCTAATGAAGGCAGCATACTTAAGTGGATCACCATCAAACTCTGGGATAGCTCGTGGCGGAAGAGAGGCTAAGGCTTGGTTCTGAACCAGCTGAGCAATGATGTTAGTTTGCTGTTGCATAAGGTCATACAAAGGAGGGTGTTGAACATTGTCTAGAGAGGAATGATGATGCGACTGTGATTGCATACGTGTACTCCCTTGTGAGGTCAATGGCTGAAGTCCTGTTGGTGCAACGTTAGTAGGTCTGGTTCCAAAGATGTTCCCTCGCGCTTCAGACCTGTGAGAAGATGGTGCATATGACACTGAAGACAAAGAGTTATCAGACCTTACTAAAGACTAGGCTTGTAGAATGTGCGGGCTTCCCTTAGGCCGTACAGCCAATGGCAGAGAATGGTCCTGCTGGAAAGAGACAGTTTTAGGAAGTTGCAAGACAGGTGCTGTGTTAGAATAACTTGATGTTTGTGATTTCAAATGAGCATGAATATAGGCATTCATGGCATCCTCTCCATTATCCTCCTCATACTCATCCACATCTTCACCACCATGCACATTTTCAAACACAGACAATCTAGCCGTAGCAGCAGCCAACTTGGCCTCAAACTCTAGCTGTTCCTTTTTCCTTTTCAGCTTTGCCTTTTCCATTTGAAGGGCTTCTTCTTCAGCGTCAATGTCATGCATTTTTCTCAAAGCAGCTGCAGACTGTAAAAGTGCAGCCCTTTCAGCCTTTGCCTTTAAATGTACAGAAATAATACTGGAAGCCTTTGAATGGACAGAAGAATGATCTTTATGTTTTGAGCCTTTACTTGAAACATTGGATATACTATCTTCAGGCCTTAGGTCAGAATTGATTATAGACAGCACATCAGGATTCTCATCATCGTTTTTTTGCAGCAGCATCGGCCAACCATTTCTTTACATCATTCTCAAAAGTTTTAATTTCCTCTGTTTTCTATGCAAGCCAATGTTGTTGTTTGTCATGTTCAGGATCTGGAATAGGCATTTCCAGCAAAGTAGTTTGAGTTTCTAAAGCCTCATCGCACAACGTGGTATATGTATTTAGACATTTCTGCACATCAAACACAGTTTGAGATGTTCTTTTCTCAGAAAGAACCTCATTAATCCTCTGCTTAATTTTACTTGCTTGCATAAATTGAAATTTCCGTTTTTTTTGCAGATTTTCATACAAAATTGTAAGTCCCTTAGCTGTTCATTTTCTTATGCGTTTCCCTGAGTCATCAACAGCAACAATAGACTTATCAGAGATATCATTTTCGTCTGTAGCCACAGAAGCAATTTTGGCTCTATCGAGCAAGGTTTCTTCATCTCCAATCATCTTTATGCATTAAGCGCGTCAAGTTCAAAGCGCTCAATGAAAACAGCACAATTAGCTTTCCTTATGCAGAGGAAACCAACAGCACGTACAACACAGCACTATGAGTTTTACGAAGCAACAACACTGAAACAGTCTTTCATTTCAATTTCAAAAGTCCACCTTTTTTCCAATTCCATCAGCAGAAATAAACGAAAGTGTACCCACCAGCTTTCCGTGATTGCGATCTGTGTGAGAACTTACAGGCGTTTCATTTATGACTTCCAAGCTCCATGACAGGTAAGCAATCCAATGAGATGGGCAATCCTTTCAATGTCCAAACGATCAGGACACTGCTGTCCAGTTCAGAAGCGTATCCAAAGCAGGAAGGAATCGGTTCTTACTGTGTTGAGGCTATCCTATAGGCCTCGGCATAGATGGCATGGTGTTCTCAACGCGTAGCAGAAAATCCAGAGTCCAAACATTTGCTCTCTTTGGGCGGCGTTCCCGTTTATTATAAAAGTACAAAAGGAATAGTTTACATTAAAATGGTACTTCGCCCAGTGCTAAATAATAAAGTGCTGTTGGTATTGGGTCCTCACGGCTACGGTAAGAACCGTGTGTTCCTCGCCATCCACACCTTTTCCTAACTAATTGCCACACCTGTAAATATATCTAATTCCCAGTGACGTATCACACCCAGTGCAACACTCCCACCAAGTGGCTACAATAAGTAATAGCAATCCTAACTTATCCAGAAAAGGTGAAGGTATAAATGGCTCCTACAAAGGGATCGAAACTGGCCGGCCCAAAAGTTATGAAAGACATCGTTAAAATAGTCCGAGTGACTACAGTGGCTCAATCTTAAGCTTATCAAGCGACGAGAATTTTTGTGCGCAAAAAAAAACAACAAAAAAAACGTCTTTATTCAACTATTCATTTCCTTCTCTGTGGGATATTTCAAGTAGTGATACTACGCAAAGCTTCTAGGTTGCACGTCACACGTAGGCTCACTATTGCCCGACGCTGGTCATCTTTATCCCTCAGTCACTGCGACAGGAGATGCTGAAAAAACTGCATGAGGGACACCTTGGAGCAGAAAAATGTAAAAGAAGGGCTAGGACTGCAATCTATTGGCCCGGAATAAACGCAGACATCGACAGGATGGTGTCAACCAGTGATACTTGCTTGAAGCATCATGCTAAGCAACAGAAGGAGCCAATGATCATCACTGATCCACCAGATGAACCATGGCACAAAGTTGGGACTGACTTATTCTTCCTGGATGGACGAAACTATTTGCTAGTGATCTGTCAAACTATCCAGAGATGGCGTTGCTTTCCAATACATCTGATGCTTGTGTGATAACACACATAAAATCCATCTTTGTGAGACACGGCATTCCGCAGGTGGTTTACAGTGATAATGGGCAGTGACAGTGGCAAAGACATCCAGAAGTTTGCTGATGAATATCAACATGTGACATCAAGCCCATTATATCCGCAGTCAAATGGAAAGGCAGAGAAAGGAGTACACATAGTGAAACTGCTACTCAAGAAAGCAGTGAACAGCCAATCAGATCCTTATTTAGCTCTGCTGACTTACCGTGCTTCTCCACTAGAACACGGTGGCTCTCCTGCAGAAATCCTGATGGGGCGCAGATTAAGAACCACACTTCCTTGCTTAGCAACACCAAACAAGAACAAGTACCTGAAAAGAAAACAAAAGCACCTGAAACGGAGACAAAAAGCTAATTATGACAAGGCATCAAAAAGCCTAGAACCACTCTCCAATAATGACACAGTAAGACTTGAGGATTGCAATACCTGGACTAAAAGACCCACAGTCCTGGAGGAGGTGAACCCAATATCTTACACTGTCAGGACAGAGGATGGTCAAATCCTGGGGAGAAATCGGAGAAGTCTGTTGAAAACAAAAGAGACAGTACTAGTGGATACATATACAGGTGACACAGACTGTGCAGAGTAAACAACAACATCTGAAACACTTCCAGTGCTGGATGACAAAGAGACAGCTAAAGAAATGCGTTCAGATTTGCATTCACCTGTACTATGAAGATCGAAATGCACAGTAAAGCCTCCTGATAGACTTGACCTTTGAATATTGCTTAAACATAACATTAGACAAAGAAAGAAAGACAAGAGTAAATGTAATCGGTTGATTATTATTACAGTGATTGCAAAGTAAATCATTATTGAGATTGTTGGTTGGTGCATTACATCTTGTATAATGTCTACATTGCTTGCTTAGTGGTTAGCTAATATATAAGTAATTAGTTGTAATAACTTGTTCTTTACCTCTAATGGAAAGGGGATGTAGTGATAGTACCATTGTAGATGTGAGTACATAAACTAACCACTAGGTGTCAGTAGCATTACACTTACCGGTAGAGTATGCAGACCGAGAGTCATTAAAGTGGAGTTGTACTGTTGCTGCTCGCGACCTGAAAGTGAATAAAAGATAAGTTCTTCTGTTACAAACCTGTTTCTTTATTGAAATAAGAAACATTACAATGACCAAATCCGGATTACCAGTGCTCTAAATGGGACTACATATTACAATGTAGGCATTACAATGTGGGCTACCAGCAATGTTAAGAACAGAAGATCGGGTCGGGGTCACTGTGATTCTTATTTTGAGACAAAACACAAAAATAATATAAACATCCACTTCCATTCATAATTTATTTTATGTAATATATATATATATATATATATATATATATATATATATATATATATATATATATATATATATATATATATATATATATATACATATATACATATACATATATACATATACATTTTGTTATTGAAATCTGTTTGGGGGATTATTTATTTCATGCATGGGGACATTTTCATTTTTATGTTATTTTTACTTTACTATATACTGAATAGCTTAATTGGTTGCCTATGTCTACTTTATCTACTTTATCACTGTTACAACGGTTACTCAAGTCAAGTGCAAAATATAAATAAAAGTATGTACACTAAATGATACAGATGTATTATTTGACCAATTTTAAAGTTTTACTATATTTTCTTCCTGGAATCCACCTTGAAATCCTACGTTGGGATCAGGATAATCCTGGGGGTTTTTTTTGGATCAAAGTTATCCAAATCCTACTGAGAAGTTTTGAACGACACAAACTAAAGGTTTGATCCAGATTAAAACTAGGATTGGATTCCATGATCTAATCTGCTTTCAGATTTATTCTTTCCCTTTTGAACAACCCATTTTCAAGATTTGACCCAATCCGATAACCAAAATCCGATCAGCTTACCTTTGAACAACTGGCCCCAGATGATTGATAAATGATTTGTATAGCATTTGGACATGCATGGACAGTATACAGGGAGACGTCCATATCAACGGCAAAAAAATAATATATATATATATATATATATATATATATATATATATATATATATATATATATATATATATATTATATATTAATGTGATGTATCTGAACATATTTGTATTTTTTATTTCTTTACTTTCTGCCTTGTTGCATTTCCTTGGACAAACAAGTGCATCACTATAATAATTCATGATTTGCATGCCTATATTTGTAATAGGTTTTAGGGCATCGAAATGGGTAGTAGGAGGCGAGCGCTTGGCTGCTGGGTTGCGACTACCACCAATCAGAGCATACATGGATGACATGACAACCATGACTACAACAGTAGCCTGCACTAATCGTTATTGGGGAAGTTAACAGATAATATTGAATGGGGACGAATGCAATTTAAGCCCTCTAAATCAAGGAGCATCTCGATAGTTAAAGGAAAGGTAGTAGATAAAACGTTCTTCATTAATGGTGAGGCAATACCAACAGTTTCTGAGAAGCCAGTGAAGAGTCTTGGGAGATGGTACGATGGGGATCTAAAGGACGCAGTTCGAGTGGGAGAAGTTAGACGACAAGCAGTGGAAGGGTTGAAGAGCATAAACAGCTGTGCTCTACCAGGCAAACTGAAACTCTGGTGCTTTCAGTTTGGTCTACTGCCAAGGTTGCTGTGGCCACTGACTGTGTACGAGGTTTCTTTGACAGCAGTGGATAAGCTGGAAGCGTTAATAAGTTCATACATCAGGAAATGGTTGGGAGTTCCACGCTGCCTCAGCAGAATGGGACTTTATAGTAAAGGAATATTGCAGCTGCCAGTCTCTGCTTTAACCGAGGAGTTTAAGTGTGCCAAGGTCAGACTGGAAATGACCTTAGTAGAGTCACGCAACAAATGTGTAAGGGAGGCAGCACCTGTGTTAAAAACTGGTAGGAAGTGGCCGGCAAAGAAATCTGTGGTAGAGGCAAAGGCTGCCCTTCAAATTGGTGATATCGCGGGACAGGTACAGCATGGAAGAGGGGGTTTTGGGCTTAGTTTAGCTCCTCCTAAATGGCACAAGGCAGGCCCAGCTCAAAGGAGAAAGCTGGTAGTCAACGAGGTGCGAAAGCAGGAGGAAAGGATGAGGTGTATAAAGGCCATTTCCCAGGCCAAGCAGGGAGAGTGGATGAGATGGGAAAGTGTGGAACAACACAAGATGGGCTGGCAAGACCTTTGGTCAATGGAAGAGAGTAGGATCAGTTTCCTTATCAGGTCAACATATGATGTTCTCCCATCACCACAGAACCTAAACCTCTGGGTAGGAGAGGATCCCTCTTGTCCTTTGTGTTCATCACCCGCCACATTAAGGCACATTTTGACAGGATGTAAGGTGGCTTTTAGCCAAGGTTGGTTTACTTGGCGCCATGACCAAGTACTGCGATGTTTGGCTTTGGCATTGGAAGGCAAGCGTAGTATGACCAATAAGTTGCCACCTGTTCTAGCAAAACATTACACACAGAAGACAATACTCCTCCGCCCAGGCGAGCAACCACCAAGAAAAGGTGTAAAAACCAATTCTCGCCCAGGACAACTGAAAGCTGCTGGTAGGGATGGGAATTGAAAACCGGTTCCACTCAGTGTTGTAATGTAACGGAGTACAAATACTTCGTTACTGTACTTAAGTAGAAATTTCACGTATCTGTACTTTACTTCGCTATTTAAATTTATGTCTACTTTCACTTTTACTCCACTACACTTCCTAGATAAAATGTATACTTTTACTCCGTTATATTTCCACGAAGAATCTTCGGTACTCGTTACTATACAATAAAAATAAGAAGAAATGTGTGCGACTGCAATAAGGGAGGTTTGGCGAATCACTGCTCCTAGATTGCACTACGCACGCTCTGCACGCTCTATTTCAGCGTAATGCTCGTTTGTTGCCAAAGGAGGAGGAAGCACAACTGAAACCGCCATGGAAGCACCTACTGGAGGACCGGGGGGAAACTCCTTTTCCTTGATTTACTGAAGCCTATGTGTGAAACGCATTTGCAGCTGCACAGCTAGCACATTGAGCGTCTAGCTCGCTCATCGGCTGTGCTGCGGCAACTGCATATCCAATGGCGCGGGCGCCTCTGACGTACGACCAATGAGCTAGCCCCACGTCATTACACGTCAGAGCCTGCTAAGGGGGCGTGGCCTTAGCCTATAATAGTCCCCTGAATTCGCCATTATAGCAGGTTTAACCTATGGGTTTAACGACTGAAGCGACAACTCGCCAGGTTAGTGCGGCCGGCTACGCAATACTCGTTCCCTCTCTCCTTTCGAACGGCCACAATAAAAGTTCACAATCAAACTTCTAACCGCTTGCTTTAAAAAAAAAAAGTAAACTTTTTACTTTTACTTCAAATACTTAAGTACATTAAATATCAGAAAATTACTTTTGATACTTAAGTACAGTATATATCAGATACTTTAAGACTTTTACTTAAGTAATATTCTAAAAGGTAACTTTCACTTCTACCAAAGTCTTTTTCTAGGACGATACTTTTACTTTTACTCAAGTATTGCTTTCTAGTACTTTATACAACACTGGTTCCACTCGAGAACCGGTTCTAAGTTTTACGATCCATCGATATTGTATGCCCTCGACGTTAACGAGTCCTCTTATCGATGCTCCTGCTCTGAGTCAGTCAGCCATAGTATGTAACGTTAGGCTACAGACCGTGAACTCACAACTGTCCCTTTTGTCCTTTATCAAGCACCATAGCACGGCGTCCAAAGCGAATTTTTGTACCGCCAAAGTCTTTTTTGATCGGTGAGTAATGTAGATGAACTGCTGCGCTTGTGACAGGGCGCATGTTTAACTGAACGAGCAGAGAGAGAGAGAGAGAGCCCCGGTCGCGCGCGCGCGCACTCTCTCTCTTCGGAGCAAGGCGGCTTCACCGTCTCAAAACTAAGCGCTGTCTTGCTCTCTCTCCCTCGCACATATTAATCAAAATAAACGACACGATGGTAAGGTCGGGAGACTAAAGTTTCATGTGGAGCATTCGGAGATTTGTTTTTCCTGAATTAGGCTACCGCTGGTGAATTGTGCTAAAATACGTTGCCTTATCTTCTCTGAAAAGCGTTCCGCACATTCAGCTGACATAAACCACACTTTAAATAAACGAAAAAAAAAAAACTATCCATTGATGAAATGTTTTCTTATGACACACACATCTTGTGGGATGTCCCAACGCGCCGGGATAATCACACAACACGCACACGTCCGATAATGACACGTCCAATTCGCAAACTAATGCCTCATTTGAACCGATTCGTTTTAATGAATGGTAAAAACAACTTCTCTTTCCAACACTGAACTCACTGAACACTGTTTAATAATAATAATAATAATAATAATAATAATAATAATAATAATTCATTACATTTATATAGCGCTTTTTCTAGGCACTCAAAGCGCTTCACATGGAAGGGGGGAATCTCCTCAACCACCACCAATGTGTATCAGTTGTATTAATTAAGTTGACATTAATCAGTGTATAACCAGTGTATAACTAATCGGTAACACTTTACAATAAGGTTCCATTTATTACATAAATAACATAAAAAGTACAGTTTGCTTACTCGAGTGTAAGCTTTAAAACAAATAAAACTGTTTTAAACTGTTTTTTTTTTCCCGAAAAAGCATATGACTACTTATTTCCACAAAGTGCTATCAGGAATCGATAAGAGAATCGTTAAAGAATCGGATCGATTGTTACGACCCTGCGTTTCCCTTGCTCGCCTGCTGGGGGCGGTGTTCTTCAGGAGGGCGTGGGAGATCGCACACTCCTGTTACCTGCTTCCGATTTGATTGTGGAGAGGATAAAACCTTGGATTCCACCCTCTCCACGCCACTTCGTCCAGGGGATTGGCAGCCTCTGGAGGAGTCACTTGTTCTTGCGACATTTATATTTGTTTACAGACCATACCAACCTTTTTCTTATTCCCCATCTGGATTATGATTTTGTCCCCTTATGATTTTGAACCCTAGACTTTGTTATCCTAAGTTGTTTACACTTTTTGTTGTAAGCTAATAAAACTTCTTGCAAGTAATTTTCTTGTACTTGTATCCCTTTATGTACGGTTGAAACGAGCTGGCCGTAACATAAGTGGGGGCTCGTCCGGGATCCTATGGGGGTAGGAAACGTTGGTAAGTATGGGTTGTATGTGTGTATGTTTTTGTGAATGGATTCCTTTATAAATGAGAACTCTGGTGAGTTAGAGTGTTTCCAGCTGGATTGTGAATACAATCCTTCCGACGGATCACTGTTTGTTGTTTTGTTTTGTTATTTTGCCTTTCTTGTTTTTGGAGGTTATCCTGGGTGGAGATTAACTCTCTGTAGGGGGTACGCTTCCGGACTTTCAGTTTGACTGATTGTCGCGGAGTTCAGCGTTTAATGTCGCCTCGAGCCCGGTACATCTCTGAAGACCAGGTAGGATTTAGTTAGTGTTTTCTGAGTTAGGAGCTGGAGTTTTCTCATTGTAAACGGTAAATCCATTTTGCAAAAATAAATGAGGATAAATTGTCGCTTTTGTGTATAGTGCGGTTTATTTTCGCGCGTACACTGTGTTTTGACTTGTGGGAAGTCTTTAGAAGTTTTTTAATGAGCATAGGTTGCGTAATACAGTGACGTAGTGTTTTGAAGTAGTGGCTTATGGGAGTTGTATTTCGGGTAAACAGCATTTCACGTGTGGTAGTTAGTGGTCTCGTTTTGTGATTGTGCGTATACATATACGAACAAAATGTCTTCGGTGATAGAAGATTTCTTTGCGTGTCCATCAGAAGCTTTGCTTGAGAGTTGTACAAAGGAGCAGTTGGTGCAAATCGCCGAACGCTTCAGTGTCGATTTTACTTCTCGGGAAAAGAGGCTGAAGGAAACAATGGTGACTACTCTGAAGCGGTCACTTGTTGATAGAGGAGTTATAGAGGTAAGCACTGAGTTAATTACTCCCAGTGAATCGTTTGTGTCTACTCCTGCTGAGGTTTATAGTGAAAGTGAGACGAAATTTCCAGAATTGTCTTTGCAAGAGAAGCAATTGTGTTTAGATGCCGCGAAAATTCGTGCTGAACGTGATGATCGCGCTATGAAAGAGCGAGCGGTAGAGAGAGAATTCGAAGAGAGAAAATTAAATCATCAGTTAGCTATGAGGAAAATGGAGCTTGATTTAGAAGAGAGAACGCTTCAGTTAGAGAAGGAACGTGAAGAGAGAACGTTTCAGTTAGAGAGGGAACGTGACGAGAGGGCATTTGAGATAAAAAAGTTGGAGTTAGAATTAGCAGCAAAGACAGCTGAAGCTTCACAAGCGAATGTGCCTCCTGTTCCACAACAGCATGCGAATGCAGGTGAACCTGTGTTTGATGTTCACAGAAATATGAGGTTAGTGCCACCATTTTCTGAAAAGGAAGTGGATAAATATTTCTATCACTTTGAACGTGTTG
The DNA here is from genome assembly GCA_030578255.1 of Tiaroga cobitis. Classification (NCBI taxonomy): domain Eukaryota; kingdom Metazoa; phylum Chordata; class Actinopteri; order Cypriniformes; family Leuciscidae; genus Tiaroga; species Tiaroga cobitis. The sequence continues at coordinate 16,551,009 of CM060609.1, forward strand.
CTTTGTCCATGAAATGGCCGAAAAGCTTTTGGACTTTATTATTACAGTGTGTGTTCACAGGTAAAGCTCAGGAAGTTTATTCAGCACTCTCATTGGAACAGAGTGGTGAGTATGATGTTGTGAAATCTGCTGTGTTACATGCATATGAACTCGTGCCTGAGGCATATCGTCAGAAATTTAGGACTTTGAGTAAAGCTGATGAATGTACTCATGTTGAATTTGCCAGAGAAAAAGAGAACTTATTTGATCGTTGGTGCACTTCAATGAAAGTTACAACTAAAGAGCAGTTAAGGGAATTAGTACTCTTAGAGGAGTTCAAACATTGTGTTCCTCATGTTGTAGCTACACATCTCACTGAACATAAGGTGAATACACTTTCTGAAGCCGCTATCTTGGCTGATGAATTTGTGTTAACCCATCATGGGTCATTCAGTTCAGTTGGTATTAAAACTCACAATATGAGTAAGTTTAAGTCTTGTTTTCAACCTAAGACAAAGTCTCCTGTGTTGCGTAGGAATATTAAGTCGACAGATGCTGAATATTTTAGTAAACCTGTACTCTCACGAGACATGGTTTGCTTTTATTGTAAAAAGCCTGGTCATAAAATATCTGACTGTCAGATACTCAAGAAGAAAGAGAGATTGTCGAAATCTGTTGTTTTGGTTTCTACCTTACCAGTTGCTGTTGACATTTGTGATGAGAAAGATTGTCATTTATCTGGTTCTAGTGATAAATTTGTTAATCAGGGTATAACTTCTGTTGATTATACACCCTTTATCACTGAGGGAAATGTGTCATTGCCTGGTTCAAATGAAACGGTGCCAGTGCGTCTTCTTCGAGATACAGGGGCTGCGCAGTCGTTTCTGTTAGAGGGAATTTTACCCTTGACTTCTGAAACCGCTACTGGAACTCATGTACTAGTGCGAGGTTTTGAGATGAGGTTCGTTGAAGTGCCTTTGCATCGCATCCATCTTTCCTCTGCCGTTGTATCTGGTGAAGTAGTAGTTGGTGTTCGTGCTGCACTGCCGGTGCCTGGGATTACATTTATTCTGGGAAATGATTTAGCTGGTGGGAATGTTTGGGGACGGAGTGATGTGGCCGCTCTGCCCATAATAGCCTCAATACCTAGTAAAACTGATGTTGGAAATGGCAAAGAATTTCCTGATTTGTTTCCAGCATGTGCAGTTACTCGATCAATGGCTAAACCATTATCTGAAAGTCAAGTTGAAGTTCCACTGCATGACACCTTCTTTTATACTGTTAATACAGGTGAGGCAGGATCTGATGTGTCTAAATGTCTTGGGCAAAGAGACCTGAAGTCCTGCTCTTCGTTGTCTTCTGACCAGAGAGATTCGACAGCGCTGCAAAGTGACTCTGCGGATACATCTCAGGTTCTGTCCACTCCTGAGAAAACCAATGTTGATCTCTCTGATGGTGATGACTACTCTTTGGCTTCTTTGTTGCAGATTTCTCGAGAGGATTTAATTCGAGCTCAACAAAGTGATGACAGTCTTAGACCTTTATTTTCTGCAGTAGGGTCTAAGAAGTGTTCTGATCCTCTCTCCTCTTCGTACTTTCTTGAAGATGGGTTGCTTTGTCGGACAGTGGTCCTGCGTAAAGATGTTTCTCTAGAACCTAAAACTCAGATTGTGGTTCCTTTTACAGTGAGGGACTCTGTGTTGTATTTAGCTCATCAAGGACTTGCTGGCCATACCGGAGTTCGTAAAACGTATGATCGGGTCTTACGACAGTTCTATTGGCCTAAGGTGAAACGAGATGTGGCAAAACATATTCAATCTTGTCACACATGCCAGATCACCAGTAAGCCAAACCAAAAAGTTCCTGTTGCTCCGTTGCAACCTATTTCCGTCGTGTCCACTCCTTTTGAACATTTGGTAGTTGACTGTGTTGGTCCTTTGCCTCGGTCCAAGACTGGTCACCAATACCTTTTAACCGTTATGTGTCAGACTACTCGTTATCCGGCTGCTTATCCGTTAAGGTCCATTACTACTAAATCTGTCTTGAAGGCCCTCACTAATTTCATGTCGACCTTTGGAATTCCTAAAGTCATTCAGTCCGATCAGGGTTCGAACTTCATGTCGAAACAGTTCTCAAAAGCCCTGCGTCAACTTCGAGTAAACCACAATATTTCTAGCGCTTATCATCCGCAGAGTCAAGGAGTCCTTGAGAGGTTTCATCAAACCCTGAAGTCCCTATTAAGGTCATATTGTGTGGAACTCGATGCGGATTGGGAAGAAGGTCTGCCGTGGATGTTATTAGCGATACGTGAGGTAATCCAAGAAAGTCTTGGGTTTAGCCCGAATGAATTGGTGTTCGGACATGTAGTGAGAGGACCTACGGCTGTGTTAGCTGAGGAGTGGCGTATGCCTAAACTGTCTGAAAACATTTCGGATTATGTGAGCGGATTTCGGCGTAGATTATATGAGGCAAGAGCTCTCGCTAAAAAGAAGTTGAGTAAGACTCAACTAAAGATGCGACAACGCTTTGATAGGAAAGCTAAGTTAAGAGAATTTCAGGTGGGTGATCAAGTACTCGCTTTGCTGTCCCTACCTGCTAATCCGTTCCAAGCTAAATTTACAGGCCCTTACAGTGTAGTTAAACGTCTTTCTGATAACAACTATCTGTTGAATACTCCTGACCGGAGGAAAAATGTACAAGTTTGTCACAGTAACCTGTTGAAATCGTATACAGCTCCTGTTCATTCTGTTACTGTTAATGTGGTAAACATTTGTGACTCTCTTTCAGAATCATCTCCTCTCTCTCACAAAACGAGTGGGTATTCTTTGGAGAATGCTGATGAGGACGAGGGTTTTCTTTCTCGAGAAAAAGTTGACGGGCGACTTAAAAACTCTGAGATTCTTTATAACCTGTCGTCTCATCTTTCTTATTTGACGGAGAAAGAGAAGAGTGATGTCACTGAGTTGGTGATATCATTTCCCTCTCTTTTTCTTGATGTTCCTGGTCGCACCTCTATCATAGAACATGATATAGATGTAGGAACCTCATGTCCCGTTAAACAGAATGCCTATCGAGTCAATCCTATTAAAAGAGATTTGCTGAAACAAGAGGTGAATTATCTGCTTGCTCATAATCTGGCTGAATCTAGTTTCAGTTCGTGGAGTTCTCCTTGTGTTTTAGTAAATAAACCTGATGGCTCATATCGCTTCTGCACAGATTATCGGAAACTTAATAATCTGACAAAGCCGGACTGCTTCCCATTACCTCGAATTGATGATTGCATTGATCATGTTGGCTCTGCCTGTTATGTCAGCAAATTCGACCTCTTGAAGGGGTATTGGCAGGTGCCTTTGACTAGTCGGGCGAAGGAATTATCTGCTTTCGTTACGCCTGATGCTTTCCTACAGTATACGGTTATGCCTTTCGGGGTTCGAAATGCACCTGCGACTTTTCAGCGACTCGTAAACCGTATACTGTATGGAATGTCAGGATGTGAGGCATATCTTGACGACATTGTGTTGTATAGTTCATCTTGGTCTGAACATCTTGACCAGATCAAAGAACTGTTTTCTCGTTTAGTCAAAGCTAATCTTACGGTTAATCTCGCCAAGTCCGAATTCGCGAAGGCAACCGTTACCTATTTAGGTAAGATAGTGGGAAATGGTTGTGTAAGACCCATTGAGACTAAGGTCGAAGCTATCTGTAATTTTCCCGCTCCCACCACTCGTCGTGAACTCCGACGGTTCCTTGGAATGGTGGGATATTATCGGAGTTTTTGCGAAAATTTTGCCAGCGTAGTCTCGCCTCTTACCGATTTATTGAGTCCGAAGTTGTCTTTCCAGTGGACTGAACCTTGTCAGCAAGCTTTCGAAAATTGCAAGGCTTTGCTGGCGTGTGCCCCTGTTTTAACAGCTCCAAACTTTGCCAAGCCTTTTATTCTTGCAATAGATGCAAGTGCTTGTGGTATGGGTGCTGTTCTCCTGCAGGAGGACTCGAACCAGGTTCAACATCCTGTAAGTTACTTTTCTAAGAAACTTAACCGACATCAACAGGTATATTCTACCATTGAGAACGAAGCTCTTGCGCTAGTGTTGGCTGTTCAACATTTTGAAATATATCTAGGATCAATTGCTGCACCGATTATTATCTATACGGATCATAATCCTTTGGTCTTTTTGAATCGGATGAGAAATAGAAATCAGCGACTCATGCGATGGAGTCTTATCTTACAACCTTTCCATCTCGAGATCAAACATATTCGAGGAAAAGACAACGTTATAGCTGACGCACTGTCTAGAGTGTAATGTAATTTTTGTATTGTCCGTTCTTTTCTTTGCATCTCTAGGGCCCAGAGGTGTTGAGGAATGAAGAGAAGACGACATACCTCTAGATCACCAGAACCTTTATTGTGTTTGTTCTGGGTAGTGCTTAACTGTTTTTTTTTCCTTTGTTTTGTGTTTTAGATTCGTTGCCGAATCTTTTTTTTTTGTAGGGAGGTGTTACGACCCTGCGTTTCCCTTGCTCGCCTGCTGGGGGCGGTGTTCTTCAGGAGGGCGTGGGAGATCGCACACTCCTGTTACCTGCTTCCGATTTGATTGTGGAGAGGATAAAACCTTGGATTCCACCCTCTCCACGCCACTTCGTCCAGGGGATTGGCAGCCTCTGGAGGAGTCACTTGTTCTTGCGACATTTATATTTGTTTACAGACCATACCAACCTTTTTCTTATTCCCCATCTGGATTATGATTTTGTCCCCTTATGATTTTGAACCCTAGACTTTGTTATCCTAAGTTGTTTACACTTTTTGTTGTAAGCTAATAAAACTTCTTGCAAGTAATTTTCTTGTACTTGTATCCCTTTATGTACGGTTGAAACGAGCTGGCCGTAACAGATAAGCAGAATCGTTAGTGGCATTGATATTGATAAAATCTTATCAATTCCCATCCCTAGCTGCTGGGGACTGGAAGATGCTGGCTGGTCTTGATCAACGGCTTATTTTTTCACCTGAGATTGCCACCACTAACCTCCGACCAGATATTGTTTTGTGGTCTGGATCCGCACGCATTGTTCAACTGATAGAGTTAACAGTGCCATGGGAGGATGCGGTAGATGAGGCATATGAGAGGAAGAAACTGCGGTATGCTCATCTGGCCACTGAAGCAGAACAGTGAGGATGGAGAGTCCAGTTTTATCCAGTGGAAGTGGGTTGTCGAGGATTTGTGGCACACTCTACAACCCGGTTCCTCACAGACGTCGGATTCAGTGGCCAAGAGTTGCGTTGCACAGTAAAGAACTTATCAGAAGCAGCAGAAAGGAGCAGCAACTGGCTGTGGTTGAGACGGAAAGATTCTAGCTGGCTGTGTACAGGCTGCCACGCTACGGTTTCGTAGAATTCTTGAAAACTTGAAGAGTCTGTTGGTTTATTTGTATGGTTTGCATAGTAATTACAGTTATTACGTTCCTGTGTATATTGCGTGAATGAGGGTTGGTGTTTGGGCAGATATTGTGTTTTGCGGTAGGTAGTATGCCATACGGAACCGTTGCCACTGAAACTACTTTAACGAAGACACTGGGGCTCGACAGCCTTAGTCAAACGGGTTGGCGCGTATGGTTGGGTTGGGGAGAGATTGTGAGATTGCGGTTAGGTCACACGCAAACTACGAGGAAGGAGCAACCTCAGCAGCAGGAGGGATGTAAAGGTCAGTAAGCTGGGCTGAGTTGAGTGGGGGACAGAGGGGGGTGACTCTGGGACGCCAGAGTCACTGTCGAGCCCTCTTGAGGTGTCGTGGGCTAGTCGACGAAACACTGAGGACGGAAGGTGCCCACTTGAAGACGCTAGAGATGTCCCCTACTCGGCTCAATCCAGACGGTTGTCGTGCTGGTCCACTGGGGAGACCACACTGTAGTTGCAGCCGTTGTGTGTACCGACACGCCAAGTATACTGCAGACGTTAAAGGGTTAGTTCACCCAAAAATGAAAATTAAGTCATTAATTACTCACCCCCATGCTGTACCAACCCCGTAAGACCTTCGTTCATCTTCGGAACACAAATGAAGATATTTTTGATTAAATCTGAGAGCTGGATCACTGCTACATAGGCTGCCTAAGGGTCTGAAACTTGACGGTCCAGAAAGTCATTAAAGAAAATGTTTAAATATTCCATGTGCCTACAGTGGCTCAATTATAAGTTTATCAAGCGACGAGACTACTTTTTGTGCGGAAAAACAAACAAAAATAACGACTTTATTCGACTATTCCTTTTCTTCCTTGTGGGCCTGAGACGAGAGTTCAAGAGATTTCCACGACGCATGCGCGAGAACTGAGATGAGGACGTTCTTCTTCGACTCCTTCTTGTTACCGGCTGCTCACCGCTTAGAAGTATTACCGCCACCTACCGTATAAGATGACGTGTTGGAAGCGCAAAACTTTCTGTTTACAAGCAGAGGAAGCAGAGGTGCGCTGTACATACGCTTTTCAATTCGACACTTAATGTGCTGTAGGTCTCGCTATATTATATACAATGGTTAAAAAGTGTGCATTTCCAGGATGTCCGAATCGTGAGAAACCAACCAGAGTACGTAAAAGTGCTTCAATGTTGCAAAATGAACGGCTTACCTTTTTCAATCTCCCATTTAATGATCTTGAGCGACTGAAGCTATGGCTGCTGGCTATTCAGCGGGATGTTAATTTACCACTGAAAGTCGTCAAACATATGAGGTTGTGCAGTGAACATTTTACACCTGACGACTTCAAGCCAGTTGAAAAAAACAGTCGACGATTACTGAAATCAACTGCTGTGCCAAACTTGGTTATACAGAACAACAATGTAAGTGTAAGCGGCATGTGGTGTTTGTTAAAATATAACAATAACTTAACTTTATATTAGTTATGTTAAGTTTGTTTACACGTATATATATATATATATATATATATATATATATATAAAGTTAATAACTTAACTATATTAGTTATGTTAAGTTTGTTTACACGTATATATATATATATATATATATATATATATATATATATATATATATACGTGTAAACAAACTTAACATAACTAATATAAAGTTAAGTTATTGTTATATTTTAACAAACACCACATGCCGCTTACACTTACATTGTTGTTCTGTATAACCAAGTTTGGCACAGCAGTTGATTTCAGTAATCGTCGACTGTTTTTTTCAACTGGCTTGAAGTCGTCAGGTGTAAAATGTTCACTGCACAACCTCATATGTTTGACGACTTTCAGTGGTAAATTAACATCCCGCTGAATAGCCAGCAGCCATAGCTTCAGTCGCTCAAGATCATTAAATGGGAGATTGAAAAAGGTAAGCCGTTCATTTTGCAACATTGAAGCACTTTTACGTACTCTGGTTGGTTTCTCACGATTCGGACATCCTGGAAATGCACACTTTTTAACCATTGTATATAATATAGCGAGACCTACAGCACATTAAGTGTCGAATTGAAAAGCGTATGTACAGCGCACCTCTGCTTCCTCTGCTTGTAAACAGAAAGTTTTGCGCTTCCAACACGTCATCTTATACGGTAGGTGGCGGTAATACTTCTAAGCGGTGAGCAGCCGGTAACAAGAAGGAGTCGAAGAAGAACGTCCTCATCTCAGTTCTCGCGCATGCGTCGTGGAAATCTCTTGAACTCTCGTCTCAGGCCCACAAGGAAGAAAAGGAATAGTCGAATAAAGTCGTTATTTTTGTTTGTTTTTCCGCACAAAAAGTAGTCTCGTCGCTTGATAAACTTATAATTGAGCCACTGTAGGCACATGGAATATTTAAACATTTTCTTTAATGACTTTCTGGACCGTCAAGTTTCAGACCCTTAGGCAGCCTATGTAGCAGTGATCCAGCTCTCAGATTTAATCAAAAATATCTTCATTTGTGTTCCGAAGATGAACGAAGGTCTTACGGGGTTGGTACAGCATGGGGGTGAGTAATTAATGACTTAATTTTCATTTTTGGGTGAACTAACCCTTTAACGGCGGACAGAAGTAGATTCACATCACCATATGGAAAGAAATGTAAATGGATGGAGAGATGGAGAGAGAGAAGCCTAGGTTACTGTAAAGTTACGTCTTAGTTTGTGCTTATCTTGGCGAAAGCCGTGTACAAATCAGCATGAGGTTTAACATCTACTTTCGTGTAATGGAAATCATTCACCTTATTGACATTGCATACTAACTTAAAAATGGGATGGCAGAAACTGGATGACACATTGGAATGTTTGTTATTATAATTTGTAGTAGGCCTTTATTCAAATGTAATCTTTCACATTATGCAGAAAATGCTCTCCGATTCACTAATTTTACATCTCACATTTGCATAAAATGTACTCACATAACAAGCAAATAATTATCCTAAAAGTTCATCAATACAGCAGTGTCTTGTATAGTATGTATCCCTGCCAATGTACAAATAAAACTTATGCAAACTAAGTAAAGTTGATTCAAGCTTTATGCAAAAATATTTATTTGTAACAAATTGTATTTATTTATTTGATTTTTTGTGGTCATAGAATCAAATACAAAATTTCTGTGGTTTAGAAGCGTCCTGCTAATATTAATGAGGTAATGAAAAAGAGAAGAGCAGCAACAAGTGCAAAAAATCTAGTTACACCGACGAGAGGATAACAAGTGTCCTGAATATCTGAGGAAAAGAAGAAAATGAAAAGTGTTGTGAGAAAGGAATCAAAAACGTTTACAGAAGTTCAGTCAATAAATCATACTGATCAACATTTTGGACAGATAACAAAACCTTTAATTTGCTAACTTAGTGAGTATATGGATTATGAAAAGTTATTTACCATAATGATGAAGAGTTGTTTTGAACATCCATCCACCAAACTTCACAACACAGGTGCTCTGTCCTTCAATCTTCCACTCCTCAGCTGATACCGCTACATTATTCTGAGTTTTCACTGAGTTCTCTTCGCCTTCTTCCCAAACAACCAAAGTTTGTCCATTTTCCTTTCTACTACCTATGAGCCAGTACACAAAGACCTGTGATGCAGCAGATCCCCCGACTGTACACTGAAGAGTGACTGTAGAGTGGTTGTTGCTGCTGGCAAATGCCACGATATCAACAGACGGCATAACAGTGCTGTCAGCTGCAAGAAGAAAGAGAGATGCAATTTTAAAGAGATAAAATAACAAAAGGATGGATACATAATTATATAATAAAAACCTGAGCTTTCTTATCAACACAAACCTTGAGTACCACCATGTTCTAATACAGTACCATGTACAGTGACAGCTGTGCCATTCCCAAGGTACATATGCTCACGGTCTGTAGCGATGCAGTAATATGTCCCAGAATCCTGTACCGTTGCATTGTAGATGGAAGCCTGACACACTGGGTTTTCAACCTCATCTTTAGTCTGAGGAGGGATGTTTGCATCCTGCAGAATGTCTATGATTCCACTCACTGGATTTACTCGGACCCAGGCCACTGTGTGACAGAATGACTGCACCTCATTGAGTTGGCAGTGCATGGTCACTGTATCCCCCGATCTCACTTTCACTGACGGGGGAAACTGATAAACTGTTCCCGCCATCGCTGCAAAGGGATTCAGACCTCAAAATGTGAAAAATTAAACAATATCATAAATGCTACTTTAATGGTCTTATTTACTAGTTTTAGTTACAAATGTAAAATGCATAAATGAAGAGAAAAATACTGTTGTAGCTTACCGTGTGGCGAAATTAACCAGAGCAAGACAAGAAAAAGGAGGTCATGCATGCTGTCTGAAGACTTTACAGGCCAAAGCAACTGAGAGAAATCTGCAGAGTCTGACATATCACACACTTTTTCCTGTCTGTCCACGGTCGTTTCATCAGACTGTTGATAAAAAACTGATACATTGAAGCTCGGTTAGATTCTGAGGTGGACCTGGAACTTAATTTCTTGTCTTTAGTTTTATTCAACTCTCTACCCATTACAAATTGAACCGTTTACAGTACTAAGGCAGAATCTAAGCATTAACCCGTAACACCAAAACCCCCAAAATCGAGAGAAATTAAAACATCAGTTAAACTCTTATCCCAAGTTATTATGGGTTTTATAACAGTAACTGTATATAATATATATAACAAAAATGCACAAACAGGCATTGCAACTCTTCTAATGGCATGTTAAAATGGCACATAAAAAGTAGTAGGCTCACATTTAATCTGAAACTTGAGTTTGTTTTGATGAACGCAAAGATGATATCCTGGCTGGAATTGATGACCGACACACAAAGCTCTTGGTCAGCCTTTCTCAGTTTTTGTTCTTTATGTAAGTAAGAGTCTAAAAATCAAAGCTCAGGTTGTGAGAAATGATAGCAACACTGAGATTGCTCTGCCTGCGATGACTGGATACTCTTTGGCATCAGTTAACCAGAAACTGGCAAAAGTTAGGTCACTAAACCACAGTCTTGTCTCATTTTAGTGAGCTGCTCGTGTTGCCTCAAAGTCCATTTCCTTTTTCCATTGCAGATTAGAAATGTGTCTCTTACCCAGTCAATGGCTTTGGATTAAGTTGAGGGGTAATAAAAGAGACATTTTTTATGTTACATTTTTTATGCTAGAAATTACCTCACAAAAGGCTGCAGTGCTGTCTGAATGGGGGAAACATTTATAGAGTGGCTCTTTCCACATGTCATCGCCAAATAGCAAGCTTTGATCTGAATCCAAACTATTTGTCTGTGCTAGTTAGCAAATTCTCATTTTTCTTTGCATTCATATGTTCAGTTCATTAAGGTGTGCAAAGATATCTGCCATTGTATGCCAGCCTTGCAAACCATGATGCATAACAAAAAAACTGGCATCTATTTAACACAATAAGATCATAATTACCAAATACATGAATGCAATCTAAGACTAAAGCAATGTGGCACATACTTGTGCCCTACTTCAGTTCAACAAAATCAGCAATTCTGTTCTTCCTCCAAATACTTCAGGGTTGGAATTATGCATCTCTGAGGTTTCATTGCCGTACTTTTGAGACTGAAGTTTTTCCGCTGACAAAGCAAGGTGTGGACATTAACCAATATGATATGAGGTCCACATCACCATTTTGCTCATGTGGTGCATGCAACCACACAAAAAAGAGGACACAGAAATACAGAACACTGAAGGAAAGAAAAAAACACTTCCTGTCTGTGACCCTGCCACACATAACCAAAGTCAAATAAGGCACAATTCTCTTTATTGCTGGTACTTTGTTCCTAATAATTACACTTGCCATTCAGTGACACATGACTGACACTTTATAGGCTATAGGAAAAAAAACAAATACCATTATATATGAAATCAAGTTATTTTATTTTATCTGGTTTGAGATCCTTGGTGTGAATTCATATGATTTCAAGAAAAAGTGGGTCAAACTATACATTTGTAGCTATATGTTTTATTCAAAAAAGGGGGATAATGTTGACTTTTTCCAAAAAGGTTTTAGATAAGACTAAGTGTTATATATATATATATATATATATATATATATATATATATATATATATATATATATATATATATATATACTGTATATATACTGTATATATACTGTATATAATTCCTTTTAAAAATATTATGCTCTGGAATGAACAAAGTTCAGCCCTGGGTGAAAGTCTAAATTTATCCTTTAAATTAACTGACATTTCACAAAATATCACACAATTCAAAACATCAAATAAACATCAATAAAAATGTGAAGCAAAAAGATCAATTACTCATGAAACATGCTTCCTCCAAATAGATATGCCAATTTATTTCAAATATTAGTTAGTAACTATTGCCATCTTTCATCTGATGTACAGCAATGTTAAACAACAAAATAAGTTTGATGAATAAAAGTTTGTCAAAGCAAAATATAGATAAACTGAAAACTCTTTGAATATCCTCTTGTTAAGTCATGATTAAGGAATGCTGTTTCCGGGTCCAAGCCTCTACTCGTTTCACTTGAGAATATTATTTCAACAGCCATTTATGAGCAATAATTATTCATATAGCCTACACATATATGCACACTCATAAAAATGTACACTAGGCCTACTTTGTGCTCACGGCATCCCAAACTCAAGTATTTTAAGGATTCATAAAAGATGAATTACTGTCTGGCCATATTGGGATATCGGTATGGAGATGAAGATTAAGACTATAATTTTTCATATTACATCCCATTGTGAGTGTATATTAGCACCGTTTGTTGTTTTCTTGGGGCATCTGGTAGAGCGTTGGGACCTGGAAACAGTGATGCAAAATGTCAGACTGAACAAGAGGATAGATTTTTGCATAGACACATCATCACAAAAGTTTTTCGTCCCAGTTTATAAACATAAACAATCACTGTTATCAGAAGCAGGAAACCAAAAATGAAGCAGAGAGACAGATAAATGTGTTTTACAGCATAGCACACATTTGATGCATCTGCAGAGAGAGAGAAAAATGGAAAAGTACATTAGAAAAAATAAAACACAGAATATTAAATATAAAGATGTTCATTAAAACCAATGAATAAATAAATTAGGAACTAATTAAACACTACCGTTCAAAAGTTTGGGGTCATTTTTAAATGTTTTTGACAGAAGTCTTATGCTCACAAAGAATGGATTTATTTGATCAAAAATTCGGTGAAAACCGTAAACTTAAAATAACTATTTTGTGCAGAAATAGACATGGATTTCTCGGCAACGTCATCACTGCTTGCGCACGCAACCGGAGGCAGAAAAAAGACGTGTTTCGTGGTTTCGTGTAGGTTAGTAGCATAGTTGTGGTGTCTGTAACGTAAACAAGCGTAATGTAGGCCTAACTTATATAAAAGCAAATTCGGGCTGTCCAGTAGATGCTGCACTGCTAACATTGGCTATTACATTACTAGCCTAACATGATAATTCATACATATATCACAGTAACACTGCAAAATTAAAGACAGACAAACAAATCCAACTAAAACCACATTTTATTGAGTCCGGAGTTGTATACAAACAATAAGGAAAGTTTCAATACTTAAGGTTGTTGCAGTAGCGGACCAGCTCACCAATCTGGCTTTATTCTGCCTCTGATATGCGCACGCACCCTGTAATGTTTGTAAACAGGAAACCCGTGCATATTTGAAAATGTAATTTATTCCTGTGATTACAAAGCTGATTTTCAGCAGCCATCACTCCTTCAAAGATCATTCTAAAATGCTGATTTGCTGCTCAACTTGCTGTTTATTATTATCAATGTTGAAAGCAGTAGCACCGATGAATATTTTCACCGGAATCCCCCCGAATCTAGAGAGATGTGCCGGGATCCAAACACCATTCGCTTTATTCACCTCGAACTTTCCATCGAGCCTGAGGGGTACACTTACCACTTCCGGTAGTTCTCACAACGCGATTTCTCTCAGTGCAATGGCCCCTCACTGCTGTGTTCCCCGCTGCACTTCATCACACAGGAAAAAATCCAACAGAGGACAAACGTTTCACCGTTTCCCCAAAGATCATTAGTATGTATGTTACTAAAATCTACCACCACAGATTCACTAGTATAAGCATATTCTGAGTAGGGTGAAACGGTACATGTATTCGTATTGAACCAAAACGGTACGGGCGTCACTGTTCGGTGCACGAATTTACACGGACAATAACGTTGCACGGTATAAAAATAAATAAAAATGGAGGCGCGGGCGCGATCAAACTGTGTGTGTGTGTATGTGTGTGTGTGTGTGAGGGAGAGAGAGAGAGAGGCGAGGGCGTGATCGGTGTGTGGTATTTAGCTTCTAGTCACAAGCTAACCTAGGGGATACATCACATCAGTTTTCCTAGCTAGGAGGAGGATGTACAGGAGTCAGATTGAGTCTAATCAATTCAATTATACATGGAAAGATTGGTGGTCCACACTGGGGTTTCCATTGCTGGTGCTGCTGCGTCGGAGTCAAACTTCCGGGTTTGTGTACCCCTCAACGGCGTTCGAGTTTTCAAAATGGCCGCCAGGTGAATAAGGCGAATAGCATAGGCCTACATGGCATACAGGCATACAGACAAGAGAGCGCACGGAACGAGAACGCTCAAAGCCGTGCGCCCACACAAAGACATGACAAAACAGGAGTGTAAGGGCTCTGTCACAAAACCAAGAAATAGACAGACGTGACCGAACCCTGACAAAAACATTTAAATGAAACAGAAATATTTTTGTGTCTTTACTGTCAATTTTCATCAATTTAATGTATCTTTGATAATTAAAGGTATTAATTTCTTTGAACAAAATTTCCCCCAAACTCGTAAACTGTAGTGTATATTTTATAGATATACTGTACCATGATGTCGCTGAAGGGTCTTGGTATAGATCTGTCCTCTAAACTTCACCACACACACGCACTTCACCTTCCTATCCCACTCCTCAGCAGTGATCAGAATTTGGTTCCTGGTGATCTGGATGCCACCATCATTCCCATGTGTCAAAACTGCCTGTCCTTTCTCTTTTCTCCTCTCTACAGCCCAGGACATATGAATCTGAGAAGCCTCAACGCCGGTCACAACACAATGAAGAGGGACTAAAAGACCGTTTGGGATCAGCGGTGTCAGAATATCAATAACAGGAAACATAGTGTGTTCTGGAAAGAGATTAAGCGAAACATTTGGTTATAATGGAGAGAAATACTAACCATCAATAAAAGACTTTAGAATGTTATATTGCTATTCAATGAGTTTACTGTAAATCAGTTGTATTAAAAGTGTGAGGCACATAGGCTACACTCCTAAAAATAAAGGTTCTTTATTGGCATTGATGGTTCCATCAAAACCTTTAATATAAATGGAATTATTCCATTGGAAAAAAAGTTATTTTGATTATTAAAATGTTCGTCACACTAAGAAAATAAAAAAAAAAGTTATTTTTTCAGAAATGTTGACTGAAAGGTTATTTAGGGAAGCCAAAATGCTGTTTCTATTGCACCACTACAAAAAAAAAACAAACTTTTGGAACCTTTATTTTTATTTTTAAGAGTGAGTGTATAAATGGGAGTCATGGATAATTCATCGTGTAAAAACAAGAATGAAATGTAAAATTATATTCAAAAACTGAAAAATGATTGATTCTAGGTAAATATGTAATCCTGGATATAAATGTTATTAAATCTCGCTATAAAGTTCATGTACTATTACACACTCATTATATGGAGTAAATGACAAAAAATGCCATTCATTTATTTTCTTTAAGTCCTTTTGTAAAGTTGAGCTGATGAAGCCACCAATAATTAAATTTTTGTCTTCTTTGTAGCCATATTACTATAAACTATTAATTCACAATAAGAGATTATTATTATTATTATATAATTAGACTCACCTTTCACAATAACCCTGGATCCATTGCCAATGTGAGCAAAGCGGCTTTGCACAGCTACACAATAGTACAAACTGGAGTCATGCACTGTTGAATTGGTGATAACAGCAGTACAAATGCTGGGCCACTGGTTGGACGAGTGATGAGGATCGATTTGAAGTCTGTCAGTGAGGCTGATTGTTGCATTCTCAGGAATGACTCTCAGCCAAGCCACCGTGGAACACGGTGAGTACAACTCCACAATGTTGCACTTTAAAATGACATCCTCTCCAGCCATCACCTCAGCAACTGTCGGCCACTGTGTCACAATGAACGGCTTTGTCGCTAGATGAGAAATATTGTGACGTTTATGTTAATATTTCTGACTCTTTCCTATTGGGGCTTTTATACAGCAGATTTTTGAATAACGTAAAGAAGCACTTAATTTTTAATAACTTCAAAATTATCATGCCTACCCGCCTACCAATGTTGAAATTTAATTTTAATGTTAACCTTTGAACCACATTAGTACCTTTAAATAAACTTGATGGTTGCACTTTATTTCAATAGCCCACTTTAGACATTCTTCTAACTAAGTAACTTTGTAACTTTTGTACATGCCAACCAACTCATTAATTTGCAACTACATGTCAACTAACTTTCTTTTTAGTAGTTCTAGTAGGGTACGGTTAGTAGAATAAGTTGACGTACTATAGTCGGTATGTTGGGAGACCATCAAAATAAAGTGTTAGCAGATTATAAGCAGACAGTCTACTAATACTCTAATGACTGGTAGGTAGATGACAAGTTACTTATAGTCAGTAGAATGTCTAAAGTGGACTATCGAAATAAAGTGTTACCAACTTGATTTTGTATGAATTTAGAAGTATATTTCTAGAGTCTAAAATTCTTATTTAACAAACTGCTTCATTACAAAATGAGTAAAATCTCTTTACCCGTTCCCACAGTGAGAGATACCCAGATCATCAGCCAGGTGCTCATTTTTTATGTCTGACTATCACACAACTGAATCTAGCCTTCATTTGTCTTGATCAGCAAAAACTTGGTCTTCCTTTCAGCCGTCTGTGATTGGTCTTCTCACAGTAGTCAGTGACTACAGAAAACACAGGATACTTAAAACGATGGCAAGTCTAGTTAGCATTAAAACGCAGTGAGATTGGCATCATACACAGTTTGGCTGAAATGCAGGACCTCAGTATATTCCATTGCACTTTTTTAAAAACTTCGGTTAATATCTGTTGAAGTTAAAAGCTGGAACAGTGTTAAATGTTAGTTGTCTAAATATCCACAGTTACATCCTCAACATGGCTTTCAATGTTAACCAAAATTTTCTTGAGAATTTTGTCACCTGCTACTCTCACACTGTGGTTATCTCAGGAACAGAGTGAAGACTCAGATTACAGATGCAAATTCAACCTTTAATAATAATACTCTGGAACAAACTGAAAGGCAGGGAAAACACATTAACACAACAGAGATCGGACAAAGACTGAAAGAAAGGGTGCAAACGGTAAATTGATGACATTTTTATGATTACTAAGGCAACACCTGCAGAGCTGATGACGTTTTTGAATTATCTTAACTCAAGGTCTGAGCATGTGAATTTTACTATGGAATGCGATCCAGTAAGCATCAGTTTTCTTGATGTTAGAGTATACATATGTGACTGGAAACTCCATACCGATCCGTATCGAAAACCAAGTAACACTATTTTAAGAGGCGATAGTTTCCATCCTAGACCTTCAATCAAGAGTTTGCCTATTAGTCAATTTAAGCGTGTATGTAGAGTTTGTAGCACAGATGAATCTTATTCTAAACAATCCACTGATTTAACTATAAAAAAATTTAATCGTGGCTACCGTAATGAATGGATCGATAATGCCATAAAGAAATTCAATGAGACATCTCAGATACAATGCTTACAAACTAAGTATAATAATAAAACACAACTTTTTAATGCTATTTTATTTCAAGTGATCCTAAATTATCAGGTGTTTTTTAAAATGGTCCGAAATTGGTTTTTAAACGTCAAAACAATCTTTGTGACTTGCTTGTAAAATCTGAATTTCCTTCACGTGTAAAACAAGGTATTCCAACTCTTCCTCCAGGCAATTACAGGTGTGGCAGTTGCGTCCAGTGTGCCTTTACACATAAATGCAATTCCTTTAGTCATCCACACACTGGCCGCAGTATTCCGATACGTGGTACTATTACCTGTGCTTCTACTCATGTGATTTATTTCATTTGTCGCCCTTGTGGTCTTGCATATGTTGGTAAAACGTCCAGACCATTGTGTACTCGCATTAGCAAACATCGCAGTAATATTAGGACCGGAGATATGCGTAGTCCTATATCGTCTCATTTTAGACAAGTAGGTCATACAGTAAGGTCAGTGTTTTACAATATATCGGTATAGAGAAGGTAAAAAAAAAAACTCAAGAGGAGGAGATTATGAGAAGAAGAAGAAACTTTATTTGTCATTGTAGTTATACAACGAAATTTGTTTGGTAACTCACAGAGAACAGCAGCCATAAAAGACATAACACACATGACATAATAAATGTAAATAAAAGTATAAAATATAAGATGCAAGAATAAATAATAATAAGTTAAAAGACACTTAGTATAATAAATAAACAAGATAAATATGATAATTTAGCAGTGTTGGGGGTAACTCATTACAAGTAACTTGAGTTACGTAATCAGATTACTTTTTCAAGTAACTAGTAAAGTAACGCATTACTTTTAAAATTTACAACAAAATATCTGAGTTACTTTTTCTAATAAGTAACGCAAGTTACTTTGTTTTCCCCTTTATTGACTGACAGCTCTTCTGTCCTAATGTTGAGACAAATCGAAGTGCAGAGGCGTTGTGTGTAAACATGATGGTTATTATAGTTCTAGATTAAATGTAAGCGTGGATTTACTCATCTCACTTGCACAAAAAAGATTCAATATTCCTCCAAATGAATAAAATCAGTGAAATGCAGAATCAGAACACTATGCAAACCTCCAATACCTAAATATGTTAAATAAAACAAAACATTTTTTATGCATTTAATCTTTATTGACCAAAGTACTTGCTTCTTCATTTTTCAGTTAAACCATAAGCAAAAATGACTATAGATTTTTTTATATGTTTTTATTGGTAAAGTAAGTGTTAAATTTGTTTCTCCTGTATCCTCTTCTTCTGTTACCCAGAACAGCAGCAGCTGAAAGGTTTGTTTGAGCGGCGCCCTCTACTGAACACTACTGTACTCTACTGTACAGGAGTAAATCTGCATTTCCTTCAGTCTGAGGCTTATTATTTCACTTTTGGTGTGAAAGGGTCTTTACATTTGCCCAAAAATATATCTTTTTTGGTATAAAAAAACAAGCCCAGCCCAGGTGGAAAAAAAGTAACGCAAAAGTAACGTAACACATTACTTTTCTAAAAAAGTAACTAAGTAACGCAATAAGTTACTTTTTAAGGGAGTAACGCAATATTGTAACGCATTACTTTTCAAAGTAACTTTCCCCAACACTGTAATTTAGTGTCAACATTAATGTCCAATACGAATGTTTTTGTGCATAAGCAGCAAGAAAATATTATTACATACATTATATCTTATTATGAGAAGATATTATTACAGAGTGAATGTTTTTGGATTTATTAAATACTCTATCACCATCAGGGCTGAATGAGGATTTTGACATTAAGCCTTTTTTAGTGAATGAGCCATTTCTTCATCTGTTGTTGATTATTAGTTAAGCTGTTTCAATATATATACAAAAAATTCCCTTTTTTCAGTAATATAGATCTTGTTATATTTTTGATATTGCTATTATTCTGTTTTATTGTTTGTTTTTTTTGTCACATGTTTTTGTGTGTGGGCCCAATTAAGGTGATTACCTGTTTCTATTTAAAGTTGACTTTACTCTACATTGGTATTGTGCCTGATGAAGACCTGATGGTCGAAACGTTGTGCTATTAATACATTCATTTGGAGCAGCTATTTTCAGCGTGCGGACTTCACGCTTCTTCTCTTTTTTTCCCGTTTATGTTACTTTGTTGTCCTCCACCTGAGCCCAATCTGGGTGTTTGGGATGTGCACACCAGTTTTTAATTTTTGAAGCCGGAGGAATTCCCTCGAAAACTCTAAAAGCTCAAAAAAACTCAGGAGAGCCACAGATGAACATTACCCATTCAGCAATATTCAAAGGCCCTATGACTTGCAGCTGTTTGAGATTTACTGAACAAGGATTAAGGATGAGGATTTTTATTTTTATTTTATAACTTTGCATAACTAGAACATACAAAATATAATGTATAATGGCAATGCAAATGTCAAGTCAAGTCACCTTCATTTGTATAGCGTTTTTAACAATAAAGATTTACAGTGATAATTGGAAATTAAAGTAACAGATTGTTTGGCTTTACAGCAGCTCTAGAATAAAGTTATTGTCCAGCTAAAGTTAATTTTGATTGATTCACATCCGTTGCAAAAAGATCATTAGTTATTAACTTAGGGCCCGCTTACACGACACCGTTCTAACAGAAAACGTACTCGGTTACTAACGTAACCTCGGTTCTCTCTAGAGAGGGAACGAGTACTGCGTAATAGCTTACGCTATGGGGAAAAACTCTTTTCCGCGAGATATTGAAGCCAAAAATTATCCTTAATTTTTTATTAATGTAAAACGCTTTGCAGCAGCAAGCAAACATAGGCGAAACAGCTCGCGCGCCTATTGGTTGCTCTGCAGCAAATGCAGCAGCCTATCGAGATAGACTCTGCGTGACGTAATGACCAATGGGGGCAATTCGCGCCCATATCGTCACGTCCCGCCAGAAGGGGCGTGGTCTCGCCCTATAAATATGCTCGTTAGGCTGATACAAGCTGGTTTTTACCGCTGAAGCGAACCAGAGCGTATTCCACGCACGGCAAGATACGCAGTACTCGTTCCCTCTCTAGAGAGAACCGAGGTTACGTTAGTAACCGAGTACGTTCTCTTACGAGAGTATCTCTCGTACTGCGTAATAGCTTACGCTATGGGGAACACAATGCAACACGCCGTGCGTACAGGGATCCAACACCAAAGTCCCAGGGGCCGAAGCCCAGGGCTCATGTAGTGCATAATCACCATAAACTCACATAGAGTAAAGGAAGAGAGGCTGGAAGCGTCATTCCCTATAAAAAAGCACCCAGCGGGGCTATTATACGACAATCAAACGCGCAGCCAGGGTGAAAGCATTCAGCCTGATCTGGGCGGCCATACGTGAGTCAATACTCATGGGGCTGCAGTAAACTCAGCATCTGGGCCGCACAGCGGGGCAGATAGTACTGAATTTAGACCGCCAAAAGCTTAGCTTGTAAGGCGGGTACCTCCAGGTTATAGTATTTTATAAATGTAGACGGCGAGGCCCAGCCCGCGGCCGTACAGATATCTTGCAGGGAAACCCCGCTAGACCATGCCCACGAAGAGGCCACGCCTCTCGTGGAATGCGGCCTGACACCCAAGGGGCACCGTAAGCCCTTCGCAGAGTAAGCGAGCGCGATGGCATCCACTATCCATCTGGATAGGCTCTGTTTTGAGGCGGCGAGTCCCTTGGAGCGCCCGCCGAACAAAACAAAAAGCTGCTCCGTCTGTCTGAAAACAGACGAGCGTGCCACATAAGCTCTCAATGCCCTGACGGGGCAAAGGAGACTTGCATCCTCCTCCTCACTGAGAACCGGAAGGGCAGACAGGGAAATGACCTGGGCCCTGAACGGCGTATTGAGGGATTTCGGGACGTACCCGTGCTTCGGTTTGAGAATGACCTTTGAGTCATTAGGCCCAAACTCCATACACGACGCGCTTACTGAAAGCGCCTGTAGGTCCCCTATGCGCTTCACTGAAGCGAGAGCCATGAGAAACACTGTCTTGAACGACAGGTGTTTCATGTCCACCAGCTGGATCGGCTCGAACGGGGCGCCTTTCATGGCCTCCAGGACCGTGGAAAGGTCCCACGTCGGGACTGAAGGGGGCCTTGGAGGGTTCAGCCTCCGAGCTCCCCTAAGGAAACGCACGACTAAGTCGTTTTTCCCAAGCGACTGGCCAGACACCGGTTTTGCAAACGTTGCTATGGCCGCCACATATACTTTGAGCGTGGATGGGGTCCTGCCCTTATCCAGTAGCTCTTGAAGGAAGGAAAGCACTTCCGAAACCCCGCACTCCACAGGTGAAAGGCTCTGGGCCTGACACCATGCAGAGAAAACAGACCATTTCGAGGAGTAGAGCCGCCTGGTAGACGGAGCTCTAGCCTGCGCGATCGTGTTTAACACTCCCTCTGGGAGGCTAGCGGGTACCCGTTGATGGCCCATGCGTGCAGGGACCATAACTCCGGGCGAGGGTGCCAGATCGAGCCCTCCGCCTGAGAGAGGAGGTCTCTCCTCAATGGTACAGGCCATGGGGCAGTGCTGTTCATCTGCATCAGGGCAGGGAACCACGTCTGGTTCGTCCAGAGCGGGGCTACAAGCAGCACTGGGCATCCGTTTTCCCTGATTCGTTCCAACACCTGAGGCAGGAGCGAGACAGGGGGAAAAGCATATAGGGGGCAGCGGGGCCAAACATGAGCCAGCGCGTCCTTGCTTTTCGAGAAAAACTCCGGGCAATGAGCGTTTTCGTGGGACGCGAATAGGTCCACCTGAGCTCTGCCGAACGTCCTCCACAGCAGCTGGACCGTCTGCGGGTGCAGCGACCATTCCCCTGCTGGAACATTGTTCCTGGACAGTCTGTCTGGTCCCACGTTCAGGAGACCAGGCACGTGCGCTGCTCTCAGTGAGAGCAGGTTGTGCTGAGCCCAGACCAGGAGGTTTTCCGTCAACCTGTAAAGGTTTCGTGACCTGACGCCGCCCTGGTGATTTATGTATGCCACCACCGACATGTTGTCCGACCGGACCAAGACGTGGTGGCCTGTTATCTGGGGACAAAAACGCCGTAGCGCTTTGTCGACTGCTATCATCTCCAAGCAGTTTATGTGAAGGAGCTTTTCCCGTTCTGACCACAGGCCAGCTAGCGGTCTGCCCTCGAGCAGTGCTCCCCACCCCGAGGTGGAGGCGTCCGTAGACACCACCTTCACGCTCGAAGCGGTCCCCAGACTTACACCTGACTGATACCAGTCGGTCTCTTTCCAAGGTTTCAGAGCTGAAACACACTGAAGGTCGACCCTGAGGCGAAACAGACCCGCTGTCCATGCCCTGGGTGGAACCCGCGTCTTCAGCCACATCTGCAGTGGGCGCATGCGGAGCAGGCCCAACTGGAGTACAGAGGCTGCTGAGGCCATCAGCCCCAGCATTTTCTGAAACCTTTTGAGCGGGACTATAGCGCCGTGGCGGAAGGATTTCACGCCGCGCTGAATATTTTGCACTCGCTCTGGTGACAGGCGTGCTGTCATGGACAGTGAGTCCAACACGGTTCCCAGAAAGGAAATTTTCTGACTGGGAGACAGTGCGCTCTTTGCCCAATTGACTGTGAGGCCCAGCTTCTCGAGGTGCTCGAGTAATGCGGCCCTGTGTTCTATGAGCTCCGATCGTGATCGAGCTAGAATCAGCCAATCGTCCAAGTAGTTCAGGACTCGCATGCCCTGAAGCCTCAGGGGCGCGAGCGCCGCGTCCATGCACTTCGTAAATGTACGAGGCGCTAGGGACAGGCCGAACGGCAGGACTGTGTATTGATATGCCTGGCCCTCGAAGGCGAATCTCAAGAATCGCCTGTGATGGGACGCTATTTGTATTTGGAAATAGGCGTCTTTCAGATCTATCGACATAAACCAGTCCCCGTAGCGCACCTGCGCGAGGATTTTCCTGGTCGTGAGCATTCTGAACTGGCGTTTCACAAGCACTCTGTTCAGCTGCCGCAGATCTAAAATGGGTCTGAGACCCCCATCCTTTTTCGGTACCAGAAAATATCTGCTGTATAGGCCCCCTTCGCTCTGAGCCTGAGATAAAGGTTCTATAGCCCCTTTGCTCAGTAGTTTCGCTATTTCGGCACGAAGCAGATGAGATGCTTCGTTTTTCACCGTAGTTTCGACGCGCGCCGTATAACGGCGCGGGCGTCGAGCGAATTGTAGCGAATAGCCTCTCTTTATAGTGTTCAGCACCCATTCTGAAACCCCGGGAAGCTTTGACCACGCATCTGCGTGAATAGCTAGAGGCAGAATGAAATCCGGGCTCTGGCCGCGACAAAACGGCAGCTCGAGAGCCTGGGCATACTGGGAACACAACACCGTGTTTACAGCGTTCGAGGCGGGGGGCGCGCTGATCACAGCGGGCAGCCTGGCCGCGCTCAGCTTCTCTATGGCAGATTGTGCAGAGAAAGTGAGCGGGGGAGATCCCGTGGGAATCGGCGTGTCTGTGAGAAAATGTGGGCGCGGGGCTGCGGGCACATTTAATACACTGAAAACACTGTCGTTCATAGCCGACTGAATGTGTGTTGGTTTCGTTTTTACAGAAACCAAGGGACACGCAGCATGTAGTGTGAGCGGGCATGTTGACATGGGCACTTGCACTACAGTGTTTGCACAATCGACCGGAGTCGATTTTATTTGTGCTAGCCCTGCACCGTGGCGGGCTGTGTTTGTGTGTGGGAATGGGCACTGGGTGGGCATTCTTACAACACTCATAACACCATCGGCCGTGGCCGGAACACCAGAAAATGCACTTTTTATTGGATTTATCTGGGTAGCCGTAAAAACGGCTTTTGTGCACAGGCCAACGGGCTGTGACACCGGCTGGTTCTCTGCGAAATACACTGGGACAGTCGCGATGTTTGGAACTGACCGAGCGAGAAGTTTTGGTGAAAATCCGGCCGCAGCGGGATCTGAACACCGTCGCCTTCCTAGAATGGCTAGGAAGATTTTGAGGCCTCGGGCTTGATCTCAATCCTCGGCCGGGGCCCGCGCTGAGGGGGGCGGCGTCCAGCAGAGCGAGAGCGCGGTCTTTGGTCTCGGGCGTGGCGGCGCTGTGAAGCGGCGGCGGCGGGCGGTGCAGGCTGCGGCTGAGAGCTGCGAGCAGGCGGCGGTTTAGAGCGACCTGCAGCGGAGCTCGAGCGCTTCGGAAGGAAGTGCTTCATGGCCTGCGAAGTCTTTTGCACCTCCATGAATCTATCCGCAAAGTCTGTGACGGCAGATCCGAAAAGGCCCGCTTGTGAAATGGGCGCGTCGAGGAATACAGAGCGCTCGGCTTCCGTCATCTCGGACATCGTCAACCATAAATGTCTCTCAGCCACGGTGAGAGAGGCCATGTTTCGTCCTATGGCCTGTGCAGCGGCTTTAGTAGCGCGAAGAGCGAGGTCTGTAGCGCTTCTCAGATCCGCGACGCAGATCGCTCCGGGTCCTTCCTCGTCCAGTTTAAGGAGAAGGTCGGCCTGGAAAATCTGCAGAACGGCCATAGTGTGCAGCGCTGAAACTGCTTGCCCGGCGGCGGTGTAAGCGCGACCGTGCATGGAAGACGTCACCCGGCAGGCTTTAGAAGGAAGCGTCGTGTGCGCGCGCCGTCCAGCGGAGGGCGGGCAGAGATGAGACGCTACAGCTGGTTCAACAGGAGGAACAGAAAGGTATCCTCTTTCCTTCGCGCCATCCACAGAGGAGAAAGCAGCAGAAGCAGAGGTACGAAGCCTGGCAGAGAAGGGGGCGTTCCATGATTTCGTCACTTCGTCGTGAAGTTCCGGGAGGAAGGGCGCGGGCCGTGATTTCGACGGAGCTTCGTCACTTCCGAGAAAGCGTCCGTCCATTCTGTTGCGCGGCGGCTGCGCGGGCGCCTCCCAATCGAGGCCGATGCTTTCAACGGCCTGAGAGAGCAGACGCATCAGCTCAGTCTCAATGCCGGCTCTCTTACCAGTGGTCTGGCGGGAAACACTAGCGGAGGGGAGATCCACGGAGCTCGCCCAATCCTCACTATCGGACGCCAGGAGAGAACACGCCTCGGAGAGTTCGTCAGGCTCGTGGATGGAAGCGGCGGCAGGCGGCGGCCGTTGTCCGTCGGAGAGCGATCCGAGCGAAGCCGGCGAAGCAGGCAGGCGAACCGGCGAGCTTTGGCGGGCTGGAGATAGCTCGGGAGCGCGCTGGGCGCGGCGCTTTTTACGGCGCGGCGCCACGGCGGGCTGTGGTGAAGGCTCGGAGAATGATGCCAGGCGCGTCCTCAGAGTCACCATGGGCAAAAGCTCGCAATGAGGGCATCGAGCCCTCAGCGAGCGCGATAGCCTCGTGATCCACACCCACACAGGCAACACAGATGACGTGTCGATCTCCATCGCTGAGCGGGGCGCGGCACGAGCCACATGAAGGCATCTTTAAAAAGACGCTGCTCTTTTGTGAGGAAATGCAAGTCGCGTCAAGTAAGCGACAAACACTTCACAACAGAGAAATACACACAGAGTATTTGAAAGGATATATAACGCCGGAAAGCGCAGCAGGTACGGCAGTTGAAGGCGGCGAGGCCAGCGACTCCAGAGCTCGTCCCGCTGAAAGCTTGCTTCGACGGCGCGGCTTCTCACTCCGGATCCAGCGATGCAAGAGCTTCGCTGAAGAGGTAAAAATCAGCTTGTATCAGCCTAACGAGCATATTTATAGGGCGAGACCACGCCCCTTCTGGCGGGACGTGACGATATGGGCGCGAATTGCCCCCATTGGTCATTACGTCACGCAGAGTCTATCTCGATAGGCTGCTGCATTTGCTGCAGAGCAACCAATAGGCGCGCGAGCTGTTTCGCCTATGTTTGCTTGCTGCTGCAAAGCGTTTTACATTAATAAAAAATTAAGGATAATTTTTGGCTTCAATATCTCGCGGAAAAGAGTTTTTCCCCATAGCGTAAGCTATTACGCAGTACGAGAGATACTCTCGTAAGAGAACTTAAATGTGTTCTGGCCGTTCATTTGCACGACAACAGTGTTTGGCTTGATCAGTGGCAGGCAGTCTGACAATCAGTGCGTCTCAGATTAGTTTGCAGATTCTCAGTAAAAACACCTTGAGGCAAAGCCGTCTATTCCTAGCCTGGCAAGCCAGACCTACATCAAGATGTTAGGTCTGGGAACTCACAATTGGCATACCTCAATCCGAGGGGCGGGATAAACTGTTGTCTTTCAAATTCCCTCTGCACGCAATAGGACAGCGCTAACCAACCAGAGCAATGAACGGCTGTGGATGAGTGAGTCCAATGCGTTTTCCCACCAGCGGAGCTAGTTGATTAAACTTTTGCCGTATCCGGTCGTCAAAACTCCGAACACATCTTCCTTTTTTAAGAATGACTTAAGTGACATTCTCTTAACTCCAAATCATCCAGAGTTGCGGCCAAAGCCGATTCGAAAGACCGTTGTTCGCCAGCAGCATCTTCTTTGTTTTCAAGTAGCAGGGAAATCACCTATGGAAATCACGCGGAACCGTCACAACTCTGCCGTCATTATGTTAAGCCCGCCCACCAACTCTATACACGATGTGATTGGCCTGACCAGAGTTTGGTTTTTCCAGCTCGAAGGCCAACGAAGAGTTGCTAGACCACACTTTGCTGCAAAGTAATTTTTGCTGCCGCTAGGGTGCGTCTAGATCTCTAGGCTAGTCTATTCCCACGATCATCCGCACTAGTCTTTTTATTTTCCTGGAGATTTTCTGTCTGGCCGTCGCATCAGTCTCACTTTATTACTGGGGGCTTTTAATATTTTTTAATATTTTTCATGCTGCAGTGCAGTTTGTTGGCTAATCCTCATGTACAGTCAAACCAAAATTTATTCAGACTCCTTTAACATTTCTCACAATATCACAGTTTATCGCTATAGTTTAGAAAATGATATGACAAGAACTCAGAGTTATCAAATCAGTTGATATTTCACTGGTTTTGTCCATCCTTCTGTTAGACTGTCAGTCAGTCACCTTCATTTATATAGCGCTTTTAACAATATAGATTATTTCAAAGCAGCTTTATAGTGATAATAGCAAATTAAAGTAACATAGATTGGTTTGGCTTTACAGCAGCTCTAGAATAAAGTTTTTGTCCAGCTAAAGTTAGTTTTGATTGATTCACTTCCGTCGCAACGATCATCAGTTATTATAGGGGCCGCTAACACGACACCGTTCCGGCCGCTCATTCGCACAAAACAGTGCCTGGTGGCTCGAGAACGCAAACCATGAAATAGGTTTCAAGGTACAAGCCTTGAAAAATGTATAATACAGATTTTTTTATCGCTTCCTCGTAGCCACGTGAACTGGAATTATCCTGACAACGTTTTATCTGTATAGAGGTAAAGGGAAGGGAAGGAGGCCTTCACATGGGAGAGACTAGTTCACACATATATTTACATTTATAAATGTAAATATATAAAATGATTATAATGTATAAAATGTTTGTTTTGTCTTATATTAAATCATTGTAAGTCATCTTGGGATCGCATTAGAAGATTGCTCCTAGAGGCTCCTAGTGGGCCCCACCACTGGTTAAGAACAATTGAAATATAGGGACACTTTGTCCCGGTAATGATGAAAGGATAGAAACGCCCCTGGTTAAAGCGGATACAGGGAGAGTCATGGCTCTGTGATTTCAGTAGTTATGAGATATTAAGGCAGGGCAGAAGTAGATTCAGTTTAGCACAGGTTTGAACAGGATAGGGAATTGTGACATTGGCATCAGATTAGGCAGAGTAAATTCGTAATCAGTCATGTTTTGTTTCAACCCTTGTTGGGATGACAGGGAACCATGTGCTCCCTTGTTTCCTGCTTCTCTGTATACGTTTATATGTACAAACTGAACAGGTTGGAAGGCACCCTGATATAATTTCTTAAAAGACTAGCAGTTTGAAAAATGGACAGATTGGCGTTGCTAGATTTGAAAAACAAAAAAAAAAGAAATGTTAACCATAAGCTATAGAAATTAAATAAAGTCCTCATCAAAGAGCTACAAAATTAAAAATAATAGAAAAGAAAATTGGCCCTAAAATTTTCATGGAATATTGGTTTAGCTTAAGCTATTTTCCCCAAAATATTTTAATTAATATTGCTATATATTCAAATGTTTGAGGAATATCCCTCCTACCCATCAGACGTCCAGAGAGGTGGAGCTGGACCTCATTGACTCTGCAGCTCACCACTTTGGACTTAAAGGATCTGCTGGTAATGTCTTGGTGCCAGATACCGCAGGACACGTTCAGAGGTCTTGTGGAGTCCATGCCTCAACGCATCAGAGGTGTTTTGGCAGCCCGAGGGGACCCACACAATATTATGCAGGTGGTTTTAATGTTGTATACATTGATCAGCCACACATTAAAACTCCCTGCCTAATATCGTGTACGCCCCACTCAGCTCTGATGCACCAAGTGTCACAACTCTGAAGGAAATAGTCAAAGGATTCAGGTGCGTGTAAACAGTAATATTTACTAAGCACAATAGTAGATAGCCGTGTGGGTCAGAGTGGAAGCAGGCAGAAGAAGACTCAGGCTCGGCAACGCAGGGACGCAATGGGCAGACACAGACGCAGGAACAGGTAGACAATCCTCTAGGAAACCTCAGGAAAATCACTGCATGGGAACAGGACTGGAATGCAGGAGAAACACGGTGAGTAGAACCCTGGTCAGCCTCAACAACCATCTGACAAAGACAGGACGAGGTAACAAACAATAGGACATCCTCATTCAAAACAGCTGCCGCTGATCAGCCCATCAGCCGCACTAACAGTAGCGGAGTGGCCATCGGGAGAGTCAGGACTTTTCCTGGTGGGCCAGTAGTGTTTCGAGGTCGCGAGGGCCGGTCTGATAGTTATACATTTGCAAGTTCTTAGCAACACAGCATCCGGCGGCCTGGTGTGCGGCCGCTGCCCGCTGGTCAAACTGTGCAGGTTCTCTGCTCAACCCGTAAATAAATCCATCGATCCACAAATTTTGGTCGAGTTCTTCAATGGTCTAGTGCAGGGGCGGCCTTACCTATGTTTCACCCGTTTCAATTGAAACAGGCCCCACCCCCAACAGACCAGCAAAATCCCATTCATTTTCTCCGTAGGATATTCATTTTCAGCCATAATGTCTAAACCATTCAAGGTAGATTGACCACGAGCTACGAGGTTGTGAAATGAAAGTTTCTGCTCCTATAAAAGCCACAAGCTACGAAATCAATCTTGTTATTTGCAAAACACTGACGTCTCTGATTGGTAGAACTGGCCGGTTACCATGGCGATGTTTACCACTCCCGCGAATGGCTTAAGCGATCTGAAGTATAATATCGGTAGTTTATGTATTTACACCCTTGCCTTTTTTGCCGTTATGTTAAAATGTTATTTTGAGCAGAAAAAGAAGTTTAAGAGGAAATGAAACGTACATATGCCAGTGGTGCTGAAAAACGAAAGATATTGGACAACAAAAGCTTTATTCAGTCTACTAAAAGTGAAGTTACCCTGCGTGAAAGGGCAAGGCTTATTCCAACGTAAAACGCTGTATTATTGTATAGTTTTAATCAAATAAGGTTGGAGTTGATCTGCCTGTTTATGAAGCTGAAAGTGCACGTAATAAAATAATATACCATTGATGCAAACCAACAGGAATCCTGGCTTTTTCTGCTCTATTATTTTTATGTTTTATGTGAGTAGGGCCCCATATTAGTTATTGAAACGGGCCCCCAGATGCTTAAGGGTGCCACTGGTCTAGTGGTAGATCTTTTGCCAAGCGTGTCAGAGGTTACGGGTTCTAATCCGCACTCGATTCGTTTTTTTTCCATCATCAAAACCGAAAATGTTCATCATTGGTTACAGTCTATATCAAGCAGGGACACGTTTGTGTGCATTTTATTTTGTGATTTCACCGAGTCTCAGCAACGGCGATAGATTGAAGAGCGCGTCCGAGTGAAGACTGCGCGCACGCCACAAGAGAACAACTGTATCCATGCAACTGATAGCAGCAAAAATGAGCGCTCAGCTTGATTTAAAAAACAACAGATTTTAGTGCTAGATCTCTTATTTGATAGTGAACTAAATTAATGCTCTGCTAGTTAACTGGATATGTTTTTTTATTAGGTAGCCTACATCCGTGCCTCAATGTTTCAAAAAGTGGTAGGGGACAATTCCTTCCTGGCAGAACCTACGCTGAAGCTTTCATGTCCAGCACATCCCATAGATGCTTGATCACAGTAAGATTGGGGAAATTTGGAGGCCAAGGAAACATCTTGAACTTTTTGTCATGTTCCTCAAACCATTTCTGATCATTGGCATTTGAACAATGGGCATTTGAACAATGCCTATTGTAGGCACTTTTGGTGGTGAACAAATGTCATCATGGGTACTCTAACCAGTCAGCAGCTACACAGCGAACAGCGATGCACTGTGAGTTCTTTCTATAATAGGAAGCATTACGTTTTTCAGCAGTTTGAGCTACAGTAGTTCTTCCGTGTGATCCCACTAGATAGCTATAGTCTTCACTTCCCACTTGGGTGCCCACGGCCCTGACGCCGGTTCACCGGTTGTCCTTCCTTGCACCACCTTTAGTATGTAGCTACTAACCAATGCATACTAAGCACACCTGACAAGACTTGCCATTATTCATCACGATTTGGCCCTTGTCAAAGTGGCTCAGATCTTTAGCTTGCCCATTTTCCTGCTTCCAACATATGAAATTTAAGAACCAACTGTTCACTTGCCGCCTAATATATCACACTAATGTTATAATCAATATCATTCAATTCACCTGTCAGTGGATTTAATGTTGTGGCTGAACAGTGCATATTCTATTCTATATTCAATTGTCAGCCATGAGAGTGGAGCATCCATTGAAGCAGATGATGATGACACACTCATGAGCAAATACTTGACTCTGGACTCTGAAGCATGCATAATCTATGCATCACAATCATACAAGTATGAACACGAGTTTGTATACAAAGTACATTTGTTCTCTTTGTGAGTATGTTACATTTGAGGTAGACTGCCATTCGCAAACTGCCTGTTTTACCTGCAGTTTGCCATAAAAATGTGGTATGTGAAGAATGTAGACTTGCACTGAGTTGAAACTAACATCTGCAGTGAGAAACACTGCTGTTTGTGCTCACACTCAAAAAAATATACAAATGTGACAATATATAGCAAGGAAAAAGAACAGAAAAATTGCGACCATTTACAATTTACTTGAATATGGGTCCAAACCCTGATATTTTCAAATGGACATTGTCCAGTAACAAACCAGAGACAACTTCATAAGACAGAAACAAATGGCCTTTATATTCCATTGTAAAAAAAAGTATTGTGCTTAATTGAACTGAATGTGCACTTGGAGTGTACTTCTAATCTTAAAAGTATATCACTTGCAAATAATATATTATTAATTAATAATGAAATAAAGATATACTTTTCATTAAAGTACATTTTGTACTTACAATAAGTACATTGAACATGTCTTATTGTCATGTTTTAAAGAAATCCACTTATTTCAATGTATTGACTAAAGCACATATAAAGTACATTTAACTGTACATTAAGGCCCTAACTGTAAAATTCACTATAAGACTAAAAAAATACATAATCCATCTTTATGTGTGTCTGTGTATGGGTAAAAAGGTCGCTGAACACCTGAAATATTCATATGATAGTGTGAGTGTGTAATTCTGCTTGTGTAAGTGAGTCAGTTATACAAAGCCCACTAGTTATCAAGAGGGTTGTGCAACTGTTTGAAGATGAGGACAGGCTGACTAATTCATTGCTCAGATTGTTTAGGTGTAGATCTGTGTGCTTTTACACCTGTACAATGCTGCCCTATATTCTGTAGTAATATGCTGTTGTAATGTTGTCAAAGGAGTGTCATGTCTCGTAATCTCAGTGCACCCACCCAAAATGCTAAGCATGCCCTTGCCTGTGCGTTACCAGAACTGTTCAGAAAACAAGGAGAGGAAGCCAGTCAGTGAATTTTTATCTGTACAGGGACACACCTTCCTCAATGGGAATCTATAGAGTATTTCTGATAGCTTCCTGGAAAGAATCTCATGTAAAATGTACAGTAGCCTAATGCTGACCAAAACTGCACATTGAATATCTAACACGTTTCTAACTTATCAGTTTTTTTTTAGAACAATACGATTAGCCTACGACACGCCACAAGACTAAAAACTAGGCCAATGCAAACCTAAACACGTTTTGAAGTAGAGGCCTGTTGTTGCGCAAAGGAATTTGTATCATGAGAGCTTCCAGATGTGTTCCCAAAGGAGCAGTAGGCCAAATAGTTTCTCATCCATCAACAAAAAATGTGTCATAAGGAAACCTGGTTTACCAGAGTTTTTTTCCAGAGTGTGGAGCGTATGAAACCCGATCGACTCCGCCCCGTTAGGTTTACTGTCCTAAAGCATCAAGTTACATGAGACATTTTTCCCATAGTGGTCACTGACACGAAAGGTGGGTTTGATTTTTCTTTCTTTTTTCCCCCCCTCTGAGTGGGAGGATTCAGGATGTCAGCCAAGATGTGACAGAAGCGATGGGACGCTGAGAGTGTAAAGTAGGAGTAGGCTACTGCACGACGGGAACAGTAAAGTTTATCTAGAGGCAAAAAGAAAAAAAATAAATTCACTTCAAATGGCGGCAGAGGTATGTGGTGTACATTATATTACAAATTTGTGATTGCTCCTTTACATATTAAATTGGGTTTCACGCAATTTATGAGTGTTTTGCATAAGCTGCGTTTCGTCGTTTTTTTCTCTTGAAACTTTGCATTTGTCAATCTCGGTAATCTTCCGCACTTGACCGAAACGGTGTCAAGATGCTGTATTCTGCTGTCAAATAAACTAAAACAAGAAAACTTGTTTCTATAAAGGTTAAGTGTTTTTCTCCCCCAAAGATCTTTGCTTCTGTTTCCTTTTTGTATGGGCAGTTAATAAGTGCCACTGACGCATACTTCTTTTGTGCTGTTTTCTGTTTGTTTGGTTGTTTTTATGCGGACGTGTCTTTGTTTTTTTATGTGTCGTGTCATAACCACCGCGTTTTATGGGACATGTAGATTGAAAATAACTACTTTCGAAAACTCTTCTCGAGGACGTGCGTTCTATCCCGCTGCGCTGAGTGAGTCTGTTTTTGAATGCAGAAACTCGCCCTGTGACCCTAATAAAGAAAGAATCTTAGAAATTTTGCAAAATAATTCAAGCCATATGAGTCGACACCATCGCCGCAATGAAACGTTCGCAATTTTATCTATGCTAACTACACAATGGTTATGTGTCAAAACCTAGTGAGCTGTCTGCGTTCCTACCCTAACCACCCCCGTCACGCCTATGATAGCCAAAAAATGCTGTCTAAGCAGGCAGCTCACTAGGTTTTGACATACAGCCATTGTGTAGAAATGGAAAGCACGGGGAATCGATCAGACTCTAGCGTTGTTGTGCATTGGCAGAAAGGCCTCAAGAAGAAGGTGTGAGACCAGGGTGGTTGTGAATTGTCAAGGCTGCCATTAGTGTTAGATATTAAAGGGATAGTTCACCCCAAAATGAAACTTTTGTCATTACTTACTCACCCTTTAAGTTGTTACAAATCTGCATGAGTTACTTTCTTCTGTTGAAGACAAAAGAAGATAGCTGACAGCACCCATTGACTTCCAGGAAAAAATACTATGGAAGTCAATGGGTGCAGTCAACTGTCTGGTTACCTAAATGAGGGTGAGTAAATGACAAAAATGTCATTATTGGGTGAACTACCTACCTTTGATCCTTTTTTATTATTATTGTAGCCACAGGATTTTTATGTATTATTTCAAAAGCGTACAGTAAATGTATTTCAAGCCATAACAATGAAATCCTAACCCTTTGTTTGAACAAAACAGGGAAATGGTTTCCGTCATAAAAGGCTCAGCTTAGGTAAATAATGCTCAGAGGGCGGGCTGTCATGGCCAGACATGCAGGTATTTCAGGTACTATCTAGATAATTGTGTGAGAGTGAGCAAGGTTTGAATACACACAGTTTACAGACTCCTTTAATAGTGCTCTGAAATTTTTGAAGAGAGGGAAGAAAAGCACAAGCTTTTGGATCTTTAGAGTTGATTAATCAATATAAAACTGAGTGCATGTGATTGTTTCAGCCTGAATGTTTATTGTTCTTCATTATAAAAGACCAAGCAACAGATGTTGACCAAAACTAAATAAATAATTTCTAAATACTAAAAGAAGTGCTGATCGTCATATCATTTTTCTGTTTTTGCAATTTAAAAGATGGTATCCTGCACTACATTTACCAGTTGAATTATGATAGACATTGAGCAAAGAAGATCATTATATTCTCCTCAGATCAGTGTTTTTTTGTTTCTATGTTCTTTAAAGTGCCAACACATGGGTGGTTTTCTAAAGAACTAGAGAAAAAAACTTATTTGTGAAACTGAAACAGGTTTCCCTAAAACATTAGGCTGTGAAACCCTTTTGGTTTTCAATGAAACATTTTTAAGCAGTAGAACCTCCACCTATATTATTTTTCTTATAATGATCTGTCTCTATCTGTACACAACATCTTGGACTCTCTTAATTCTGCAGTATTCTGACCTTGAGAAGGCCATTAACACCTTGGTCACAAACTTCCATGCTGCTTCTCCTGATAATCAGCCTACGCTGAAGCTAGATGAGTTCAAGAACCTTCTCTCCTCCCAGCTGCCAACCTTAGTCAAGGTAAAAACCATTGTTGCCATTCATTCCACCAGATAAGAATGTCTAAAAACTGTTATTGCTTATGTCTGGTGACTGTATTAAGCTGCAGCTTAACAATTGATAATCCTTTCAATAGGGGAAAATGTGAAAATGCTTTGATAACAATAATGTTAGGCCTTTTTTTAAACAAGCTTTTGCTGTAAAATGTAAAAAAATAATTTTTAGATATAAAAAGTATTAATTGTATAACTTACG
Organism: Tiaroga cobitis; assembly: GCA_030578255.1. Classification (NCBI taxonomy): domain Eukaryota; kingdom Metazoa; phylum Chordata; class Actinopteri; order Cypriniformes; family Leuciscidae; genus Tiaroga; species Tiaroga cobitis. Next base: position 16,586,151 of record CM060609.1, read on the forward strand.
TTAAGTTAATGTTTTTGCATTGTTTTAGGGATACATGTTAGTTTGGTGGTGGTGTTGTGTGTGTGTGTGGGGGGGGGGGGGGGGGGGGGGGGTGGGGCTATGCTGGAAAGACCAGTTTTGCAGCTAACGTGCAGGCTTTATTTATTATCATCTGTCCATTTAACTTATTCCAGTAGCAGTATATTTAGGAACAGTGTATGAGCTGGTATAAAAAACACACCTTCCCCTAATGCCTGTAACGCAGTCACCATATTTATAATAGCAAAGTTCTGGTAACCACAGCTGCCTTTTTTTTCTTTTTCTTTTTTTGCCATAATTTCACATTTTTCCTGTGTATGATTTCTGTGAAGGATTGGTTGGTTTCACAGAGACTGTTTCCCATAGTTTGTTGCCTTAGATAGAGGCGTGGTCTGATTACACAGATCAGTTTAAACTCAGGTTGAGCCAGCGAAGGACACTGGGTGTGGCTCCATTCAGGGAGCAAAATGGTGGCTGCCATTGATCTAAATAGTTTCTCCTGCTCTTCAGTTACAGTCGGTACCAGATCATGTTATGGCAGGCCTTCTACAGCTTCAGGGAGAACCTGTGACATAGAAGATTTTATATTTATTTTAGTTGAATGAAGAGCAAATGCTCTGAGGTAAATGATACTGTAACATTTGAACTGTACTTCAGTGATGTAATTGTGCTCACAGTTCATGTTGTGACATGTTAGTAACAGAAGAAAAAAAATTATATAGACTGTCACTGTACAGATTTAGAAAAAATTCTTAGAACAAAATCAATATCAATCTTGTATATATGATTATGCAAGCATTGCAATGTATAATTTAATTAGATTATATTTAAAGATTATAAATGAAAGCTTGAATCTACTCATTGTACTTGAACTTGCAGAGTTATTATGGAACATAGGGGGGGGGGGGGGGGGGGTATTTAGGGGGGGGGGGGGGGGGGTATTTATTTAATATTTATTACTGAGCAATACAGACAAACCAACGGCCACATGAGGGCGATATAGTGCAATTGTTCAAATGCAAAAGAGAAAAAACATTTTAAATGGGGCACATTTTGACAGAATACATGAACATCAGTGAGGATTTCCACTCTCTTTTTTTTTCCTCTAGTCGGATCATTTTGGGGAAGTGCTGAAGCAAATGGGTGTGAAAGATGGAGAAGGCATCAGCTTCAAACACTTCTGGGGCCTGATCCAGAACTTGGCCACAACCCAGCATGGTCTGCTCAGCCACGAGAAGTTGTCCAAATGCACCTGCCTTTTACTATGAGCCGCAGACTTCAGCTGCATCTGCCACTAAGATCTGGTCTCTCTGCATCTCTGCATTTATCCAGAACCACTCATCTCCAGACAAAACACTAACTTTCCTTCCTAAACATTCCAATAAAATGCTGTCTAAATAAACATCAAGATGTCGTTACATTATTTTTTTTATTTTTTTACATTGTGTCAAGCATTACAGTGATCATCTCTCTTTAATCAAGTATCAAGTATCAAGTTAATCGTAATATACGTAACTATATAAGTTAACTAACTACTTCATATTCCATAATTAACCTGGAGTTCAATTTGTTTTTACTTGCAAGCAGTGGTGGAAAGAGTACTGACAAATTGTACTTAAGTAAAAGTATTGCTACTTAAGTAATAATTTACTTGAGTACAAGTAGAAGTACTGAAAAATAATATGACTCAAGTAAGAGTAAATAAGTAGTTTGCTTAAAAACTACTCAAGTATCTACGTTACAAAGTACTTTAGTATTTTTCTATTTTTACCCAAAATGGGAAGATGATAGCGAAATGGAGCGCTAAACACTCTCATGTCATCTTTTTGATTCACTGAAGGCCTAGTACTGATGCATAGAAGTATTAAACTTAACCATTTCAGGAAATGCCTTAATGTATGTAATAACATGCAAATAGTGATGTTTTGACTGATGAAACATGAAGACAAAAACATTATAGCTATAATATATCTGTGTTTATCAAACTATCAGGTATTTTCAAAAGAATGATGTATGTCTTTAAAGGGATAGTTCACCCAAAAATGAAAATTACCCCACGATTTACTCTCCCTCAACTCACCTTAGAAGATATGACTTTCTGCTTTCAGTCGAATACAATCAGAGTTGAATTAAAAAATGGCCTGGCTCTTCCAAACTTTATAATGGCAGTGAATGACTGGAGAAAATTTGAAGCGCAAAAAAGTGCTAAATCCATGATAAAAGTGCTCCACATATAGACTACTAGCTTTCTCTGTTGTCAAGAGCAATTTTTTTTATTACTAATTTTGAAAAGTAAGTCCAGGTAAGATCATTTAAATGTTTTGATTTGAATCATTCATAATTGAAAGCAAAGAAGGTTAATTGAGAGGTCAGATAAAAAAAAAAAAGGTATGACAAACAATAAAACAGTATGAATAAAAAATTCCCAGTAAAAAAAAAAAAAAAATTAAGTGGGGTAACTTATGGTTAACATGTTAAATTAAATGATATTTTTTTCGTTGTAGCCAACCGAAAATGTGCTGGGAGCCCACTGTTGCTATAGGAACGAACTACACTTTTACATGCATCTGATTGACAGATAAATCATGCGATCTTATTTCACTGTTTTTTCAGCTTTGTACAACGTTTGCTTCGTATATTTTGTTTAACTGTATTGTTAAACAGGGCGAGCTTTACCATTAATTGAACTGTGTGCATGTATTTTAGACACTTACATTGATCTTGCTCCGCATGCAGAACTGCGTCCATGTTATGAGCCAAGCTTTTTTATTTACTTCAACTGCTCAGTGCTCTGGTATTATCAATGGTATGGCCCATTTCAGTAGTTGCCATAATTAAATATGAGCAGAATACTCACTTACATTTACTGAAATATTGAAACGTTAAAGCTACTGATTCAAAACACGAGCGCCAGTGATTGAATGTCAAACTCAAAGCGCGGTTTGAACGCCCCGCCCCCCAGCCGAACTGGAGGTTTTGATTGGTTTTGCACCCGAGTCAGACCTGTCTGTTATTGGCTGAACTGCTTCAGATATGTCTGTTATTGGCTGAAGCCCAGGGCTCCACCGCAGTAGTTTGAAAAGTGTCTGTCAAATGTCAGCTTGCCCTGTTGCTCCGTCGGCACCTTTGCAAAGTACTTTGTACTTTTTATGAAAAATAAATGCAGAGAAGTTGAATACTTTATTTTTATTTTACTCAAGTAAGAGTAAAATTACCACATTTTAATTATACTCAAGAAAGTAGAAAAAATGAAAAAATCTACTCAAGTACTGTAACGAAAGTATTTGTAATTTGTTACTTTCCACCACTGCTTGCAAGTAAAGTTACAGCTTCCCACACAATTACATTTAACATGAATTGAGTGTTTCTCAGTAAAAGAAAATTCTTTAATTTTTCTTTTAGTATTATTATAATTTTGTTGTAATAACATTACATTTAAACTTACTGCCATAATAGTCTTAAGTATGTTTATTTCTGCACGCAGACATGTACTGAGTGGTTTTGGCAAACAAAAACAACATCAGCATTAAAAACTTTTATTTATATATTGTAATACTGTTTTGTATGGCCAAAAATCAATAATCAACAATTACTGTTTAATAAAATACACATAAAAAACATCCCTTGTTTTTTTCTGATTTATAACCAATTGTAATTTTCATTTAGAATCAGCTATCACTGTGCAACACAAAGGTCCTTTCTGAGAAAAGAACAACGCAACTACAGAAAGATGATCAGGGCCCGTATTCATAAAGAATCTTAGTGCAAAGAGTAGCTCCTATCAAAATTCTTAGAAATGTGTGCGTTTACTCTTAAAATTAAAGAAAAAATCCTAGTAAAGAAAAAAGTAATTCAGAAAGCATCTTAACCCTTAAAAGAGGTCTTAAGGTCAAAATTGTTAGGAGTACGATGAGGACTTTTTAAGAGGCTTAAAAGTTTCTTTAGCAGAGGAGAAAATGGCAGAAAGATGAAGAGGGAGAAGAAATGTGTTGCAGACAATAGATGACAGTGAGTTAATAAGACGCTATAGATGAGATCGTGCAGGGATCATGTTTATGACTGATCTAATTAGAGACACGCTAATATCTCAGACACAGCGCAGGAATGCCATAACGCCAGAAGTGAAAGTAATCACTACATTAAGATATTTGGCAAATGGGAAAATGCAATAAAGCAGCAGTGATTTGGGTCTGTCACAACCTTCTGTAAGCAGTGATCACACAAACAATTACAGCACTTTCAGAACCTCTTATTGTGTTGCAGTTCATTTCGTTTCCACTGGACATTCCCACCTTGCAGGCTCAAAAAACTGCATTTATGAATATAGCAGGCTTCCCTGGTGCGCACAAGCAGGGGAATGAACCGTGCTGTGACACCGGGCCCGAATTTTCCTTTAATGATGGCCTAGTGTTCATCCACTAACTGGGCTAGTAAACACTGTTCTTCTGTCCAGTCGGGCTTTCTCGTCTTTCTTGTTTTTTATTCCATGTTTGCTATATTAAAACCAACATTCAAACCACCACTTAAATAGACAGCAATCAGTGTAATTAGAAAGAGTTGAACAATTGTTATCATTCTAAGCCAATCAAATACCTTAGGAAATTAACAGCATGGTAAAAAAAGGATTTATATACATAAATTGTGTGTGTGTGAGTGTGTGTGTGTGTGTGTGTGTGTGTGTGTGTGCGTGTGTGAGTAAACCCTATACTTAAAATTGCTCTTTTTTTCCTTCTTGGACAACCAACCAATCACAGTCTTCAAAAGATTGTCATACATAGCAACGGGGTCAACCCCGCCTCCTCACTAAGATGAAAGTTTTTGTCTTTTCCTTACTCAGAGTTGCTCTCAGATCGGTCCCAAATCGCTCTTAAGTTAAGACTCCTACGTAACAGTTTTTAAGCTAAATTAAGAGTTTTCTGAAAGGACTCTTAGAATCTTTATGAATACGGGCCCAGGTCTTTTGATATTGTTATATTTGTTTTAAAAACTGTGCTGTGTTAAGGTTACATGTAAACACTTTTTTTTATCACAGCTTAGGTTCTCAAATTCACCACCGCAAATTTTCACAGTAGGAGTAGACACTTAACATTTTTTTTGTCACCACATATTCTGTCAAAACAACTCCACAGAATTAGCATTTTGATCGGTGAACGTTTATCTTATCAGCCTATTTGAATGAACACTTTTGCATGCTTTTTTTTTTTTCATCCTGGAGTCCCTTAAATGTACAGTGAAAATTAACGGGCCATGGTGCAGGTTAAACACTACTGTCGATTAATGGGTACATAAAGCAGTTAAGATATGTATATAAAGTTAGAAATATCTCCAAAATGGTGTTAAAGTCCAGTTTTTTTAGTTTTTGTTTAGTAACGGTTATTTTTTATGCGACTCGGCGATGACGTCACATGAGGTAGACGCAGGCAGCGGCGCGCTTCACAATTGGTTCACAGTAAAGTTTGATGGTTCACAGCCGAGGAGATCGATGTTCTCGTCAGGGCCGTAAAAGAAAGAGAAGTGACATTGGGGATGGGACAAACCCACCCATATTAGCTTCGGTTAAACATGCATATACTAATTTGGGTAAATGTGTAAGCTTTATGCCTATTTTTCCTATCGTCATGAACACAACAATGATTTCACTCGTGTTTAAATAGTTTTCCTTATAATAATGTATCATTTGCAAAAAGTAAAATGCATCTGTGTAGATGAGAGAATCATCTACAGTGTATGCGCGTTGTTCACTCTGTATCTGCAAGCATGCGCGCTTAAAATAGCATCTGAATGTACGCGCAACCTATGCTCGCAACGCGCCAGACTTTAGACTAGGGTGACCAACAGTCCTGTTCTCTTACGAGAGGTTCTCTCGTATTGCGTAAGTTAGCTTACGCTACGGGAAAGATTCATCTTCTCGAGATATTGAAGCCAAAAATTATCCTTAATTTTGTATATATTGTCAACGCAGTTGCAGCAGCTAACAGACCTTGAGCGGGCATTCTAGCGCGCTCATAGGCTGCCCTGCGGGAACTGCACAGCCTACCCGTGAGCCCGGCGTGACGTCACGCCCAATCGAGGGCGCGAGCATCCTAGCCCGCCAGAATGGGCGTGGCTTAGCGTATATAAGCGGGGCTCGGAGGCTGATTCTCTGATTTTCATCTCTTCAGCGAAGCTCTTCGCATCGCTGGATCTTGAGAAAGCCACCGCCGCCGTCGAACAAGCGACAAGCAAGCCGAGGACAGTGCCTGAGGAAGCCGGCCGCCTTCGCCACCTTCAGCCTTCCGAAGCAAGCTACGCTATCCGGCGTCGTATCCTTTTATTGCAAACAAAGCATATAAAAGAGCCGAGCGTCTTTTTAAAGATGCCTCGTTCTACTTGCGGCTCGTGCAGAGCCCCTCTCAGCGTCGGAGACCGCAATGTGATCTGCGCTCTCTGCCTGGGACAGGAACATGCTGCTCTTGCCCTCTCTTCGGGAGGATGTGAGCACTGTGAGGACCTTCCGATGTCGACCCTGCGGGCTCGACTCGAAGCCTTCAAAAACGAAGCTTTCTCTCCGCCCTTTGATGCACCGCTCAGAAAGAAAAAGCGCCGTTCCCAAAGGCCGCAGGAGCCTGCCGCCGCCGCGACGCGCATGCCGGAGTCCCTCTCTCGAGCCTCGCCGACGCCATCTCCGCCTCTTCTCTCCGACGCACAGCCGCCGGCCACGGCCCGCCCTGTCGTCGAGTCAGAGGACGACGCGGATGGACTCGCCGCAGGAGAAAGCTGTTCCATCCTAGCTTCGGATAGCGAGGAGTGGTCGAGCTCTCATCGCTCCGCCTCCTCTTCTATTCAGGAGTCTGGGAGAACACGCGCTGAAGCGGAAGCTGAACTAAAACGCCTCCTCTCGCAGGCCGTCGACCGCCTCGGGCTCGAGTGGTCACCGCACCCAACAGGCTTGATGGCTGCTTCCTAAGCCGCCGCTGTCAAGCGCCCGCTTCCAGGCCCGCGCCCTTCCTCCCTGAGCTGCACGCGGAACTGGCTAAGTCGTGGAACGCCCCTTTCTCCGCGAGTCTTCATTCCTCTGTCTCTGCGTCGCTCTCCCAGGTGGACGGCGCCGCTGAGAAGGGATACAGCTCCATCCCCAAGGTTGCGGAAGCCGTGGCAACGCACCTTTGCCCGCCGTCCGCGAGATGGCGCTCAAAGTCTGCCCTGCCATCAAAAGCCTGCAGGACCACGTCTGCTCTGATCGGTCGCGCAAACGCCGCCGCTGGACAAGCAGCCTCCGCCCTGCACTCAATGGCTGTGCTACAGATCCTCCAAGCAGATCTCCTCCTCGATTGGGATGAGAAGGGCCGGGACCCATCTGCTGTTACGGACCTGAGAAGCGCAACGGATCTCTCCCTTCGCGCTACCAAATCCGCAGCCCAGGCCCTGGGGAGATGTATGGCCTCGTTGACCGTGTCTGAGAGGCACCTCTGGCTGACGCTGGCCGACATGAGAGATTCTGAGCGATCCGTCTTCCTCGACGCCCCTCGCTCTCCTTCCGGGTTGTTCGGCCCAGCAGTGAACGGCATCGTCGACCGCTTTTCTGAGGTTCAGAAAACGTCTCAGGCCATGAATCTGTTCCTGCCTCGTCGCGCTAGCTCTGCTGCAGGTCGCTCACGTGATCAGCCACCTGCACGAGCCACCACACAGCGCCCAGCTCAGCCCAGCCAGTCTTCACAGCGACAGGGCGGCCGCCCTAGATCGCGCTCGGCTAACCGAAGCAGGCCGCACCCCCCACAGGGGCCCCGGCCGAAGATTGCGCTGAAGCCCGAGCACACGAAGCCCTCCTAGCACCATCAGGAGTGAAAAGACGGTTATGTCTCGCCGCGGCCGGACCACCGTCAAAACTTTATGCCCTGTCAGTCCCCTCATCTCAGGCTACTGCAGTGGATCATTTGGCAGTCAACGAGTCGGTTACACAACCAGCTCGCCTGCACACAAACGCCGTTTTTACGGCGACCCACAGAAATCTCATAAAGAGCAAGTTATCTGGTTATCCGGCTCACGCCGAAGGTGTTTTATGTGTAGAAAAAGTGCCCACAACCCAGTGCTCACCCCTACATGTAAACACAACACTTCCCGTGTCTCACATAGAGCCCACTCTCATAAAGCAGGCAAATGCTGCTCGAGTGATGCCCATAGCAGACGTGCCCTCGCGCACACATACTCTATCTGCCCGCTCTGTCACACGGCCAAGTCGCGCGCTTCACATAAAGCCGCTCTCGCACCACGGTGCGCAGTCCCACATGAGCCACAATATAAATGTAAGTCTCGTGCCCGCTCACAAGCACTCACGCTTACTGACAAACGCTTCGCCAGTACGGTTAAACATACACCGCAAAGCGCAAGCTCATACCGGTCATTCTGCGGCTGTAAGTCACGTGACCGCCCACGGGCGCCCACGCTTACAAGCCCACACGCCTCACAAGGCGCCGCTCGCGCATCACATTGTGATCAAAAAGCTCCCCCCATTCACAGTAATCGGGAAGCCACAGTTAAAACAGTCTGTCATTGTTTTCAGCGAGCCGCCCCATACAAGCACACAGAGCGCGCGCGCTGCTCCCAGGGGTATCGAAATGGGTGCTGAGCACTATAAAGCAGGGTTATACGTTACAGTTCGCTCGCCGTCCTCCTCGATTTCGAGAACGGACCGCGACGACAGTGAAAGCAGAGGTAGCACACCTACTTCGCTCAGAAGTAACAAAGCTGCTGTGCAAGGGGGCTATAGAACCGGTACCGCCTTCTCTGAGCGAGTCAGGCTTTTACAGCCGTTATTTTCTCGTGCCCAATAAGGACGGGGGACTCAGACCCATACTGGATTTGAGGCAGGTGAACAAAGCTCTTATGAAAAGACCGTTCAAAATGCTTACAACCAGACAACTCCTCGCGCACATTCGCCAGGGGGACTGGTTTATATCTCTCGATCTGAAAGATGCCTATTTCCAGATTCAGATAATACCCTGTCACAGGCCACTCTTGAGATTCTCCTTCGACGATCGTGTTTATCAATACACAGTCCTGCCGTTCGGCCTGTCCTAAGCACCCCGTACATTCACGAAGTGCATGGACGCGGCTCTCGCCCCCTTGAGATCTCAGGGCATGCGAATTTTGAACTATCTGGACGATTGGTTGATTATGGCGCAGTCAGAGACAGAACTGATATCTCACAGGACTGCGCTCCTCAGCAATCTGAAATGCCTAGGTCTCACGGTCAACTGGACCAAGAGCTCATTACTGCCCAGTCAGTCAATATCCTTTTTAGGAATAGAACTGGACTCGGTGAACATGACGGCTCGCCTGTCTACACAGCGCGCGCGCTGTATCCGGCAGCTGGCCATGTCATTTAAGACGGGCAGCGTTTTCCCCCTGAAAAAATTCCAGAGGATGCTAGGCTTGATGGCTTCAGCCTCGGCAGTACTCCGGCTGGGTTTACTTCGCATGCGCCCGCTACAGCACTGGCTGGCCGCGCGTGTGTCGCACCGAGCTTGGAGGTTGGGTCGCGAGTGGATCTGACTAGGCACAGCTCTGCAGCCCTGGTCAGCGGCCGACTGGTACCAGAGGGGAGTGACTATGGGGGCGGTCTCTTTCAGGAAGGTCATCTCGACAGACGCGTCCAACTCAGGTTGGGGCGCCACCCTCGAGGGCAGGCCAGTCTTCGGACTGTGGTCAGACTGAGAAAAATCCCTCCACATAAACTGTCTGGAAATGATAGCGGTCGAGAAGGCGCTGAATCGCTTCCTCCCGTTCATTCAGGGCCACCATGTTCTAGTCCGCTCGGACAACATGTCGGTGGTGTCCTATATAAATCGCCAGGGCGGCGTCAGATCCAGGAACCTCTGCAATCTGACGGAACGCCTCCTCGTTTGGTCTCAGCACCATCTGCGCTCACTGAGAGCCGCACATGTGCCGGGTCAACTGAACGATGGCCCAGACAGACTGTCCAGGGACAACGTTCCCCTGGGGGAGTGGTCACTGCACCCCCAAACAGTCCCGTTATTATGGCGCCTTTTCGGCAAAGCGGAAGTCGACCTTTTTGCGTCACGAGACAACGCTCATTGCCCAATGTTCTTTTCGAAGGACAGGGACGCGCTCGCCCGGATGTGGCCCAGCCGCCCGCTATATGCTTTTCCCCCGGTATCTCTGTTACCACAGGTGATCAAGAGAATCAGGGAAACGCGCCATTCAGTGCTCCTCATAGCCCCGCGATGGGTAAACCAGACGTGGTTCCCAGAGCTGATGCGGCTGTCACAGACAGCCCCATGGCCTGTCCCGCTGAGAGCAGACATTCTCTCTCAGGCGCGCGGCTCGATCTGGCATCCCCACCCGGAGCGCTGGTCGCTACACGCATGGGTGATCAACAGGTATCCCTGCCAGACGCAGTAATGAACACGATCGTGCAGTCCAGATCACCTTCAACCAGAAGGCTCTACGCATCCAAATGGTCTGTGTTCTGCAAATGGTGCACAACTAAAAACCTCAATCCGCGAACATGTGGGGTCACGCGGCTGCTCAGTTTTCTCCAAGAGCTGCTGGACAGGGGCAGGTCCCCCTCCACGCTCAAAGTCTATGTGGCAGCTGTCGCAGCATTCTCCGAATCAATGCACGGCCAGTCAATAGGCAGAAACGAGCTTGTCATCCGCTTCCTTAGAGGAGCCAGAAGGATGAACCCCCCGCGCCCCCCCCTCGGTTCCTATGTGGGACCTTTCACTGGTCCTAGAGGCCCTGAAAGCATCCCCTTTTGAACCACTGGACACAGCGGACCTAAAATACCTGTCGCTTAAAGCTGTTTTTCTGATCGCACTGTCATCAGTCAAACGTGTGGGGGACTTACACGCGCTATCTGTAAGCGCGTAGTGTCTGGAGTTTGGCCCGAATGACTCGAAGGTCATCCTAAAGCCTAGACATGGTTACGTTCCCAAAGTGGTTGGCACCCCATTCAGAGCACAGGTCATTTCCCTATCGGCTCTGCCAGCATCCGATAGTGAAAGCGATGTTAATCTCCTCTGCCCAGTCAGAGCTCTGAGATTGTACAATACGCGCTCCGCCCCGTTCAGGCGTTCCGAGCAGCTGTTCGTTTCGTTCGGTGGGCGCACTAAAGGTCTCGCCTCCTCGAAACAGAGCCTGTCCAGATGGATAGTAGACGCAATCGTGCCCGCTTACGCGGCGAAAGGTTTGCAGTGCCCTCTGGGCATCAGGGCGCACTCCACTAGGGTCGTGGCCTCGTCGTGGGCATGGTCAAGCGGAATTTCCATTCAAGACATATGTGTGGCGGCGGGCTGGTCCTCACCCTCCACCTTTGTCAGGTTTTACAACCTAGAAGTTCCCGCCCTGCAGGCTAAATTGCTGTCTGTCTAAGTGAGAGGCTAGCCGTGCCCAGATCCTATCATGCGCAGGCTTCCCTCATGTGAATTCAGCTCTTCTGGTTGAGCTGCACTGTTTCAGGTTACGTGCTGTATATGCTAAGTACACCGGCCTCACATGGCCGCTCTGTATTGCCTGTCAGTGCTTGTTTACACGCGCTTTACGCTTATGGTACTCGCGCTTCCTCGCGCTTATGTACAATGCGCTGGTTCCCACTCTCTATGTTCACAGAAGCTCTGTGACTCATGGGATGGATGCGGGCACGCACGGCGTGGACAATGGGTTCCCGTAGCGTAAGCTAACTTACGCAATACGAGAGAACCTCTCGTAAGAGAACGATACTGGTTACTAACGTTACCTCGGTTCTCTCTAGAAGAGGGAACGAGTATTGCATAAGCTGCCGTGCTAAACGCCACAAGCGCTTTTTCCAGTCCCTCCAGAAAAACGCGATTATGCGATCGCTGAATTCAATGCAAAATCAGCCAAAGTCCGCATATTTATGCGGGGGTCGCATTTTTTCAAATACTCCGCAATTTCGCTGCATAAATTGCTGATTTCCGCGCAAAATATGCGGGGCTTGCATGATTTCACAATCCCCGCATTTTTGTCGCAAAAAATTCACATATATCTTAGCAGAAAGTTGGAAAATGTTGCGTTTGCTTCACACAAGAGCAGCCGTTTCCCCCTGTTGCCATGGGAACGTTATGAAGTGAAGTAATTATGCGACGTGAACATAATTGAAAAGCTGTAAAACAGGAGCACACTTTATTTTTAAATATTTCATTTATTCATTTTTACTGAAGTTGTAGCATATTCCTCTAGTAAAGCTACAGAACTTGTTTGACTCATCAATGTTTTATAAGTTTGATGTGTTTATTAAGGTCTTGTAACGCGTTGTGTCGGGAAGAAAATAGGAATAACGTTAGCTCACAGCTGAAGTTATTGCAGAGGCCAGACAGACTCACGGAGGCGATTGGCATCTCACAACTCGCACTTTATTCCCAAATCGAACTCGTAACTGTCTGTCACACATTCTACCGTCCACATCGTTACTTAATAAGCAAAATAAGATAAAAGAAGTAGCACCAAACAGAAATTACCCGCACACATGGGGTGTTCGAGGCGCATGGCACATACAATATAATAACGTTACTGCAGACAGTTCAACAGGGAGCGCGCAGCTCTTAAAGGGGCCACACCTTATTTCCACTCGTTACAGTCTGAAATAAAAACAAGATGAGAAATTAAATATTCCAGCACTTTCTGTGATGTAGTTATGCTTGCTTATCATAGGAAGTAATAAGAAAGGACTCTTTACATTAAGGTAGTAGCCTAGTGAGAACAGGGTGTTGGGGGAATCCCTTTTTTTCCCATCAAACCGCAGTTTTTGCAAGTTACCGCAATTTTATCGCAAAAAATTGCATAAATATCCCGCATATTCCATCGCATTTTTAAAGAAAACGGGCCGCGTAATCAAGGATTTTTGCCCGCAACAATCACAAAAAAACGCCGCGTTTTTCTGGAAGGACTGTTTTTCGCTTCAGTCGCTGAAAACCAGAGAATCAGCGTCCGAGCCCCGCTTATATACGCTAAGCCACGCCCATTCGAACCCATGGCGAGTGCCCTCGATTGGACGTGACGTCACGCCGGGCTCACTGGTAGGCTGTGCAGTTCCCGCAGGGCAGCCTATGAGCGCGCTAGAATGCCCGCTCAAGGTCTGCTAGCTGCTGCAACTGCGTTGACAATATATACAAAATTAAGGATCATTTTTGGCTTCAATATCTCGAGAAGATGAATCTTTCCCGTAGCGCAAGCTAACTTACCCAATACTCGTTCCCTCTTCTAGAGAGAACCGAGGTTACGTTAGTAACCAGTGTCGTTTTCCCAGGACATGTTCTGTTTTCCTGTCCTGGCAGTTTTTTTTAATTATGAAAATGTCCTGGTTTTCAAAAAACTTCTGGGAAAGATCAGCTCTAAAGCAAAACATAGATGGGCAAACAAGGAGGATGAGGAACAGGATAAAGAGGAAGAAAATTAAAGATACATTTTGTTAGTTCGTTTTTGTAAGAGCTATTTTTGTTAAATTTGGAGGTATTTCTTTTAGTTATTTCTAAATTATATATTTATTATTCTAATACAGAAGAAACATTTCATTCATTCAAACCTGTAATCATTATATATTTATATAATACAGAAGAGACATTTCATTCATTCAAACCTGTAATAAAACAGGCTAGGAGAAGCCGTATCTGAATGTGTCTTGTAATGTAACCATTTTCTATCCATACAGAGGAGGCATAGGCTATACTTTAAATATACTGATACAGATGTTACATGCCTAACGCAGCATCCTGGATATGAGGCATAATGCCTGAATCCATTTGTGCTACACATAGCATACTCACACTTCATGCAGGATAACGGTCCCCCTCAAGCCAGCACGCACGAGTATGTTCATGGTTTAGGTTTACTTCACCTTTTTATTTTTTACATGGAGTCCTTTAAACAACAGCTATAGGTGACAGGAGATGTGTTGCATACACAATAAACATGCATCAGAGACGTTTCTAAACTACTTACAGAGTTTAAAACTTAAGAATCTTTCCTACTTATCCCTAGGCAATACCAGTACACTGCGTACAGACAGGCTATACACTGGGCTTATGGAGTTTTAGGCAGGAGTATAAGAAGCCTCTCGTGTGGTTTCAACCATCAGACAACAATTCCAAAGTTGTGACCAGACCTATCAGGGCTTTCAATTGCCTCGTTTGGATGAAAATTAATAATAATAATAAAAAAATAGCTTATTCTGTTGTGATCACCCAATTGCCCTCAAAATGTTATAAAGTACACAGAACACATGAATTTTTATAAGAAAAAAAAGTTTTGGCACTGAACAAGGACAAAGATTACTGAACAAAGACACAGGTTTCAAGTAAACAAATCTATATAAAAAAAGCCCACTGATGAAGGGCTAGACCTGAAACGTTTGCACATCGTTTCTTTTGCCTGCAATAGTGTGGTCCAGAGCCATAGAGAGAGAGAGTTACGACACTCCCATAGACCGCCATAGGAACTCTGGAAAGAGGAAGTAACGCGTGTCGTGGAGCTGGTAAATTAATGAAATTACTGTATTTTTTTACTTTTACACACATTAGCCGACCTCTCGTGAATCTAGTCAGTACATTTTATGTAGCCAGTTTTAGTTAATGCTTATTGGAAGAAATTGGGTTAATTGCAGCTAGCTATAGCTTAGAAGACCAACTCTTCATTAAAGTTAGCTAACTTATGGTAACCTGAAGTATATATTATTTATAATATATATATGCATTTATGTATGTAGGCCTATGCATTTATACACACATAACCCTAACCCAGGGGTGCCCAATCCTGCTCCTGGCGATCGACTGTCCTGCACAGTTCATCTCCAACCCTAATCAAACACACCTGAATATAATTTTCAAGTGATCCTAAAGACCTTAATTTGGTTGCTTCAGGTGTGTTTGATTAGGGTTGGAGATGAACTGTGCAGGACAGTCGATCGCCAGGAGCAGGATTGGGCACCCCTGCCCTAACCCATTTAAATAAATGAATTGTGTGTGTGTGTGTGTGTGTATATATATACACACACACACACACACAATTAATATGTTATGTGTATGGGTTAAGCTTAGTTATGTGTGATTCAAATATACATGTGTACTGTACATCGAATACATGTATTTGTGTGTGTTTTCTGATATGGTTTAGTCCAGGTGTGCCCAACCCTGCTCCTGGCGATCGACTGTCCTGCACAATTCATCTCCAACCCTATCAAACACACCTGAAGTTCTTAAATTAAGGTCTTAACAACAAATTAAGGTCTTCAGGATTACTTGAAAATTAAAGGCAGGTGTGTTTGATCAGGGTTAGAGATAAACTGTGCAGGACAGTCGATCGGCAGGAGCAGGGTTGGGCACAACTGGTTTAGTCCATGATTAGGGTAGGATGAAGGGGAACAGATTAGCCATACTGAAATTAATCCCGTTAACAGTTATGGATCATGTTTAGGAACATAGTTAATTCACTCATTAACTATCTCTCCAGTTTCATTTTATGTTCATAAAGTTTATATTTACCGAACATTACTGCAAATTTGTACATGCACACTTATATTTTATGTTGGTTGTAATTCTGAACAAACCACCTCTCCAGACCGCTTTGCGTGATCACGAAGGTAGGCTAATGGCTGAATCGGAATTTATAAACAAGATCACGGGAATCAATAGCCTAAGAAAAAAAGTAATGATTTTGTGCAAAGTAAAACCAAAGCAACAGCACACAAAGAAAACAAAACAAAACATGCAGAATGCAGGAAACCACCACTAAATGAGATTACAGGGACAGAAGGAAAGAAGATAAAACTAACAACTAAAATAAATAAATACAACTAAATCATTGGACTTGTCTGTGGAAAGAAAATAATGTGAAATTAGGTTCTTGAAGGGTGACTGCTGGGCTAGGTAGAGGCTGACGGCCTCCTCATGAACCTGTTTGAAGGATTTGGCGATGGGGGCGGGTGCATCAGGACAAACTGGCGCTAACCTCTCGAAGAGCTGCAGGTGAATTGGTGTAGCTTTCCCGAAGGGCCTTCATTAATGATGTTGTATAACCTGCAGACATAATAATAATAATACTGTATAAAGATCATTGCTAATGGAAAAACTAATGGAAAAACAGGAAATTGTCCAGCATATCGAATTATAGCAAACATAAACAGTAAACAGAATGTTATGATATTGCCAGGGAGATTACAGTACAGTGGACCCTGATATGCGCTACTAAATGTTTTATAAAATACATAAAAGAAATTCAGAACATATTTGATTATTTGAATGTTACTATTAAATGTTTACACCAATACTAGTGGTAATACATGTGGTAAAGTTACATAAACTCTATGAGGTAGTGAATTACTGAGAGGTAACTTGGCTAAACTCTGAAGTGAGAAGTGGATAAACTGTTTCTGACAATTTCAGCGGTGGGTAAACTGCGTTTAGCCTCCACTACAGCCCTGACGACACGGTCAAATGCGAAAGAGAACCGTAGCAGTCTAACACAAAACGCAAACACACGATTGCGAAAGCCGCTTGATGATCATCACCACTGATCCAAACGCCGCGGGCTTTCGTCTGTCGTCCAACAGTTAGCGAGTACCTCATGTGACGTCATGGAATGCATTGTGGGAGAAATAAGAATCCTCGCTAAGCTGTAGCTAAAAGCTAACACATCACCCACTTTTCCGTATTATATTTTAATTTTTGAGTACCCTACAACATCAGATACAATTGATAACTGTTTAAATGTGTATTACCAACTAGAAAATTGCCAAAAAAAAAAAAAAAAACCTGCACCATGGCCTTTAAAGTATTGTATTTTTTAAGGTAAACACCCTACATTAGATATACCAGTAGTGCACTGCCCAACAAAAACACTATTCCGATTGAACAATAATCATTGATTTGTGTCAAATTTAAGGGCACCCAAGTAATTAATGTCAGTCTCCAGTGCAATGCATGCATTTATCCATAAACTTTAATTTGACAAAATGGGGGAAGCTCTGCATCCTGATCATACAGACCATTGTCTGCTGTTGAATAAGGTAGGGTACATAGATGTCCTTTTGAGAGGATTTCTCCAGTAAAAAGCTGTTGTACCCCTAAGGGTAAAATGTTGTTGTAAGACATTCTTCAAAATATCTACTTTTATGGAACGTCATATGGGAAAATATGAGAATGAGTTCCTTTTTGTGTTCCTGTAGCTCAAACATTAGAAAGTGGAGGCAGTAGCACCAAAGTCTTGAGTTTAATTCTTAGAATGCATGAAGTGATTCCTTGAATACAATGTAAGTGTTAGGACTACAGCAGTGGGAAGCGGACGAGACACAGCCTGGGGGCCGACCAATGGAGGTGGAGCTGAACAAGGTGGAGACCCCAGAGAAAATGATAAGACGACGGCCGAGACAACATTGCAGGCCCGGAAGTCCAAGGCAATGCCACCGGCTTGAGGGACCGAAGCAGTAATGGGAGCCTGGAGAAGCCAAAGGGCTGACAAGCCAAGGTGGAGACGTGGGTCTGGAGGCCTGAGGTATAGCGATCCGCCTCACAAAGCCGAACTGGTGGTAAAGAGGCGCAAAGCCGGAGAGTTGGAGTGAGTCAGCGGTAAGGGGGGAGCTGAGTAGTTAAGAAAAATTTATTCGGATCATTTCACGGGTTACTTAGAGTGAGTTCAGGGGAGGAGACAAGAATGGGAGCTGGCCTATTGATAAGCCAGCGTCTCTTCAACTGGCTCAGGAGTTAACTCCCACCACGGCGCAGACTCTGGGATGGACCTGGTGCTGGGCTCTGGCCTCAGGATGGAAATGGCTTCCGGCTCTAGTTCCAGGATGAATGAGTTGGCTGGCTGTGGCTCCATCGTTGAAGATGACTCTAACATGTGACCCGTGGCAGGCACTGTGCCAGCGGATCTCTCATACCTTCGGGGACACTCCGGAATGGGACAATGAACCCTTTTTGGAGGGGGCAGTGAGATGCCTGCTGGAGATGGTGAAGGTACCAGGGAGTCAGAGATGATTGCGTTGTAGCAGTACTTTTCTTTTCTTCCTTTTGAGGTTGGTTCTTCTGTCAGGATAACTCAGATGCAAGTACAAGATTAGAGGTTGGAAGACAACAATGGTAAATTTTGTTGAAATGCTGCAGGAACATTGAACAGCAAGTGAGTAATGACTTTGGGAGAGAGTTAACTTGAATGAATTGATGATAACTGGGATATCTCTGACTGCAAAAATCCCTAAGTCCATCTGACATTTGACTTTTAAATTAGCATTTTTTATCAGGATCCTATGTTTAGGTTCAGTAATTTCACTTTAATGGCAATGAACAGGTTATTGTCAGTTATTGAAATGTCTTATTTTCAAAAACGTCATTTTAGTCAATGCATTAACACATTGTTCCCTTTCGAGAGGTCTCTCCTATTGCGTAAGTAGCTTACGCTATGGGAAAACTCCTTTTCTCGAGAATATTGAACTCTTTATGTAAAACGCATTGCAGCTGCACAGCAGACAGCAATGAGCGAAGCAGCTCGGTCATTGGCTGTGCTGCGGCAACTTGCTCGAACCAATGGCGGGGCGACTCTGAATGCGCGACCAATGAGCGCGCTTCGAGCCCGCCAAGATGGGCGTGGCCAAGGGCTATATATTGGGTGCCCCGTCATGAGAGTTCTTTAGATTTAATCAACTTCAGCGAACACCTTTCTTCGCTGGATCCTCCGGATTATTGAAAGCCTTCGCCGCCGTAGAAAAGCACACCAGCGGGATTGCTACGAGGACGCCGGCGCCTTCAACCGCCTTCGAACGCCATCCTACTGAGCCATCCGGCGCGCTACACACGCAAGTATCTTTTCAACTGGTCGGCCGGACACGTTGTAAAAGAGCAAATTTCACGGAGGCGTTGTTTCAAATGCCTTCCTGCGCGTCGTGCAGAGACCTTCTCCCGGACGGGGATCGTCACATCATCTGCGCTCGCTGCCTGGGCCGGGACCATGCAGAAGCCGCCTTGACCAAGGGCGGATGCCCTGAGTGTGACGACCTGGGTCTCTCCGCACTACGAGCTCGCCTCGCCGCCTTCGCCGTGAGCAAGCCCAGCGCCACCCCTCTGTTTGAGCCGCGCATTAAGAAGAAGCGCCGCTCACAGAGGCTTCCTGAACCCGAGCTCAGTGATGTCACACCGAGCCAGTCTCCGCGTGCTTCACCCCCGCTCTTGACTTCCCCACCGCCGGTTCAGTTCACCCAGCTGGACCCACACCCCTCCAGCGGAGCGGTGGGCCTTGTGACTTTCGGCGCGTCCGAGGACGACGGGGAAGTAGATGACAGCTTGTCCATCGACGCTGCATCTGACGACTGGCCGGGCTCCTTCGACCCCGCCCCGTCGACGCTAGCAAGCACGAGTGGGGGCTCCACTATGGACGCGGAGATCATTCGCATCCTCTCCAAGGCCGTGAAGGACCTCGGGCTCAACTGGTCTCTCCCGAGGAACCAACCCGAAGCCGGCTGGACGAATGGTTTCTGCAGGGGCGCCAGCAGGCCCCTCGGCAAAGGCCTTCTCCCTTCTTCCCGGAAGTTCATGACGAACTCACAAAGTCATGGAAAGCCCCTCACTCTGCACGCTTGAAGCCTTCTTTTTCTTCGTCGCTCTCCTCTGTGGACGGCGTGAAGGAAAGAGGCTACGAGGGAACGCCGCCCCTCGAGGAGGCCTTGGCCAATCATCTCTGCCCGCCCTCCACCACCGGATGGAAAGCCAAGGCTTCCCACCCCTCGAAGCCCTGCCGCACTACTTCTGCTCTCGCCGGTCGCGCCTACGCCGCCGCTGGCCAAGCTGCATCAGCGCTTCACTCGATGGCGGTACTTCAAGTGTTCCAAGCCAAGCTTCTCCGTTCCCTGGACGAGTCTGGCTCCGAACCCGAAGCCTTCAAGGACCTGCGCAGCGCGAATGACATAGCCCTGCGAGCCACGAAGGCCACCGCCCAGTCTATTGGCCGTGCCATGGCTAATTTGACTGTGCTCGAGCGACATCTGTGGCTGACTCTGACTGAGATGAAGGACGCGGATAAGGCCCCGTTTCTCGACGCGCCAGCACCAGCGGGCTGTTTGGACCAGCAGTTAAAGCCTTCACCGAACGCTTCACTGAGGCCCAAAATGCTTCACAGGCTATGCGCCATTTTCTGCCCAAGCGCTCCAGCTCATCGCAGAGCAGGCAGAGACCGCCTCAGCCGCAGCGGGCTAGAACCGCCCCCACCGCCTCTCAGCCCGCACCTCAGACTGACGCTCGACGCCGCTCGCGCTCTCACAACCGCAAGCCGCCTCCTGAGCGACGGGGTCCTCGGCCCAAGATAGCGCTGAACCCTGAGCCTCGAAAGCCTTCCTAGCCACAGGAATGAAAAGAGAGAGTGCATGTCTCGCAAAAGCCGGACCACTCTCTCTGAAAAATCCCAAACATTACCCAGTCCCCTCACAGGCGGCTGGAAATGTCTATACAGCAGTCAACGGGCCAGTCACAGAGCTCGCTCACCTGCAAACAAACGCCGTTTTTACGGCGACACACAGAAAACACAAAAAGAGCCTTTTTTTGCCTGTGTCACTAAGGGTTCACATGCCCACAAAGTGTGCATCCCCAGATACTGTCAAAACAGTGCCAAATTCATTCCCAGCTCAGGCTGGACGCCCCATAGATGTAGATCACGTGCCTACGGCCATGTATGCACCACTACACACAAGCACTGTTCGCACAGTTACAAATTCATCCCCAGTAAAAGCGGGAAACATTATAAAAGTGACGCGCGTGCCTACCACTGTTTATCCACCCCCACTTATAAGCACTGCCCCTGCAGTGTCAAACCCAACCCCAGCTCAGGCTGCGAGTGTCACAGACACAGCGCGCGCTGCTACAGTCACACACGCGCCCATACACGCCTCTGAGAGCTCAGGCGATTCGCTGGCCGGGTCCCTGCGTCACAGCGGCCCGCCCCTAGCCTATATTCAGCCCATATCTGTGTATGCAGCGGTATGGGAGAACATTCCAGATATGCCGAAATGGGTGTTGAATAATAAAACACGGATACTCGCTCCAGTTCGCTCGCAGACCACCACGTTTTACAACTGTGGTCGAGACGAAAGTGAGAAAGGAGTGTTCACATGTTCTACGCACCGAGGTGCACAAACTAATAGAAAAAGGCGCTGTGGAAACGGTTCTCCCCTCTTTGAGCGAGGCAGGTTTTTACAGCCGCTATTTTCTCGTCCCGAAAAAGGATGGCGGTCTCCGCCCCATCCTGGATCTCAGACACCTGAACAAAGCACTAATGATTCGCTCGTTCAGAATGTTAACAACCAAGCATATCCTCGCGCAAGTACGCCCAGGAGATTGGTTTCTCTCAGTGGATCTGAAAGACGCTTACTTTCACATTCCAATAGCGCCTCATCACAGGCCTTTTCTGAGATTCGCTTTCGAGGGACAGTCATACCAGTACACGGTACTTCCGTTCGGCCTGTCCCTGGCTCCCCGTACATTCACGAAATGTATGGATGCAGCACTTTCCCCCCTGAGACGGCGGGGAGTGAGAATACTGAATTATCTCAACGATTGGCTGGTCATAGCACAATCAGAGAGTCAGTTAACAACACACAGATCTTGGATTATCAGCCATCTAGAATGCCTGGGTCTAAGAATCAATTTTGCAAAGAGCATACTATCCCCCAGCCAGAAGATTTCTTTCCTGGGAATAGTTTTAGACTCGATGCAAATGACAGCGCGTCTCTCATCAGAGCGGTTTCAGAGGATGCTCGGTCTAATGGCCTCAGCATCGGCCGTACTCCAGCTAGGATTGTTGCATATGCGCCCTCTCCAACGCTGGCTCAAGAGCCGCGTCCCTACTCACGCGTGGCGTTCGGGCAACTTTTTAATCAGAGCGAACCACGGCTGTGTAAAAGCCCTGACGCGCTGGAAAGCCGCCGACTGGTACCAGTCGGGCGTGAGTCTGGGTGTGAACACAAGGAGAAAAATTATCACGACAGATGCCTCCAAAATAGGATGGGGGGCCCTTTACGAGGGCAGGCCTGTCTCCGGCTTTTGGTCAAACCCGGAGAAGCGCCTACACATAAACTGTCTGGAGATGAAAGCGGTCGCTTTGGCTCTCAGAGCCCTGCTTCCACATCTAAAAAACGAACACGTCCTGGTCCGAACGGACAACATGACGGTGGTGTCGTACATAAATCGCCAGGGTGGACTCAGGTCGAGCTCCATGCATACAATGGCCAGGAGACTCATTTTATGGTCCCAGCACAACTTGCGCTCGCTGAGAGCAGCGCATGTGCCAGGCGTTCTGAACCAGGGGGCAGACATGCTATCCAGAGACAAAATTCTCCCAGGAGAATGGGCTCTCAAGCCTCTGACGATTCAGTGGTTATGGAACATCTTTGGCAAGGCAGAGGTCGACCTCTTCGCTTCCAAGGAGAACGCGCGCTGCCCTCTCTTCTTCACGAAAAGCACGGATGCACTCGCCCGAAGCTGGCCGAGCCGCCCCTTATATGCTTTTCCCCCGATCGCGATGTTACCACAGGTCATCAATCGGGTCAGAGAGGAGAAAGACGCAGTGCTTTTGATAGCCCCACTCTGGAAGAACCAAACTTGGTTTCCAGAATGAATGCAAATGCAACCGGCACCACGGCCGATCCCACTGAGGCCAGACCTCCTCAGTCAGGCCAGCGGGATGATATTTCACCCCCACCCCGATCTGTGGGCCCTTCATGCATGGCCCCTCAACGGGTTCCCGGGAACCTCGCGGGCGGAGCGCTAAAAACCATCGCCGAAGCGCGGGCGCCCTCCACGAGACATTTATATGCCCAGAAATGGAAAGTGTTCAGTGACTGGTGTAACACCAAGGACCTGAACCCTGAAACATGTGAGATTACGAACATACTTGTTTTTCTACAAGGGCTTCTGGAGGCGGGTCGCACCCCCTGCACGCTCAAGGTATATGAAGGCTCAAGGTATTAGGCCAAAACATGGGTATGTTCTAGGGATGTCAATTTTCACAAATTCCCATGATCGATCGTCGTTTAAATTGACGATCAATTAATCGATTAATCGTTAGCATTAATGGCAAACAGCATTACAGGGTCTGCAAATGATGCTCAAAAAGCTATGTTCCTCACCAAATTAATAATAATGGTTTATCTAAATAAAGGGTTAGTAGGATTGTAAAATGTTTTGATGTGATTGATAAATTAAATTAATATATTTATAACGACAAATACAATGTGTCACCAACGCCGCCGCAGATGCGTGCTTGTCAGAATGTGTGACTGTTTACGTGGTGGAACAACGCACTGAAAACGGCAACTAAACCCAATGAATTCACAACCATTTAATAAAATAGTGTTCTCCCACCCCTACAATAGTGATGTAATATGACAGTCCTAAATTAACCATCGTTATTATTAGTCGTGCATTCTGCTTTAGCGGTGCGCGCTGAATGAATAACCGTTGAGCACTTTGTTACACGTAATTAGTGTAACATTAAAGCACATATACAGTATATATATATATATATATATATATATATATATATATGTATATATATATATATATATATATATATATATATATATATATATATATATATATATATATATATATATATATACATACATACATACATATATATGTGTGTGTGTGTAGCAGATTTCACTCAGCACCACAAATGAACCACCAACACCAGGCTCTTCAGGGGGATTACGTCTGCAGTTTATTAAAGACAGGACAGAATTTAACATCACACTCTCACACTCAGTTCTGTAGTCTCTAGTCTCTGTCTCGCTCAAACCCAAAGCTGTTCTAACAACAATTAAAAATAAACATTTTTACAATGTCTCTTTTCTTTCATTTCTTTTCACAACATGCATTACAAATTACATACAACACATATTAAACACACTCAGTCAGGTAATTGATATAATAAATGCAATAATAAATGTATATATAATAAAATACTCTTATTTATATATGTATATATATTACTTAATAATTTGGAAATATATGAAAATAGGTCTCAATCCAACATCACAGTGACATCCGATCGTATAGTGATAATAATTTGTTACAATATGACATACCTCCAGTTTATAAAAGACAGGACAGGAATTAGCATCACACTCTCGCACTCAGTTCTGTAGTCTCTATGAGAAGTGCAAAAAGATAGAAAAATAAAACCCTGCCCCCATTAACACCATAACTGCATCTGCCATCACTAGTTCAAATACACAATTAACTACAAATACACATTTTTTTCGACGAATAAAGACGATATATATTGACATGGATAACTGCATGATATTATAGAAACGTAATCCACCCTTTTTAACTATATTTTAAGAATTATAGCACTGTAGAAACCCGCCGTTCAAAATAGCGCGCGGGCGCCAATTTGAAACAACACAATAAGGCCTCATTAACACAAAAGTTGGATTATACACAAAAATAATGACATCCAAGCATATTACATGACTTAACTTAGCATTAAAACATGTCATCCACTGGTATTGATCAAAATTTCAACTTAATGTATTATGTATTGACACTTTACTTCACAGCTCGTTTACCTGTCTCGCTCAAACCCAAAGCTGGGGCACGTTCAAGATCACAACGGTGCGCAACGTTTTGCTACGGTTTCCGGGTTGAACGTCATGTTTCCTGGAAACGGCGTGCACCGGTGTGCAACCTGTGCAACCAGTGTGCAACGGGGTTTGAGATGCGTTTTCTCTTGTTTGGTGGTCGTGTCAGAACTGCAGTCCAATCAGCAGCAACATGTATATAAAGCACACGGTATTAAAGAGAACTCGCACAATGGAAGTAATTTACAAATGTGTTCGATACGCAACAACTGAGGATATTAGAAGACATGTTTGTCGAAAGTATTATTGTAAAAAATATATGATATCAACATAATGATGTAGTTGTTTATATTTTTAGCTTCATTGCAAGTGACATTTGGTATAGAAATAAACAATGCATGTAAAGTGCTTTTCCTAAAAATGAGAAAGAAAATACAGGGTATTAATAAAACAGTATGAACAACAAATAAAGTTAGTTTGTGAGGCTAAATAGATGTGTTTTAGTCTTTCCCAGATAGCAAAATTGTTCCGGGCCTTTTATGGCCCAAACACTGTTCTTAGTTTTGGCAATCATACCGCCAGGAATGCAGGGCCAAAACCGGCCCAGACAGTTTTGCCAAAAGCACGCCAGAAAGCTGCCAAAAAAATGCCAATGCCTTACCAGACGAGAGCCAGAAGACCCTAAATTGGGCCATATTCATGCCATAATATCGCCATTGAAAAGCCGGATGTCTCCCGAGCACAGGCCACAACTCTGCCAAATTAGTTATTTTAATACAATTTGGCATATTCAATATCTGCACCAAATAGCAACCATGCAATTCAAAGAGAAATCAAACCAGGAAACCATAACTGCAGAAAATTTGTGTTTATTTTCAATTAACAAACATATGACCTAAATAGGTAAACATTTACAATTTTTTTTTATAATAGAAATAAAATGTAAAAACATACAAAGCTTAGTTTTAGAAATCACACTTAGTTGTGTAAACCATTAAAGACCACAAACTTATGAACGGTAGTGTGGGGCCAGAAACGGGCCAAAGTGGAACATATGTGTGCGCCTGACGACGTTGTTTGTTGGTGTGTGTGCGCCTGACGACGTTGAGTGTTGGTGTGTGCCTGACGTTGTGTGCCTGTCGTTGCGTGTTGGTGGGTGGCTGACGTTGTGTGCTGGTGTGTGCCTGTCGTTGCGTGTTGGTGGGTGGCTGACGTTGTGTGCTGGTGTGTGCCTGTCGTTGCGTGTTGGTGTGTGCCTGTCGTTGCGTGTTGGTGGGTGGCTGTCGTTGTGTGCTGGTGTGTGCCTGTCGTTGCGTGTTGGTGGGTGGCTGTCGTTGCGTGCTGGTGTGTGCCTGTCGTTGCGTGTTGGTGGGTGGCTGTCGTTGTGTGCTGGTGTGTGCCTGTCGGTGTGTGCCTGTCGTTGCGTGTTGGTGGGTGGCTGTCGTTGTGTGCTGGTGTGTGCCTGTCGTTGCGTGTTGGTGGGTGGCTGTCGTTGTGTGCTGGTGTGTGCCTGTCGTTGCGTGTTGGTGGGTGGCTGTCGTTGTGTGCTGGTGTGTGCCTGTCGTTGCGTGTTGGTGGGTGGCTGACGTTGTGTGCTGGTGTGTGCCTGTCGTTGCGTGTTGGTGTGTGCCTGTCGGTGTGTGCCTGTCGTTGCGTGTCTGTCGTTGTGTGTTGGTGGGTGGCTGACGTTGCGTGTTGGTGGGTGGCTGTCGTTGTGTGCTGGTGTGTGCCTGTCGTTGCGTGTTGGTGGGTGGCTGTCGTTGTGTGCTGGTGTGTGCCTGTCGTTGCGTGTTGGTGGGTGGCTGTCGTTGTGTGCTGGTGTGTGCCTGTCGTTGCGTGTTGGTGGGTGGCTGTCGTTGTGTGCTGGTGTGTGCCTGTCGTTGCGTGTTGGTGGGTGGCTGACGTTGTGTGCTGGTGTGTGCCTGTCGTTGTGTGTTGGTGGGTGGCTGACGTTGTGTGCTGGTGTGTGCCTGTCGTTGCGTGTTGGTGGGTGGCTGACGTTGTGTGCTGGTGTGTGCCTGTCGTTGCGTGTTGGTGGGTGGCTGACGTTGTGTGCTGGTGTGTGGCTGTCGTTGCGTGTTGGTGGGTGGCTGACGTTGTGTGCTGGTGTGTGCCTGTCGTTGCGTGTTGGTGGGTGGCTGACAATGCGTGTTGGTGTGTGCCTGTCGTTGCGTGTTGGTGGGTGGCTGACGTTGTGTGCTGGTGTGTGCCTGTCGTTGCGTGTTGGTGGGTGGCTGACGTTGTGTGCTGGTGTGTGGCTGTCGTTGTGTGTTGGTTGGTGGCTGACGTTGTGTGCTGGTGTGTGCCTGTCGTTGCGTGTTGGTGGGTGGCTGACGTTGCGTGTTGGTGGGTGGCTGACGTTGCGTGTTGGTGTGTGCCTGTCGTTGCGTGTTGGTGGGTGGCTGACGTTGTGTGCTGGTGTGTGCCTGTCGTTGCGTGTTGGTGGGTGGCTGACGTTGTGTGCTGGTGTGTGCCTGTCGTTGCGTGTTGGTGGGTGGCTGTCGTTGCGTGTTGGTGGGTGGCTGACGTTGCGTGTTGGTGGGTGGCTGACGTTGCGTGTTGGTGGGTGGCTGACGTTGCGTGTTGGTGGGTGGCTGACGTTGCGTGTTGGTGTGTGCCTGTCGTTGCGTGTTGGTGGGTGGCTGACGTTGCGTGTTGGTGTGTGCCTGTCGTTGCGTGTTGGTGGGTGGCTGACGTTGCGTGTTGGTGGGTGGCTGACGTTGCGTGTTGGTGGGTGGCTGACGTTGCGTGTTGGTGGGTGGCTGACGTTGTGTGCTGGTGTGTGCCTGTCGTTATGTGCTGGTGTGTGCCTGTCGTTGCGTGTTGGTGTGTGCCTGTCGTTATGTGCTGGTGTGTGCCTGTCGTTACGTGCTGGTGTGTGCCTGTCGTTATGTGCTGGTGTGTGCCTGTCGTTATGTGCTGGTGTGTGCCTGTCGTTATGTGCTGGTGTGTGCCTGTCGTTATGTGCTGGTGTGTGCCTGTCGTTGTGTGCTGGTGTGTGCCTGTCGTTATGTGTTGGTGTGTGCCTGTCGTTACGTGCTGGTGTGTGCCTGTCGTTGCGTGTTGGTGGGTGGCTGACGTTGTGTGTTGGTGGGTGAGGACTGTGCTTCTCCTCCTTCCCCCCCCCCCTCGATCGCCAGCCAAATACAACCAATGCCTCAACCATTGCTCGACCTCCTGGTTCGTGGATTCTCTGCATCCAGGATTTCTCCGAATGGCTTCTAGAAACAAACAATTAAAGATATCATGGGAGGTTTCAGAGTTTAAATTTAAGACTTCGTAAAGATAGCCAATGCCATTTAAACTTAAATTTCATTTAGGTCTTTAAGTTTAGTCCCATTCTTCTGTTGACTTTGTGTGACAGACTAAAGGGAAAGGGACAGCATAATTTGTTAATACAGTTTCTTTACCACTATGGAGTTAAACAGGCACAGACCTTACAAAAGAGGTGTATACATAGCCTGACAAGCCAGACTATATCATAATGTGTAGTCTGACCACGAACGATAGACTAACACCCCTTTCACACATACATGGTTATTTTGAAAAACAAAAGACATTTCTCTGCATTTATGCCCTTTGTTCACAAACAACGAATTTGCCTCTAAAAACAGTGGCCACTACACTGGAGGCGGCCAAGAGCCTTTATTCACCCTGTATTGAGGGGTGGCAGCTCATCGAAGTGACTACGAAGCTGGTAAATGAACCTAAAAATGTTGCCTGGTACATCTAATCAACACTTTTACCTGTAACAACATTCTTGACTTCTAGGCCCTGGAATGATGTTTTGCCATGGAGGCCTGTCCAATTCATTTTGCAGGCCAAGTCGTTCTGAATAAGCATCTTCATGACCCTCCACAGTGTCCTTGAGGTTCACGCCCCCAGCAAGGCCCAGTGTCAGCACCTGGAAAAATAAAAGTTTTGAAAATATGAATGTTTATTGCGGAGAAAAAAAATGCAAAGCAAAAGGTTCAGAAAAAAATCTGGTCCAAATACTAATGATAAAAGTATCATTAGTATTTGGACCACTTATTACCAAGTCCTTTCTCTTCTCTGGCTTTGTCTTAATGTCGCGGTCCAGCGCCAAAAGAGCCTCAGCATCCCTCAACGGCAGAAAACTTCCGTCAATGTGGCGTAGGTGTAGAATGGAGATCCTGAACAATCCGCAGCAGATTTCTTTGCATTTCACACATCACCTCCTGCTTGGCAATGATCTCTCGTAGTAATGCTGAAACCAGAACATTTTAAAAACTGTTCAGTCCTTGCTAGCTATAACATAGAAATGTATTGTAAATTGGAATAGAGCATAAGGTCTCACCAGACTGCAGGTCCATCTCAGAAGCAGCATAAGGGGCAAGATGGATTGGCTCTTGATAGTCACCAGTGAAATCTCTGTCAGGAAATGTACAGGAACATTTGGTTTGGTCAGAGAAACGGGCTCGGTTTGGTGAACAACCTAGCAGCTAGCTAAAGTAAGTGCTGACGCTAAGGTCTGGTACAACTATTCAAAAACAGGACAGTTTAAGATTCTCATAAACCTTACCTCAAAATGCAGTAAGGAATGAAAACCGTATTCTGAAACAGAGAAACAAGTGTCAAAAAACTCAAGACCACACTCACAACCCATGTGACTTGAACTTACATTGCAAATAATGATAACTGGGAAAAAAGCAGAAAATTGTCATTTTTTGTAATTTTCTACATTTTCTGTAATTTTCTACAAAAATCTACACATTGTCATATAAGTAACCTTATATAAATATCC
Source organism: Tiaroga cobitis (assembly GCA_030578255.1). Classification (NCBI taxonomy): domain Eukaryota; kingdom Metazoa; phylum Chordata; class Actinopteri; order Cypriniformes; family Leuciscidae; genus Tiaroga; species Tiaroga cobitis. The sequence goes on from CM060609.1 coordinate 16,615,514, forward strand.
GAACTTTTACCATCGTGTCGTTTGATTTTGATTAATAGCGCAAGGGAGAGCAAGGCAGCGCTTGGAAGACTGCGAGAGCGCACGTGCGGCCGAGGATCTCTGCTCGTTCTTTCAGTACGCGCAATGTCACATGCGCATGTCATCTACATAAATCAAAGAATAGATCCTCCAATGGGAATTTCCCCAGAGAATTTTGTGACATGATTTGATTTTACTCAATTTAATAAAAACTACTGTTCAAAGGTTTGGGGTCAATATGATTTTTTTGTTTTTAAAAGAAATTAATACTTTTCTTCAGAAAGGACGCATTAAATTGATCAAAAGTGACAGTAAAGACATTTATAATAATGCAAAATATTATTTTTTTAATTAAATGCTTTTCTATTGAACTTTCAAAGAATCCTGAAAAAATTAATCACGGTTTGCACAAAATTATAAAGCAGATTAATTTGATAAATTTAATGCGTCCTTTCTGAAGAAAAGTATTAATTTCAAAAAAAAAAAAAAAAAAAAATCATATTGACCCCAAACTTTTGAACCGTAGTGTACATTTTTATTAAATTGAGTAAAATCAAATCATATCACAAAGGTCAATGAATCCATACCAGAAGTGTTAGCAGCTAAAGAAAAATCCTCCACCAAATTGACAGTAATCATCTGGATCCTTGGTGAGTCTGGAAGGGAAACAAGAAATGATTCACTGATGATTAAAATGTAAACGTACACTTAAAAGCATGGCAATCCCATCAGAAAAATGTGTATCATAGAAAGGGAAGCACACAAAAAAGCCAATTCACAGAGAGCCAATTCTGCACCACTTCAGAGGAAGAAAGACAAAAGTACAAAAAGTTACTCAGACTTTCTATCAGTAAATGTCTTACTTTGATGATGAGAATCATACTTAATACTTTAAATTAATCCCAGTGTAGGTTTTCGAAAGAGTGGGTAAAATTGACAAAAAAACAAAACAAAAAAAACTTACTGTAATTGGTGGATTTGTCTCTATTTGGGCCCGACAAAATCTTATTCCAATGCTTGATCTAAAAAATGTAAACAAATATATTCCTTGGCAGTTATCAGTGTTCGAAGAGGTTATGCAAGTTAGGCTACTTCTAACGAATAAATTACGGTTTTATCACTTTATTCATTCCGAGACTAATTACCTCTCATGCGTTTGAGTTTTAAACTGGCTGACAACATTAACACAAACCAACAACAACAACAAAGCAGTGTCAGATGGTAACGTTAAGATATATGAATAAGTGCTAATAATATCTCTAGCGCGCTTCACTAAAGCAGTACAAAAACACTCACAGAGGTAACTTAACGTAACGTTAACTTGTTTGCAGGCTGCATTAGGCCCATGTCCGTTACCAGTTTGTAAAACTCTTGTGTACAGACAGTAAAAAAATGAAGATAATGATCTTCATTAACGGTGATTATCCGCTTATAGCATTATTTAATCTAACGTTACTCACAAACCTAATTTATACTCTATTCAACAGATTTCAATGTAATACCTTTTAAACATGTATTGATATTTGTTAACATATTTATCTAAAATGAAACTGTGGTAACGACGTACATACATTAAAGACAGGAACATAACGTTTAACCTATGCGTTTAACGTTAGACTGTTAAAGAATGAAAAATGTGTTCTTACCTGAAGTGATATCGCCAGTATTTTTACAGACCACGTAACGTTACGACCCCTTCCTCGGTTCACATTCCAGCTTTTGTCCTTCATTGACATATCACAACTCACATTCGCTCAAAACAAGAATTGAACAAGAATTTTAAAAATCCGTGTCCGACCGGGTAACAATCAGCAGCTGCCTCACACACCGACTCAAACAGTAACGGACGTATTTTCAAACTTAAAATAGGCGCGCATATTGTCATTGGCTAGTTTCCTGCAAGACAGAAAGATTAACCAATCATGATCAAAGTAAAACGGTGAAACAACCAATAACAGTAGCTTCAGCGTGATAACGTAGCGAAATGTGTATAGTATATTTAGTTTTATTTGCAGTCTGTATTTATTTAATTAATTGGTCAAATGGTGTTTTCATGACAGTGTATGAATAAAAAAATAATAATGCATGGTAAACTGTTAGGCAAGCACACAGTATTGTAAATCCACACAAAATTCACGTAAAGCAAAAAGTTTCTGCTGCACTTGAGGTTGAAATTATTGGAGAGTTGTCTATAATGATAATAATTATATTTTAACATATCCATTGAAAGGCTGTATTATCAGAATATCATTAAATGCTAATAATGATCATAATAATACTTTATAAGGCAGATATTTCTGTTGTATGTTGTTGAAAACATTACGTTGTTTCTACGTACAGATCTTGTAAAAATTTCAACGTTGATTTAGAAGTGTTTTTGTTAACATTTTTCAACAATTTAGCATTAAACGTCATATCAACTGACATTATTTCAACCATATTTCAACGTTGAAGTCGGTCATATGCCGGCTGGTTGTCCATAGAGGCTATATATATATATATATATATATATATATATATATATATATATATATATATATATATATATATGATAAAACTGGAGAGGAAATACTTGTTTAAGTAATTTCACAATCACTCCCACACAACAGCAACTGAAAAATACGTTGAATCTGGCATGTTTCATATTTGCCAGAAGAGAGCCATAAAATAATGCCCCTCCCTCCACCACCTCCAGCTGCGCCACCACCGATTCCGGAACTCTTCAGGGTTGCCATCCATTTGCCAACATCGTACACAAACCAAACAAATGCCAGAAGAATCCAGAAAATGCCCGTAAGATTTTGCTATCTGGGTTATTAGGTAAGATGTGTTTCCATTTCAGTTTCCACAAATCCCTTCACTCGATTGGGATGTTCTCTTGTGTTCTGGGTGGCAAGTGCAGTAACTGTAACATCGGGCATATTTTGTAGTATTAAAGATACACTGTGTAACTTTTTTAGTTTATTCTTAGCTAAAAACACTTAGTTCTTTCAAAAATATATGTGCTCATTAATGTATATTTACTTCGTTCAAGTAATAAAGTATTCTCGTGAGTGTATAATATCCCATTGAAAATACATACGTGTGAGGGGTTCTAATGTCGGTCGCCATGTTGCCCCTCCATCTTGAAAGTACTTTAGCCAAAGAGGGACATCAAGCTTCGCATTTTGCGTTTTAACACTCGATGGCACCGTGTCGAGGAGGTCGTACTGGAAGCCATGTTAATCTTGGACTTCATTGGCCACCGTAGGAGTTAAAACGAAATCGAAATTGAGAGGAACAGAAACTAATATTCACTGGATGGTCATATACCTTTTCACCGCTAGATGGGGGTAAAAATCACACACTGTAGCTTTAAACATATTTATACCGACTTCATCAGGCTCCGAAAATTCTTCACAAAGAACACAAAAAGCCTTCTCAGCTGCCGTAGTTGCAACTCTTGCGTCATCACAACAGTGCGTTCAACGCGTCACCGTTTCTGTTTAAAAAACGTTCTGCAACGTTTTGTCGGCCGCTGAACGCAGCCCTGTTCTAAGCTTTGAGCGAGACGCGATTAGACGAGACAAGTGGAAATTACGTCACTTAGCTATAAAACTCATTACATCATTTTAAAACAAAAATATTTTTCCCATATTTTATACAGAAAATGAACAGCAATAAATGCAAAGAAACAAAAAAAATACAACCGAAATAAATTAAAAGTTAGCTGGAACGATCACAAAATTCAAAACACTACATGTGGCCTATGCTTTAATTAAATGTTACACTAATTACGAAGAAGATAACATGCATTTCAAAAGTTTTATTTGCAAGTAAGATGACATATACTTGCTAGCTTGTATGTTGGCAAACTATCATGAAGTTAAAGCGTTCTTTCGAGCTATGAACAGCGTACATGTGACGTCACATGGGGTGGGGCAATGCAAACCTCCAAACTCCACCTGAGTCCGTTTCGCCTGATGCCTTATGACTGATTCCTTTTCGTCCGATGCCTGTTAGTCTGAGGCCCTGTCCCAAATGGCACACTCCGGACTTGTGGACTTCCTCAGAGTCCACACTTCGGTGACGTCATGTAGTGCAGACCTATAGGGTCCGCGAGGGCGCATTGAGAGGTATTTTTGGGACAGACTCGATCGTCGCGCCGGAAACAGGAAGACGGTCTGATTGTTGTTATGGACAGGAGCTACAGGTTCGGGGAAATATGCTGCCTGTTGTTGTTGTGTTTACATATTACTCAGTAAAGCCCTGACATTCTGTTCTATTTATTTAATGAATCATAATGCGATCGTATTATTCAGCTCGAATATTATTAGCCTATGTTTGAGACATCAACCACTGGTCGATGATCATAATGTTTGTATAAACTTGTCATAAAAGCGTAATGATAATTACACTTAAATATTTTCTTCTCAGCCATGTTAACAATTGTCCGTGAGCGAAATCTCCTCCCATCCGTTGTCTGATTGGCCTTTCGCAAGGATTCCTGGGTAGTTAAAGTGCGTAGAGCCTGCATCTATGCGGGCTTCGCGGAAGACCGCTTCAAGGGTACAAAGGGGGCGCTGCTGAGCACACTTCAGAGCGTTAAAATGCTAAATGGGACGGCCTACGGACTCGTAGACTCGGCGAGCACGCGCAATTTAAGTCCACGAGACCGAAAGTCCGCATGAAGTGCGCCATTTGGGACAGGGCCTGAGTCCGTTTCGCCTGATGGCTTTATGTCTGATGCCTTTTTTTCTAAGGCTGTTTCGTCTGATGCCTATACAAGACCTGACACCTGACATTGTTTTTCCTGAGAACTGAAGCTTTTCAGTCTGAGGCGCGATGCCGTTTTGTCCAATGACTGAAGCCTTTTAGTCTGAGGCATGATGCCTTGTCTTCACATGGCTGAGGTCTGAGGATGTCCTAAAATGTACACTGTACTACGGTCACTCTTCACTGTCCTTTCTGAGTAAAGGTAAAAGGCTCAAAAATATAGTCAAATATATGAATTCACACAGTATAACCATAATGACACAAAATGACAGCACATAACAACAACAAACAGAAGGCAAACAGAAGACTTTTACAACTTATACAACTATACCATAACTACACCGCTAATGGGTATCAAAATTATTATTGAACTTCCCAGTGGTAAATATGACTTGAGAGGGCATTCATGTCCAATTTTTAAATAACTAGTATTTATGATAATTCTGATAGCACATGAAGGCAGCATTAGTCTAAGCATTCAGTGTCCAAACATGATGGAAAAAGATCATGCATTTATAAATTTGTCTATAACAGCTGAATTTGTGTAAGATGTTGCACAAGCTGTCTCCGAGAATACATATTTCTCTGAATGTATGAAATTAATGTTTTGTACATCAAGTTTACATCAGCCATTTTCCAAACTGCTAGTCTAATGTGGGTACAGGGTAATATCATACAGGTATAAATTCCTTTTTAATTGATTATACAATTTTAATTAAGGCTTATACATGCTACTTTCCATGAGAGAGTTCAAGATCAATCTTTTCAATACTGCTTGAGCTGCCAATTTGCTAAGTTTCAGTTTCAAATTATTATTAAACAGCAAGCTCAAACTAAGCAAAAGCTGCAGCCCTTCCAACACACTCGGTGTCTGAATTTGCTCACACATTTTCATTCACTCCTTTAAGTGGGCTATATTAGTGGAGTAATAGTGAATAAGGGTATGGGTGCGATTTCAAACTTCTTGGTTTTAAATTTCAGTTCATGTTTCTTTAATTTTAGGATTTTCCTTGTCGCATGAACTCTCCCTTTAAGAAACAAATGCTGTTGTGATATATTGTGTTCACACGCAAAACAATTAGTATGATGGAGCAAATGTAAGGCTTTTTAACAACCAGTTTTATGCCAAACTAATATCACAACTTGATAAAGTTGGTGTTGTTTTTGACATGAATAATTGACACCTAGCAGTTCAAATGTCACAGGTTCCATGTGGTAAAGCTTTGCAGGCATTTATGCTATATTTGTACATGAAATGCTACTGTGGTCTTATTGCACTAATGGTGAGTCATAGTTTAAAATAGCTTGCTGAACAGAGTCTGAAAACCCAGTAGCAGCTTTGATGACTACTTTAAATTGGGCTGTTTATACGTTAGTATTTATTGATATCTTAAATATGTATCATTTGTCCCTGACCCTATCTGCTGAGCAACAGACCAAACCGAAGTATTTTAGATATAAATATGACTAAAAATGATAAATTACAAAATATTATAATATAAAATTACACCAAAAAGAAGCCCAAAAAGTATAGAGTTCCTGGTTTAATACTGCCCTAAAATCACATGGTGAGAATACCAACAACAATGATGACTCTGCAAAGGCAATAGAGTCAATAACTGTGCAAGTCCAAGGCAGTAAGAATAGACCTTTATCACAGTATATGTTGTTGTCACATCCAGCTTCAAAAAGCTTTATAATATTTTTACCTCAATGGATCATTGCCAGTTTTGATTAATAAAATAATTTATCTTAGTTGATATTGACAATAATGATATACTGATATACTGATGCTATCATAAATTAACTGACCTGCTAAGGTCCATCCAAGAACAATAACTAATGATACAAAGTTCTGACATAAAACTCTAGATGGCACAGGATGGCTGACTGATTCCTGCATGCATGCTCAACCTTAAAGTACTTGATGGTGTTCTGGTTAAAGACATGCCAAGGCTTGAATAAGCTCGCTATTAACTTCAAGAGTGCTTATAGACAGCAGATATATAACTAAGATTACAGTAGGAGATAGGATCCTTTGTTTTTAAATATTTGCTCAGCTCTTTTAATTCAAAAGCATTTTTCTTTGTATTTTGTTTGCATTCACAAACCCAGACCTGTGGGATTATTTTTGGTGAAGAGAAACTTACTGAAACTGTCAGACAGCTGCCCTGCAAATATAGTTTTAGAGTAAAATATAGTTTACCAACATAGCCTACTTTAGACACAACTTATGAAGTAAAAAAAAAAGTCAAGTGAAGTAACTGCATTGGCCCACAGTATAGATAGCATCTGGTTTAAGCACTTGGAGGGGAAGTAAGGCCAGACTGTGAAGCTATTACAGGTTTTAAGTGCTAAGTTGCTAAGTGAGTCTGCAACAGATAATAAGATAACGATATAAGCTAGTAAGAAAATAAGATTAATCTGAATGCTCATTTAGTCAAATTAATTCAGTAGATGTACCCCTGGTTTCACAGACAAGGCTTAAAGGAATAGCTCACCCATAAAGCAAAATTATGTCATTAATTACATGTCGTTCCAAACCCGTAAGACCTTCATCTTCGGAACACAAATTAAGATATGTTTTATGAAATCCGATGGCTCAGGGGGGGCTCCATTGACAGCTATTTAATTAACACTTTGAAGGCCCAGAAAGGTAGGAAAGACATCATTAAAATAGTCCATGTGACTACAGTGGTTCAACATTAATTTTATGAAGCGACGAGAATACTTTTTGTGTACCAAAAAAACCCCAAACAACGACTTAATTCAACAATTTCTTCTCTTCCGTATCCGTCTCTGACGCATGTTCACGAGAGCACCAGGATGCATGCATGCGTGATGTGATGACGCAGGAGCTGGCATTCTGACATATGACCCCGAAACGCAGGGCTGTGTTTACAAGCAGAGGAAAACGCACGCTCACTCTGTGCAATTCATGCAATTCATCCTCTGTGTCGAAATCTGCAGACATAGTTATGAACTGTTTTATGATGAGCCTGCGTCTTCCTATGCTTGTAAACACAGCCCTGCCTGCGTTTCTGGGGCATATGTCAGAACGCCAGCTCCAGCTGCGTCATCACCACACGCATGTGTCGTGGTGCTCTCGTAAACGCGCGAATACATAGCATTTCATAGCTTAGCCCCAAATAATCTGTAACACTAACATTAGAGGAATTGTCATAGCCACATCAGGGTGTCACAGAATCCACCACACCATCCTTCACGCCCTCAGCACCAGACTCCTACTGCATCTGCGTCTGCGTCTACGTCTGCCCGTCCTCCAGCCACTTCTATCCTTAACCTGCAACAGATAAGACTTTCATTCCCATGCCAGTATCACCAGTACCATCTGAAGTCGAGAGACTCACCTGTCCTTCAATAAACTCTGTTCAGATTTGACCTGTTTGCCATCTTCTGTTCCGTGACAGGGCATATCATTTGTACCACAAACCTTCGACACTCACAAACACAATCATCATATAGAGGCAACAAATTTCATGACTCGTTTTTGATCATCTCAATGGTAAGAAACTGAAAAATCATCAATTAAAATAATATTATGTTTTTAAAGGAACTTAGTATTTTACATACTTGCACTTTAAAATGTTTAATGTTTAAACATATTAGCTATTGTTGATTTTACTAAGAAGTTGTTACGATACCATGTCTTTGTTATTGTAAAATTTGACTATATGTGGAAGACTAAATCGATGCATTACTTTTAGGCTTAATATTCTTGATATAAAATACTATAATAACACGTTTTATTTCTACTTGGAGAACGGTGACCAGAAAAAATAAAGCCAAATTTGATTTGGCATCATCATTCACCTTTGTTCCATGATAATATTTTTTTACCAGGAAAAAAAACAAAACATTTCATTGTCCACAAAGAGTTAAATGTAAAGTAAATTGCTTTGGTGACATTTATGATGACAAAGGGCTGAAATCATTTTAAGATATTATTAATCTCTTTAATTTACTCTTGAACTTCCTGTTAGGGTTCTGCAAGATATGGGACCCAGACGCAAATGAGCAGACAAGGTTTTTATTAACAGGACTGAAGACTTGAAACAGCAGGGAGTGAAGCGTGAATCACAGTAAAAACAGTAGGGCAAGGCAGACGACAACGACAGGCAGGATGGAGGACCACTGAGACTGTCAGCTAGATGGCGATGACTTGAGTGCAATAGAGGCAGCTCTGAAGGAAAGACCAGGCAGGAACACTAGGAACATGCAGATTGATGTAGATCTCAGATGTAGTTCCAGTCTTGCCACCAGGTAGAGGCTCACAGAACCAGAGGCTCGACACAGGGGATAGCTGCACCAGTCAGGCAGCCAGGCAGTTGAGAGTCAGTGGCCAGGGAACTCAGGATACAGGACAGAAACACATAGAACAACATACAAGACGAGAAACACAAGACAAGACTCAAGACAAGACAAGACAAGATTAGGCAACAATAAAGATAAGCAAAACTAAACTGATAAAATCAATGAAAAGAGAAACAAAAAGTAGAGAAATAAATATATAGAAAGCAAACTAATGAAAACTACTAAGACAAAAAAACTGGAGTAGCTAAAGAGAAAACTTCCACTTGACAGTGAAAATAAAAACTAAAGAAAACTAAAAATATAATTCTAAACAAAAGAGAACTCCAACTAGATTACCAAGCACAAGTGCTAAAACTTAAGCAAAACAAAAGAGTAACAATGATAACAAAGCAGCGTAAACACTAGGATAATTTCAAGATCACAAACTAGAAAACACTGCAATGTGCATACTCACAACACACAACGAACCAGCAAAGACATGAGGGAAAGAGGCACAATATGAAGGGACCAGAGCACATGAGGATCAGGTGAGCACAATTAATGAAACGAGGACAAGACGTGGACTAAACAAGGGGGCGTGGTAACGAGAAACAAGGAGGCAGGACATGAGGAGCACATGGCAAACACAGACCAAGACAGAGCCATGTGCTCAAACACAAGACAAACACAGAAACATGAAACCACAACAAAACAGACAAGGCTGCCAGGGCAGAACCTTGACACTTCCTTTTTCATGTATCTTCGCATTAGATCTGCTCTTCGGGCATATGGAGTTCCCTGGGATTCACAATTACCTGTATATTACTTCCGAAAGATCATTCTCCAAACTGATAATTCTGCTATTTCTGCCTCAGTTGTTTACTCTTTTCTCCTCAAAAACTCATACAGACCACTTTCCATATCAACTATCTGGCCTAAGGTTATCAGTGAGGACATACAAACTTTATTCACTGAGCAAATTTGGGAGACAATCACATCATTCTCGAAAAACCCAAATCAACAGATGATCCAACTTCTGCACAGATGTAATTTATGTCCGCAGAGAGCACTTGGTACATATTTACAATATTTTTTTCTGGGAATGCTCTGCGCTTTTTCCTTTCTGGTCTCAGCTTGCTCATGATGACATATCATTCCTGTTAGATAAGAATATGGTTTTTACTCCAGAACATTTCTTTCTAAATAATTCAAAATAATAAATAATTCTTCACTGCAATAGCTTGCAATTCCTTAGCACAGTATAAGACTGCCTGGTGGGTGGGTGGATGGGGGGTGTGGGTTACACTTTAATATGTTGTTTGTTTTGTCTTACATTGAACTGACTACTCAATAAAAAACTATTGTTCTGAAAAAAGATCTAAGCCAGTGTCATACCTGTTTTTTCATGAATTAGCATTAAATTAATCATTTAAATTATAATGTAAAGGAATAATAGATGCACAGATCGTCTTTTAAAATGCAACTCTAAATCTTCTTTGTAACACTACCATCCATTTGCAGAGGTTTTTGTCACATCTGATGACTTGTACTTAAAATGTTCTTCTCTTTTCACAGACAATGGCAATGTGTTATACTAATATTAGAAGATTTGTCACAGCCACGTCATGGCATGTAGGCTACTTTGCACTACAAACCTTTGATACCCACAACCACTCAACCATCGACAGGTTAGAGAGACAACCTATAACTTATATTTGATTATCTCAGCTGTACATTTAATGGTAGGTAAGTGGGACCAAAAATCATACAATTGTTATTATTTTAAAGAGACAATTACTGCTTAACATCCTTTTTAATTTTGTATTTGTTTTTAAAATAACAATATTGCAAATTTTATGAAGGTATTATTGTTACAATTCTAGACTATTGTTCTTGTTAAGTGATGTTAATTTTCACAATTTTCACAATAATCACAATACTGATTTGAAATATGAAAATATTGAAAAATTACTATCTCACTACAGATGATGGGGCAGTTCCAGATTTACCTTGTTTTCTGGGCATTGCTTCTCATGACCATTTCTGGAGAGGATGACATAGAAGCATCAAACGAGTGTGTGGATGCTCCCTTTGTTCCAGGGTACAATCTCGCTGGAGAGGGATTTGATGTTGTGACCATGGAGCGAAAAGGATCTTACGTGATCAACATGGAGGAATGGGATTTAGGAAACGGCACTTGTAAATTGCACGAGAACAATTACATGAATGGAATAAAACAGAAGCTACCAGCAGCAGTTGTGTTCTGGAGGACCTTGCCAAAGTGTTCAATGAAAGTCTCCAGTCAGATCTTTGAATCAAGTGAAGCACTGGTCAATGATTCATCATCAGCACTCTCGGTCGGCTGGAAAGTTGGTTTAGATGTGAAGGCTGCTGGAGCTGCAGTCGGAAGCACTCATTCCAGGGAAGCCAAATTTGGAATGACAAAATCAAAAGAAGACAAATACAGTTTCACCAAACATGAAGTTACATGCAGCTTTTACAGGTGAGAGAGTTGGCTTGCTTTTCCTCATAGAATGACTTTGAAAAAAAAAAGAAACCATTATTTGTAAATTACTCCCTCTTTGATCCCACTGAATTCAAACGTATTAACTGTTTCTTTACAGATATCATCTAGCTGAAAATCCTCATCTTCATGCAGAGTTTCTTGAAGCAATCAAATCACTCCCTGCATCCTATGATCCAGACGCTTACCGCAACCTGATCACCACATATGGCACTCACTTTACCACAGGTGTCCAGTTAGGGGGGCAAATGAAAGCCATAACAGCCATCAAAACATGTCAGGCAGCAGTGAGTGGACTTACAGACACTGCAGTGAAAGACTGTTTGGATGTTGAAGCCTCTGGTTCATACTATGGAGCAACTGTAAAGGCAGAGACCCATTTTTGTAAAGAACAGAAAAAGAAGATGGGCACAAATCAAAAGTTTAGCACCATGTTCAGTGAGCGTCAGACAGAGATTATCGGAGGAAACATAAATGGAGAAGATCTGCTTTTTTCTGGTTCATCAAATTCCCATAAGAACTGGGTTGAGTCTTTGAAGAGCCTCCCTGACATTGTGCACTACTCTCTGAAACCTCTCCATTTCTTACTGAGTATTAAACACCCTGTCAGGAAAGGACTGAAGAGAGCTGTTGAAGAATACATAATTAAAAATGCCCTCATTAAGGTTTGCTCTGAGTCTTGCAAGATTGGTAAGAAGTGCAGTGCAAGAGATAAATGTGCTTGTGTTTGTGAAAGTAGTCAAATTATAAAGTCTAACTGCTGTCCATCTGAAAAAGGACTTGCCACCCTGAAAGTCTACAACCTTAGAGCCAGTGGTCTGTATGGAGATAGATTTACTCAAACAGACGGTGCTGTATCAGTTACATATGGCACACAAATCAAGCGCACTGAGACTATTGGTGATAATGACAATCCACGTTGGTCAGAAAGATTTGAGTTTGGTCCTATTAAGATTAGCATGGCCAATAAACTAACTTTTAAAGTGTTTGATGCAGACAGCTACTGGAACAGCGATCTCCTTGGTGAATGCTCTTTTAAAATTAGAAGTGGAGTCGTAAGTGACGCTTGTGTTTTTAAATATGGCACCTTCTTTTTTACCTATGAAGTGAAATGTGCTCCCAGTCTAAATGGCCCACAGTGTAATGAATACAAACCTTCTCCAATGGCTGCCCCTCTGGCTGACATTTTCAGCTCAAGAAATGGTGTTCTGGTTAAAGACATGCCCAGACTTGAATCAGCTCACAATTTCTCAGATAAATTCAAGAGCGCTTATGGAAAACAGATAGAGCTGTAGGATTTTAGTAGGATCTCAAATCAGGCATTATGCATTAAAGCCATAATCTTGCAAAGCTTTCTGATAATCAAATGCTTAAAATGCTTAAGTATAAACTTTGCTCAATTCTTTTAATTCCAGTTACTTGTCTTTGTATTTTGTTTTATTAAAGCATTCATAAAACCTGATTTGTGTGATTTATTTACTTTTTGGGTTGAAAAACTTCCTAAAACTGCTAAAACTGACAGCTGTGCTGCAAAATTTCTGTATCTAAAACCTTCTTCCTGGAGGCATACTACAGTATATAATTGTTTGTGGTTATTTGAGTAGAATGATTAATTTGAATATAAAATCATATACATTTAATGAGACACCCTTTGCAAAAAAAGTCCTTGAAGCAAGTTCAGTCACATGCTTTGTGTCAAGTTAAATCAGAGCAATCAGGGGCCTGTACCATGATGGTAACAAACTCAGGGTTACAGGATTAGTTTTGAGTTGACGAAACAAAATCAATCCATTGAGGCTTTGTTGGTACCAAAACTGATCATCAACTTGCTCTGTGAACTCAGGCTTTGATCCACATGCACATGTAAGTGTGACATCAGTGATCATTGTACCTATTTGTTGGATGTTAGTACATAGTTACAGACACCTAAAGTGTGACCTTTGTTAATGTACATACTACATAGGTATTAAAATGAATAGCTTACATGTGGTCATTTTTAAAGGTTCATTTGTCAATTCCAAATCTTTTTTACATGAAATATTATCAGTATATTAATTTAAACTAAATGCTTAATAATAATTGTTGAACTAAAGTTGCTCCGGTGTAACGGATTACATGTATAATAATAATATAAATAATAAATAAATCATATAAAATAATTATAATAAATGATCATTGCTAAAATTCAGACAATTTTGTCTTTAAAAATCATTACTGTGTAGGGACCTTTAATTTGGAGCAAGAGAAACTGGGCGTGACTTTATTGCGTCAGACATGTGTCATTTTGCTCACATGTCTGATTGGTAGAATTTTGGTTTAGATCTCTTACAACATAACATGCCATTTAGCAGGTTAGCAATGCCCATGGAGCACAAGTTACTAAGACCCTGCTAAAATCTGATACACTTTCATAGTGCCTGAAACCAGGGTTGTCACAAAATACACTGAAACATCCTCCTAGGCCAGCTTCATGGTACAGGTCCCAGGCACGTAGAGTACTTGAGCAACTCTGCTTTGTTACTAAACTCCATTATGGTGGATAATTTTTACTTGAATAAGCCTACTACTACTAGGCTAGCCAACATTTCCAAAGCAAAAACCAAACTAGTTTGTTAGGTGAGGGTGACAGAGAGACTCATTGAGAGTCTCACTCAGAGAGAATTTGCATTACTGGCCACGCCAAGCTCCAGGTTGTTATGACTGCACCAGACAGCCGGTTGTTCAACCTCCTGTCTGTATGCAGATTCATCACTGTTGTGGATGAGGCCAATGACAGTGGTGTCATCTAAAAACATCAGGACGTTAAAGTATGGAAGCCCGTTTCCACCACAGTTAAAAAAATATAATTCTGTAAGTCATAAAAATGAGAAACTTTCTCATAATTATGACTTAGTATCTCATTATAATGAGAAACTTTCTTGTAATTATGATAATGAGTAATGTTCTCATAATAAAGAGAAACTTTCTCGTAATAATGACTTAACATCTCATAATAATGAGAAACTTTCTCGTAATAATGACTTAACATCTCGTAATAATGAGAAACTTTCTGATAATAATTAACATCTCATAATAATGAGAAACTTTCTCGTAATAATGACTTATTTTCTCGCACTTCTACGCATTCGCAAAGCAGCGGAGCAGAAGGAAGTGCCACGCTAGCGACATCTGCTGGTCAAAGCCGTGTAAATGCATCACAGCAAACATGGCACGCTCATAGACTGTAAAAAAATATGGACAAAGCGTCTGTGACGTCACCCATAGACTTTCTGAAGAACGGTTTTGAGGCCGTTGAGATGTGGTGCCAAGATGGCCGAGTGAGTAGACGCTTTCTACTGAGCTCTGCAAACTAAAGTTTTGGAAACGGTAAAACTCAATTTATTATTTCGCCAAGCACAAAATTTTGTTTTCATAAATACTACAGCACTCGTAAGACGAACGATTGAGCAATGTCGAACCAACGAGAAAGGAAAAGAGGCCAAGAGAGCGCCGGACGGAAACCAAAGCCAGATGCTAGTAATATTACTCTTAAGGCTGGCAATGCTATAGTCGACAGCTGTCACGATTATACCTCCACTTCTCTGCCTCTCTTCACTACGGAAGACTTCATGGATGATTTTCCACTACTACCTGTCACTCCCAGTAAGTCGCCAGCACCGAAGAAAATGATGCACGCAATCGTGTCGAGCAAACCAACACCAGCGATATCATAGCAAGCCTCTCAGCTCTGATAAACACGCGGTCAGACAACATTGAAAGCATGGTCAGTGCCAATGCACTTAAAATTGAAGGTCTTAAAAAGACAATTGACTTTGTGTGTGCAGAGATTAAGGAGGTAAAGAGCAAAGTGCGCACACTCGAGGTGAAAATCGCAAAAGAAGAAAAACGAGTAGACACGTGTCAGCAAAGGGTCTCGGAGTTAGAAAGATACTCCAGGAGATGGAACCTTAGACTTTATGGAGTTGAAGAATCGGAAAAGGAAAACGTACGAAAGAAGGCCATCGAGGTCTGTCAGGCTGTTCTGCCGAAGGAGAAGAACAGGCTGGCTAACACTATCGACACCGTACATCGCCTCGGTACCAGGCGGCAGGATGACGGCAGCCCCAGATGCATCATCATCCAGTTCATCGCACGTGTCTGCAGAGACGCCGTATGGAAAGCTGCCAAAACGTCACCGCACCTGCGCGACAACGGTTTAAGATTTGCGGAGGATCTCTCTAAGGAAGACAGAGAACGACGAAGCAAATTATGGCCAGTGATACAAAAAGCTCGAGAGGAGGGCAAACCTGCATTCTTCATTGGTGGTCGCGGTTTTATCAACGGATCAGAAGTCTCACTGCCCACCTAAGCATCAGACTCGCCTTCTGCATGTTAACACAAGAACACTTACTGGTTTGATTTGCACTACATTCAGAGTTATTGTAAGGTTATAGTTTTTTGTTGTACTGCACTTTGAAAAGGTACTTTATTTTACAAATTCGCTGCCTTTTCTACTATATGTTCTGTTTTAAGGCCATTTAATAACCGAGGCAGCTGAACACTGTGTTTTTTTGTTGTTGTTTTTTTAAGCTGGCCGGAACTATTTACTTTATTCTTTACCGTTATATTTCTAATATAAAGCAGCGCTCGGTTCCCTTTATTCGGTAATACACCTCTAACTATTTGGTTATTGTTTACTTTCTAGTTTATTCCTCGTTCACGTACTTTAATAACTTTGTCTTTATCTATTGTTTCTTTAAATGCCAGGGGACTAAGACAGATCTGTAAAAGGAAAGCTTTATTTCTATTTGCAAAACAACTTCGTACGGGTTTTTGTTTTTTTCAAGAAAGTCATTCCACATCTGCTGATGTCAATTTTTGGAAATCTCAATGGGGTAATGATACTTGGTTCTCTCATGGCTCAGAGAGATCTGCTGGAGTAACCACGCTTAAAAATGCCTTTACTGGTGTTCTCCTACACTCAGACTGTGACTCCCTAGGACACTATGTATGTCTGATAATTAGAGTTGACAACATTTCTATCATAGTTATTAATCTTTACAGTTATAATAACAAACTTGAGAATGATAAATTACTTGATTCATTAGAGGAAAGAATTACACTTTGGCTCACAAGATATCCAAATTCTCTTCTTTTAGTTGGTGGAGACTTTAACATTGCTCTAGATAATGCTATTGACAGGTGGCCCCCTGGGCGGCCCTCCTCCCTCAGTACAAACCTTAAAAGACTCATGGGTAGATTTAACATTGTGGATGTATGGAGAGAAAAATTTCCTGAGGAAAGATCTTTCACTTGGAGCAACAGGTCAGGCTCCAGCCAGTCTCGCATTGATTTTTGGCTATTGTCCAATAGTATTGATAAAGAGAAAATTACAGTAAATATCCATGCCACACCACTCACTGACCATACAGCAATTCATATAAGCATTCGATTTAGTGCATCTAATACTTTCCATAGATCTTGCTACTGGAAATTGAACAATTCCGTGTTAAGGCATGAAAAGGTGAAGAAGTAAATTATTAAGTTAATTAATCTTTTTTTACAACAAGGCTAAAAAGGAAAAATCCTACAACACTAACTGGGAACTATTTAAGTTTGAGTCAGGGAAATTATTCAGACAGTATGGAACCTCTATTGCCAAAGCTAAAAGAGCAGAAGAAGATGAAGTCATTACTAAAATGTCCTCATTCTATCAGAGACCCCCAGAGGAAGTTTCAGAGGAGGATAAACTACTTCTTTTACAACTCCAAAACAAATTAGACGAGTTATATCGATAAAAAGCAGAGGGACCCTTTGTAAGGTCTAGAAAGAGATGGCTGGAGGAGGGGGAGCAAAATTCTGCTTACTTTTTTCGTCTTGAAAGATACCGATCTAAAATCAATACCATTTATAATTTAAATGTTAATGGGGTCGTTACTGATGATGCTAGATTAATTTCAAATTTTTGTTCAGAATTTTATAGCAATTTATACAGCTCAAAATATAATAAAGAAGTTACTTCTCATTTTCTTAACTCCGTAAATAACGTCAGAAAGATTGATTTGGCAGACAAAGATTATTGTGACTCCCCTCTTACATTGGCAGAGGTCACTGATTCGATTGCTCTACTCAAAAACAATAAATCCCCCGGCACTGACAGTTTAACCGCTGAATTTTACAAAGCGTTCTCAGATCTCTCAGCCCCATTTTTACTACAGGTTTTTATGGAAAGTATAGAGAATGATACCCTTCCTCCTAGCCTCACTCAAGGGCTGGTTACATTGATTCCCAAGCCTAGAAAATATGTGCTTTTTATCGACAGCTGGAGACCCATTTGTCTGCTAAACAATGATTACAAAGTTATGGCGTCGTTGTTTGCGAGGAGAATTAAAGAAACTATTGACACAATTATAGATGAATCACAATCAGGCTTTTTGAGAAACAGGCACATCTCTAACAATATTAGGCTCGTATTAGATGTTCTTGACTACTCTGACTTGATATCTGAAGATGGCTTCATCCTCTTCTTAGATTTCTATAAGGCTTTTGATACGATAGAACACCAATTTATTTTTCTGTCTTTAGAGAAATTTGGTTTTGGGGACTTTTTCTGCAAAGCAGTTAAAACCTTATATGTTAATGGAAATAGCTCCATCATACTGAAAAATGGAACTTCCCCTAGATTTTATCTGGAAAGGGGCATTCGTCAGGGATGCCCGATTTCCCCTTATCTCTTTTTACTTTGTACACAAATTCTCACAACTCATGTCGGTAACAGTGCTATACAGGGAATTTCTATTGCGGGTAGGGATATCATCATCAGTCAGCTTGCTGACGATACCACAATCTTTTTAAAAAATGCAAGTCAGGTACCTGTCGCCATTCAAGTAATTAATCAGTATTCAGAGGCCTCTGGTCTATGCCTAAATATAAATAAATGTGAGCTATTGCCTTTAAAAGAGTGTAATACACAAACTATTTGCAACGTTCCGATCAAGGAAGAAGTTACGTACTTGGGTATTATTATCTCTAAAGATCAGAAAGTTAGATGCCCACTAAATTTCTCTCCAATTGTTAAAAAAACTCAGAGCAAACTGAACCAGTGGTTGCAAAGGGACTTATCTCAAAAAGGCAGAGTGTTGCTTACCAAAGCTGAAGGTATATCCCGGCTCACATACGCAGCTCTCTCTTTACACCTGGACAGTAAAATTTGTAAAGACATTGATAGAATGCTTTTTGACTTCATCTGGAAAAATCGTACCCATTATATCAAAAAACGTGTTGTTATGAATAATTATGAATCTGGTGGGCTCAACTTTTTGGATTTTAATACTCTAAATAATACTTTTAAGATTAATTGGGCTAAGAATTTTCTTAAAAACCCTGTCTCGATTTGGAATTTTATTCCCCACTATATATTCTCTCGATTTGGGGGTCTGGGCTTTATTTTGAACTGTAACTACAATGTGGACAAACTCCCTGTAAAACTATCCACTTTTCACAAGCAGGTCTTTTTAGCTTGGTCTCTCATTTATAAGCATAATTTCTCACCTCACAGGTATCTAATTTGGAATAGCAGAGATATTTTAAATAAGAACAAGTCACTCTTTTTTGAAAATTGGGTAGTCAATCAGATTCTGCTGGTGGACCAGCTATTTAATGGAGAGGGGCGACTTTTCTCCTATAGTGAATTTTTATCAACATATAACATCCCAGTTACGCCAAGAGAATTTGCAATTGTATTTGACGCCATTCCATCAGGCGTAATCATGCTTTTTAGGTGTACTAGCAGACTTCCGCTTACTTCTGTCTCCCTCCCAGATGTGGCTGAATCACCAGTTGGAAAAGTCTGTTTTTCCCAAATTCCTCAAAATAATAAGAATGTTCGAGCACTATTTCAGAAAGAAATTGTCTCTATTCCAAATGTTACATTTTATTGGAACCGATTTGTAAATGGCATTGACTGGAACAAGGTTTGGATGATTCCTCACAGATACTTGATAGTAAATAAGGTGAAAGAAGTGTCTTTCAGAATAATTCACAAATATTACCCTGCTAATCATTACATGGTTAAATTTAAAAGAGACATCAATACAAAATGTTCTTTTTGTGAAGATCACCCAGAAACTGTTTTGCATCTCTTTTGGTATTGCTCACACACCAGAACATTTTGGCAAAATTTCAGCAGATTCATAATTGACCATATTTATAAAGACTTTGCCTTATTATGGAAGAATGTTGTGTTTTGCTTTTATGAAAGTCAAACTAAAGATAAGAGGTACTTCATTATAAATTTATTAATTCTTTTGGCAAAATTTCACATTCATAAGTCCAAATTTAGCGCTAAAAACCCTAATTTTGTACTGTTTCTCCACGAAGTTGCACATTATATTAATCTGATTTCTGGTTCCAACAACAAAAAGGTAATTAAAACTGTCAACATATGGTCTTACTCTTCTCTTTGTAATGGTCCGTAAGCTTCCCCTGGCAAAATTGTATTGTATTCTTTTTATGTGTTGTATTTTTGTATATTGTTATGTATATGTTGATTACTTATTTGTGATTTGTACCCTTTTCTGAAATTGAAGTTAATAAAAAAAAAAAAAAGACAAAGACCGATAGTAAAAATCAAGAAAAAAACCCCGAAAAAAAAAAAGAAAAAAAAAAAGTTTTGAGGCCGTTTATGTGGGTATGGGCGCCGCCATCTTGGAAAATCCTAACTCCACCAACCTTCTGGCCAATCCATATATGGGTAAAACTAAAGGGCGGGCTTTGTGTGAGACTGAGCCGGCCGGTGGACGCGCCTCTCCAGCCAAGCAGCCTCAGCTATCTGTAACTGGTGATGGCCAAATGAAGTGTTTCGAAGCATTATTGCTTTCTGATACAATTGTGTTGAAAATGGTTCATTACTCGAAGCTTCATTCAGATAGAAATTGCAGCACCATCTCCTGGTGAAGTAAATGTAATGCAACAAAGCTGACAACCATAAAATGCAAGTAGGCGTATATGTTAACGCCCCGTTTATTACGTGTTTACCGAGGCGATCAAAGCTGAAACAGTGTTAGTGCTGTGAAACTCATTTATGTAGGTGAATTTTACAGATACTGATTAATTTCATGTGTTCACCTTGATAATAAAACATTAAGCATGATGTGTGTTTGTGTAATTATTTCTTTAGACAAGGACAGAAGATCAGACCAGCTTAAAAAAAGTTGGAACCACAGAAATTCTAATGGTTTCTATTAAAATACCAATAGGAACCATTGGCTTTTACCATTTAAACCACTACAGAATTATTTTTTGTAGTGTGTTTGGGACATATTCCATCAGGATTTAATGCCCCCACCAATAGAACCCAACACATATCAGTAAAGACCCAAAGAGACCACTATAATTCCCATTACAACCAATAAAATTCCCATGAAGTTTGAAAATGTAATGGTTAATTCAATATAATTTCTGTAATGGTTTCTATCGTTTTTTTTAGCAGTATCATGTGTGAAAGCTTTATCTTGTTTATCTGCGGGAAGCAGAACTCTATAACTTGTTAACTGATGGGACTGATATTTTTGTATGTTGAAAAGGATGTGCTTGTGTAACTGGTTGTACTTGTAATGTAGCATAGGGTTTTTGAAGTTTCTGTCTTTCTCCATATCATTCACTACATATGTAAACATATTTGTATGCAGAACTGTCAAAGAACTAACCTTATCCGGGGAAATAAGTTTAAAGTGTTCCCAAACTTGGGAACGACTTCTCTTTCTCGGGTTCATCACAATACTGAAATAAACTCAATCCACTCTCCTCAACAATAACGCCAATCCAAACACCGACTACTACAACCCACGGTGTTGCAATGGTTTGGCTTCACTTTTATAAGAAATACAGCCGCCAGGTTTCAAATCTGTCAACACTGGATTGGGCTGTCAAAGCAGTCAGGTGGTTCACTACAGGAGTGAACCAGTGTGTTTGCTTCAGACGTCATTTTCACGTGACGTAATGATACAAGCTCCGAAGCAGTGGTTCATTGCAAGGACCGTTCGAGTTTGAAGCAAGCTTCGGAGCGTCGGTGTCAGACGTAACATCACTACTTGCACCATGGCCTTTCCAGCAGTAAAACTCATGTGCGTTGCGCAGGGAGAATGCTCTCTCGAGGAACATTTTTGAATAATTTTTGATATAGGCTAATGTATTTTGTGTTTGTCGATATTAATCAGATTAGCTTACGTTCAGTCACTGCATTTTATCAGTCATCTCCACAGAGGCTTTGCGTTTCATTGCTTTCTAATTCAAAACAGGGTGATTAAACACTGTCTGTCACGTGACGTTATAGGCCTAGAACTTTAATCAGGTACTCATATTCATATCAGGTTTAAAGTAGTACAATTAGTTCCAAAGTTGTATTTGTAGTAGAAGCTTACCATAACATTTACCATGCTTTTACCACAGTACATTAGTTTTACTGTGATAAGCGTAGGAAAAAGACTGTAATCACAAAACTTAGCATGCTTTTACCTCACTATTGGTAGTTTTAATGTGATACTTATTGTAAATGCACAGTAACCACAACACTTATTATGCTTTTATTACAGAACCCCTAGGTTTACTGTGATGGGTGTAGCAAAGGACAGTAATCACAAAACGTACTCGGTTACTAACGTAACCTCTGTTCTCTCTAGAGAGGGAACGAGTACTGCGTAATAGCTTACGCTATGGGGAAAACCTCTTTTCCTCGAGATATTGAAGCCAAAAATTATCCTTAATTTTTTATTAATGTAAAACGCTTTGCAGCAGCAAGCAGACATAGGCGAAACAGCTCGTGCGCCTATTGGCTGCTCTTGCGGCAAATGCAGCAGCCTATCGAGAGAGGCGTTGCGTGACACATATCCAATGGGGGCATTTCGCGCCCATTTCGTCACGTCTCGCCTTATAAATATAGCTCGAAAAGGCTGGTACACTGGTTTTCATCGCCGAAGCGAACCAGCGCTGTTGTATGCACGGCAAGATATGCAGTACTCGTTCCCTCTCTAGAGAGAACAGAGGTTACGTTAGTAACCGAGTACGTTCTCTTACGAGAGTATCTCTCGTACTGCGTAATAGCTTACGCTATGGGGAACACAATGCAACACGCCGTGCGTACAGGGATCCGACACCAAAGTCCCCGGGGGCCGAAGCCCAGGGGGTCCATATAGTGCATAATCACCATAAACTCACATAGAGTGGGGGAAGAGAGGCTGAAAGCGTCATTCCTAATAAGATAGCACCCCGAGGGGCTAATCATGTGACAATTAAACGCGCAGCCAGGGTGAAAACTTTCAGCCTGATCTGAGTGGCCATACATGTGTCAATACTCATGGGGCTGAAGTAAACTCAGTATCTGGGCCGCACAGCGGGGCAGATAGCTCTGAATTCTATACCGCCAAAAGCTTAGCCTGCAAGGCGGGTACCTCCAGGTTATAGTACTTTATAAATGTAGACGGCGAGGCCCAGCCCGCGGCCGTACAGATATCCTGCAGGGAAACCCCGCTGGACCATGCCCACGAAGAGGCCACGCCTCTCGTGGAGTGCGCTCTGACACCCAAGGGGCACTGCAGGCCCTTTGCCGCGTAAGCGAGCGCAATGGCATCCACTATCCATCTGGATAGGCTCTGCTTTGAGGCGGCGAGTCCCTTGGAACGCCCGCCAAACAAAACGAAAAGCTGCTCAGTCTGTCTGAAACCAGACGAGCGCGACACATAAGCCCTTAACGCCCTGACAGGGCAAAGAAGACTCGCGTCTTTCTCCTCATTGAGAACCGGAAGGGCAGACAGGGAAATTACCTGGGCCCTAAACGGTGTATTGAGGGATTTTGGCACATACCCGTGCTTTGGTTTGAGAATGACTTTCGAGTCATTAGGCCCAAACTCCATACATGAAGCGCTTACTGAAAGCGCCTGTAAGTCCCCTATGCGCTTCACTGAAGCGAGAGCCGTGAGAAACACTGTTTTGAACGACAGGTGTTTCATGTCCGACAGTTGGATTGGCTCCAGGACCGTGGAAAGGTCCCACGCCGGGACTGAAGGGGGCCTGGGAGGGTTTAGCCTCCGAGCTCCCCTAAGGAAACGCACGACTAAGTCGTTCTTCCCCAGCGGCTGGCCAGGCACCTGTTTTGCAAACGTTGCTATGGCCGCCACGTATACTTTGAGCGTGGATGGGGTCCTGCCCCTATTCAGTAGCTCTTGAAGGAAGGAGAGCACCTCCGAAACCCCGCAGTCCACCGGTGAAAAGCCCTGGGCTTGACACCACGCAGAGAACACTGACCATTTCGAGGAATAGAGCCGCCTGGTAGACGGTGCTCTAGCCTGTGCGATCGTGTTTAACACTCCCTCTGGGAGGTTAGCGGGTACCCGTTGATGGCCCATGCGTGCAGGGACCACAGCTCCGGGCGAGGATGCCAGATCGAGCCCCCCGCCTGAGAGAGGAGGTTTCTCCTCAACGGTACTGGCCATGGGGCAGTGCTGGTCAACTGCATCAGGGCAGGGAACCACGTCTGGTTCGTCCAGAGCGGAGCTATGAGCAGCACTGGGCATCCGTTTTCCCTGATTCGTTCCAGCACTTGAGGCAGGAGCGAGACAGGAGGAAAAGCATATAGGGGACAGCGGGGCCAGACATGAGCCAGCGCATCCTTGCTTTTCGAGAAAAACTTTGGGCAATGAGCATTTTCGTGGGACGCGAATAGGTCCACCTTCGCTCTGCCGAACGTTCTCCACAGCAGCTGGACCGTCTGCGGGTGCAGCTACCATTCTCCTGCTGGGACATTGTTCCTGGACAGTCTGTCTGGTCCCACATTCAGGTGACCAGGCACGTGCGCTGCTCTTAGTGAGAGCAGGTTGTGCTGAGCCCAGACCAGGAGGCGTTCCGTCAGCCTGTGAAGGTTTCGCGACCTGACGCCGCCCTGGCGATTTATGTACGCCACCACTGACATGTTGTCCGACCGGACCAAGACGTGGTGGCCAGTTACCTGGGGACAAAAGTGCCGTAGCGCTTTGTCGACTGCTATCATTTCCAAGCAGTTTATATGAAGGAGCTTTTCCCGTTCTGACCACAGGCCAGCTAGCGGTCTGCCCTCGAGCAGCGCTCCCCACCCCGAGGTGGAGGCGTCCGTAAACACCACCCTCACACTCGAAGCGGTCCCCAGACTCACACCTGACTGATACCAGTCGGCTACTTTCCAAGGTTTCAGAGCTGAAACGCACTGCAAGTCGACCCTGAGGCGAAACAGACCCGCTGTCCATGCCCTGGGCGGAACCCGCGCTTTCAGCCACATCTGCAGTGGGCGCATGCGAAGCAGACCCAACTGGAGTACAGAGGCTGCTGAGGCCATCAGACCCAGCATTTTTTGAAACCTTTTGAGCGGAACTATCGAGCCGTGGCGGAAGGATTTCGCGACGTGCTGAATATTTTGTCCGCGCTCCGGTGACAGGCGTGCCGTCATGGACAGCGAGTCTAACACTGTTCCCAGAAAGGAAATTTTCTGACTGGGAGACAGTGAACTTTTCACCCAATTGACTGTGAGGCCCAGCCTCTCGAGGTGCTCGAGTAAGGCGGCCCTGTGTTCTATGAGCTCTGATCGTGATCGAGCTAGAATCAGCCAATCGTCCAAGTAGTTCAGGACACGCATGCCCTGAAGCCTCAGGGGTGCGAGCGCTGCGTCCATGCACTTCGTGAATGTACGAGGTGCTAGAGACAGGCCCGAATGGCAGGACTGTGTATTGATATGCCTGGCCCTCGAAAGCGAATCTCAAGAATCGCCTGTGATGGGACGCTATTTGTATTTGGAAATAGGCGTCTTTCAGATCTATTGACATAAACCAGTCCCCGTGGCGCACTTGCGCGAGGATTTTCCTGGTCGTAAGCATTCTGAACTGGCGCTTCACCAGCGCTCTGTTCAGCTGTCGCAGATCTAAAATGGGTCTGAGACCCCCTTCTTTTTTCGGTACCAGAAAATATCTGCTGTATAGGCCCCCTTCGCTCTGAGCCTGAGATAAAGGTTCTATAGCCCCTTTGCTCAGTAGTTTCGCTATCTCGGCACGAAGTAGATGAGACACTTCGTTTTTCACCGTAGTTTCGACACGCGCCGTATGACGGCGAGGGCGCCGAGCGAACTGTAGCGAATAGCCTCTCTTTATAGTGTTCAGCACCCATTCTGATACCCCGGGAAGCTGTGACCACGCATCTGCTTGAATAGCTAGAGGTAGAATGAAATCCGGGCTCTGGCCGCGGCGAAACGGCAGCTCGAGAGCCCAGGTATACTGGGAACACAACACCGTGTTTACAGCGTTCGAGGCGGGGGGCGCGCTGATCACAGCGGGCAGCCTGGCCGCGCTCAGCTTCTCTACGGCAGATTGTGCAGAGAAAGTGAGCGGGGCGGATCCCGTAGGATTCGGTGTGTTTATGAGAGACTGTGGGCGCGGGACTGCGGGCACATCTGCACTGAAAACACTGTCGGTTAGAGCCGACTGAATGTGTGTTGGTTTCGTTTTTACAGAAACCAAGGGACACGCAGCGTGTAGTGTAAGCGGCCACTGTGACATGGGCGCGTTCACTACATTGTCTGCACAATCGACCTGAATCGATTTTATTTGTGCTAGCCCTGCACCGTGGCGGGCCGTGTCTGGGTGTGGGAATGGGCACTGGGGGGGTGGGCATTCTTACAACACTCATAACACCATCGGCCGTGGCCGGAACACCAGAAAATGCACTCTTTATTGGATTTATCTGGGTAGCCGTAAAAACGGCTTTTGTGCGCAGGCAAGCGGGCTGAGACACCGGCTGGCTCACTGCGAAATACACTGGGACAGTCACAATGCTTGGAACTGAACGAGCGAGAAGTTTTGGTGGAGTCTGGCCGCGGCGAGACTTAAACACCGTCGGTATTAGCTGACTGTATGTGTGTTGGTTTCATTTTACAGAAAACGTGGCACATGCAGTGTGTAGCGTTTGTGGGCACTGGGTTGTGGGCACATTCACTACATTTAATGCACAATGACATGAGTCGATCTCATTTGTGCGTGCCCTGCACTGTGGCGGGCTGCGTTTGTGTGTAGAAATGAACACTGGGCTGTGGGCATTTTTATTACACTCATAACACCATCGGCTGTGGCCGGAATAATAATTTGTTACATTTATATAGCGCTTTTTCTGGGACCTCAAAGCGCTTCACATATGGAAGGGGGAATCTCCTCAACCACCACCAATGTGCAGCATCCACCTGGATGATGCGACGGCAGCCATATTGCGCCAGAACGCCCACCACACACCAGCTTACTGGTGGAGAGGAGACAGAGTGATGAAGCCAATTAGTATATAGGGATGATTAGGAGGCCATGATGGACAGAGGCCAAGGGGCAAATTTGGCCAGGATGCCGGGGTTACACCCCTACTCTTCTTCGAAGAACATCCTGGGATTTTTAATGACCACAGAGAGTCAGGACCTCGGTTTAACGTCTCATCCGAAGGACGGTGCTCTTTGACAGTATAGTGTCCCCGTCACTATACTGGGGCGTTAGGACCCACACAGACCACAGGGTGAGCGCCCCCTGCTGGCCTCACTAACACCTCTTCCAGCAGCAACCTGGTTTTCTCAGGAGGTCTCCCATCCAGGTACTAACCAGGCTCAACCCTGCTTAGCTTGAGTGGGTAACCAGTCTTGGGCTGCAGGGTGATATGGCTGCTGGCGATACCAGAAAATACACTGCTTATATGATTTTCCTGGGTCGCCGTGGAAACGGCATTTTTGTGCAGGCAAGCGGGCCATTGTACCGGCTTGTTTACTGCAAAATACACTGGAACAGTCGCATTTTCTTGGAACTGAACGAGCGAAAAAGTTAGGTGCAAGTCTGGCCGCGGCGAGACTACATTTTTTTATCTGCTTCGAGACCTGGGATCGAACACGGGTCTCCCGTGCAAAGGCTTTGGGTTTTGCCGCTGAGCCACAGGGGGAGGCGACAAAAGCTTAAAATAGCTTGAGCAGATAAGAGAGCGTCATCACAGTTTGTGTGTGTTGGCGTTTGTTTGCAGACGTGCGTGTTATACAACAGGCTCATTGCTGCAATATTGACATTTTCAGCCGCTCAAACTAAGAGGAGCTGAGAAATGTTTGAGAAATGGAGATTAGTCCGGCCTCGGCGGGACTAAAAACAAACTCTTTCCTCATTTCGCCGGTGACGCATGCCCACGGGGGGGGCGGGGGCGGGGTAGCTTTCTTATAACGTAAATAAAGCTAGCCGCGGTTGCGCGGGCGCCTCCCAGTCGAGGCCGATGTTTTCCACGGCTTGAGAGAGCAGACGCATCAGCTCAGACTCAATGCCGGCTCTCTTCCCAGTGGTTTGGCGGGAAACGCTAGCGGAGGGGAGATCCACGGAGCTCGCCCAATCCTCGCTATCAGACGCCAGAAGAGAACACGCCTCGGTGGGTTCGTCGAACTCGTGGACGGATGCGGCGGCAGACGGCGGCCTTTGTCCGTCAGTGAGCGACTCGAGCGAAGCCGGCGAAGCTGGCGGGCGAACCGGCGAGCTTTGGCGGGCTGGAGAGAGCTCGGGAGGGCTGAAGGCTTGCGTCGACGGCGCGGCTTCTCACTCCGGATCCAGCGATGCATGTGCTTCGCTGAAGAGATGAAAATCAGTGTACCAGCCTTTTCGAGCTATATTTATAGACGAGACCACGCCTTTTCTGGCGGGACGTGACGAAATGGGCGCGAAATGCCCCCATTGGATATGTGTCACGCAACGCCTCTCTCGATAGGCTGCTGCATTTGCCGCAAGAGCAGCCAATAGGCGCGCGAGCTGTTTCGCCTATGTCTGCTTGCTGCTGCAAAGCGTTTTACATTAATAAAAAATTAAGGATAATTTTTGGCTTCAATATCTCGAGGAAAAGAGGTTTTCCCCATAGCGTAAGCTATTACGCAGTACGAGAGATACTCTCGTAAGAGAACCTACCATGCTTTAAACCTCAGCAACCTTAGTTTTACTGTGATTGGTGCAGTAAAGGACAGTAATCACAAAACAAAACATACCATGCTTTTACCTAAGTATTGGTAGTTTTAAAGTGATATTTGTTGTAAATAGATATTAACCACAACACTAACCATGCTTTTAATGCTTAATAATGTAACATCCTATTTTTGTAAGTTAAATCAGTACTTTTTCCTTTAAATAATCCTATATATTATACATAATGATATTTTCTTTTCTCTTTTTTCAGCTGAAAAGACCAAAAGGGCCTTTCGGACTCAGTTGACCCATTATTGTTTGAGGACAAGTTAACCGAGGAGACGGACAGCTGCAAAGGCAAATATTCGCAACGGTATGTATGTTCTGGTTTTAACCCCAAATCAAACATTTTATAAAAGCATTTGTAGTTTCTTAAACATTTTCTAACAAAACCCATAGCCCAATCAGTATGAACATAGTCTCAAAGTCTTAATAATTCACAAGATTTAAGAAGTTGTAAAATTCGTACGATATTCATACACTCGTACATAATCCTGCAGCTTTTACTCCTAGTGCTGTCTTTGGCCACTTCCTATTCCTGTACATTTATGGCGATATTTGTAATTCAGTTGCGCCCCTTCTTGGAAAGTAGTCAGATGTCCTACACACTGTCAGAAAGTTTATATTAATTGCATTGTATTCATTAAAATGATTACGAATTGGTCCCTGTCTGTTTATTTTCCAATGATACATGATTTCTCTTCACACTTTTTTTTTAAAAGAGTTCATGTGATTATTGCTTACTATTTAAGACATACTTTTATTCATAGAAATGCCCACATATCAGTGAATTTATTAAATAAAAATGCTTTTAACATTTAATTATGCAACACTCTTTACAGAAAAATATCCCAAAGTTATGGATAAACTCAAAACATCATCATCAAGTCCTGGGCATATTGGGCAACAAGTGTCCTCCAACGTATTCGATACGTGGCCAAGTTCTCCACATCTTCCCATGGGACACTGACATTTTTCAGGTGTTCGTGAATCATCTGTCTCCGTGTCTTCCTTGGTCTTCCTCCTGCGTCCTTCTGGTGGTGTCCACTTCATCACTGTGTTTGGGTGGTGGTGTTCGGGCATGTGTAGGATGTGTCTAGCGAGGTGCACCCTTTGCTCTGTCACTGTATCTGAAAGTCTGCATGTGAAGTCCCACTCCTCCTCAGGATCTCTTTGATATATGCAGAACCAATATTGAAAATAATTATTTATCTTTTTCCATATTGTTAAAGCTTTTTGTTTTCTCTTTTCAGCTTCATAAACTGTACTTGATGTCTGCCTAATGCCTTTATCAAAAAAGCATCAGTGCTCAGCAGGTGTTTTGCTAAAGTACATATTCATTGCCATCCATTATTTCTTCTAATGCAGTGACATGATGCAATAGACAAGTGTATATTTCTGCAAGTGTATATAGCAGGTGTTTGTCCGAAAAATTGAAGATAGTGAGAGTGTTCAGGAAAACCTTTTGAAAACAATCAATATTTCTTTTTGGTGCTGAAAGACTATTACAGAAATTACACGCTTGACTGACTGGAAATTATTCTGTGAGTTTGTTACATTTGTCTTTAAACAGTTTGACATTAAATATTGGAATATGCTTTCAAAATTGTGTGCTTTCATTCTACTTTTGTTACATTTATTTGAATATAATTGATATGCGTTTGATATACTATACATACACTGCAAATGTTAGAAGCACTTTAGTACATGTAATTATCTTTAATTAAAACAATGCTAAACTATACCCCTGCTGTAGGCCACTGCTTAGAAAAAAGTTTCTCTTTCAAATATATTATGTATTAGTCTAATCAAAACAGCAAATTTGTGTCATTGATCATGTTAACTAGTTTTTGGATGGTAACCACACAAAGAAGTATTTTGTTTTTAAATGTTAGTTTTATCATTTCATTAAAAGGAATACATGTTTAACTGCCCAAATATTAAATATTTAAGGTATCTATCCCTGCAGCCGGAACCAGAAGAGATCTGTCATCATTTACCATAAATGGGAAAGTAACTGTGACGCATCTGTCCAGCTGGGTTGTTATTGGCTGTGACTTTATCGCAGAACTCGCTGTGATTGGACTATCGTTTAACCTATATAAACGGCGCTTCATGTTACAAAGTATGTTTTGGTGTTATTATTACGTTAGTTATACATTAAGTTAACTATAAAGTGCCTCTATGTTGTGAGAAATTACTCCTTTATCGAGATCCAAACCCTAACCCTAAGCATTTCAATGAACTACAGCACCATGTTTCCTTTTCCATTGATAGAATGACAGAGATATGTGGGTAATGTAGTTTAAAACGTTTAGTAATGAAACAATAAATGTTAAATAAATAATATCTTTAATGGACAACTGGAGATCTAAATGAGTTCATTGTGCAAACCTTTATGACATATATGAGGGACAGGCTGCAATTTGATATTTTACTGTGAGCACTTTAAAAATAACCTTTCTGCCAGCTTTCCATATATGTCTGAAAACTGTGCCCAACATTATTTAGTAAACATATACCGGTAAGCAGTTATCCTGCCTATTTTCTCTTTTATACACTAACCGGACTTTGAGTTACAGCCATTTGAAATGTGAATTTTTTTGCTCTTCTGGGGGCCATTGCTGGGCCCCTGGGGGTGGAAGGGCAGTACAATCTACACAGATCTACACACACTATTACTGTTATACAAAGATAATGCACCATTCAGTAAAACAACAAAAAAACAGTGCCAACATTTCCTTTTCTCCCACTCTTATTGCCGCTTATATGCTTGACATTAGTAATGTCTATGCTTTCATTTTAAATGCAGTATGTACTAGAATGATCAACATGGATCATCTTCATACTTATACTTGAAGTGTTTATAGCAAGATAGCCCACTGCAGCCTCTTGTTATTCACATACCTTTCCTTTATTTCACTGAAAACTAGCATACATGCAAGTATGTGCATCTTTTGTTTCATTGTTGTCCCAAATATCATTAACAAGATCTAAATTTGTATGTCCCAAGTAAAATAATCATGGTAATTAATGATATGTAAGTTGTTTTTAAATTATGAACTAAACTAAAGAAATTAAAATTAAAATGTCTCAAATAAAATTTTATTTACTGTACCAAACACCACTTTCAATACACAATATTCACAATACTTTATTTAACAACACTTTATTGGAGGACACAGCATAAAGTTGATAAAGTAGCATAAGGACAAATAAGATTCAAGATCAATAAAAATGTCTTTAAAAATACATTAACATCATATTAATCCATTCACAGCTGCCGAAGCCGCAAAATGAGTGCCCGAGAATTATATTCAGTCACCTATGATACAGAAAACAGATTTGATATTGTGTTGGAAAATAATGATTCATTATCACAGCTAAACTGGTTTCTCGCTCTTCCCTGTACATGTCTCTATCGTGTTCATGTTCTTCCTTGTCTAAACAGTTTGTTCAGTTGTACCCAACAGTACAACAGATGAACAGAAGATGTGATTATTGATGTGGTGTAGATCTTTTTCAACCAGAGGAAGAAGTCTCAACATCCCATTGTCAGGCGTTCTCCAGTCCTGGTCTGAAAGTAAAACAAACAATTCAAATGAAGTTGTTTAATGGACAGTCAGGTCAGCTTATATTCTGCGTTATTTACAGCAATGATGGGTTACTTTGGCCCTCAGAGTCCACTGTCCTGCAGATTTAGCCCCAACCTTAAACCCTCCTGCCTATTGTCTATAAGTAAACCTGAAGACTTTGGTTAAAAATTTCAGGTGTGCTCAATTAGGGTTGGAGGTGAACTCCCCACCTCAAAAAGGAGAACGCAAAAGGGCCAGAGTTGCCATTTCTTTATTTAAATTTAATACGCAGCAGTCAGTACATCATATAATATACACATTGAAGTATTTTATATATATATAATATATATATATATATATATATATATATATATATATATATATATATATATATATATATATATATATATATATATATATATATCATATTGCAGCACATATTATAAGCTAAGTACTGGGGCCGTATTCACAAAGAATTTTAAGGCTAAAAATAGCTCCTAACTGGCGAATTTAGGAGCAACTCCTAAAAATAATGGGCGTGTCACTCCTAACATAGGACTCCTAATTTTTTTGACTAAGAGTAATTCACGAAGCATTTTAGCCCTAAAAGTAGCAGCTAAGCCTGGGACAGCTTAAAAGAAGTCGAGAGGACTCCTAACTCACTAAGACCTATTCACAAACCGCTTTTTGTGGCATTTCACGTTGCGATGTTTTGAAATGCGTAACTTATGCGCCGGCTACAGCTTCCAATCGCGAGGGAACAATTTTGCATTGTAGGCATAACCAAGGGGGTAATCCATCGACCGGAAGTTGAAGTCGGCCGGGTGCCGCCATCTTGTAGCAGAACTTCACTTGCGTTAGCATTTCCATTGACTCCCATTCATTTTGGCGTCACTTTGACAGCGAATAACTTTACATCTGAGGCGTTTAAAGACTCCATTTGTCCATTATTTATTTCTAAAGAAACACGACAATGTATAAAGGGCTCCACTACCTTCTATGTTACATTATGGCCCCGTAGAAACAGTTTTGGTAAAAATAGGCTAACGATTGCGTCATAACCACTCGACTCTCTGTCGCGCTGTACAGAAATTACCGTACAGAAAGGAGGAGAAGCTCGCAGGCAATCGGGTGGACGTCCCGTCAAGGGAGAAGCCCATAGATAATGAGTCCATAAAAGCAACGGAATACTTACTCCTGCTCACTCACGCCAAAGAACTCTTTGCTCAAGTTCCCCGTCTCTGCAAGATTAACGTTGGCAATTTTCACGCACAGCTACTAGAAGATTAACGTCTGTCAGACAGGTTGCTCACGTCATCAAGCTTAGTTTGAGTCGGTCTGAGTCTGCGCGTCAGGAACGGAAGTGCTCAAAAATCGCTAAAAGTGGGCTTCAACTGTCTCAACTGAGTTCCAATGAGATCGCTCTGTCCATTTCTTTTACTGTCTATGGGCATAACTAGGGATGCAATAACGCCACCAACAACAACCAAAACTAGGCTACTCACTGCATGTAAACTAATTGTAACGTTTCATTGTGAATCAAATTAAAATGTTCTTCTCTTTGCAAATGTAGGCAGAGGAATATAGTGACAGATTAATTCAATAATGTTGCAAAGATATTGCATCAATCCATATGTTTCAATAGGCTACTAGGCTATTTGTTTTTCCTTACTCTTTATTCATTTTGGCTATTTATTCAGTTATTCATCATCTTCCGTCCTTCGCACTACTTGTGTAGCGCACGCATTCTCAGACCTGTCACCTGTCACTCATCATCATAGGGGAGGTGTTTGGAATCATTCCCGCGTTACAATCATCAGCCAATCAAGGTGGTCACTTCAGTCAAGCTCGTGCATGAGTAATGACGTCATCCATAGCAACGAAGACTCACTCTTAGTTTAGGAGTTGTCATTTTTCTTTACTAAGAGTAGGTCTGAAAGGCGTTGTGAATAACATTTAAGAGAAAACTCCTAGCTAAAATATTTTAGTGCGATTTAGGAGTACTCCTAGTGGTAAGATAAAATGCTTTGTGAATACGGCCCCAGAACTGTGTGGAATGGATCCAAAAAACTCCTTTCATTCACATTCTTCTTTACATAAAAAAGGAGTGAAGTGGTGTTACGCAACTATTTCAGATCTGAAAAACTTTGGCCAGTGCTGGCAGAAACACACCGCTATCTGGGCCTTCGCTGAGTGTTTGGAAAAGCGACGACAGCAAGGATAGTGATGTCATAAAGGAAGCTCTAAGACAAAGAAAGCTTATCAACTTCTAAGTCACATTAACACATTGAAATCAACACATTTTTGCCCTAGGCGCAGTTATTATTCCGCTGAGAACACGTGAACAACTTCTCTGTTAGCTGTCATGAGCCTGGGAAGAAAACACTCAGCTCTGTGGGGAGGCTAATCCTAAAGCTGAGCCGAAGCATACCAGCTGTCTTCTCCCAGCAGCCCTCTGAGCGAGTAGAACGTCAGCACTACTTTTCCTCCTCCTCCACTCTTTTCCACTATATATCCTTCACATGACACATGACAACTTCTGTGTAACCATAGCTTTTCTCAAGAATAAACAGCCCAATGTGCACCCGCAGATCTTCACAGATATATCTGCAGACTTCCACAGAATTCACACCTGCCCCTGGGTGTCAAATATTTTTGTTCATGTGATAACAAAAAGACATATTAGCTGTTTTCGTACCATGTTTAAATCTACAGATCTCAGATAGAGTTTCACCAAAATTAGTCCTGGAAATGCAGAAAATGTCTGAAAATCTGCTCAAAAACAAATAAGCCGATAAACAAACAAGGTCATAAAACAGGCATAATGTCTTTGAAAATGCTGTTCTAGCAAAAAGGGGGAAGGAAGAGGAATTTCCAAGATAATCTTGGATTATTAGCAGCGCTTGATGGTGATTTTGGTCTTATGACCATTTCAATGAACTAAACTCCTATAATTCCTCATATGAGCTGCTCTCTTGTCTGTGAGGCCTGTAAAGAATGTGGATCTGACGGTCAGCACGCGGCTGTGAAATTATGCAACCCCAGGGTACACACTCTCAGTCCAGGCCAGAGAAACCAAAACACTTCAGTTCATTTGTAAAGATCCAAAAGCTACCTATAGAAATATGTGGAAAAATAATGTCTTGTAACAGTACATTTTCCCCAGAAACTAAAAAGAAAACACAAATGTGACAAAAACGAGACTGCTGAGGAAGTTTGCTCGAATAACTGCTCATACTTCCTTATTCATGATTATGTACAGTTAAAATATAGACACTTCGTCTGGTTTTGTCAAATCCCTGTGTTACTCCTATCGGTGTCTGTTGCCATTGGTCTGTGCATGTCACAGACAGAATATTATTCTTAATATTATTGATTTGCCTGCCTGCTTTGACAACATTGTATGAGAACTGAAGTGAGCTGGACAATGACATCCCTGTTTTCTCCAGAGCTGCTGTATAGATAAATAAACTAAGGGTACGTTTACACGACACTGATGTACTTAAAACTGAAACTTTTTTTCCCCTCTGTACAGATGACAATATTATCAAATTGATCCCCATCCACACGGATCCGAGAAAACGACTTAAAACGCTTTATATGCAATGCCAGATAAGTTTTCAATGTCACTTTGTAAAGAAAGACTACGCGCATGTGCACATACACATTTAAACGTGCATGCCTATAGACTAAACACATACTACACATGTTCATGCCGTCATCGTTTTCACAGATTCACGTTTTTGAAGTTTACAAAGAAGTTTTCAAAAACGTGTACTTTGAAACCCATTTCAAAGTTTGCGTTCTCAGGCCACAACAATGACGTTGTTGTGTAAATGAATGGTCAGAATGCACTAAAAGTTATCTGTTCACAGATGAAAACTGTGTGTTGTGAAAACGGAACCTAAATTAATTACTAATGATTTTTACAAAGGAAATAAATCAATGCTGAACAATGCTGAAAACTGAGCAATGACTTTTCCTCTGCTGTTGTACAGCCAAAACAATCTTTGTTGCATTCACTTCCTGTTATCACTGTAAAGCTGCTTTGAAACAATCTGTATTGTAAAAAGCGCTATATAAATAAAGGTGACTTGACTTCCGACGGAACATATTGAATCTACGTTTGTCGGGTCTTGGAATGTCAGTACTGTAATCTGGTGCTTGTCCGCATTGGTCGTCTGTCAGTGCAGTGTGAATCGGCCATAAAAGTTGCACGAAGAATCAAAACATCCGTTATAATTTTAAGATGAGTTTATATTATAAATATATTGGTAAAATGACTTCCCTGATCTAACCTGAACTAAATATGAGCAGTATTTAAACATTGACAGAGTAATAAATACTGTAACATGCATTGTTTATTAACTCAAGTTAATGAATGGGACCTTATTGTAAAGTATTTCACAACTTACAGAACTTGATAATCTTTTAATTGATAATCTCCCCACAGTAAAAAAAATACAATTTATTGAAACTAAGCAGCCAAAACATCTGGTTCTGAACTTCTACTAACAGGACAATAGACAGAGTATGAAAAATTGTGAAAGAAACTATGGTGAGAAAAAA
Organism: Tiaroga cobitis; assembly: GCA_030578255.1. NCBI lineage: Eukaryota > Metazoa > Chordata > Actinopteri > Cypriniformes > Leuciscidae > Tiaroga > Tiaroga cobitis. Next base: position 16,652,278 of record CM060609.1, read on the forward strand.
AATAAATTAAACAAATAAATTACCTCTAAAATATCCACAACTTTCCAACTTGATTTGTTTACTAGATATTACAATCCATAACAATTCAGCTCAACACAGCACTGGCCTTGAAATATTCAGCACTATCAGTCCATGTTGAAGGAGTCCTCTTAGTTGGGTGTTCGCACCAATACGACACATCGTCAGTTGTGTACCGCCTCCTCACTGGATGTTTTGGCCTTTTAGCAAAAGACACCCTCAGCAGAGGCAGGCACAGGCTGATCAGACATGGGTGTGTGTCGCATGGTGACTAGGTAAATTGGCATCCCACACCGTCTCCTTTCGTTTCAGCCACAGCCAGTGACTACTTCCTTCGGCGACAGTGGCAAGTTCATAAAGTTCTTTCTGCTGGGCCAGGCCTCTGATACCCACCTTCCTTCAGCAGCCTTATGGTAGAACTGGCTACAAAGCCAACGCAGCCCACCTCCACTAGACTCACCTTCCCCTTCCAGCCCCGCTTCTCTGCTTCAGCTGCCAACTTGGCATACCACAGTTTCTTCCTTTCATAAGCCTCCTTGATACTCTCCTCCCAAGGGACTGTCAGTTCCATGAAGACACAATGGCAGGAGTTAGACCAGAAGACCAGGTCTGGGCGCTGTTTGGTCATCCCGATTTCGGGTGGAAAGGGAAATGACTAATTAATTATTAATTACTAATTAATCACTTTTAAATAAAAGGTACACTATGTAACATTTGGCACTCTAGCGGTTAAAAAAACAAAACCATGTATTTTGCGGAAGAGCATTGTGCTTCGGCTCTGCCTGAATGGGCGTGTGCGGATGAATATGGTTATCCTACTGCTCATAAAACACTCAATACTAGGCTTTATAGATATAACCAGTTTAGATGGAAAGGACCTCAAGCTGACTAGCTGAAGACGTTACTGAGGCTATACCCATTAATAGACACGGTACTTCCTTAAAAATAAATTCTAGTAGAGTGCTACAACAACTTTAATGAATTGACCCTTCACATGTGTAATGAACTCTGCTAGAGTGCTACATAGGTATTTTATTGATCAGATAAATTGCCATAATTCACCTGGTTGAGCAATAAAAACACCATCTCTGGTCTTTTATAACATTTCAAATCCCTCAGTTCTCGCCATCTCCGAAAACCCAAGCCAATGTTAATTCTCCTTTTATTACAAGCTCTGTTGCATTCTCTTTTTGTCAGCAGACTGTAATGACTGGACCGATCAAACCCCTCACCCAGGCAGAGTCCGTGATGTCTGGTTTCCCCACTGAGAATTACCACCCTTTTGGTCACCTTATACACTTCAATGACACTCCATTGGGAGATAGTGCTTGCACAGAACAGTACAGGCTACAAGACACAGACATGTACAGTAGTCCCATAGAAATGGAATTCTCTCCACTAATTCATTGACGAATCTGCCTAATGGATGAACATGTATTTCCCCAGTACATTTTGTGTATCATTACTGTTTGTATATTGTCTTTTTATATTGTATAGTGTTATGCATGCCTGATGATAGAACACTAGTTAATAGGGGCTTTCGCACCAGGTAGTTCTAGGAACTAGCCACCAGGAACCACTAGGAACTAGTGGTCCCCGAGAACTAATGGTTCCCATAGGAAAATTTTCTAGGTTGCATTCGCACCGCCAGTAGAAACTCTGAAGTGACGTAAGCCATGCTTGTTGTTGTGACTTTTATTTTGACAGCGCTGGGAACGTTACAGCCTGAGCTCACAGTACTCGTATTCTCCGTGTTCATTATTTTACAATCGGTCTAAAAGTCCTGTTTAATACGATATTAAATAGAACTGTTATACATAGAAAGTAGACAGTATATGAAAAGGTATTAGTGGACCAGAAATACATGATCATGCTTCGCTTGGTCCCATCAAAGTTGCATTGGATTTTCTCCTCAGCGTAAAGTTTTAGAGGCCCATCTATCACTGTTTTCCATGTTCGTAGAGTAAGTTTTTGGAGTAAATATATAGGCTATAATCAGTGTGTTTACACAGCTTTTTTTTAATGGCGGATACTGGTGTTTTGTGTGCGTTCGGCCAATCAGCATACACTTACGTCACTGGTAGTTCCTATAGTGCTAGTTTAGACCCTACTCTGAAGGAGGAGCTAAATTAGGTCCTCCAAAAGAAGTTCCTAGAACTAAAATTGTTCCTAGTTCCTGCGGTGCGAACACGCCCAAAATTCGGGTACTTCCACCAATAGTTCTAGGAACTATGAAAAGGTTCCTCTGGTGCGAAAGCCCCTATTGGTCAAGCCAAAACTCAAAGGTGTGACCTCTGTGGAACTTGAAAGCCAACACAAAGTTCCCTCTGCGTTCACTGGCTTCTGCTCCTGATTGCTGTTCGCAAGAGACCTCATCTGGCCTCGCCGGCGCAACCGAGCTGTCAGGCTCCACACACAGAGCCATGTGTACCTTCCCTGACGATAACAGTCAACTAATTCCACAAGTTCACCATCGCTTCTTCATTCAACGGGGAAGAAATCGATTGCAACTTCAGCACCATCGGACCAAACTATTAAGATCTTCTCCTCACGTCTGGACGAACAGATTAATTGATTGTAATATTAATTCAGTTACATGAAATTAATTTGATTAACTGATCAAAATAATTATAATTAATTATAACGAGTTATGATTAATTATTTATATTTCGCTTTTGAGCTAATTTGCTACAAGACGGTGATTCCCCGGAGGTTCGAGATTTAGCGTGCTCCATGTCAACCCTTCTAGCTCATTGTGACAACTAACCTATGCCACTCCCACACCATACCAAATACTTTAGATAAAGACAGTGCACTCATATTACTTATGAATGGTGAAAGTGACACACAATTTGGTGGAATAAGTCCCATCTTCTAATTAAAAGAGCCAATTGCCAATTGGTAAAGTCATTGCATCACTGCAGCTGCCGTTAGAAGCTCCGGTTGTCAGTAAGAAACAAAATGTACGAGACAGCTGTTGTCAGATTTCACTGGTGATATCAAATATGACATTTAATAGTAAGATTGGTGAACAGCTTTGGAGAATTTGATGTTTCCCCATTCAAAGAGATAGGAGCTGTACTTCCATGACTGAATTAGCTGCCCGAGAGGTGTTTCCAATAGGGATGTGAATTTCTGCCAAAAATGCCATTCGAAAATCGAGGAGCAAAAGTCGATTATCGTTCGAAAATAAAAAAAAACAAAACAAAAAAAACGCACACTCACAATGACAGAAAGGGAGGCCGATTTCATCTTTAGCGATGTGTCAAACAAACTGTTTATTATTCGAACAATTAACATGTTTTCGTCGTTTTTTTTTTTGTTTTAACATTTAAAAAAAAAAAAAATTCTTCTAGTTAACATAGAAGAAAAAAATCAATAAGCACGCAGTCCGTTCTTGCATCGCCAAACCAGATGCTCGTTAGATAAAAAAATAATGTCATAATGATTTTATGCAAACCTGCCATATTACTGCAAAAGCCTACTTTTTAAACAAATTAGTTTCAATCAAAACTATTCATGTGCCACTGCGCAATACACACACATGTATACCGCGGGATGACGGTTGTTCATTTCATAAACTGTGTACAATGGTAGCTTATTTAATGTAGCATATAAATGAATGTATATGTCCAAAAAACGGATAATGTCATCATACTTGTAGTGCTATAGTCAAGTAATAATCTGTTTGGTTGTAAAACGTATTACTGAAATTAACTCGAATGTATCGTCCTGTGGAATCATTCATTCACAGACATCATACGAAGATGTTCAACTAGATCTTTATCGCTGGCAAAAATATGATGCATGTGCAGATTTGCTTTCACTAGACTAAACTGTAGTAGATCCACGGCCACTTCATCCAACGCTCTTGATGTTCTTAAATCTTCCTGTTACGACTCCGTGTCGAGTGTGAATTGAAAGCGCTTCAGACGATTCAGTGCGCGAGGAACTGAACAGATCATTCAAACTGATTCGCGAACCGATTTAGACAGATCTGCCAACTTGTTTGATGAAGTCTTTGAACAGAATCGACTCAAAAGAGTGATTCATTTGTGAATGGAGCATCGCTCATGTCCATAAAAAAGATACAGCGCGCTTGGAATAAACTACGCATTTAACAACATATTACATTAAAATAAAGTAACGAGAGGAACCTCACCCAACGTAGTGAAGTAAATGTAGCCTACTTTGTTACTACCATGGACGATTTTACCATAGACAGTAAAGGTTATACCCACCTCTGTTGGGCGCAGTTACCGGTCACGACAATGCTCTTATTCTGATGTTTGTTTACACTATGTATAAAACGCTGGTACCCTAGATCGCGCAGGAGGGGGTTTCATTCATGTTAGTGACACCTTGTGTCCCCGACAGGAAAATACTCTGCTGCGCGATCTGTGACAGTAGGCGCCCCGTCAATTATGTCACATAGAATTGCGCGAAAATATAATTATATTCGAATAAGCAATTTTATTATCGAATTTCGAATGCAGTTCGACTATTCGACTATTCGAAGATCGCGACTCATCCCTAGTTTCCAAGATGGCCGCAGAGTGAAATAACTTGACTCAAAGGGACTTTGACCATACACGCATCAAAAGTAGCTAGAGCAACTTCTCTATTTACAGATATGACTAGACATGCATAGGTGACGTATGTACGCAATTGACCTATGGCTAAGCCACGCCCCCTCCACTCACTCAGACAAACAGTCAACATTCGGTGACAGGCGCTATGGCAGCTGTCACAGTAGGAGACATTTCACGGGAGGCAATTGATGATTTTTGGAGACAGAAAGATTATATATCATCTCGAAGTCACCAAAAGGGCATTACCTATGCATTGGCGGGTTATATGAATAATTTTATTGTTGAGAAGGTCGATGAAAAGCTTCAGCTCCAGGCAAAAATGTACAGGTCACAGTGTAAACGTGATAAACCGCATCTCGTTGCCATCACCATCTCAGACAACAAGATAGAGGATCAGCATTGTTCATGCGCTGCAGTATTTACATAAATCATTCAGCACAACATTGTTAACACTTGTTATCTCGGTTATTTACATACGTTTATATACGTTAATGAAGCTAAGTGACATGATGTACAACGCAGCTAGAAGCTAACGTTACGTTAGAGATGTTAAAGATAACATTCAAAACTTCAAATACGTTGTTGACTTAGAACAGATGTAGACATCCTTGTTTAATTCTTGTTTAATTTATCCACGTTTAGTTGGTGTTGTGGTCTAACGTTACCGCATAACTTAATCCAGAGCAGACACGACTTCTCGGTTGAGATGTTTTGGGAAAGGGTAAAAAAATACACGCAGTCGCCCGGTTGTCAGGATACCGAGTGTCGGAGTTGCATGTACCCCCTGCACACCGTTTGACCATTTTAAACTTAAAATGACAAGAAGAAACATATAAAAACGAATGAAAACTGACTAACTGCAATGCATTTCAATGGACGTGGAAGCAGAGAATGTCCGAGTGTATTGGGTTAGCTATGCGCACTAATTAATAATAATAATAATAATACATTTTATTTAAAGCGCCTTATCAGGACACCCAAGGACACTGTACAAAACAGATAAAAACCATTAAAACAGTAAACAATAAAATTGGCAAGACAACATTGAGGTGATATGGGTCAGGCGGAATATGATTGTCTAAACAAGTGAGTTTTGAGTTTGGATTTGAAAAGGTTAAATGAGTTGATGGTACGAAGATCTGGAGGGAGGGAATTCCAAAGATGGGGAGCAGAGCGACTAAACGCCCTGTTCCCCATTGTGACAAGACGAGCAGGAGGAACAGAAAGCTGGCAGGTGTGAGATGATCGGAGTGAACAAGTAGGGATGTTTAAATGGAGAAGATCTGAGATATATGGAGGAGCCATGTTATGAACTGCTTTGTAAGTAATGAGAAGTATTTTAAAGATGATCCTCTGTTTGACAGGAAGCCAGTGAAGTTGTTGCAAGATGGGAGTGATATGGTGAAAAATGGGGGTCTGAGTAATCAGGTGTGCAGCAGAGTTCTGTAGGAGCTGCAGCTTCTGGAGCGACTTATTAGGGAGGCCAAACAGGAGTGAGTTGCAGTAATCTAACCGAGATGTGATGAGACTGTGAACCAGGATGGCGGTGGTTTTTGGAGTAAGAGAGGGACGGAGGCGGGAAATGTTACGCAGGTGGAAATAGGCTGACCGGGTGATGCTGTTAATGTGAGAGTGGAAGGATAAAGTGCTGTCAAGGACGACACCCAGACTCTTAACCTGAGGGGAGGGAAGGATAGTTGAGTTATCAATGGTAATGGAAACTTTATTAGCTTTAGAGAGGGTATGAGGTGTGCCCACCAGGAGGACTTCGGTTTTTGAACTGTTCAGTTTGAGAAAGTTGGATGAAAACCAAGAGTGAATTTCTTGGAGACAGAGGGTAAGAGAGGTTGGCGGGAGTAAAGAAGATGGTTTAGTAGAGAGGTAGAGCTGGGTGTCGTCCGCGTAGCAATGCAATTTAATGTTATGTTTATGGAGGATGTGACCAAGAGGGAGGATGTATATGATAAAAAGGAGAGGCCCCAATACAGAGCCTTGGGGCACTCCGGCGGAGACAGGAAAGGTAACGGATTTCTGGGTTTTTAGTTGTATGAACTGTGTGCGATCAGAAATGTATGAAGTAAACCAGGCTATGGGAGTGTGGGTGATACCAATAGATGATAATCGACTGAGAAGGGTGGGATGAGAAATGGTATCAAAAGCTGCTGTGAGGTCCAGAAGAATGAGAATTGAAAGTAACCCAGAATCAGAAGCCATAAGAAGGTCATCTGAAATTTTTATGAGTGCGGTTTCAGTGCTGTGAAGGGGACGGAAGCCAGATTGAAACTGCTCGTAGATGCTATTCGACATGAGGTGAGTATGAAGTTGAGAAGCGACTGTTTTTTCCAGGATTTTGGATATGAAGAGTAAGTAAGATATGGGACGGAGATTGCTAAAATTAGTGGGGTCCAGACCAGGTTTTTTCAGGACGGGTGTGACCGAGGCAATTTTGAGTGAAGGGGGGACTGAACCAGAGCTTAGGGAGGAGTGAATAATCTCAGTGATGAGAGGGGCAAGTGAAGAGCAGCAGGATTTAACCAGGCTGGAGGGAAGTGGGTCGAGCTGACATGTGCAGGGTTTAGATTTATGAATAATGTCCGAAATGGCTTGAACAGAGGGAAGGTCGAAACTTGAAAAAGTAGTAGTTGGGAATGGATAAGGGGTGTTAAAGTTGCCTCCAGAAGCAGCAGCTCCAGATGAGGTCAGGTCTTTATGGATGTCTGTAATTTTGGAAACAAAAAAGGACATAAGTTTATTGCAAAAGTCTTGAGATTGCATATGGTAGGGAAGAGAGTCAGGAGGTTTTGTAATGGAGGTGAGGAGGGAGAACAGAGTTTTAGAATTATGATGATTAGAGTGGATTAAGTGTGAGTAATAAGTAGATTTAGCTGAAGAGAGAGAATCCTTATACAAATTCACATGTTCCATGTACATATTTTTATGAATGGTGAGTCCAGTTCTGTTAGCCAGACGCTCCAGCTGACGGCCCTGGGATTTCAGAAGGCGTAGGGCGGGAGTGAACCAGGGTGCTGAACGGTTGAAGGAGACTGATCTGAATCTCATAGGAGCATGAGTGTCCAAGAGAGTGTGAAGATGTTTGTTATAGTAGGAAACTAATTCATCAGGTGAACAGCAGGCAGGTACACTTGGAAAATTATTGATATCAGATGCAAAGGTGACAGTGTTAATGTCCTTGATATTCCTGAAAGAAATGGTGCGAGGAAGAGTCAGTTTAGATAGCGGAAGGGTGATCTTAAAAGTAATAAGCATATGGTCGGAAAAGGCAACAGAGTGAGTTTTACAGGCAGAGGGGATGACACCGGAACAACAGACTAAATCCAGTATATGCCCCCCACAATGAGTTGGAGAGTCGATATATAAATGCAGACCGAGGCTTTCCAGGCAAGATGAAAATTCTCTGGAGAGCGGAGAACTGATATTATCCATATGAATAATAAAATCACCCAGGATGATTAAGTTATGAGATAGAGTTGAAAGATGAGTGAAAAGCAGAGAAATGTCATTTAGAAAATCTTTGTTATATTTTGGGGGACGGTAAACAGTGACCACGACTGTGGGCGAGGGTCCGGGCAACAGTGAGGCAGAGTACTCAAATGATGAAAATAGAGGAGAAACAGGAATCGGCAAAACTTTCCAGGTCTCGCGGTGAAACAATGCGAGACCTCCGCCACGTCCAGAAGCACGGGGCTGGCAATTGTAAACAAACCCCGGCGGGGCAGACGCGTTAAGGGGAATAAAATTATTAGTCAGCTGCCAGGTCTCTGTCAAACATAAAAAGTCAAGATTATAGTCCATAATGACATCTCTGATTAGTGGACCCTTGTTGTTGAGAGAGCGAGTGTTCAAGAGACCAAAGTTCACGGTGGCAGAGCTACTTTTATAGGCAGAGTTAGCCACTTTAGGGAGACTAGCCAGACTACTGTGATTAGCACCTCGGCTGGCGTTGCGAGAACGACGGCGTGTGGAAAACCAAGTTGGAATGGAAGAATAAGAGTTCTTGTAAAAGCGCTTACCGCGCGGTCCACGGTGAATATATCTCCGGTTCGGCTGGAAAAAGATGTCCGATGGAATGGAGCAACCAGATGGGGGCTGGAGGACATCAACATGGCGTCGGAGCTTCAAAAGCTCAGCAACAGAGTACTGGAACAGAGCGTCAACTTGCAGGTGGGCAAGAGACACCAGAAGCCAGCCAAGCACGAACCAGAAAACCGACCGGCGAATCCACGTCATCCTCAGGTAAGCAGATCCTTAGGTAAGCAGCAGCGGTGAAAATGTTAGGACGCAGTCGGGATCAGAAGAGTGTTAATCCAACAGTTACTGGTCATGAGTAGCAACCGATGTTGTACAGGCGATATAATGATTCAATTTGATCAGATTGAAGCACTATCTGTCTGAAAATTCGCTGGTATTGTCAAAATGTATGCCAAAGTTCTGTCGGTTGATGATTGGCTCATCGCGGTTGGTAGCGTGGCTTAGCCATAGGTCAATTGCCAGCGAAAACCATTCCGACATGTCTAAAATATAAACACTTATAATAGGCTTACCATAGTGAATCAGATTAAGATAAAATCATGTTTTGGAAGAAGGATTGAAGCTGTATTAATTTTGAACAAAGAAAAGTTACATAGTGTACCTTAAAAAATGTTTTGCTTAAAGAAATATAAGAATACAGAAAGCATATATTCATGCTATTACTTATATTATCATGTCTGGTTTTCATGTTTCCGGAGCTAGTGTCAATAACAATGACAGCAGCAATTAAACGTTTGCAGATGTCATCATCAAATCATGCTCAAACACCTGCATAGGTGTGACCAGACTCATTCTGGCATCGGCTATAATTGGTACTGCTGGGAAACAGGGACTCAGAGTCTGAATTAAGCCCTGTAATCTTCACAAACTCATGTCTAGTCATTTACAGGGTCAAATGACTGATCCTGAATCAGCAAAAGTGATGTATCTGCATGTCTAAGCATCTGTAGCACAGTCTATCTTTTGTTCTGATAAACAAGGAGAATCTCCTTTTAACTGATTTATGTGACTCTCATAGAAAAGCCATTTGCCAGGTCAGCCTGATTCTGCCCTGCTTTGCCAACTCATGGACTGGCCTCCTCTTAACAAATTACTGTTGTTCAGAGAACAAGGGCCTCCATTCATTAAAAAATAAAAACAACAAAGCCACTTTCAATTACATCAGCGGATTTATCTGCTTACTTTCTTGTTTCTCATAAGTAGATCATTTTAACTTCCTTGTCTGTGACCCAAATTTATAACCCTAAAATCACTTCTTATTTTGTACAAACAAACCTAAATCAATATAGTATATTTTTAATGCTATTTTATTGCATTTTATTTTTATTACACATATAATACAAATATTTTGAAAGAAATTAAAGCTGCACTATGCAGGAATTCCGTTTTTGTCAAACAGCGACAAACAGAGTTGCTGTGGAGTACTTGTACTGTCCTAAATAGCACTCGCGCAGATATGGCTCTGCACTCAAGGCCTGATCCCCTCCCCCTGTACACCGGTACCTGTTCAGTAGGATGGAAGCAGTAACGAGTTGAAATAAGGTGTGGCCCCTTTAAGAGCTGCGCGCGCCCTGTTTAACTGTCGGCAGTCTGTATTGTATGTACGCCGGGTTATTTCTGTTTGATGCTTATTTTATCAGAATTTTATCAGATCTTTTTTGCCATAAAGCAATTACATCGCGAGACCTGATATCACGCGACACTCCCTGATGCTGCGGCCGGCGGCCCGCCGGCTCAAAGTTGCAACTGTGTTTTTTACGCTCACATGCGATAGGGGGGTGCGAAACGACCACCATTCAACCCGAAAAGAGTAATATAACCATTCCAATGACTCCGAAGCTGTTCGGTTGAGGTAAAAAACCTGCATAGTTCACCTAGTTAACGCTAGTCTGACTTCTCGCTTCCAGTCTCCCGTTTCCTCTTTCTTTGGTCCACTGACAAAGATTTCCGAGCTTTCTTCTTCTTTTACATCAGCCATTACGAAAACTTGAAGAATTCAATATCTAGCGTTATCTTTTTCTTATAGCTAGCCGGATACTGGATGGATGGGGGCGTGTATGCGTGCAGTGGCATAAAGCAATTTGTTACCTCGCGAGACCTGATATCACACGATACTTCCTAACACTGAGGCCGGCGCCCCGCCGGCCCAAAGTTGCAAGGGTGGTTTTGCGGCTCACAGGCACCAGGGGGGGGCGAGACGACCACCATTCAACACAAAATCAGTAATATAAACATTACAATGACTCCAAAGCTGTTCGGTTAAGGTAAAAAAGTTTCTTAGTTCACCTTTAATTCAGCAAGGATGCTTTTATTGATCAGTCATGTTTTGTTTTGTTTTGCCTTAATCTTTGAGCTGATACTGTCGCAATGTTGTATGTTCCACAAAATCCAATAAAGAATTTGAAATTTAAAATGCAAAACAGTAATGTGTGGCAATGCAAACAAATAAAAACAATATTACTCAAATGTGTCATGACAATGACAGCTTTACATGGCAATAAAGTGTGCTACAAGTTTCTAGATTTTAGGAACCTGAGAGAAGAACTTAGTTTAAGTTTGTGAGAGGTCACAGGAGAAATGAAACCTAATCTAGACGTTTCAGAAACATTTCAAGAAGCCATTATAAGAGGTTTGCATCAAAGCTCCCATTAAGATGAAAGACAGATGCTTCCTCTTAAGAGAATCCGGGCAGGATCTTTCATTCCTCTTACATCCAATGTTTCCTAATCAGGGCAATAAACACAATCTATATGGAAAGGTATTTCTTGCAATGATCTCTCTTATGATTCCTGCTTATCTTTTCTTGTTAGTAAAAATGAAATGTGTAGCCCTGCTGGTATTTTAACATACACAAATGATTAAAGTAGACAAACATTCTGTACAAATTGATTGTCAAACATAATCTGTGCAGACTCCAAAAGTTGTTGTTGTGGAAAACAACTCTTAAAAAAAGTGTCTCGTGTCTACAAAATTTCAGTATTCTTGATAAAATAAGCATTTTTTATCTACTCAAATAATAATTAACTACTTGCTTTGATGGAAGTCAATGGTTATCGTCAACCGTTTGTTGACGATAGTGTGCTACTGTGTACTGATAGTTTGGAGCTACTGTGCATCTGAAATCTATTGGTCTCGCGATCATTGCTCGATTGCTTTTGTCCGCCTCGCTGCCTGCTGTGAGCTGTGAATTTGTTTGCGTCGTGGCTGTCGTAGCCTCGTATAGAGTGCCGAAGTTACGACGTCACTCTGTAGGCCAAAACGCGGAAGTGAGTTAGCATTTTAGCACTCCCGGTTCCCTCGCTCTAAAGTCTATGGGATTTTTGAATGGGTTTTTGCTAAATCGCCTGAAATAAGGTCTGTGGTGAACAAAGCCTCTAAATATTTTCACGTTTTGATCTATGACATAGAACACACAGTTATAACCTGCTTGTGGTTTTTTAAACTTTGTGTCTGCTTGTGTTTTAAAAAAACTTTATATAGGCTTCAAAATGTATAAATTTTGGATTAACTTGTAAAGATTATCTTGATAGACAAAACGTGTAAGGGTCACAACTCTTTGTTAAACACAGATCTTATTTTTTGCGATTTTCCAAAAGTCTATGGGGAAAATGCATAGCTTTTCGATCGAGGGAACCCATGCGCCGCTAGCTTCCGAGTTGTCCTACAAAGTGACGTCATCACTTCGGCACTCTATTAGCTTCGTATTTCCTTCTGCTTTTCCGTATTTCTCTCTTTTATTCTGTTCTGAACCATCAATTAACTCATAATTACAACTCGGACTGTTGGCCAGACGCGTCTCAAGCCATTATATGGCTGGAACCGCAAATACGGTTGGAACATTGTTTGTTGGTCGTAGAGCGAGACACCACTTCACTGCTGCTCGCCCTGCGATCGACTGCTTTTGTCAGCCTCGTTTGTTGGTCGTGGAGCGAGACACCGCTTCACTGCTGCTCGATGTGCGATCGACTACTTTTGTCAGCCTCGTTGCCTGCTGTGAGTTTGTTTGTCTGCGTCGTGGCTGTCTAAGCCTCGTATTAGGTTCGTATTTCTTTCTGTTTTTCTGTATTTCTTTTTTTTATTCTGTTTTGAATCATCATTTAACTCATAATTACTCATAAATACAACTCGGACTGTTGAGCAGACGCGTCTCAAGCCGTTGCCCAACACCGGTCCTTTACACCTATGGGTCACGGCTGAGCGAGTCTTCTTTACACTCACTTACAAACGATAATTTTCCCGTCTATCGTGCGTCTACATTACACCCGTACCACTAAAAAGACGGTTTTTACCCAAGCCTTGAGTCATAAATTAGTATAAATATTAATAGCATCATATACCTTTTGGTGTACCTTTTGGTAATACCTTTTGGTGCAGATGAGAACAAATCTGATTTGCTCACTGTGCAGTCTGAATTAGAAGCTGTAGAAAAGCAGATCCGTGACCTTCTAGAGAGACAAGCTGAGCTGAGAGACCGGCGTTTAGCTCTTGAAACATCACGCGCTGATGCACACGGATCAGTGATTAACGTTAGTAACCCGCTGACGCCGACCTCGTCTACTCCGTGCGTTTCTCAGCATTGGTCCCGAGCGTCCAGGTCACGATCAGCCATGGTTTCATTCACTCCGGCTCCAGCACACAACCACGAAGCCTGGGTGGTTCCGCGGAAGCTGCGAGCCAGGACAAGAATCTTTTTGCCCCTCCCGGTTTTCGAGATCTCCACTCAGAACCGCTTCTCCCCTCTTCGTGAAACGGAACGCGATGCTGTGATCATCGGCGCTTCCGCCGTCCGACACGTCCACGCTACGTTAGGTAAAAGTAGGGTGCACAATTAATTAGTTTAAAGTACTTAAGTTGTGCTAAATGTTACGCTCTTAGATGTAAGAAAAAAATCCCTATTATCTCTAGCATTGGCTACCGTATATAGACCTCCAGGGCCTTACGCCGATTTCCTAAAAGAGTTTGCTGACTTTCTATCAGATCTTTTGGTCAACGTCGATAAAGCATTAATTGTTGGAGATTTTAACATACACTTAGATCATTTAAATGATGCGTTAGGGGCTGCGTTTACAGATTTATTAAACTCCTTCGGGGTCAAGCAAAACGTCACCGGACCAACTCATCGTCTTAATCATACACTCGATTTAATTATATCATATGGAACCGATCCAACCGATACAGATATCATTCCACAAAGTGATGATGTCACTGACCATTACATGGTAACTTGCATATTACGTACTGCTGTAATATGTCATGCTGCGCCACGTTATCGACCAGGTAGAACAATTCTTCCATCCACCATAGATCATTTCTCAAATAGCCTATCTGATCTGTCTCAGCTGCTGCCTGAACCCAAACAAACAGATGAACTAGATGAACTAACTAGCACTATGAGCACCATTTTCTCTAGAACATTGGATATTGTTGCACCCATTAAATTAAAAAAGGTCAGAGAAAAAAGTATAGCACCATGGTACAATAATACTACGTATGTTTTAAAGAGAGAAACCCGTAATTTAGAGCATAAATGGGAAAAAAACTAATTTAGAGGTCTTTAGAATCGCGTGGAAAGACAGTATGTCACGTTATAAAAAGGCCCTTAAAACGGCCAGGGCTGAGCACCTCAGCAAATTAATAGAAAACAACCGAAATAATCCAAGGTTTTTATTTAATACCGTGGCTAGACTAACAAATAAACAGACGTCGTCTGAACAAAATACCTCGTTACGGTTTAGTAGTGATGATTTCATGAACTTCTTCACCGAGAAAATTGAAAGCATCAGAATCAAAATCGTAAACGTTCAATCTTTGCTCGCGCCTTATAACTCAGCCGCAATTATCACCCCGCAAGAACAATTACAATGCTTTACAACCATAGAACAAAAAGAGTTAAATAAACTTATCACTTCATCTAAAACAACAACATGTTTATTAGATCCTATACCAACTGAACTACTGAAAGAAGTGTTACCTATAGTGGCAGCCTCTTCTCAATATTATTAACTCATCTTTATCTTTAGGTCATGTTCCAAGAACGTTCAAGCTGGCAGTTATAAAACCTCTTATTAAGAAACCACAATTAGATCCAAATAACCAAGCAAATTACAGACCTATTTCGAATCTTCCCTTTATGTAAAAAATATTCGAAAAAGTTGTGTCCACACAACTCGGCTCTTTCTTGCAAAAAAACGACATCTATGAAAAGTTTCAGTCTGGATTCAGGCCACATCATAGCACTGAACCTGCGCTTGTTAGAATGACAAATGATTTACTTTTAGCTTCGGACCAAGGCTGTATCTCAGTACTAGTTTTACTTGATCTTAGTGCTGCGTTCGATACTATAGATCACACAATACTCTTAGATCAGCTACAAAATTACACTGGTATTCAAGGACAAGCATTAAGCTGGTTCAGGTCATACTTATCTGACCGCTACCATTTCGTCTACTTAAATGGAGAAAAATCGATCATAACTTCGGCAAACTATGGAGTGCCGCAGGGATCTGTGTTAGGCCCTTTATTATTCTCAATATGTATGCTGCCACTTGGTAATATTCTAAGGAAACATGGAATTAGTTTCCATTGTTATGCTGATGACACTCAAATATATATTTCATCACGGCCAGATGAATACGCTAAATTATCCAAATTGACAGATTGTGTTAAAGATGTAAAAGATTGGATGACGCGTAATTTTCTTTTATTAAATCCAGACAAGACAGAGGTGATACTAATCGGTTCTAAAAACCGTCCACAAAACCTTTCACAGCACGACTTTAACATAGTAGGATGCCCTGTTACTTTATCCGCTACAGTAAAAGACCTGGGTGTTACATTAGACTGCAACCTGTCTTTTGAAAAGCATATTTCATATGTTACAAAAACAGCCTTTTTCCACCTTAGAAACATTGCTAAGCTACGTAATATGCTATCAGTCTCTGATGCAGAAAAGTTAGTTCATGCATTCATGACCGAGACTAGATTACTGTAATGCTTTATTAGCTGGTTGTCCTGCATCTTCAATAAACAAGCTACAGCTAGTCCAAAATGCAGCCGCTAAAGTTCTTACTAGATCAAGAAAATATGATCATATAACACCGATTTTATCATCACTTCATTGGTTACCTATAAAGTTCCGTATTAATTACAAGGTATTGCTTTTGACTTATAAAGCTCTAAATGGTTTAGCTCCAGTTTATTTAACGGATCTTCTATCGCCTTACAATCCATCGCGCTCTTTAAGATCACTAAATTCAAGGCTTCTGGTCATTCCTAAGATATCCAGATCCACCAAAGGAGGCAGAGCATTTTCACATTTAGCTCCGAAGCTCTGGAATAGCCTTCCTGATATTGCTCGTTGCTCAGACTCGCTCTCCCAGTTTAAAACTAGACTGAAGACGCATCTATTTAGCCAGGCATTCATATACATTTTTTATCTTACAGTTACTGTAAATTCGGCCTCTAGTTCATAAACGCCAGAGGAGAAGTGGCCCCCGACTGAGCCTGGGTTCTCCCAAGGTTTTTTTTTTTCTCCATAGGGTCATCTGATGGTGTGCTAGGACACCTTTAGGTCACTGGATGGAGTTTTTCGGTTCCTTGCCACTGTTGCCTTTGGCTTGCTCAGTTGGGGATATTCAAATTAATTAACCAATCATACCATTGATCAGCTCTACCAAACTTCGATGTCTTTTTTCCAGTAATAAACAAACACTGTTAAGGTGTTTTGATTGATAGTATGAAGCAGCTTTGATACAATCTGTATTGTGAAAAGCGCTATATAAATATATTTGACTTGACTTGACTAATGGAACTAATAAGACAATGATGATTAAGACGACGTTATAATAGTCACATAATGATAACACCAGTATATTAAACATATAATATATAGTAAATTAACACTGATTTGAGGGACATTCATATATTCATGCTATTACAAGATATTTACAGAATACAATTATTTACAATTTACAATGTAGATATGAAGATATCAACAGTACAGTACAATATTTCAAGTATGTTTAACTCAAGTGGCTCAGAACTTAGTCTCACTAGACTTGATTATGTAATTCAACTTTATTCACCTTCTGGTTTTCTATTTCCCCTAAAAACCACTGCAGGCCAAAGGTAAAGAGGACAACTATTCAAATGTTGTCTATCTAATGTATCTAATGGCATTCGAAAAACAACTTGTTGCTCTAAATTCAGTTCATAAATCTTGAAAAGTTTAAAAATAAGACTTACCTGTGGGAAAAGAGAGACGGGGGAGGACATGAGAATGACAGCTGAGGACAGTCAGAAGAGACAGACAGGCACAAAGTGACGTTGAATGCACCATCCTGTTGGAAAACCAAGAGGACACTGAGCACAACAGATGAGCTAAATCCAAAGACTGGTATATCTGTCGCTGTCAGGTTCTGCGTTTGTCCTTTCAGCACTGAGTAGCCCACAAGGACACCACTTCAAACAGCCAAAAGAGTCTGCCGTCATCTCATCTGTGCAGAAAAATCAAGAATGTGTTAGAAAACTGTAGGCGAGTTCTTTAAGTAATCACTTCCTCTGAAGTCCCCTCTTCCTCTTTTACAATTTTGTATACGCTTAAGAAATAGTCAAGGGATGACATACATCAGCACATGACATGTCTTCATCTGTGATTGGTGGAGGGGGATTTAAGTTAATTTAGCTTTGGATCAAACATGGAGTTGTGTTTCTCTCATCAGTGAGTGTGTAGCAGGAAATGGAAAACTCAATGAGATGGAGTGGATGAATTATTTTTTTTTTTTTTAATAATCACGTTGAATCATGTCTAATGAATACATGATGGAAATCCCCGTGACCTAAAAACAGAAAAATGGTGACTAGTGTCTTGTGCTTGGGCTACCTTACTAAACACTTGCAAACATGTGGAGAGCTCTGTTGACCATCAGAAGAAAAGAAAAAAAGGTAAGGGTACTCCAATCAGAATTTTTGGGGAAGATCACATTATCACCCGATGCTGATCATGGGGTCTATTTGAAGCCTTCTATTTATCATGTAGCATTATTTATAAGGATGCCCTGATCAGGAATTTACAGACATTAAATCAGGGCCTGAATTTTGTTTTGGAAAATTCCACCCTAAAGTGCCTCTTTTGGATTTTTTTTAGACATTTAGCCGCAATGCATTTTTGTTTTTACAATGGGGCAATTTTGTTGCACAATAGCTTACACATTGCACAAGCTTGATTTCAAGCTTTGAATTGTATTTACAAAAAAGACAAGTAAACAGTCAGTAATAAAATAAGAACAAATAAACAAGTAGCAGCACAAATAAATGCAATAATAAAGGTACAAATGAAAAGCAGTTTTCAGTTCGATTTATGTAAAAACAATGCCTCGCATTAATCTCACAGATAACAGTATTGTAAAAAATAAACTTTATTTTTTGTATTTTAACCAAGCAAAACTCACCAAAATGATGCAAGGAAGTTTACCTTAATGTTTTTTTTTTAGCATGTTATGTTGTTGTTGTTGTTGGGGTGTTATGGTCTCTATAATATTTAGTAATTGAATTTTTAGATAAAGCTTGGGTACATCCTATTTTTATCTCCCATTTTATCATCTGCCTAAAGAAAATTACAAGTCTGTACATGTGACACACAACACAAGTCACTTACAAAAATTACAAACCTCTCCAAAACCAGCTGCACGAACTGAGGTATTATTCATGTACGCGCTACACAGCACAAACGTTGAGTTACAAGAAAACTTTTAACACAAGCAATAATAATAGAACATGAGCCATAGCAGTTGTGATGCTTGCCTTAGGCGGGGTTGGACTAAACAGTAAATTGGTTTATAATATACACAGAACTAACCCTGCACAAGCAACAAGCCATTAGGGATGCTTGTTTCACCTGAACAACACAACACACAGGTCCTTATTTCCTACACACTACTCAGCAGGTCAATTTGGGTATACAAACCCAAATTACTCATTCATAATTTCATGAGTTCGCACTTTCATATAACCAGATATGGGGCCTTTCCTCCAAGTAGGCAAGGGAGGCAGTGTCTCCTCCAGCGCAAATATTATAAAACGTGACACTAAAAAGTGTATGAATAACTCGCAGTCCGAGGGGAGGGCTCCTCCCGAACTTTGTTAATAAATTATATACCTTGTTAACAATATAGGTAGTGTGATTAGAAGAGATTTGTATTTTCATCCTTTTATATCCGGTCAGTGGCATTACCCGGAACAACCATATAAGAATTACCCAAGCATTAGTTCCTTAAAAGATCAATGATGTAGTACCAGTAAAAGCAGTTTCCGTTAGTCACTTCACTTGTACATATTTTGATTTTGAATTTATACTCTGTGAGAAAAATACTAAGCATACTATTATAAAAACATTGTTTATTGTCACTGTATTGGAACCAAAGCAAATTATTATTTTCTTCCCACTGTTAAGGTGACACTGGAATATAAACATTTTCAATGCAATTCAAATGTATTTTTAGCACTGCACTTGCTGCGATAGTCTGTGTTACCTGTGTTCAGACATCGATTTAGAACTGGCCCACCGCACCACCACCCCCAGAACAGACACTACAAAAAACAAACAAAAAAACAGAACACGTCTGCTCAATTCAGTGTGAGTCGCAGCTCAGATCAGCAGCAGGAGTCAGATTTCATTTATCACATGACGAGAGCGAGGCGAGCTGACTGACAAGACGATGCCAGAAGATTTGGTTTCAGAGAGAAATGTAAAAGCGTCTATTTGCAATTGCTGCAAACATTAATAAGGCAATCTGTAAACTTTGCCTGATGAAAGTGGCAGCATCCAAAGGTAACACTTAGGGCTGAACGATTTTGGAAAATAATCTAATTGCGATTTTTTTAACCAATATTGCGATTGCGATTTAATATGCGATTACTTTTTAAGTTCTTTCTTCTGTATTATTCGACAAAGACAAGCAATAAATCATTGTATAGTAGGGATGGAAATCTTTAGGCACCTCATGATCTACTTTATTTCGTAATTAATATTATTAATAACAGTTAAAAACTTTATTTGTGTAATTATACGTATTTTTTAAAAATAATTATTAAAAAAACATGTTAAGAATGTTAAATGGGCTAAAAACGAATATAGCTTCAAAATATAAAAGCTAGTAAATAAAGAGGAACAAAAAAAACATATTACAAGCAATAAACTGGGGATGCACGATGATATCGGGACAACATCGGTATCGGCCGATAAAAGCTTAAAATGACCATCATCGGCATCGGCCGATATGAATATATCTGCCGATGAGCCTTGCCAATAGGGTGGCGTGTTTCCTAAGCGCACGTGACGACTGCGAACGAAGCATGAGCGCCAGCAACTTAAACTTCCAACTAGGGGTGTGCTTCTCACGGTTTTTGATCGTGGACGATTAAAATGTCTCCACAATCTGCTTTTGAAGAAAAATCATAGTATCGTGCATTCTATCAGTTCAATTCTGGCGCCTTCATCTCAACATACTGTACAACGCGACATACATTCACATCACATCACATGTAAACGCAGAGGTAGAGTTACACTCACGGGACACCGCAATTCACAAAAGTTCATTATTTTCATGTGCGTCAAAGTCTTGCTAGGTAAACATATCATTCACGTGCTGATGCGCTGTTCCAACATGGGCTTTTCTGAGCGCGTTACACCCGACGCTGCAGGAACTAAATGCCTGTCACAGCGCCTGCATACCGGACTAATCTTTCGAGTCTTATTGCGCTGATACTGTCAAATACACACGAGGTTTACATAAACAAAGTTGGTTATGTCTAAAGTAAAAGCAAACAGATAAAATCTGCTTGTCAAATGCGTGTTTATTAGACGCGTCGCGTGCAGTTCTTAAAGAGACAGTAATAATATGCTGCCGCTTGTCCTTAAAGACCCAGAAATAAAAATTCTGTCATTATTTACTAACTCTAATGTTGTTCCAAACCTGTATTAATTTCTTTCTTGTGCTTAAATATACCATGGAAGTCACTGGAGTACAGCAACTGTTTGGTTAGCCACATTCTTCCATATAACTTTTATAATTTTAACAGAAGAAACAACTTCAGAGAGTAAATGATGACAATTAAAATTTTTGGGAGAACTATCCCGTTAATGTTAATAAAACAACACAACACAGAGGAAATCACTCACTGCTCTTGACTGAGAACTTTAATAAGCTTTTTTTGCACTTAAAAAAAACACAAATATATCGGTATCGGGCAAAATTAGTTTGAAAATATCGGCATATCGAAAATCGGCTAAAATCCTATATCGTGCATCCCTACAATAAACTTTCAAATGCTTTCAGTATTTAAAAGTAGGCTGTCTGAACGTTTTCCATTCAAGAGCTGAGTGATTTGTCTTCTCAGTTTAGATACGATAAGCTGCATTCACACTAATGCACAGATCCCTTTTGAAATATTTGAAATATAAGATGTGGTTTGTCCTGTTGGTTTAAGATATGACTGACCGTGTTCACATTCATTTCGCATCAGATACGCATCAGATCATAAAAGCATTTTGAGATGCCAGTACATTTAACCAATGAGTCGCTCACAGCCGCATGCGCGAGCGCACTTCACAAAGCGCGCGTGAGTATTTTAAATTGAAAGCAGCCTTGTTGGTTTAAGATATGACTCCTGTGAGCAGCCTCCTGTTGGTTTAAGATATGACTGACCGTGTTCACATTCATTTCGCATCAGATACGCATCAGATCATAAAAGCATTTTGAGATGCCAGTACATTTAACCAATGAGTCGCTCACAGCCGCATGCGCGAGCGCACTTCACAAAGCGCGCGTGAGTATTTTAAATTGAAAGCAGCCTTCTCAGTGATTTTCATATTTTTAATATATAAGCCAACTACATTCCAAAAGACATAAATAATGCCTTAGTAATGCATTTGTGAGGAAAATTCGGTAACACTTTATTTTAAGGTGCTTGTAATAAGCAGTAATTAACAGTTAATAAGACACTTATAAGACCTTATAAGATGCATTTAAGCATGAACTAATTATAATAAATAAATTTAATTAAATAATACATTTCTCAAGTATCAATACATTGCACTTTTAGAACAGCCAAACAAACATAAATGGTAACACAAACTCCCAGTCCCTTAAAAATTGACCTTCCCAAGAGGGAGTAGTTTCCCTGATCTCTTCATGGCCTGGACCTTTAATTAACCCTTATATGAAGTAGTTAATGCTTATATGCATCTTATAAGGTCTTATAAATGTCTTATTAACTGTTAATTACTGCTTATTCCCAGCTGGCATTTTAGCGTCGAGTCACTGTTGAATCTACGTCAGGTGCCAGTGTTGGATAACTGTTGAATTTTGTTTAGATTTTGCAAATCTGATCAACGTTGAAATCGCAACGTCATTCCAAGGTCACGTTTCTCAACATAGGTGAATTCGCCAACATTGAATCAATATTGATTTTAGTTTAGATTTTGCAAATCCAATCAACGTTGAAATTTCAACGTCACTATAAAGTCCTGCTTTTCAACAGTTTCTTTTGTTAAAATGTTTTCACTAAAGTATTGATGTGTTCAACAGTAACACCTAACACCTTGAAATGGATACATAAACACTAAGTTTGCAGACATGCACAGTCAGCTAGGAAGAAGCCAATTGGTCAAAGCAAGACCAAGAAGAAGATTAATAAAGACATTTCACTGACGTAAGAAAAATTCTTTATTACATGGCTGCAAGTGTGTCAACATTTCACAGAAAACTTTTACACATATCGAACAATAAACTTTAGAAAAACGGCCCAAACATTAGTCAACATTGAACACGGCTGGTTAAAGGGATAGTTCGCCCAAAAATGTAAACTCTGTCAGTAATTACTCACCCTCATGTTGTTCCAACCCCGTAACACCTTCGTTCATCTTCGGAACATGAATTAAAATATTTTTGATGAAATCTGAGAGCCGGATCACTCCTCCATAGGCTTCTAAGGGATTTAAACCTGCCAGCCCCGAAAAGTTATTAAAGACATCGTTAAAATAGTCCAAGTGACTACAGTGGCTCAATCTTAAGTTTATCAAGCGACGAGAATACTTTTTGTGCGCAAAAACAAACAAAAATAACGACTTTATTTCAACTATTCATTTCCTTCTCTATGGGCCTCGACTCAGTTCACTATAATAGCGTAAGCTTCTGTTGTTGTACGCCACACGCATCACCCACATGACCAGCGTTGACCAATAGTGAGCCTACGAGTGACGTAGCTCTACGCAATCACACTATGCTAACTGAGTCGAGGCCCACAGAGAAGGAAATTAATAGTTGAATGAAGTCGTTATTTTTGCGCACAAAAAGTATTTTCGTCGCTTGATAAACTTAAGATTGAGCCACTGTAGTCACTTGGACTATTTTAACGATGTCTTTAATAACTTTTTGGGGAACAAGTTTCAATCCCTGAAGAAGCCTATGGAGGAGTGATCCAGCTCTCAGATTTAATAAAAAATATCTTAATTCGTGTTCCGAAGATGAACGAAGGTCTTACGGGGTTGAACAACATGAGGGAGAGTAATTACTGACAGAATTTACATTTTTGGGTGAACTATCCCTTTAAAACTTCCCTTCTCTTTACTTCTTTCTGCCACCGCCACCCATCCTCTCTGGTGCATATTTAAAGTATTTGGCCATGTATTGGTCTACGTTTGTTGCAGTTGTAGCAAAGAAGCTGAAGACAGCGTCTGATGAGAAAAAAAACAACAAAAAAATCAGTATTAGCAAACGCTAACCTTTCAAATTAAAATATTTTGCAAATATCAACTTGTGGCATTGCCAATGTTTCAAGTATATAAATTAGTATTTATCAACGTGCAAGGTCATTGATAATCATGTGCTTGGGCGAGCAAAAAAAGAAAGTTGGTAGTAACCAGTGCTGCAGGTAGAAAAGTTAGTCTAGTCCAGAATGGAGTATTATATATATATATATATATATATATATATATATATATATATATATATATATATATATATATATATAATGCATGCTCTGTAGAGTCCTCCAACTAAAATAATTTTTCTTAATTATTATTCTGCTTACTATATTCAATTATTTAAAACATTGTTACAAAACTACTATGTTAAAGCAAACTCACCACAGATTATCTTGTAGAGACGGGTCTTCATGAAGGCAATCTTCCCACTTCTTCCTCTGAGGCTCATTATGGCCATCATTTTATTTGTCATAGTTCTGCCATGGTAAAACAGATTTATATTAGAATATTATATTGCAATCAAGTTCATTATGAAAATGTAACAGAGCGGGTAAGTGGGTGTGTGGGGGGAGTGCATGGCAGTATATGACAGGGAACAATCACTATAAACTAATGCAAAAAAAGGAACAAAAGTTTCTTACGCAGCCATTGACTTCTTCACATGGTCTGCAGCATCAACGCCTCCCAACCTCTTCAGATGTTTAATCTGAAAAGGAGCAACAAGAAATAAAAAATATAACCAGAAAAAGTGGTCAGTAGAGTCCAGAGCTCCACAAAGCAGGCACATGAGGACGAGGAGTTTGTAGTGGTCACCAAGGTGAACAAGCCAATTGTCATAATGAAACTTTGCCAATACTTTACAAGATTAATTTAACCCTTTTATTATCTTCGTTTTTTTATAGCACTTGTCCTCCTGGGTACATTAGCTACTACTAGCATAACACACACACCTCAGAACTGCATGAAGCCAGAAAAGGCACTTCCTGCTGTAAAGACATTACCCGGATAAAAACATACTGTGCACACTCTATAGGCCCCATGCGCCTATAAAACATGCACACCTCTTCGTATTGTCTGTCTCTACTGTTGTCTCTGATCAAAATGTGAAATGCCCCATGAAACTGTACTTATTAGATCAGTTTGAATATTTTTGTCTTGTACCCAATCAGGGAGAGGCATAAGAATATCTCTACAAATCTTTATCTTTACAAATCTTTAGCACTGAAATTCATTTTTTAAACAATATCTTCCACATCAACCTGTATTTCAATTTTACAAAAATGTAAATGATTTTTTTAGTTTTAAGGGTTACAGTTACTTTCAAATTCAAATAGATGGTTGGGTTAGGTAAGTTATGGCCATGGGGACAACTCACCGTTGAAAGAGACTTTCCTGTTCTTCCAAATCTCTGGAAAAGAGAAGGAAAAAGAATGTACAATCTCAAACTTATTTTTGGAATGGAAAGTGTGTCAATGTGCGACAAACAGAGACATCCCTAACGCACACACACTCCTTAGCACACAACGGCGGTTCGCGGTTAAACTAGTCTGCCCGTACGCGTAAGTTACACACACACACACACACACACACACAGAACAGCGGTTAGCAAGCACAGAACGGCGGTTAGCAAGCACAGAACGGCGGTTCGCGGTTAAACTAGTCTGCCCGTACACGTACGTACACACACACACACACACACACACACACACACACACAAACTCACAGAACGGCGGTTGGCGGCTAGCAAGCACAAAACGGCGGTTCGCGGTTAAACTAGTCTGCCCATACACCCAATATTAATTAACACAATACGTATTAATATATGGGCCAGATTCAGGCACACTCAATTTATTTAGTTTATATTTCTAGTTATAAAATGTGACTTCAAAAACTTTGCTTACCGTTTGAGCTGTTACCTCCAAATTCAGTCTACTAGCCTGACGACGACACACTCACTTCGCGCATGCGCATGCGTAAGCGGGTGTTAATTGTCTGGAACCGTCTGAGCCAATAGAAGTTCTAGTCACTCCCTTTGTGTGATGGACAACCCCCGTCCTCCAATCAAGCCCTTGTATCGATGTTCCAAAATGATCTCTTAAATATTTGACAGTCTTTTGTCACACACTCCCGCCACAAAGTTTTTCTCACACTGAAAAACTGTTTATAATTTATTTAATATACCGCAGCGCCCAAAATTTCTCTGGCCACGTTGCTCTCAAGCGCGTCTCCCCTGGAGTGAGCCTGCCACTTATCAGCCAATCAAACAAAAAAGAAAGGGCACAATAGGCAATCAGAAAATAGCACTATTGTATCAAGAAAAGTCATGATCTTCTGTTTTAATGTTACAAAAAATCACAACTTGACTGCAGCTAGAGAATGTTTCCCAGATAGTTTGCATCAGTTAGCATCAGGTTTTCATGAGTGTCTGTAACTTAGCCAACAGTTAATCCGACTGGAGTTGCTAGTACGCAGGGAGATGCAGAAAGCGCTTTATCACGACGTTTAATTCAGAGTTGATCTTTCAACGTTGTATCATTATTCATGTATCAACACTTTTTCAACAGTTAATTGATCAGCATTGTTTGGATGTTGGAACAACGTTATTTTTCTACTGATATATTTCAACAAAATGTTTAAAAGTTATGGTTGTAAAAATAATGTTGATTTGACGTACAGCTCAAAAATGTTTTATATTTCTATGTTGAATCCGTAGTGAGTTAACAACACCACTTCAACTATTTGGTGTTCAACGTTGTTTTGATGTTGAATTAATGTTTTTTCATAAACTGACATTATTTCAACAACATTTAAACGTTTAATGTCAGTCGAATGCCAGCTGGGTTACAAGCACCTTAAAATAAAGTGTTACCGAAAATTCCGGCGGGCGAGAGCGCGAACTGCAAGAGTACATCAAGCAAAGCGGCAACCAGTGCGATAAAGCCCGCGAATGTCCTTGTAATTCGCTAAACCTTTCCGAACTTTATGAAAGATTATTTTTCGAAAGGTTTCGCACGCGTGTGTGTGTGTGAGAGAGAGAGAGAGAGAGAGAGAGACAGAGAGAGACAGAATACGGCTGTTCTCTTACGAGAGGTTCTCTCGTATTGCGTAAGCTAGCTTACGCTACGGGAAAGATTCATCTTTGCTGAGTATTGAAGCCAAAAATTATTTCATAATTTGTATCCATATACAACGCAGTTCCTCTGCGGCAGACCTAGAGCGGGCTAGCTAGCAGCTCATTGGTTCGCTCAGAGAGAACTGCTTAAGCCTATGGGAGAGCGGAACTGAACCCGCTTCCAATGAGAGGCGCCCGCGCGCTCATTGCGTCATGGCCCGCCAGAGTGGGCGTGGCCAAAGGGTATATAACAGTCTCTCCCAGGCTTATATGTTGATTCATTTCATCTTCAGCAAGCTTACGCTTCTGCTGTGTTCTGGGAGAAAGCTGTCGCCGTCGAGAAGGCACCACTAGCGAGCTCCGGACCCTGAAGAAGCCGGCCGTCTTCGCCACCTTCAGCCGCCCAGCAAGCTAAGCCATCCGACGACTGTATCCTTTTCTCCACTATATCTAAAAGAGCACGAGCGTCTTTCTCAAGATGCCTCGTTTTTCCTGCGGCTCCTGCCGCGCTCGTCTCGAGGACGGAGACCGCCATGTCATCTGCGCTCTCTGCTTGGGACTCGAGCATGCAGAACTCGCCCTCGCGGATGGAGGCTGCGACTTCTGCGAAAGCCTGCCGCTGTCGTCCCTGCGGGCACGACTTCTGGCAGTGAAATCCGCTCCCGCGCCGCCTGTCTCTTCGCCGCGGAAGAAAAAACGCCGCTCTCAGAGGCCGCCGGAGCCACCAGCGGAAACATGCGGGCCGCCGCCGCCGCCTCCCGCTTCCCGCTCTCCCTCCCCGCCCCTGCCGGACATACAGTTGCCGCCGAGTGGCCGCTCTGTTGCCTCCGATGACGCCGCGGAGGAGAAGGACTCCTGCTCACTGCTCGCTTCCGACAGTGAGGACTGGTCGTCTCGCGGTTCCACGAGAGAGTCGACGGGGACCCGCGCCGGGATAGAGGAAGAGCTGATGCGCCTCCTCTCACAGGCCGTCGAACGCCTCGGTCTCGAGTGGTCTCCCCCACCCGAGCAGGCCCCGAACCGGATGGACGGCAGCTTCTTTCATCGGCGTTCGACCCCCGCGTGCAACCGGGCCGCTCCATTTCTGCCTGAGCTTCACGCAGAATTAACGAAGTCCTGGAATGCCCCGCTCTCGGCCAGAAACCGCGCCGACATTTCCGCCTCGCTGCGCTCGGTGGACGGAGCCGCCGAGAAAGGCTACTCAGCCATGCCGCCCGTCGAGGACTTGGTCGCTGCGCACCTCTGCCCGCCCTCTGCTAGATGGCGTTCCTCACCCACGCTTCCTTCTAAAGCGTGCAGAGCGACCTCGAGTTTTCACGCTCGCGCATACGCCGCCGCCGGTCAGGCCGCCGCCGCGCTTCACTCGATGTCTGTCCTCCAAGTTCTTCAGAGCGATATTCTCCGTGAATGTGCCGAAGGCGGTAGGAACCCCGCCCCCACTGTCACGGATCTGAGAAGTGCTACGGACCTCGCCCTTCGCGCCACTAAAGCCGCCGCACAAGCTCTGGGGAGATGCATGGCCAGCCTGTGTGTTGCCGAGAGACACCTATGGCTCACGCTCGCCGACATGGGAGACTCTGAGCGCGCCGCGTTTCTCAACGCGCCCCTCTCCCCGACGGGCCTGTTTGGATCCGCTGTCACGGGCATCGTCGATCGCTTCTCGGAGGTACAGAAAGCCACCCAGGCGATGAATTTGTTTCTGCCACGCCGCGCTAGCTCTTCCGCGGGCCGCCCTCGCGAGCCTCCCGCCAGAGCTCCGCCTCAGCGACCTCCTCCGCAGACTCAAACAGCCCAGCGCAGACAGGGCGCCCGCCCTCGCTCTCGCTCTGACAGCCGCCGCAGACCGCCGCCCCCACGAGGCCCGCGTTCTAAGATCACGCTGAAGCCTGATTATCAGAAGTCTGCCTAGCAAGATCAAGAAAACGACGGTGCTCTCCCGCTGCGGCCGGACCGCCGTCAAAGCTTCGCCCTCTGCCAGTCCCCGTTATTTCGCCGACTGCAGTAGTGTTGACCGCCACAAACAAGCCGGTGTCCCAGCCCGCTTGCGAGCGTCAAAAAGCCGTTTTTATGGCTACCCAGAGAAATCTCAAAAAGAGAAATTTTGCCAGTTGTGTACAAAAAGTGCCCACAATCATGTGCTCACCGATACACACAAGCATAACATATCCCGTGTCTCTATCAGAGCCCCATCACATGAAACGGGCAGAGCCCGCTCTAGTTTCAGAGAACATAAACACGCCCACGAGCCCGTGCGCGTGTCCCCTCTCTGCTCGCTCTGTTACACGGCCCATAGACTCCTCTCTGAGTGCAAGTCCCGTTGCCACACACATTCAAAGCGTGCCCACACACTGTGTCCAGCCCGCTATGTGCAGCAATCAGGGCAATATAGCCATTCGGCCACTAGCCGCATGCTTCAAAGTGTGGGAAGCCATTCCAGGCATCTCCCCGTGGGTGTTAAGCATTATAAAGAACGGCTATCTGCTGCAGTTTCGCCGCCGCCCGCCTCGTGCACGCGCGCAGCTCGAATCTACTGTCAGCCCGCTGGCCGCCGGCACGCTCCGCTCAGAAATTGCGACGCTGTTGCAAAAGGGCGCTATAGAGAGAGTCCCGCCATCTATGACCGAGTCGGGGTTTTACGGCCGTTATTTTCTGGTTCCCAAGAAAGACGGCGGCCTCAGACCGATTTTAGATCTCAGGTCTTTGAACAAAGCGCTCATGAAGAGACCGTTCAAGATGCTCACTACCAGGAAACTCCTCGCGCAGGTGCGCCAGGGGGACTGGTTCATCTCTCTAGACCTGAAAGACGCCTATTTTCAGATCCAGATAAATCCCCGTCACAGGCCATTCTTACGTTTCGCCTTCGAGGGTCTTGTTTATCAATATGCCGTTCTCCCGTTCGGCTTATCTCTGGCGCCCCGTACATTCACGAAGTGCATGGACGTGGCGCTCGCCCCCCTGCGAAGCCAGGGGCTGCGCATTCTGAATTATCTGGACGACTGGCTGATTTTGGCCCAATCACAAACGGAGCTTCTGTCGCACCGCGCAGTTCTCCTCAACCATCTGGAAGCGCTGGGTCTCTCTGTCAACTGGTCAAAGAGCTCCCTTCTCCCCAGTCAATCGATTTCCTTCCTAGGAATAGATTTGAACTCGGTCACGATGACGGCTCGCCTGTCTACACAGCGCGCGCGCAGTGTTCAGCGCCTAGCCTCCTCGTTTCAGATGGACGCCCGCACTCCTCTGAAAGCTTTTCAGAGGATGCTGGGTTACATGGCCTCAGCCTCCGCTGTACTTCAGCTGGGCCTTCTGCACATGCGCCCGCTTCAGCTCTGGTTAAACAGCCGTGTACCCCACCGCGCGTGGAACACGGGCCGCCAGCTGATCAAGGTTACGCAGACATGTCTCACGGCACTGCAGCCATGGACAGTAGCAGAATGGTTTCGCCAGGGCGTCACGATGGGGACTTTTTCCTGCCGAAAAGTCATCTCGACAGATGCATCCAACACGGGTTGGGGTGCAGTCTGCGAGGGCTCACCGGCCTTCGGCCACTGGTCGACTCAGGAAAGCCCTTTACACATAAACTGTCTGGAAATGCTTGCGGTCGAGAACGCGCTCTCGCGCTTTATCTCGCTCATTCGGGGACACCACGTCCTGATCCGTTCGGACAACAGGGCGGTGGTCTCCTATCTCAACCGTCAGGGCGGTGTCAGATCCAGAAATCTCTGTCTACTGACACACCGCATTCTAGTTTGGTCTCAGAGCCGCCTGCTCTCGCTCAGAGCGACGCATGTGCCGGGCCATCTCAACGACGGTCCAGACATACTGTCCAGGGACCTCATCTCCACGGGAGAATGGTCCCTGAACGCACAAACGGTCCAACTACTGTGGCAGCTATTCGGCAGAGCAGAAGTAGACCTCTTCGCGTCAGAAGAGAACGCTCACTGCCCAATATATTTTTCGAGGAGCGAGGACGCGCTAGCCCAGGAATGGCCTCGCCGCCCGCTCTATGCATTCCCTCCGATCGCTCTGTTACCACAGGTAATTCAGAGGATCAGGGACGCACGCCACTCGGTGCTCCTCATAGCCTCGCGTTGGGAGAGTCAGAATTGGGTTCCGGAGCTCACGCAGCTGTCACAGACAGCCCCGTGGCCCATCCCAGTCAGAGCAGATCTCCTCTCTCAAGCTCGCGGCACGATCTGGCACCCCCATCCACAGCGCTGGGCGCTACATGCATGGGTGATCAACGACTATTCGTCGATTTGCCAGAGGGAGTAAGAAACACTATCATACAGGCTAGAGCACCTTCCACGAGAAGGCTCTATGCGTCTAAATGGTCTGTGTTCTCAAAATGGTGCACCGTAAAACAGCTGGACCCACGGTCATGCGAGGTGCCGTCTTTGCTAATGTTCCTTCAAGAGATGCTGGACAAGGGCAGGTCCCCCTCCACTCTCAAGGTTTACGTGGCAGCCGTCGCAGCGTTCGCTGAACCCCGACGCGCTCAGTCCCTGGGCAAAGACGAGTTAGTCATCCGCTTCCTCAGGGGAGCTAAGAGGATGAACCCTCCGCGGCCCCCGTCGGTTCCTATTTGGGATCTTTCCATAGTCCTCGAAGCTATGAAAGCACCCCCGTTCGAACCGCTCGAGTCTGTGGACCTAAAATACCTCTCGCTCAAAACCGTTTTTCTGACGGCTCTGTCCTCAGTAAAACGCGTAGGGGACCTTCACGCGCTCTCATCCAGCGCCGCGTGTCTTGAGTTTGGGCCGAATGACTCGGTTGTCATTCTCAAACCTAGGCATGGCTATGTCCCAAAAGCGATTGGTACCCCGTTCAGGGCGCAGATTATCTCCCTATCGGCTCTGCCTGCATCCGATAGCGAGCGCGACGCCAATCTCCTCTGCCCGGTGCGGGCGCTGAGGTTGTACACGACGCGCGCTGCTGCGTTCAGACGCGCTGAGCAGCTTTTCGTGTCGTTTGGGGGGCGCACCAAAGGTCTGGCCGCCTCCAAACAGACACTGTCTAGATGGATAGTGGACGCGATTGCCTCTGCTTACGCATCTAAATGCCTGCCATGCCCTCTGGGCATCAGGGCGCACTCCACTAGAGGCATGGCCTCATCGTGGGCATGGTCCTGTGGAATTTCCATTCATGACATCTGTGTGGCCGCGGGATGGGCCTCCCCGTCCACTTTTGTCAGATTTTACAACTTGGAAGTCCCCGCCTTGCAGGCAAAATTACTAGCTGTCTAACGACCAGCTCTCTAAGAAGCTGCATTTCTGAGAGTCCCTCACAACCGGTTCGCCCCTTGTGCTCTCCTTAAATGCTTTTACACTTCATGTGCCCGCTCTGCTGGCCCTATACATGCTTATGTGTACTTTTCATGTGCCCGCTCTGCCGGCCTCATAGTACATTCACTCCACGTTAAATATCCCCCGGTAGATCCCTGGGATTTCATGTGTGGTTTCATAGCGCGCACGGCGTTGACCAGGTGTTCCCGTAGCGTAAGCTAGCTTACGCAATACGAGAGAACCTCTCGTAAGAGAACGAATCGGTTACCTAACGTAACCTCGGTTCTCTCTAGAAGAGGGAACGAGTATTGCGTTCCCTGCCGTGCTTGCGCTACTAGCGTTTCGCTTCACGCTGAAATAAATCAACATATAAGCCTGGGAGAGACTGTTATATACCCTTTGGCCACGCCCACTCTGGCGGGCCATGACGCAATGAGCGCGCGGGCGCCTCTCATTGGAAGCGGGTTCAGTTCCGCTCTCCCATAGGCTTAAGCAGTTCTCTCTGAGCGAACCAATGAGCTGCTAGCTAGCCCGCTCTA
This sequence comes from Tiaroga cobitis, assembly GCA_030578255.1. Taxonomy (NCBI): domain Eukaryota; kingdom Metazoa; phylum Chordata; class Actinopteri; order Cypriniformes; family Leuciscidae; genus Tiaroga; species Tiaroga cobitis. The sequence goes on from CM060609.1 coordinate 16,684,635, forward strand.
GGTCTGCCGCAGAGGAACTGCGTTGTATATGGATACAAATTATGAAATAATTTTTGGCTTCAATATCTCAGCAAAGATGAATCTTTCCCGTAGCGTAAGCTAGCTTACGCAATACTCGTTCCCTCTTCTAGAGAGAACCGAGGTTACGTTAGGTAACCGATTCGTTTTCTAAAGCACACGCAGCGTCATCACGCATCCGTTTAAAATCTAAGCTCAGACTCAATTCTGAAATTATCTGAATATACATGACATAATTATATATATATATATATATATATATATATATATATATATATATATATATATATATATATATATATTACAAAATAACATCACATAAATCAAACATAAACTGTTCTTTCCTGTATGCCAGGCCTATATGCGCTACATCTGCAGACTGATTTTCTCTCGCGTGTGACCGTGTCACATGACCAGAGTGTAATCGCAGCTTTTGCGTTTAAAAATCGCGTTTCATCATATCGCAATATTATCGCAAATGCAATTAATCGTTCAGCAACACTTCTAATTTACACACACGCACAGGCTGCCAAAATGGGACCCGCAGCAAAAAAAATTACCCCAGAAGCCAGACACACAGGTACAGCCATCAATAAATGGTGTGTTTGCGCGATGCACTAAATATAATAAATTTTTCATTTTTCACCACATTTTATCCTGTCATTTATTCAGTGCTGAACATGGCGGATGCAGGTGTGACTTTTAGCTTGAAAGACATTTAGGACAGTTGGATGAACTGTCACGTCACTGTCCCGATCAGACTAGTGCTGCATGGTCACGAAACTTTATCATTTGCATGCGTTTTCAAGCCTTGCCAATTTAAGCATTGAAGCGAAATAGAACGCGCACGCTTTGTAAGAAGTTTTGTGTGCGCGCACGCACACCCAGCCCTAGTCAGAGGTGAAACGCATGCACTGATGCAGTGACCAAATACAGTATATCTGCAAAGAAATGTTGTCTTTCAAAACGGTTGAAAGCAATCGTTCAGAGACCTCTTAACCACACTCGACAGCCAGTATGAATTGTCAGGGTGTGAACATCTCTTCAAAACAGCAGTCGCACGCACCCATTCAAGCAATTGCCGCTCCCAAATTGCCGCCAATTCGAAAAGCGGACGTAAAATGCACACGGGCATTCATAAGTGATTCAAAAGCGAGCTGAAAAAGAGGGGAAAACTCCAAAGCCCCCCACCCCCCACATGCCTATTTAGCAACTTTCACAATAGATATGATTTCAAAGCAGTTTAACAGAGAATCATGCTATTAAATACATTTCAATGGTATTGATGATTACAAACATATTTAATTTGTTTCTTCAGTTAACTTTGACAGCCCTAAAAATACATTTAGTAAAATCTGCTTACTATAACACATACAATCCAAGCTAAAATCTATCCTCTTTAAGTTATAGTCAATTGAAACCCTGACGCTGTAAACTAGACTACATCGTCAATGGAATACTTTTCAACTTGGAAGGAATTTGACACTAAAAAGAAGTGTTGGATACTCCAGTGTTGATCCACCACATATGACACTCAGCTGTCTGACAAAGCAATGGAATTTCAACTGAGTCATATCTCGACTTCCATCATGTGACAGCAAAAGCTACATATTACAACAGAGCCATTCACATCTGATTAAGCGGTAGATCAAAACAGATTGTAATTTGTGTGTGAACACAACAGGTCAGATGAGTGTTTCATCTACTGATGAGTGTGAAATTGTAGTATCATAGGCAAGATCATTGAAAAGGTTGTCTTCAATCCGCTGAACAAATTCTTAAGCTTGAATGGATACTTTGACAATTTTCAATCTGGATTCTGATCGCATCACAGCACAGAGACAGCGCTCATAAAGATAATAAACGATATTTGCTTAAATACTGATTCAGGCAAATTATCAGTGCTGGTACTACTCGACCTCAGTGCTGCATTGGACACTGTCGATCACGACATACTTCTTGACAGGCTGGAAAACTGGGTGGGGCTTTCTGGGATAGTCCTAAAATGGTTCAGATCATACTTAGAAGGGAGAGGTTATTATGTGAGTATAGGAGACCATTAGCCTGATACAAAAAAAGTACCCGAAAGCAAGTACAGGTACAACTTTTACACAGTGGAAAACCAAACAAAGGCGAGCCAAGCCGAGCCGAGTCGAGTCGAGTCGAGCTGGTACTGTGTAGTGGAAAAGCGCCATTTGTTAAATATTGTCACCTACATCCGAAAAAAAAACGAGCACAATTTGAAAGTCAAATTTTCATCAAGCTGTAATTTGGCATGAACCAATCACTGAATAGATTTCCTTATTTAAGAATATTCTCAGATAGGCCTACATTTGCATTGAATTCATAATTTTCAGGATAGCTACATTATGATGTTGAACGAAATGAAAGATGAACACATTTTTGTCCTAATTACAAAAATGATATTCCATATTTATGTTAACATAATATAGGCCTAATGTTATTTTTTATTTAATCTATGTCGATTATATGAAAAGTGAACAGCATGAGTAGCCTAAGATAGGATCATAAGATGGGTCAGACTCAGACATGATTTTGACCACTTTATTAAGTTTTGTTTTGTAGAAAGCCTTTCTTTAAATTAAATTTCGTTTTGTATAAATTGTATCTTACTTTTAATCACGGTTTCATTAACTAATTGCCTGGAATTAATAAATAAGAAGCAAATATAGCAGACATAGAATCAGGAGGACGTGGAAGCGCCGGTGCGATCTCTTGCGCGTGAACTGGAGCTCGTCTCATAAATGAACCGAAACTCGGCGTAGGCCTATAGGCTAAGGCATACTTGCCTCACACAGACATGAGAAATAAATAGAATGCTTAAAATGTCAACTTTTGAACAAAATTCTAAACGAAATGATAAAATTTTAGGGTACAGTAGCCTAGTCAGGTAAGGTCAGGTTTTGCCGATGTGCGTTATAGGCTATATTTATTTATTTATTTATTTTTATCCCTGTGCGCCGATCGGAGACGGATTTCACTGCTGATATTCTGAGGATACAACATAGCCATTAGGTTATACTAGGGACTTTAGCCTTTAAATATCTTTGCTGCATGCGCAGTCTCCTTTCTAGAACAGCCAAGAGCTTTCTAGCCTCGCGGCAGCAGCGCCTCGCATCGCTCATAGACATTAAAACTGATCAAAAATTGATCAAAAAACGAAAATTTATCAAAAACGTTGGTGCGGATGGATGAGTTTTGTGATGCGGTTCCGTTGCGGATGAAATAATAATAGCCCATCCGCGCATCTCTAATACGAATGTAATGTTATTATGTATGGAACATTGCGCTCCCCAACTCGCGTCGGATTTGCTCCATCTTTTGATGATAAGTTTTGAATCCATGTAAGATACACTATCATAAATAATCCATGTCATTAGAATCAATGAATCCATATCATTAGACACAACGTGCACACATGTGCAGGCAAATGTTTTTTTGTTCGTTTGTTTTTTTTGCGGTGATGACGGTGACGAGCTCAGACCCGCGGTTGGAGTCACGTGACCGTGGTATTGCGGTAATGCGGTAACCGTCCCAGCCCTATGTTCAGCAGAAAAAAGAAACTCAGGTTTGGAACATTGTGAGGGTGAGTAAATGAGGACAGAATTTGTATTCTTTGGTGAACTATCCCTTTAAGTATTGCTTTCTCAATAGATGATGTTCAAAGAAGAAAATAATAAGTTGAAGGTAAAGCAAGACAGAGTGCGCCTTAGGATGGGAAATATATGCAGAAATGTTACACTTTGTAGGCTAGATTGTGTGACAGGCAATAAGCTGCTGAAAAGTATCATTTATTTGAATTATACCGACCGCCAAAAAAAAAACTGTCTGGGACAGTACCTTTGGGCCGGCAGACTGGGGTGGTGGTCGCTCTTTTCAAGAAGGGGGACCGGAGGGTGTGTTCCAACTACAGGAGGATCACACTTCTCAGCCTCCCCAGGAAAGTCTATGCCAGGGTACTGGAGAGGAGAAATCGGCCGATAGTAGAACCTCGGATTCAGGAGGAACAGTGCGGTTTTCGTCCCGGTCATAGATCACTGGACCAGCTCTATACCCTCTCCAGGGTGCTGGAGGGTTCATGGGAGTTTGCCCAACCAATCCACATGTGCTTTGTGGATTTGGAGAAGGCATTCGACTGTGTCCCTCGCGGCATCCTGTGGAGGGTGCTCAGGGAGTATGGGGTCTGGGGCCCTTTACTAAGGGCTGTCCGGTCCCTGTACGACCGGAGTAGGGATGCTCCGATCCACCTTTTTTGTTTCCGATACCTGGAATTCAGTATTGGCCGATAATGAGTACCGTTCCGATACAAACGTAAAATGTTAAAAGTACATTTTACGCATACAGCTTAAGAATTACTTAAGCTGTATGCAACCACAGTACTATGTTGTTCAATATTCATATTCTCAGTTCTATTAAAAGTAATTTTACATCATGGCATCTTATTACATTTAAATTTACAGTCACAGACTAGTATAAGTGTCACAGTGTGAGAAAGAACATGAAAAACAAAGAAAATAATAAATGCAGCTCAATAACTAAGTCTCAAAAATTACTTTAGTCATTTACTGCATAGGCTACTTATCTCTCACGGAGGAGCGGAAGCATAAAAGGAGGAGCTACGACGGTGAAGGACGGCCCCAGAGCATTTCATCTACATCACAGAATATATTCGTATCATGCATTATGGACAAAAAAAGTTTTAATCCATGGTACTTCTGCCATACATCTCCACTGGCCTTTTCCATTGTGGTTGGTGGTGTTGTTTAACAGTGACATGCTCTTATTCAATTGAAAACAAACTTGGTTATCCACCTCTGTTCTTGAACTTAAATATTGAAAAATGTTTGAACTTACAGAACTTGTAAGTCTGTCTCAAAACTACAAATGTTCACTGTCAGCAGTCATAGTATAGTACAATGCTCGTAAATATAGACGTGGAATGCAATAGTACTTTGGCTCTGTTTAGCTTCTTTAAAGAGGCCATAATTTGTCGATTAGGGTGACTCCCCATTTCATTTGAAAGTCGGTATACCTTCTATGTCTCTTCACTCCTCTTCCATCCTGCTGTCCCGTTCCTTTCTGTTCATGTCTTCTTACAATTTATCCTCTTATTCTTTCCACTACACCAATACCCTCCACTTTACCCATCTCTTCTCCCTCTCCTTTTCCTTATTCAACTCTTCCTATGCCCATGCCCTGTCCTTTTCTTAATCTCTCTCTTTCTTTCCCCTCATCTCTTTCTATCTGTTCTCCTCTCCCTCTTATTACACCCATTCTTCAACTCTCCTTTTTCTTTCTTTTCCCCTTCTAATGCTTATTCTTATCTTTTGAAAAAAAAACAAAATATAGTTATAGTTTTATAGCAATTGTGATTTCTGTGTTAACAATTAGAAAAATTGGATTATTGTTAACCAGCAGCAGTTTGGGCCAACTGAAATCATTCCATGTGAAATTCAGAATATGACAAATTATTGTTTTGTTTGTTGTGCTTGGAAAATTGTACATGAATGTTTGTGATTTTTTGTAAAAAAAAAAAACAATTATAAAGAGCTGCAAATGTTTTTGTCCTGATATATACACTTTTTTGGTTGGCTGTGTGAACACATTTGCGAATTCTGTACACGTTGATTTGAGAAAATTATGCATATGATTTGTAATTTGTATGAAATGGATGAAAACTAACAATCTGTTTAGGACAATTACAAAGGGTTCAGATCACTGAGTTAATTAATTTGAGAGCAGTGATCTGAGTTTGGTCTGAGTTCTGAAAATATTTTGTATGTATGTTGTGAAGGTGTAAATCTAATGTATGTGTTCCACTTTCAATTATATCATATGCCATGACGCAATGAAACACCAAATTGTGTGGACGTCATTTTTGGCCGAGGTCATATTCCCTGCCTATAATTTCATGAATCACTAGTATTATTTAAGTTGCTTTGTGGATTTTAGTGAAAGTGGCCAGATGGAAGGAGCTGTCCTCTGGCTAAATCTGGTTAAGTTTTTGATATTGCTCATGCATGTGAAAGGTCACAATGTCTACAGAATTGTTTCAAAGCGCAGTGAGAACATTACCATGCAGAATCTAAAGAGCTGTCAAGGAAGACTAGTGAGCATTTTGACAGGAGGATAAAAATCACCTGAATGTGGGACAACCTGAAAACAGCTTAAGACCTAGATGAGACCTCTCCAACTTCTATTTTCATATTGAACTGTAAGAGGTTAGAATGAGATGTTGTGCAGCAGTAAAAAAACATTTATTAGTAATATTTACTGCTAAAAACACCTTGCATTTGCCAAAGAACATAGAAGATTGGAGCCATGTTCTGCAGTCCGACAAGTCAATATTTAACAACCCAGCATTTGATGTTCGTAAGAGTGGAGTGTTTTTTAATACCAAATGCATGAGTTGTGCCAATAAACACGGCAGGGAAACAATGGTATTGGGGACGAATGTCTGCAGAAGGTTTTGGAAGGATCTACAAAGTTGCTGGCATTTTGAAAATGAACCAATACTTCTGAGTCCTGCTGAATACAATGGGGCCAAGTATGGAGGAGCTGTTTGGAGATCAAATGTGTGTTTTCCATAAGGTCTTCCAGTGAAACTCAACTTTGGGGAGAACTGTATTGGAAAGAAGTTAAGCATGACATACTGTACAAAGTTTAGTGAGTCAATGCCCTTGGAGAATGGCTGCTTTAATCGGTAAAACGTAGTAGAGTAGCAAGCCGCATGGTATACATTCTTCAAAATATCTTCTGAGATCTACCTGCGATCATGCAGATTTCTACTTCTTTTCTATGCAATTTTCACCTAGACTTGTGATTTTTACCTGGCGGACCATAAAATGGCCAAAAAATCTTTTTGACTTCCATTGATTGAGGAACTCGAGCCATTTCACAGTAAATAACCACCTAGAAACCTAACAATGATTAGATGCTTTAGAAGTATTTTTCTTTGTTAGTTAATGTTAACTAATGGAGTTAACTAATTTAAACAAATAGAACCTTGTTGTAAAGTTATGTTAAATTATGTTGCAATGTTAAACTTATAACACATTAAAATGTTCTTAGGTTTCAAACAAATTCCACATTTACTTGACACAATCAGACTCTTAAAGGGAAAGGTGGGCAACTTTAGATGGTTTGTAACACTTAGCAAGTGTTAAAATCTCCATGTTCAGTTTTTCAGCGTCACAAGAGTGTTTTGTTTTCACATGCTGTATTCTGCCATACCGACCTCACTTGACAAGAATTTGTTTTTCACTTGTTCACAAAATTCACTTGTTTCAAAGAAAGGAATTTCTGGAACATCCAATAGTGGAGAGTATCGAAATAGCCTAGTTACTGTACAGTATTTATTTAAGTTTATTTGAATAGGGACAAGTGTGTTACATAAGCTCATGTTCCATTCTACAACATTTTAGCTGAGGCTAATTCTCAATGTTAGTCCCTAGTGGGCCTTTACATAAAATTAAACAATACATAGTTAAAATAAACATAACAATACAGTATAACACAATATAAACGCAGCGGACAGTCAGTGGTCACATTTCTGACCTCTGATTAAAGAGTCTTTAAGTTTGTATTTGAAAAGGACCCAGTTTGACTCTCCTTTCAGTTCAGTGGGTAAACAATTCCAGGCTTTAGTGCCTAGAAAGCTGATTGTCCAAATGAAGTATTACATTTCGGGATCTGACAGTTCCCGTTCTGAGCTCCTCTAGTCCTTGAACCCACAGCCCTGAGAGCAACTATGCACTCACTCAAGACCTGTGGGGCTTGCTGATTTAAACATTTATGCATTAGCTTCAACAGAGAAAATTTTGTGAAATTTGCAAAAGATAACATATTTAAATTCCTCAGACTAACACAATGATGTGACCTAATGGGCTTCCTATCTAGGATTTTAACCGCTCTGTTATAAACCATTTGAAGTGGCTTAACTGTAGTAACAGTAGCCTGTGACCATGAGCAGATGCAGTAACTCATATGCGAGAAGATCATGGCGTGCATAAAAAGTGTGAGCAACATGAAACGGTAGATAGTCCGGTAGTAATATGATTGTCAAATCAGTCAGGCCCGGCTCCAGCTTTTGAGATGTAAGGTGGGCCAAGTGAAATTCCTGATGGGCCAAGACTTTTAACATTATTTTATTTTTTCCACATAGCAAAACTTTATTTTATAACAAAAGAGGCAGGTCTTGAAAGGAGCTCTCTATATTTACAAGGCTTAATTAATTCTAAGGACCTTTTACAGGTTCATTCCGGGTTAGGTTTTTACTTACCCTGCAAAAATGTTCACTGGCCCCACCACAAAAAAAGAGTATTATTACAGTTAGTATTTTAATATATATAAAGACAAGTAAACCTTCAGTTGTAAAATATGAACAACTGAACAAATTACAAGCAATAGCACAAATAAATACAATCAGGACAGGATTGAGGGGGCTGGAGGCCCCTGGGCTTGAGTTTATGTTGGGACCCTGCCTACGCTACAAATGACCTCAAGAACATCATTATGGAGTAGCACAAAATACACAAAAATGTGCTTTGAGGTTCACAATTAATATGCTTTAGTAAAAGTTTAGATGTAATATTAAATAGACATTATAAAATACAGGATGTGCTCTCTCAGTTGAGAGAAGATAAAAACCCTGAAATAACACTGAGCAATAAAGCCAGAGATGAACAGGTTTTTTTTAAATGTGTTGTCATATCTGTGTCCTCTTATGTTAGATTCTTACAATAAATGCAATCAGAATAAAAATACACTATGGTTATTACCAACAAGACAGTATTTCAATTGGTGCCACTAGTGTGAAAGTGTGTGTTTGCTGCTTCTGGAGCTGCTTAGATTGTTCAGAATTCTCACTAAGTGGGGTCGTGACATCATAGTGGAGATTCCCTTCTGGCAACTATAAACTGCAGCTCTGACTCTGGTCTGCTGTTGGTGTGTTAGGAGTGAATAGATCGAAAGACTTTCGAGACTTTCTGCAGATATCAACGACAAATATTGAATTCAATTGCAGCATAATGGCGCTGTTTAGCAGTTTACTTAGACAACGGTTTGAGTGTTTTGCTCACTTCTTGCGCAGAGAGGGGACACCTCAGAGAGCACAGCAGTGTGCAGCGCAAGAAATAGCGCCAGCAGAGACACTTCCAGAGGAGTGTGAGGCCTTCGACTTCACTGCCAATGACAGGAAGTGCAGGAGGACACGCCGCAAGGTAGTCCACAGTCTGGAAAAGTTAATGGAGGGAGGAAGTGAGCTTAGGGAAGCTGGAGAAAAGAAAGGGAAGAAGAGAAAACGGAAGGAACGGAAGATCACAGAGCCAATGCCACTTCTTGTGGAGGTCAAACCTCTGCCTACAACTGTCAGATGTTCCTTCCTAAAGCCAATAGAGGGAGAACCACCAACGGTTACAGGTGTCTCCGGACACCTCGCTCTACCAGCCAATCGCTTCAAACCCCTGCCGCCAGTGACAAAACCTCCCGTGCATCCTCAGAAACCAGCTCCAGCACCTGAGGATGTGTTATCCCTGCCATGTTCTCTGCTTCAACTGGATCCGCCCAAACTGATGGCGGTTCCTCCATGTCCCGATGAATTTGTTTCCCTCCAACACTCTTCATCTCAAGTACGTCATCCCAAACGACTTGAAGCACACGATGAAGTCGTTGCTCTGAGACGTCCTCCCAGCCGGAAATTTGAGCCGTTTACTTCCCCGTTTGAGCCACCTCCACAACTCATGCTGGTGGACATAGAGGATGAGGAGAGCGAGTATGTGGAGTACACAGGGAGGACCATCCGGGCCCGTACTTTACTCAAGTCTAAACGACCCCAAACGCCGGAGGCTGAAATGAAAACGAGAAAGATGGTTGCTTGGTTGGAGAAGAACAGTGAGGTGCAGGAGGAAGCGTGGGCGAGCGAAGGGGTGGAGGTCCAGGGCCCCACTCCTACACACGATGAAGTCGTTGCTCTGCGATGTCCTCCCAGCAGGAAGCCTCAGCCGTTCACTTCTTCCCTGTTTGAGTCACCTTCACAACTCAGCCTGGTTGACATAGAGGATGAGGAAAGCGAGTATGTGGAGTACACAGGGACGACCATCCGGACCATTGACTTACACAAGTCTGAACGCCCCCAGACGCTGGAAGCTAAAATGAAACCGAGAAAGATGTTTGCTTGGTTGGAGAAGGACAGTGAGGTGCAGGAGGAAGCGTGGGCGAGCGAAGGGGTGGAGGTCCAGGGCCCCACTCCTACACACGATGAATTCGTTGCTCTGCGATGTCCTCCCAGCAGGAAGCCTCAGCCGTTCACTTCTTCCCTGTTTGAGTCACCTTCACAACTCAGCCTGGTTGACATAGAGGATGAGGAAAGCGAGTATGTGGAGTGCACAGGGACGACCATCCGGACCATTGACTTACACAAGTCTGAACGCCCCCAGACGCTGGAGGCTAAAATGAAACCGAGAAAGATGTTTGCTTGGTTGGAGAAGGACGAGGTGCAGGAGGAAGCGTGGGCGGACGAAGTGGAGGAGGTCCAGGAATTTAAGGAAGAGAAAGATGACCGCAGTGAAATGGGAGACTCCAAGTCCAATGAGACCCAGCACAATGTGAACGTCCAGAAAAATTGCAAAAGAAAAGTGCCACTTGTTCTGTTCACCTGGGTGGAGGAGAAGGTCAAGAAAAGGAATGAGAAAAAAATAATCAAGGAGAGGGAGCGAAGAGAAAAAGAGTTGCTGCTTGAACGCTACATGAACGATCCGAAAATGAAGCACTTGTGGATCAACAAGCACAACCGCAACTACAACTCCTCCTAATGCAGATCATCGTCCCTCCTCACCTTTAACCTGTGTAAATAAAAAAGTGTGCAAACTAAAAGTTGAAAGATCCATGACTCTTCCTGGTGTAATATGAAGTGAATCAATTTGACCTAATTTGAATAATTGTTTACCTAGAACAACTAGCCTAATAGCCCTTTCTGGTAATTTAATTTTTAAACAATACAATGAATGCAGCAATCCACTACTGTTTCAAATGTTATTGTACACTTTTTTTAAAAGAAGACAGAACGCAATACTGGCAGTTTGCAGTACACTAGTATTCCATTATAAGAATAGCTGATGGCTCTATTGACTTATTGATGTGAGTAACACAAGCATTGAGTCACCTCTGATCAATTGTTTCTCCGAAGTTTAAACATTTAATCGCCTATCTGTCATTGATCTCAGAGGTTTTTCTCTTTGCATAACTCATTGTGTCAGGATACATCAATACGGGCCACTATCCTCACAGGTGTGTGAGCATTGAGAGATACTGAGTTAAAGCTTGTGGTTGCAAAACTTAGTGCTAGCAGTGTTTGTAGATAATGTGAAATTGCAGGGTTTACAGGATTGGTCATTCTTAGGTGCTTTACCTTCAGCAGGAATACAGTGTAGCTATGCGTTGCCACGATGTTTTGAGTGATTAGTGCGTTGCTATGCAGTTGCTAGCGTATTCTTGGTGGTTGTTAGTGTGTAATTGCTAGGGTGTTCTGGGTATATTGATCTTGTTAAGTTCAAGTCCGTGCAGTGCCAAACCCAGTTATCAACCCCTACCAACCTGCACCTCCATCAGGATACTTCATGGCTGCCATTCCGCAGGTAAGCACAGTCACTCGGTTGGTTGTCATGCTGCTTAGATTAGCATTACTGCTTATTTCTACTCCATTAATAATTTTCTCGCATCACAGGCCCAGAACAGAGCTGCATATTACCCTACCAGTCAGCTCGCGCAGCTCAGACCTAGTCCCCGCTGGGCCACGACGGTACATTTTCTTTTTCTTTGTTATGTTTGGTTTAATGTGATTCAGTGCTTAAAAATAAGCGAGGTCTGGAGGAATGTTCTTTTTGCATTTGTGTTTCGTATTGTTATAATAAACTTGCCAGTGAATTATATTACGAACAAATGGTGCTAGTGGGACATTTTCCTTTTAAATAAAACCATTAATTTATTGGATGAAGCGACTCTGTCTTTTCTCTGCACCACCGAACCTGGGTCCCTTTTTTTATTTCCTTGGGTGCAATTCCCAGGGTGGCGTAGTCCGTGCTATCTGGATTTAGTTATACTAAAAAAAATCATACCGCTCACGCTACACTTAGTTTTACTGTGATTGGTGCAGTAAAAGGACAGTAATCACAAAACAAAACATACCATGCTTTTACCTAAGTATTGGTAGTTTTAAAGTGATATTTGTTGTAAATAGATATTAACCACAACACTAACCATGCTTTTAATGCTTAATAATGTAGTGAACAGACTCCATCGCACACCTGCAGTTGATAGGTGCGTCGGAAAATAGGACCAAAGAAGTAGGTCGTAATAGCAGATCAGAAACTCCCGCACACTATCGTAACTTGCAATTTAAAAAATATGTTTATTTACACACAACGTTTCGGTCACACCACCTTCGTCGTGACTCCTGACGAAGGTCGTGTGACCGAAACGTTGTGTGTAAATAAACATATTTTTTAAATTGCAAGTTACGATAGTGTGCGGGAGTTTCTGAAATGCTTAATAATGTAACATCCTATTTTTGTAAGTTAAATCAGTACTTTTTCCTTTAAATAATCCTATATATTATACATAATGATATTTTCTTTTCTCTTTTTTCAGCTGAAAAGACCAAAAGGGCCGTTCGGACTCAGTCGACCCATTATTGTTTGAGGACAAGTTAACCCTCCTGTTACCCTCAAATCTGATAACATTTTTTACCTACTGGGGTCAATTTGACCCCAGTAATTTAAACCTCCACAATATAATTTTTTTTTTTTACAAAGGTTTGTCTCAGGTAATTTATGTCTTTGTTGACTACTTAAGTAACCTTTTAAGTTGACATCCACCCGCCACCCCCCCTCCCCACCCCACCTAACCCCTTATACATCCAGAATACCCATTCCACGACTATGGACAAATTTAGAAATCAACATAAAATCTGACTGATTGACCTCAGTCTTTGGAAATTGGAAAAGTATGAATATATTTGGTGTTTTATTTGTTTTATAATATTTCTAAGTATAGATTTTTGTAATCTATAACATTTGGAAAGAAAAACTATTTATTTTATCAAGGATAGTAACACGAGTTATGTTTGGGGTCAATCTCGAAAAAAATTATGTTTTCCCCTCCCCATGGCACGGGAAACATCAAAGTTCTCGCAAAAATGATGTTTTCCACTCCCCATGGCACAGGAAAGAACTATTAGTTCTGATGAGAATTATATCACATGTCATGTGAACTACTAGTGGTTCTCGCAATACTACAGATATGGTTATGTTTGGTTAGAGCCCTAAAACAGAGGGAAGTTTTTTGAATATGATATTGAATATGTAAAATTACAATGAACATTATAAATTCAAATTATAACATGTTATAGTGACCTCAATAAAACAACCAAAACAAATGTGTGTGAAATTTTAATATTTCTTCTGTTTTATTATACAACTAAAAGAGCCTGGGGTCAAATTGACCCCAAGGAACACCGATGCTACAAAATGTGTACACAGGTTAATTTTATGTTTACAGAGTTGTCCCCATTAAATTAGGAAAAGTCATTAAATCTGAAGCAAAAAAAATAAATAAAATTATGTATTTACAGACGTTGAACATTGAATGGGGTCAAATTGACCCCAAGGATAATAGGAGGGTTAACCGAGGAGACGGACAGCTGCAAAGGCAAATATTCGCAACGGTATGTATGTGCTGGTTTTAACCCCAAATCAAACATTTTATAAAAGCATTTGTAGTTTCTTAAACATTTTCTAACAAAACCCATAGCCCAATCAGTACGAACATAGTCTCAAAGTCTTAATAATTCACAAGATTTAAGAAGTTGTAAAATTCGTACGATATTCATACATATTTGTATAGTATACTCGTACATAATCCTGCAGCTTTTACTCCTAGTGCTGTCTTTGGCCACTTCCTATTCCTGTACATTTATGGCGATATTTGTAATTCAGTTGCGCCCCTTCTTGGAAAGTAGTCAGATGTCCCACACACTGTCAGAAAGTTTATATTAATTGCATTGTATTCATTAAAATGATTACAAATTGGTCCCTGTCTGTTTATTTTCCAATGATACATGATTTCTCTTCACACTTTTTTTTTAAAAGAGTTCATGTGATTATTGCTTGCTATTTAAGACATACTTTTATTCATAGAAATGCCCACATATCAGTGAATTTATTAAATAAAAATGCTTTTTAACATTTAATTATGCAACACTCTTTACAGAAAAATATCCCAAAGTTATGGATAAACTCAAAACATCATCATCAAGTCCTGGGCATATTGGGCAACAAGTGTCCTCCAACGTATTCGATACGTGGCCAAGTTCTCCACATCTTCCCATGGGACACTGACATTTTTCAGGTGTTCGTGAATCATCTGTCTCCGTGTCTTCCTTGGTCTTCCTCCTGCGTCCTTCTGGTGGTGTCCACTTCATCACTCTGTTTGGGTGGTGGTGTTCGGGCATGTGTAGGATGTGTCTAGCGAGGTGCACCCTTTGCTCTGTCACTGTATCTGAAAGTCTGCATGTGAAGTCCCACTCCTCCTCAGGATCTCTTTGATATATGCAGAACCAATATTGAAAATAATTATTTATCTTTTTCCATAGTGTTAAAGCATTTTGTTTTCTCTTTTCAGCTTCATAAACTGTACTTGATGTCTGCCTAATGCCTTTATCAAAAAAGCATCAGTGCTCAGCAGGTGTTTTGCTAAAGTACATATTCATTGCCATCCATTATTTCTTCTAATGCAGTGACATGATGCAATAGACAAGTGTATATTTCTGCAAGTGTATATAGCAGGTGTTTGTCCGAAAAATTGAAGATAGTGAGAGTGTTCAGGAAAACCTTTTGAAAACAATCAATATTTCTTTTTGGTGCTGAAAGACTATTACAGAAATGACACGCTTGACTGACTGGAAATTATTCTGTGAGTTTGTTACATTTGTCTTTAAACAGTTTGACATTAAATATTGGAATATGCTTTCAAAATTGTGTGCTTTCATTCTACTTTTGTTACATTTATTTGAATATAATTGATATACGTTTGATATACTATACATACACTGCAAATGTTAGAAGCACTTTAGTACATGTAATTATCTTTAATTAAAACAATGCTAAACTGCCCCTGCTGTAAGCCACTGCTTAGAAAAAAGTTTCTCTTTCAAATATATTATGCATTAGTCTAATCAAAACAGCAAATTTGTGTCATTGATCATGTTAACTAGTTTTTGGATGGTAACCACACAAAGAAGTATTTTGTTTTTAAATGTTAGTTTTATCATTTCATTAAAAGGAATACATGTTTAACTGCCCAAATATTAAATATTTAAGGTATCTATCCCTGCAGCCGGAACCAGAAGAGATCTGTCATCATTTACCATAAATGGGAAAGTAACTGTGACGCATCTGTCCAGCTGGGTTGTTATTGGCTGTGACTTTATCGCAGAACTCGCTGTGATTGGACTATCGTTTAACCTATATAAACGGCGCTTCATGTTACAAAGTATGTTTTGGTGTTATTATTACGTTAGTTATACATTAAGTTAACTATAAAGTGCCTCTATGTTGTGAGAAATTACTCCTTTATCGAGATCCAAACCCTAACCCTAAGCATTTCAATGAACTACAGCACCATGTTTCCTTTTCCATTGATAGAATGACAGAGATATGTGGGTAATGTAGTTTAAAACGTTTAGTAATGAAACAATAAATGTTAAATAAATAATATCTTTAATGGACAACTGGAGATCTAAATGAGTTCATTGTGCAAACCTTTATGACATATATGAGGGACAGGCTGCAATTTGATATTTTACTGTGAGCACTTTAAAAATAACCTTTCTGCCAGCTTTCCATATATGTCTGAAAACTGTGCCCAACATTATTTAGTAAACATATCATACCGGTAAGCAGTTATCCTGCCAATTTTCTCTTTTATACACTAACCGGACTTTGAGTTACAGCCATTTGAAATGTGAATTTTTTTTGCTCTTCTGGGGGCCATTGCTGGGCCCCTGGGGGTGGAAGGGCAGTACAATCTACACAGATCTACACACACTATTACTGTTATACAAAGATAATGCACCATTCAGTAAAACAACAAAAAAACAGTGCCAACATTTCCTTTTCTCCCCCTCTGATTGCCGCTTATATGCTTGACATTAGTAATGTCTATGCTTTCATTTTAAATGCAGTAGTACATGTACTAGAATGATCAACATGGATCATCTTCATACTTATACTTGAAGTGTTTATAGCAAGATAGCCCACTGCAGCCTCTTGTTATTCCCATACCTTTCCTTTATTTCACTGAAAACTAGCATACATGCAAGTATGTGCATCTTTTGTTTCATTGTTGTCCCAAATATTATTAACAAGATCTAAATTTGTATGTCCTAAGTAAAATAATCATGGTAATTAATGATATGTAGTTGTTTTTAAATTATGAACTAAACTAAAGAAATAAAAATAAAAATGTCTCAAATAAAATTATATTTACTGTACCAAACACCACTTTCAATACACAATATTCACAATACTTTATTTAACAACACTTTATTGGAGGACACAGCATAAAGTTGATAAAGTAGCATAAGGACAAATAAGATTCAAGATCAATAAAAATGTCTTTAAAAATACATTAACATCATATTAATCCATTCACAGCTGCCGAAGCCGCAAAATGAGTGCCCGAGAATTATATTCAGTCACCTATGATACAGAAAACAGATTTGATATTGTGTTGGAAAATAATGATTCATTATCACAGCTAAACTGGTTTCTCGCTCTTCCCTGTACATGTCTCTATCGTGTTCATGTTCTTCCTTGTCTAAACAGTTTGTTCAGTTGTACCCAACAGTACAACAGATGAACAGAAGATGTGATTATTGATGTGGTGTAGATCTTTTTCAACCAGAGGAAGAAGTCTCAACATCCCATTGTCAGGCGTTCTCCAGTCCTGGTCTGAAAGTAAAACAAACAATTCAAATGAAGTTGTTTAATGGACAGTCAGGTCAGCTTATATTCTGCGTTATTTACAGCAATGATGGGTTACTTTGGCCCTCAGAGTCCACTGTCCTGCAGATTTAGCCCCAACCTTAAACCCTCCTGCCTATTGTCTATAAGTAAACCTGAAGACTTTGGTTAAAAATTTCAGGTGTGCTCAATTAGGGTTGGAGGTGAACTCCCCACCTCAAAAAGGAGAACGCAAAAGGGCCAGAGTTGCCATTTCTTTATTTAAATTTAATACGCAGCAGTCAGTACATCATATAATATACACATTGAAGTATTGTATATATATATATATATATTATATATATATATATATATATATATCATATTGCAGCACATATTATAAGCTAAGTACTGAACAAAAACTGTTTTACCCAAATCAACAGCAACCTATTTTCAAAGATCTTTTAGAAAGGCATGGTCTCTTTTGAGACTTTGCCAGTGATGCTTGATTTCTTTCAAGACAACATACTCTTCTGTCAACTTGTTTCAAGGGCTTCACTTGGGGTCAAAAACCAAGTGATAACCTGTACCATGTAAAATTGTCAACATCAAATATTACAGCATTGTTTCGATACAAGACATACCAATGGACTCACGCACCTTTTTTGTCTTCTTTGGGCACCAGATGTTCCTTCCGCACCCCAAACAAAGGACTAATTCGATTAGCTTGCGTTGATATAAGGACTGGTCTTCCTTCTCTGCTGTAAAACAAGAAAGTCTACTTACTTTATGTGCAATTACTATTGTTCTTGAAACATAAATTAAGACAGTTACAAATAAGTTAATTTACCATAAGATTCAGGAGAGAGCATTTGATTAGTAAATACTGTTTGAAATCTTCTAGAAACTGTACCTGGGAAGGGCTGATCACGGCAGGATTCACTGCGACTCACTAGTGGGTTTTGTGTCGGTTGGCTCTTAAAAGAGCTGTTGAGTTTGATGTTGTTGAGCTTTTTAAAAAAAAAGGACTAAGTAATCCTGCAAAACAGAAAGGAAGGTAATTTTAATACATTATTTGCAAGCAGTCAGTTTATATATAACTGTCGGATTTATTTCTGCAAAGAGTGTTGCATAAGTAAATGTTAAAAGGATTTTTATTTAATAAATTCACTGATATGTGGGCATTTCTATGAATAAAGGTATGTCTTTAATAGCAAGCAATAATCACATGAACTCTTTTAAAAATAACATGATTACATGCAAACAGGACAGTTATCAGCAGTGTAACTGATCTGATTATGACAAAATAATCAAATATATGATGTCATGTGACAAGTCAAATGAGCTTTTCCACTCTTGCAAACTTATGAGGTGTGAAGAGAAATCATGTATCATTTGAAAACAAACAGACAGGGACCAATTTGTAATCATTTTAATGAATACAATGCAATTAATATAAACTTTCTGACAGTGTGTGGGACATCTGACTACTTTCCAAGAAAGGGCGCAACTGAATTACAAATATCGCCATAAATGTACAGGAATAGGAAGTGGCCAAAGACAGCACTGGGAGTAAAAGCTGCAGGATTATGTACGAGTATACTATACAAATATGTATGAATATCGTACGAATTTTACAACTTCTTAAATCTTGTGAATTATTAAGACTATGTTTGTACTGATTAGGCTATGGGTTTTGTAAGAAAATGTTTAAGAAACTACAAATGCTTTTATAAAATGTTTGAATTAGGGTTAAAACCAGCACATACAGAAGATCATGACGTGCATAAAAAGTGTGAGCAACATGAAACGGTAGATAGTCCGGTAGTAATATGATTGTCAAATCAGTCAGGCCCGGCTCCAGCTTTTGAGATGTAAGGTGGGCCAAGTGAAATTCCTGATGGGCCAAGACTTTTAACATTATTTTATTTTTTCCACATAACAAAACTTTATTTTATAACAAAAGAGGCAGGTCTTGAAAGGAACTCTCTATATTTACAGGGCTTAATTAATTCTAAGGACCTTTTACAGGTTCATTCCGGGTTAGGTTTTTACTTACCCTGCAAAAATGTTCACTGGCCCCACCACAAAAAAGAGTATTATTACAGTTAGTATTTTAATATATATAAAGACAAGTAAACCTTCAGTTGTAAAATATGAACAACTGAACAAATTACAAGCAATAGCACAAATAAATACAATCAGGACAGGACTGAGGGGGCTGGAGGCCCCTGGGCTTGAGTTTATGTTGGGACCCTGCCTACGCTACAAATGACCTCAAGAACATCATTATGGAGTAGCACAAAATACACAAAAATGTGCTTTGAGGTTCACAATTAATATGCTTTAGTAAAAGTTTAGATGTAATATTAAATAGACATTATAAAATACAGGATGTGCTCTCTCAGTTGAGAGAAGATAAAAACCCTGAAATAACACTGAGCAATAAAGCCAGAGATGAACAGTTTTTTTTTTTAAATGTGTTGTCATATCTGTGTCCTCTTATGTTAGATTCTTACAATAAATGCAATCAGAATAAAAATACACTATGGTTATTACCAACAAGACAGTATTTCAATTGGTGCCACTAGTGTGAAAGTGTGTGTTTGCTGCTTCTGGAGCTGCTTAGATTGTTCAGAATTCTCACTAAGTGGGGTCGTGACATCATAGTGGAGATTCCCTTCTGGCAACTATAAACTGCAGCTCTGACTCTGGTCTGCTGTTGGTGTGTTAGGAGTGAATAGATCGAAAGACTTTCGAGACTTTCTGCAGATATCGACGACAAATATTGAATTCAATTGCAGCATAATGGCGCTGTTTAGCAGTTTACTTAGACAACGGTTTGAGTGTTTTGCTCACTTCTTGCGCAGAGAGGGGACACCTCAGAGAGCACAGCAGTGTGCAGCGCAAGAAATAGCGGCAGCAGAGAAACTTCCAGAGGAGTGTGAGGCCTTCGACTTCACTGCCAATGACAGGAAGTGCAGGAGGACACGCCGCAAGGTAGTCCACAGTCTGGAAAAGTTAATGGAGGGAGGAAGTGAGCTTAGGGAAGCTGGAGAAAAGAAAGGGAAGAAGAGAAAACGGAAGGAACGGAAGATCACAGAGCCAATACCACTTCTTGTGGAGGTCAAACCTCTGCCAACAACTGTCAGATGTTCCTTCCTAAAGCCAATAGAGGGAGAACCACCAACGGTTACAGGTGTCTCCGGACACCTCGCTCTACCAGCCAATCGCTTCAAACCCCTGCCGCCAGTGACAAAACCTCCCGTGCATCCTCAGAAACCAGCTCCAGCACCTGAGGATGTGTTATCCCTGCCATGTTCTCCGCTTCAACTGGATCCGCCCAAACTGATGGCGGTTCCTCCATGTCCCGATGAATTTGTTTCCCTCCGACACTCTTCATCTCAAGTGCGTCATCCCAAACGACTTGAAGCACACGATGAAGTCGTTGCTCTGAGACGTCCTCCCAGCCGGAAGTCTGAGCCGTTTACTTCCCCGTTTGAGCCACCTCCACAACTCATGCTGGTGGACATAGAGGATGAGGAGAGCGAGTATGTGGAGTACACAGGGAGGACCATCCGGGCCAGTACTTTACTCAAGTCTAAACGCCCCCAAACGCCGGAGGCTGAAATGAAACCGAGAAAGATGGTTGCTTGGTTGGAGAAGGACAGTGAGGTGCAGGAGGAAGCGTGGGCGAGCGAAGGGGTGGAGGTCCAGGGCCCCACTCCTACACACGATGAAGTCGTTGCTCTGCGATGTCCTCCCAGCAGGAAGCCTCAGCCGTTCACTTCTTCCCTGTTTGAGTCACCTTCACAACTCAGCCTGGTTGACATAGAGGATGAGGAAAGCGAGTATGTGGAGTACACAGGGACGACCATCCGGACCATTGACTTACACAAGTCTGAACGCCCCCAGACGCTGGAAGCTAAAATGAAACCGAGAAAGATGTTTGCTTGGTTGGAGAAGGACAGTGAGGTGCAGGAGGAAGTGTGGGCGAGCGAAGGGGTGGAGGTCCAGGGCCCCACTCCTGCACACGATGAATTCGTTGCTCTGCGATGTCCTCCCAGCAGGAAGCCTCAGCCGTTCACTTCTTCCCTGTTTGAGTCACCTTCACAACTCAGCCTGGTTGACATAGAGGATGAGGAAAGCGAGTATGTGGAGTGCACAGGGACGACCATCCGGACCATTGACTTACACAAGTCTGAACGCCCCCAGACGCTGGAGGCTAAAATGAAACCGAGAAAGATGTTTGCTTGGTTGGAGAAGGACGAGGTGCAGGAGGAAGCGTGGGCGGACGAAGTGGAGGAGGTCCAGGAATTTAAGGAAGAGAAAGATGACCGCAGTGAAATGGGAGACTCCAAGTCCAATGAGACCCAGCACAATGTGAACGTCCAGAAAAATTGCAAAAGAAAAGTGCCACTTGTTCTGTTCACCTGGGTGGAGGAGAAGGTCAAGAAAAGGAATGAGAAAAAAATAATCAAGGAGAGGGAGCGAAGAGAAAAAGAGTTGCTGCTTGAACGCTACATGAACGATCCGAAAATGAAGCACTTGTGGATCAACAAGCACAACCGCAACTACAACTCCTCCTAATGCAGATCATCGTCCCTCCTCACCTTTAACCTGTGTAAATAAAAAAGTGTGCAAACTAAAAGTTGAAAGATCCATGACTCTTCCTGGCAATTAAGACAAGCGTAATATGAAGTGAATCAATTTGACCTAATTTGAATAATTGTTTACCTAGAAAAACTAGCCTAATAGCCCTTTCTGGTAATTTAATTTTTAAACAATACAATGAATGCAGCAATCCACTACTGTTTCAAATGTTATTGTACACTTTTTTTAAAAGAAGACAGAACGCAATACTGGCAGTTTGCAGTACACTAGTATTCCATTATAAGAATAGCTGATGGCTCTATTGACTTATTGATGTGAGTAACACAAGCATTGAGTCACCTCTGATCAATTGTTTCTCCGAAGTTTAAACATTTAATCGCCTATCTGTCATTGATCTCAGAGGTTTTTCTCTTTGCATAACTCATTGTGTCAGGATACATCAATACGGGCCACTATCCTCACAGGTGTGTGAGCATTGAGAGATACTGAGTTAAAGCTTGTGGTTGCAAAACTTAGTGCTAGCAGTGTTTGTAGAGAATGTGAAATTGCAGGGTTTACAGGATTGGTCATTCTTAGGTGCTTTACCTTCAGCAGGAATACAGTGTAGCTATGCGTTGCCACGATGTTTTGAGTGATTAGTGCGTTGCTATGCAGTTGCTAGCGTATTCTTGGTGGTTGTTAGTGTGTAATTGCTAGGGTGTTCTGGGTATATTGATCTTGTTAAGTTCAAGTCCGTGCAGTGCCAAACCCAGTTATCAACCCCTACCAACCTGCACCTCCATCAGGATACTTCATGGCTGCCATTTCGCAGGTAAGCACAGTCACTCGGTTGGTTGTCATGCTGCTTAGATTAGCATTACTGCTTATTTCTACTCCATTAATAATTTTCTCGCATCACAGGCCCAGAACAGAGCTGCATATTACCCTACCAGTCAGCTCGCGCAGCTCAGACCTAGTCCCCGCTGGGCCACGACGGTACATTTTCTTTTTCTTTGTTATGTTTGGTTTAATGTGATTCAGTGCTTAAAAATAAGCGAGGTCTGGAGGAATGTTCTTTTTGCATTTGTGTTTCGTATTGTTATAATAAACTTGCCAGTGAATTATATTA
Organism: Tiaroga cobitis; assembly: GCA_030578255.1. Taxonomy (NCBI): domain Eukaryota; kingdom Metazoa; phylum Chordata; class Actinopteri; order Cypriniformes; family Leuciscidae; genus Tiaroga; species Tiaroga cobitis. The sequence continues at coordinate 16,707,393 of CM060609.1, forward strand.
CGAACAAATGGTGCTAGTGGGACATTTTCCTTTTAAATAAAACCATTAATTTATTGGATGAAGCGACTCTGTCTTTTCTCTGCACCACCGAACCTGGGTCCCTTTTTTTATTTCCTTGGGTGCAATTCCCAGGGTGGCGTAGTCCGTGCTATCTGGATTTAGTTATACTAAAAAAAATCATACCGCTCACGCTACACTTAGTTTTACTGTGATTGGTGCAGTAAAAGGACAGTAATCACAAAACAAAACATACCATGCTTTTACCTAAGTATTGGTAGTTTTAAAGTGATATTTGTTGTAAATAGATATTAACCACAACACTAACCATGCTTTTAATGCTTAATAATGTAACATCCTATTTTTGTAAGTTAAATCAGTACTTTTTCCTTTAAATAATCCTATATATTATACATAATGATATTTTCTTTTCTCTTTTTTCAGCTGAAAAGACCAAAAGGGCCGTTCGGACTCAGTCGACCCATTATTGTTTGAGGACAAGTTAACCGAGGAGACGGACAGCTGCAAAGGCAAATATTCGCAACGGTATGTATGTGCTGGTTTTAACCCCAAATCAAACATTTTATAAAAGCATTTGTAGTTTCTTAAACATTTTCTAACAAAACCCATAGCCCAATCAGTACGAACATAGTCTCAAAGTCTTAATAATTCACAAGATTTAAGAAGTTGTAAAATTCGTACGATATTCATACATATTTGTATAGTATACTCGTACATAATCCTGCAGCTTTTACTCCTAGTGCTGTCTTTGGCCACTTCCTATTCCTGTACATTTATGGCGATATTTGTAATTCAGTTGCGCCCCTTCTTGGAAAGTAGTCAGATGTCCCACACACTGTCAGAAAGTTTATATTAATTGCATTGTATTCATTAAAATGATTACAAATTGGTCCCTGTCTGTTTATTTTCCAATGATACATGATTTCTCTTCACACTTTTTTTTTAAAAGAGTTCATGTGATTATTGCTTGCTATTTAAGACATACTTTTATTCATAGAAATGCCCACATATCAGTGAATTTATTAAATAAAAATGCTTTTTAACATTTAATTATGCAACACTCTTTACAGAAAAATATCCCAAAGTTATGGATAAACTCAAAACATCATCATCAAGTCCTGGGCATATTGGGCAACAAGTGTCCTCCAACGTATTCGATACGTGGCCAAGTTCTCCACATCTTCCCATGGGACACTGACATTTTTCAGGTGTTCGTGAATCATCTGTCTCCGTGTCTTCCTTGGTCTTCCTCCTGCGTCCTTCTGGTGGTGTCCACTTCATCACTCTGTTTGGGTGGTGGTGTTCGGGCATGTGTAGGATGTGTCTAGCGAGGTGCACCCTTTGCTCTGTCACTGTATCTGAAAGTCTGCATGTGAAGTCCCACTCCTCCTCAGGATCTCTTTGATATATGCAGAACCAATATTGAAAATAATTATTTATCTTTTTCCATAGTGTTAAAGCATTTTGTTTTCTCTTTTCAGCTTCATAAACTGTACTTGATGTCTGCCTAATGCCTTTATCAAAAAAGCATCAGTGCTCAGCAGGTGTTTTGCTAAAGTACATATTCATTGCCATCCATTATTTCTTCTAATGCAGTGACATGATGCAATAGACAAGTGTATATTTCTGCAAGTGTATATAGCAGGTGTTTGTCCGAAAAATTGAAGATAGTGAGAGTGTTCAGGAAAACCTTTTGAAAACAATCAATATTTCTTTTTGGTGCTGAAAGACTATTACAGAAATGACACGCTTGACTGACTGGAAATTATTCTGTGAGTTTGTTACATTTGTCTTTAAACAGTTTGACATTAAATATTGGAATATGCTTTCAAAATTGTGTGCTTTCATTCTACTTTTGTTACATTTATTTGAATATAATTGATATACGTTTGATATACTATACATACACTGCAAATGTTAGAAGCACTTTAGTACATGTAATTATCTTTAATTAAAACAATGCTAAACTGCCCCTGCTGTAAGCCACTGCTTAGAAAAAAGTTTCTCTTTCAAATATATTATGCATTAGTCTAATCAAAACAGCAAATTTGTGTCATTGATCATGTTAACTAGTTTTTGGATGGTAACCACACAAAGAAGTATTTTGTTTTTAAATGTTAGTTTTATCATTTCATTAAAAGGAATACATGTTTAACTGCCCAAATATTAAATATTTAAGGTATCTATCCCTGCAGCCGGAACCAGAAGAGATCTGTCATCATTTACCATAAATGGGAAAGTAACTGTGACGCATCTGTCCAGCTGGGTTGTTATTGGCTGTGACTTTATCGCAGAACTCGCTGTGATTGGACTATCGTTTAACCTATATAAACGGCGCTTCATGTTACAAAGTATGTTTTGGTGTTATTATTACGTTAGTTATACATTAAGTTAACTATAAAGTGCCTCTATGTTGTGAGAAATTACTCCTTTATCGAGATCCAAACCCTAACCCTAAGCATTTCAATGAACTACAGCACCATGTTTCCTTTTCCATTGATAGAATGACAGAGATATGTGGGTAATGTAGTTTAAAACGTTTAGTAATGAAACAATAAATGTTAAATAAATAATATCTTTAATGGACAACTGGAGATCTAAATGAGTTCATTGTGCAAACCTTTATGACATATATGAGGGACAGGCTGCAATTTGATATTTTACTGTGAGCACTTTAAAAATAACCTTTCTGCCAGCTTTCCATATATGTCTGAAAACTGTGCCCAACATTATTTAGTAAACATATCATACCGGTAAGCAGTTATCCTGCCAATTTTCTCTTTTATACACTAACCGGACTTTGAGTTACAGCCATTTGAAATGTGAATTTTTTTTGCTCTTCTGGGGGCCATTGCTGGGCCCCTGGGGGTGGAAGGGCAGTACAATCTACACAGATCTACACACACTATTACTGTTATACAAAGATAATGCACCATTCAGTAAAACAACAAAAAAACAGTGCCAACATTTCCTTTTCTCCCCCTCTGATTGCCGCTTATATGCTTGACATTAGTAATGTCTATGCTTTCATTTTAAATGCAGTAGTACATGTACTAGAATGATCAACATGGATCATCTTCATACTTATACTTGAAGTGTTTATAGCAAGATAGCCCACTGCAGCCTCTTGTTATTCCCATACCTTTCCTTTATTTCACTGAAAACTAGCATACATGCAAGTATGTGCATCTTTTGTTTCATTGTTGTCCCAAATATTATTAACAAGATCTAAATGTGTATGTCCTAAGTAAAATAATCATGGTAATTAATGATATGTAGTTGTTTTTAAATTATGAACTAAACTAAAGAAATAAAAATAAAAATGTCTCAAATAAAATTATATTTACTGTACCAAACACCACTTTCAATACACAATATTCACAATACTTTATTTAACAACACTTTATTGGAGGACACAGCATAAAGTTGATAAAGTAGCATAAGGACAAATAAGATTCAAGATCAATAAAAATGTCTTTAAAAATACATTAACATCATATTAATCCATTCACAGCTGCCGAAGCCGCAAAATGAGTGCCCGAGAATTATATTCAGTCACCTATGATACAGAAAACAGATTTGATATTGTGTTGGAAAATAATGATTCATTATCACAGCTAAACTGGTTTCTCGCTCTTCCCTGTACATGTCTCTATCGTGTTCATGTTCTTCCTTGTCTAAACAGTTTGTTCAGTTGTACCCAACAGTACAACAGATGAACAGAAGATGTGATTATTGATGTGGTGTAGATCTTTTTCAACCAGAGGAAGAAGTCTCAACATCCCATTGTCAGGCGTTCTCCAGTCCTGGTCTGAAAGTAAAACAAACAATTCAAATGAAGTTGTTTAATGGACAGTCAGGTCAGCTTATATTCTGCGTTATTTACAGCAATGATGGGTTACTTTGGCCCTCAGAGTCCACTGTCCTGCAGATTTAGCCCCAACCTTAAACCCTCCTGCCTATTGTCTATAAGTAAACCTGAAGACTTTGGTTAAAAATTTCAGGTGTGCTCAATTAGGGTTGGAGGTGAACTCCCCACCTCAAAAAGGAGAACGCAAAAGGGCCAGAGTTGCCATTTCTTTATTTAAATTTAATACGCAGCAGTCAGTACATCATATAATATACACATTGAAGTATTTTATATATATATATATATATAATATATATATATATATATATATATATATATATATAATATATATATATATATATATATATATATATATATATATATATATATATATATATATATATATATATATATATATCATATTGCAGCACATATTATAAGCTAAGTACTGAACAAAAACTGTTTTACCCAAATCAACAGCAACCTATTTTCAAAGATCTTTTAGAAAGGCATGGTCTCTTTTGAGACTTTGCCAGTGATGCTTGATTTCTTTCAAGACAACATACTCTTCTGTCAACTTGTTTCAAGGGCTTCACTTGGGGTCAAAAACCAAGTGATAACCTGTACCATGTAAAATTGTCAACATCAAATATTACAGCATTGTTTCGATACAAGACATACCAATGGACTCACGCACCTTTTTTGTCTTCTTTGGGCACCAGATGTTCCTTCCGCACCCCAAACAAAGGACTAATTCGATTAGCTTGCGTTGATATAAGGACTGGTCTTCCTTCTCTGCTGTAAAACAAGAAAGTCTACTTACTTTATGTGCAATTACTATTGTTCTTGAAACATAAATTAAGACAGTTACAAATAAGTTAATTTACCATAAGATTCAGGAGAGAGCATTTGATTAGTAAATACTGATTGAAATCTTCTAGAAACTGTACCTGGGAAGGGCTGATCACGGCAGGATTCACTGCGACTCACTAGTGGGTTTTGTGTCGGTTGGCTCTTAAAAGAGCTGTTGAGTTTGATGTTGTAGAGCTTTTTAAAAAAAAAGGACTAAGTAATCCTGCAAAACAGAAAGGAAGGTAATTTTAATACATTATTTGCAAGCAGTCAGTTTATAACTGTCGGATTTATTTCTGCAAAGAGTGTTGCATAAGTAAATGTTAAAAGGATTTTTATTTAATAAATTCACTGATATGTGGGCATTTCTATGAATAAAGGTATGTCTTTAATAGCAAGCAATAATCACATGAACTCTTTTAAAAATAACATGATTACATGCAAACAGGACAGTTATCAGCAGTGTAACTGATCTGATTATGACAAAATAATCAAATATATGATGTCATGTGACAAGTCAAATGAGCTTTTCCACTCTTGCAAACTTATGAGGTGTGAAGAGAAATCATGTATCATTTGAAAACAAACAGACAGGGACCAATTTGTAATCATTTTAATGAATACAATGCAATTAATATAAACTTTCTGACAGTGTGTGGGACATCTGACTACTTTCCAAGAAA